>OY728137.1:11250000-12500000 GCA_963277665.1 Viscum album | reverse complement strand
TGTGTCTAATTAATTCCTTGTATATTGAATGATTAATTAAATTCATTTTTTAAATTTTTTAATAAATCAACTATTATACATATTTAATCAAGAATGTATAATATTTCTTGAGTTGATGAAATAAAACAGCATGACCATAATAAGAATAGAGAAATAGATTGGATGGTATCATTAGATTATTTTCTCAATAAATCATTATAGTCATCAATATATGTTAAAATAATTGAAATTACCTTTAAAATAACGTTTTAGTCTTTCTTCTAAAACATGATAAAAATATCCTTTTCTTTTGATATCAATAAAAATTTCAAAAATATTAAGAAAATTAATTTATTTGAAAATAATATTGGAAAATATTATTGTAATATTCATAAAATATAAGATATATGATGGTGTTAAAGGTATTTTATGTCATATATGTTAAAAACATTATTCTTTAACATTTTAAAAATCTAAAAAAAGACCCATATAGAGAATATTGAAAATATTCATTTTTAAATAATTATAAGGAATATAAAAAATAGTTGAAAATGAACTTTATAAAACTTTTATGAATCAATAAGAACTTTATTGAAAAAATTAGAATAACCTTGGAATTGACGAAAAAGGGTTTGGAGGATGACAATAGAACAATATTTTGAAAAAAATAAAGTCTCTTATATATAACTTACTTGTAAATTCCTTATCCAACAAGTGAATAAATGGAAAATAAACATGTAAACACCAAAAATCAGAATATGATAAGAAATTATATGGATTTAAAGAGATTAGGATAATATTTGTTTTTCAACTGAAATCTGGTCATAAGGAATCTCAAAATTAAATTACATTGTAATAAATTTATCTTATGACTTTAATAAATTTAGAATCAAAACACATAAAAATATAAAACATAAATTGAAAATTTAAATACCCTTAATAAAAATTAATTACTGATATAATATATCAAAGGGGAAGTAAATACACCATATAAATTAAATTTTTTGGATTATATAAACATGCCTCATTGAAGTGGAAATGAGATGAAATTTCCCCTACCATGGGTATCTACTTCATCATACATGTTTTATCCTCCTGTATAATGAATTTAAAATTTTAAAATAATTTCATAAGAAAATATTTCAATTATATATGATTTTTTGAGTTTCATTTTTCATAATTTTAATTCCATTAATTTAATAGATATTTCTTATTTTAACCACTTAAGGTTATCTTATTAATTTCTCCAAATTCCCTTCTATATATTGTTCTTGGATAAGGTAGTTATGAAATTTTTTCATAATATACCGAATATTAATAACTACATGTATATAATTTTTATTAATTATATAAAATTTTAGATTCCTTTATGCATTTTGGTAATAGAAAAAAAAATCACATCACTATGTAGGTGTTGTAGTCCACATGATCGAATGAACAACGTTATCATTTTCCAATAAATAGAAGGGTAAGATATAATGTTATATATTATATTTATAGAATCATATGTATTATCTATATTCATTAATTATACCGTTATAACCATCAAAGTAAAGTGTGGATGAAAAAAATTACACCGTTTCATGGAGACGACAGGTCGTACGTATATACGGGCGATGTTTTTTTGTTTTCCATGAGATGGAAAGGAGGTGGAAAATTCTTGTACCATAATCATATTAACATATTAATATATTTATAATAATTTATTAATTATATTAGTATAGATAAAATATATTTAAAGGATGTATAATAAGAAATAAACTTTGAAAGAGTCAGGTGATATGATTACCTCTTCTTTGAGAATCCCCATTTGGCTTACACCTTAAGCCATCTATGAACGGTATTAGGGTAATATAAAGATATCAATAGTAAAATTAAGTTATTTAAAAAGTTTTTTGAGAAATTTTTTTCCAATTTAGAGGATGTAATGTTTATTTAATATGTTAGGAGAAGAGGTTCATTTTTATAAGTGAGGAAAGAGACACACATACTAACCAAACTAGTTTTGATTTTATAAAAACACTTTAAGGCTAATTGAGAACCACCATATTTGTAAACATAACCACAAGTGGGCCAAGTTTGGAACCATAAACAATAGAAAACTAAAAGAAAAGGAGAAACCAAATATCATCAACCAAACAACAAAAATAGACCGACCAAGGAACACAGACTATGAATGACCCTCCAAAAAACACCACCAAAATTCATCATGTACCAACATCACACACCTCTATACATTTTGTCAACATAAAAACCAACATACATGATAAATTAAATAAAATATCTAAATAATATAAAGTCATTTTCATGTAAAATTGGAACTAATTTTTTATATATTTGAAGATAATTAGGGAAAGGTCTAAATAAAACCAATAAATGATTTTTAATAAAAACATTATACTAAACCCTTGTTTTTTTATTGATAACCTCATTAACTCATTGTACCCATAACTGGGATAATAATTATTTATCCTAGTTATTATTCATTATGAAAAAAGAATTATACATTATTACCTAATATTAATAGTTCTGTTTCAAAATATGGAATCCATTATTGATAATTCAACTCTGATAATTAGTTAAAATTACTTTTAATATAATTTTTTAAAATACTATGAAAATTGTTTTTATAAATATGTTTTTTTAAGTAGAAAAATTATTTTATAAAAAAATGTATAATGTTTATTAAAATGGAGTTTATTATATTATTTTATATAAAAGGAGACTTATTTTACTTTTATACAAAAACAAAACCTTAATTAACCTTGTAAATACTTGACTAATTGAAAATAACTTAAAAGGTTTTTATTTGAACAAAAATATTACATAGATTTCTAAAATGTTACGTATAAATATATAAGTTCAAAATTATATTTTATATGAATTATAATACCTATTAATTATATATATATTATATAAAAAATATTTCATAAAAATTAAATTTTTTATATCATTATAACGTCATAAAGTGGTCAACATTTTTGTAAAATCATTTTTTCACTATTCACCTAGAAATCAACAATTTTTGAAAAATAACATAATTTCACCCTAAGATGATTTAGAAATTATAATTATAAATATTGTTTAAATTTGATAATATAAAATTTCTAATCAATTCATAAATTAATTATAATTATTAACACAAAAAACACCTAAAAACCATTTTATGAATAATGACTTCTTATGGTATAAAATGAATTTATTCTTATACATTTCCTAGTTACAATACATTAATTAATTAATTTCGTTAAATTGAATTTATTATTTTTATCAAGGAAATAATATAAATATATATATTTCATAATTAATTTATACCAATTCATACTCTCTGAAAAAATGAGTAGTTTATAATAGTTATATTTAAAAAATATTATCTCATGGTTTCTATTAAGCTTGGGGTTCTGTGTGGTACAAGCTATTAAATATAGTATGAATTTAAATGAAATAGAAATTTTGTATTTTAGATTATTCCCTCCTTATATAAATTTAATTCTTTCAAGTTTAATTTATTTTGATCATATCAGGACATTTTAATAGATTATATCAGGAATTTTAATTTCTAGGTTAAGACTATGAATCTTATTATTTAATGAATAAGTCTACATTTATAAGACTTATTGTTTTGAATGTATTTCTAGAATATTACCTAAATAATTGATTGATACATTTCACATAAAACAAACTAGATGTAACTTCCATTTCATATGTTTGAGTAATTATATGAAAATATACTTACTTGATTCCTTTTAACTTTATAACTGGATTTTTTCCTTTGATTGAGTATTTTAATCAGTTTCCACATCTTGTTCTATTGAGGAATGACTAATAATAATTTTTCATTCCAAAATCACAAGAAATCAACCATTTTCAGTTCATAATATCCATAAAATAAATACATGTTATTTCACATGTCTAATAAATGATTAGAAAAAGTTAATATAATACTCTATATTAATAGACCCTCTTATGAATAATTAGTACATTAATTCATAAATCATAAATAATAACTCCCATTGAAAATATATAATACTTTAAACTTTGAATCACAATTCCATTTCCACAACATAATTTTTTTTATGAATCATTTTCTAATTTCTAAATCATCAAAACCAATTAAACCACCAAAATAAGGATTATGTCAAAGAAAAACATAGGTATGACAACCTTGTTTGTAAATAAGTTATTATTAATAATATTAATGAAAACTTCTCAACATATTCTCATTATAACCAGATTCTCAATAGGTGTATTGATGGAAAATTCCTTACTCTAAGTTTCAAGGGATGATTCAATATCCATGCAAGATATAAAAAAGTGTATAGGCCTAAAATTAAATATAACATGATTTTTGGATAAAAGTTCCTAATATCACAACATACTAGATTTTAACTTCAGGTGTAGTGATTTAATAAGATTAGCCTTTCCCACTTATCCTTTTATGAGCTAAATTTCGTTTATACTTGGATAATTTTTTATGTAGTGCCCCAACTCCTTATAGTTGAAACACTAGACATTGGTGTATTTTTTCCTTCCCTTACATTCACACATTTAAGGGATTTTTTTCCATGCTGTAAGAAATATCCCATTCTATGATGACCTTAACTTTTATTAATGAAATTCATTTTTTAAATTAAAAAATTCCATACTAAGTAATATAGACTTAGAAAACATGGGAATAAATTTGGTTATTTTGGACAATTATAGCATAAAAATTTAAAATACCATTAAAAATAATAATTGTTGATCATATAGTCACTGTATAGTGATCATTAAGATTACTATATTAAATTTTATGATAAAATTCAGTTGACATATATTGAAGAAGTGATGGACTCAAACAATAGGATTGTACCCTATAAATCTCATTTATCAAATCATCTGAGGGACATCGCATCACTAGGATTTACCATTGACTAATCCCATTCTGAGATTAAAAAACTAAATAATGAGTGAAATAGTTTATGTGGTATGTTCAAGATTATCGAGATAATGGTCCAAACCACCCTAGGAAAATTTTACCATCGCACACCTTATACTTAGGGCATATACGGGTGTAATAGGGGGTTATGTATCTGGACCCTAACACCATGGAATTATATATTTTCTTTTAAATTAAAAATTATTATATTTTTTATTATTACTTCATAATGGATTATATAATGAGTTTGATAAAATTAATATTTTTATATAAATAAATCCAAATATTATTTTTTGGTGAATATATTATTTCCATTAAGACCCATTTTTTGATAAATTCAATAATTATTAAAATAAATTTATTTTAATAAAATATTCTTATTAATAATATATATATATATATAAATGATAAAATAGTTTAATTAAGCCTAATGTTATTTTTATAAGGTTAAGAAAGTAATTAGTATTGTAAAAACTTTTATTCTTTAGTAAATAAGAATTGTCATTTAAAAGTAAAAATTCTAATATTGAGGAAATTATTTTAAAAAAGTAAGTTTTATTATTTAAATTAGTGTTTAAAAATTTTCCAGTAGTGATTTTTTCATAATTTTCTGTGATAGTCATATTTTTAGGTAAAAATTAAATATGGTATAAAAATACATTATGAATTGTGACATCAAAAAAACCCAAAATTAATGTAATAAATATTATAATGATAATCCATAGACAAAATTATATTTCCACTTTAAAATAAAGTGTTTTTTAATTTACTTGATTAATTTTATAATCTTTTAATGAATTCTAGAAAACCTATTTTATATTTTATGATTTTTAAATCAATTCTTATTGAACATGACTCACTTATAATTTACTAATGGTGTTATTTTTTTATTTTGGTACTCATCATAATAAAATATTAAAAACCACTCCTCTTTGGTGGAAAACATTGTAAAAATAATGGTAAGGTTTTTTTTGATTATTTTATTATATAGAGTCCAAAACCAATGGTTCAAAAATAATAAAGAATCACTCTATATTTTTCTATAAATACACACCCAACGCCCACTCTTCTTCATATGTTAATGAAAATATGTCATTTATGAGTTATCCCTTCAATATTTAAGGTTTCCCTTTTATGTGTTTAATAGTTTAAAAAATATTATCCCTAATGTTCCCTTTATTTTTGTCAATGGTTATAAATAAGATGAACTGTGTCAAAAACCAATATGATGGGAAAAGTGATGAACACTTAAATGAGATTCCCAGCTCAATGGGATTATGAGTCAAGAACATCATCAAAAATAGTACTCAATTAAGTCATTTTTTAAAAATGAACTTAAATAATGAGGAAACCAATATCCCACAAAGAAATATAATATTACATTCGGGAACTTTATATTACAAAGAAATTCAAATATCAATGGATATTCTGATCTCTTAATCCTAGAATAATATATTAACTCCACTAAAAATATCTTCTCCATCCTTTAATTCTCTAAAAAATTGAAGTTCATGCAGTTTTTTTATCTTATAGATGAAGAATCTGATTAAAAGTGGAAGTTTATCAAAAATATGAATCCTGAGGAAGAAATTGAAGTTATAGAGTGGAAATAATTCCAGAAAATAATAATAAAATATTTTCTTTACAATATTTGAGATAAAATGGAGAGGTATTTTTCAGCCTCATGAAAAAATAATAATAGTCCATTACGTTGAATAATATGAACTTCACAAAACATAAATTATACGTCTCAAAAATTTTCATTTACCTTGAATGTAAATTTTAACACTTCATTAGTGTTCTAAAGTAAAATATACAAAAGAACCCATGTTGATTCAAGACATTGATATCATTGAGGAAATTGTTTGATTTGTCCAAAAATTCTAAACTAATATCAGTGAATTTCAAGGGTCTCATAGGTCTAGATATATTAAACAGATAATATATATTAATTTTGGTAGAGAAATAGAGAAATATCACAAGGGTAAGAAATTCAAACATCCCACTTTCTAAAAGTGTGGGAAGAAATATATTATAAATTGTCCAAATTTGATAAGAAAATGCTTTATGTGTAGGAAGGAATGGATCCTAGATAAAAAAATGAATATAGGAGAAACCCACTAATGTAGTGGAAGAAAGGAATGATCCAATATATCCTCATCCTATTTTCTAATGGTTCATCTAAGGAATATGAACAATATTAAAATATATGCACTAAGAAAATGGCTTTAAATGATAACTGATGATAAAAACGTCAAATTCTTCGAGATAAAAGTCAAGCATATTCTATCACAACTACTAAGGTGGATCTCTTTAATTAATTGATGAAAGGTAAACTAGTTATTTGTTCAAGGATATGGAATATACTCTTTGATTCTGGTTCTACACTTTCTTTCATATCACACATGTATAGTAAAACTATTTAAAAACCACCTCAAAACATGGAAGTAAAATTATAGATGAAGATAGAAAAAGGAAAAATTAATGTATCTAAATCATATAACTCATACCCTATCAAACATTTTGGGATGAATTTACCAAGGAACTTCATAATATAACCTTTTTCGTAATTCAATGCAATTATGGTTATATATTGGATTTAGTTATATAGATACAACATAAATTTCTAAGAGAAATAAATCACCATCTCTATCATAAATCATAATCTTATTCTATGAAATTTCAAGGAAGAGGATGAATCTATTTTTCAATAATAATCCTATGTAGAGATATAATTTCTTTCTAATCAAGTGTATCTAGCTCAAACGATTTATACTAAGGAAAATATAATCATTAATGACATTCCCATTATGAGGGAATACACTAATGTATTTCCTATGGAATTTCCTCGTATTCCACGTAGATGAGAGGTTATGTTCTCAATCTAACATATACTTAGATCTTTTACAATATCCAAGACTCCATATAAAAGGTCCACTATTGAAATTGAAGATCTGAAGAATCAATTATAGGGGAATATGGAAAAAGGGTTTCTACCCCAAAGTGTTATACTTTGGGATCCACTAGTCCTTTTTTCAAGAATAAGGATTGGTAAAGGAACCTATTCATTGGTTATAATGAGATCTAAAATATCATGATAAATAATAAGTATCCACTACCATAGATTGATGAAATGATCAATTATCTCTATGGATTCTAACACATATCCAAGGTGGATCTTCAGTCAATATATTATCATTTAATGGTATAGAAGGAGTATATACACAAGATTTATTTTTGAACAATGTATGGACACTATGAGTTCATAGTGATTCCATTTGGACACCTTAATTCTCTAGAAATTACTATTTATTTTTGCAATACAATATTTAGGGATTACCTCATCAAATTTGTGGCAGTCTTTATCGTTGATATTCTTAATTACTCCAAAAGAAAGCAGAAAACTAAGGTGAATTTGAATTTTGTATAGAAGACCTTGTGAAAGGAAATTTTATATGTGATGTATAGTAAATACGATTTCAATTTGGAGAAAGTAACATTATTAAAGCATTTTATTACCATCAAAGGGATATCTTTGGATCTTTCTAAAAATGAGGTAATTGAATGATGGACCAAACCAACATCAATGATGAAAATATATAGTTTCCTTGGATTAGCTTTGTATTATAATTAATTTGTGATAAAATTTTAATTATTTTCAATCACACTAACCAATATTACTCAAAAGGGAGACATATTTGTTTGGACTGATGAATATGAGGAGTGCTTTGAAGAGTTAAAGAAGAGGTCAATCACTAGATATGTTCTCACATTACCAACTAGTGAGGAAGGATTTATGATCTACATCGAAATGTTCAAAAAGGTATTGGGTTTAAACACCCCAATATTTTATGAACTTTTTTTAAAAAAATAAATCAAATTTCTTTAATATCTTTTGTTACATATAACAACTAATTTTAGAACAATGTGATACCCAATTAATATTATTATGTAATTTGACAATTATCGTTATTCCATTGTACTAGAGGGTGTAAATAGGACTAGCTAAATTTTGAAAATTATATGGTTTACACACATATATATATATAATAAATTCATTGGATATCAATTGATTAGAACTAAAGATAAAAAAACTTTTAAATGTAAAAGAAATGTTTTTATTTGAAAAAAAAATTAGGTGTGGAATTTTTTTTATCATAATAAATTTAATTATATACTATTGATGATTGGTTTTAATTAAATATATATTTTATATATTTAATCACATTTTTTATCATTCATATATTTTTTTCCAAAGCATGGGATAAGAAAAAATACAGTTTTTTCTTAAAATTATATTTATTTTTAAAAGGTGGTTTTTTTGGGAATATAAAATAAAACTAATTTTTCTAATTTTAGAAAATTTACTTCAAAAAATAAAATTTATTTTTAATAAATAATTTTCAAAAAAAAATGTTTTTTTAATAGTTTAATAAAAATATAATTTTTGGATTAATAGTAATAAATACTGCTGAAAACCATTTTTTACCATTTTCAAATAGTTGGTTTCTGGGTTTCTGGTTCCCATAGCATCCAAAGATCACATTCAAAATTCAAATCCAAAAAGCAAATCCCAGCATCATCATACCAAATATGTGACAGACGTTGCACGCCATACCACGTGCCTCGGACATATCGCCACCTCGATCCTTGAAACCCCCCGGGACAGTTCACTGGCGAAGCACCACCGAGGAGACCTACCCTCGGGTCTCTTGAACCCTGCATCGACACCAACATGCCTTTGACAATCCTTGCCGGCGAAAACCCATCCAACATGATGGCGGCAGAACACAGTCGTCATCATCACCGAAGCCCAGGTGACCACCACCATCATCACGTCTAAAGAAGAAACATCCACAGCCTGCTTTGAACTATAGGAAAACCGCATCAACCAGAGCACGAATGAGAAACACCAATGTCCGTCATCACCACCTTCAATAGTTCAAAACCAAAACACCGCAAACCGTGCAGGAAAACAGCCATCATAGTCACCGAATCCAGGTCGACAACCATATTCACCCAAATCCATCCATTTCCATCTGTAAAATCCAAAAAACTCTCGTATAGACGATTGCAAGAGAAATAACATCACAAAATTCCCAGAAATCACCCAAAGAGAAACCATAAATTGAACAGACAGCAAATAACATCACCATTTTTCAAGAAAAATCCAACCTTAAATGATAATAACTTCTCTTCACCGCCTTCCGAAAATCCCTCGACCACAACGCTCAACCACCAAATGCCCAGAAGTATGCACGAGATGATGTTCTTGAACCGCTGAAGCAAAAGCTCAAGCGCTGAATCAACATCATGCCTCCTTGATAGACATTGGTGCGTGCAAGTAGAGCTGAAAGCCTCTGAAGCCAAGAAACTGACGCCTAGAGCCATCGAGCAAGGGGCGAGCAGAGCTGATTGGAGACGGGGAAGGTGACGTGAGCAAAAACCCTAGCAAAGCTCCGCCCCTTATGGGCCCATTAGTAATAAATACTGATTTTTATAAAAAAAACATTTTATTTTATATAATTTACATTTCCAATTTTATTTTATGATGGTTTTAAAAGTAATATTATTTCAATTATATATTTATTAATCCAATTTATGTCATTTGAATAAATTTTATATTGAGTTTTTATATTAAAACATTCTAGACTTATGAAAATTTTGTCTTTGAAAAACCAACTTTTCATCACATATGTGAGTTTACTTTTAGATTAAATTATACCACTAATATGAATTGAATTTGTAAAAATGGATTAAATATTTGGAATTATAATAATTAATATTATATAATAAGTTAAACTTAATTTTTTTTCTTAATTAATAGTAAAAATAGTAAACATTATTTACCATTGTTAAGGTTAAAAAGGGTTTATTGGCGGTTAAACTAAAAGATAAGGGATAAAATTACATAAAAATTTGTCCAATTAATATTGGTTTTAAATATTTATACCTAATAAACTCTATGGTTCTAGAATTACCCTTTTTTTGACTTTTGGAATATTTAAAATGTGGGCACACGTTTTTCTTTTCAAAAATTACAAGTGTGTCTTATCCCTAATTTAAAAAAGGGAACCTCCTATACTCTCATATTCATAATTAAAAATCCATTTAGTATGTAAAATAACTATCCAAATCTATTCCTTAATTCCCTCTTTACTTCCTATATTCCTTATTTTTATTAGAAATCCCTCCTAATAACGATTTAGGTGTAAACTTAAAGGGCTTCTCCAAATAAGAGGTATAGTCCTTAACAATGTGTTTTCATTTTATTACATCCTTTAAGTACTTAAAATATTCTAAAACCATGATGATATAACAAAATAATTATCTACCATATAATAATATGTTATAATGATAATTTAATGACTTATATCTATCTCATCTCTCATCAAGTGGGAAAATAAATTGTTGATCGTGTGTATAATATACTACCACCTCATGAATTGATGTAATTATCTTTTGATTAAAACCTCTCAAGTATGGGAATAGTGATGAATTTCACATATTTAAATTATATTTATGAAATTATTATACTTATGTAGTAATAATATCACACATAATTTCATACAATCCATTACAAGGAAATGCGATAATGTCACTTGTGTGTATAGCAGACTACCACCTCACGAAGTGATGTGATGCGTTCTTCCCATAAACTTTAATTGAAAGGTAATAAGGATAGTTTTTTTAACACCACAAGTTTTTTTAAAAATAGAAAAATGTTTGATATTGTATATGATACACAACACTGAGCTCAAATATCCCACGAAATATATTGTCGTTATAACCATGTCATTAAATTGGTAGGTATGAATAGTATTAATGACTTTATGAAATATATATGTTTCCTACACAGTATAATTTTTTTGTTAAATTATTAGTAAATAACCCGTTAATATTTAGTTAAGTAATTTTATTCTCCAAAAAAATGTTTACTTCAAAAATGATTTTTATTTATTTTAAAAATAAATTATTATAATTAATTTATAGACATTTTGGAAAATTTATTTTATGACATTAAATTCATTTTTCAATTAATTATATAACATTTAATTTTTTTTTTTTAGAAAATAATGATTTTTTAGTGAATAGTGAAAATAACGATTCTTGTAGAATTGACTTTTCTATTTAAAAAATTAATTAATTTCAAAGTACCATTATAATTTAAATTATATTTTCATTAAAATATTAATTATTTATTTATATTCAGACCATTTAATTTCATTCTAATTATCATTATACAAGATTTTATTATATGTTTACTTTTGGGGTTTAAACATGCATTTTTCTAAAAACTTATTTAATGTGCATAATGTTTCACACTTTTAAATAATTAAATTAACAACTAATAAGAAATTATCTCAATTAATTTTATAGATTATATATCTAAAATTATGAATTTAAATTCATTTTATGATTAATACTAGTAATAGATTTTGTCTAAAATCATTATATACCTGAAAAATACACTTCATGAAAACCTTCTTTTTTCTCACGTCTATGTGTTTTATTTTAAATTAAATTTTTTTCTCTTCTATGAATTTAAATTGTTAAATGGATTACATATTTATAATAATAATAATTTATATTATATAATAATTTATATTATATAATAATTTTTATTATACAATAATTTAAAATTATTTTTTGGTTATAAATATTACTAAAAACAAATAAATATTTTACAACGATTAAGGTGAAAACCGGTTTACCAGGGGTTAAACTAAAATGATAAAGATTTAAATGACCTAATTTTTTTCTGAATTCATTTTTATAGAAATATTACTACATTATATCTTATAATTATCGATAATGTTCTATTTTTTATCCTTGGGGAATATGAAAATTGTGTGTATCACTTTTTCTTTTCAAAAATTACAAGTGCACCACTCACCTCACTTATAAAAGGACACCCACTCTCCTCTTCTCCTCACACCTTCAAATCCATTTTGTTTTTATAATAACTACACAAAAAATACTTAAATCTATATCCATTACCTATATCCCATGTTTTAATTATAAATTAATCCTAATAAGTATTTTTGTGCTAACCTAATGATGTTATCTCAAGAAGAGGTATTGTTCTTAAGCAATCATTATTATTTTATTTATTATTCCACCTCCAAAAAATATACTTAAATTTTTATGATAGAATCGTACCATTATAACCCATATAATTATATGTTATAATTTTAATGTGATAACATAAATCCATCTCCCTTTCAATCAAATGGAAAATAACACCATCATTCATATGTACGGTGGACTATCGCCTCACTAATCGATGAAATCTGTTTTCAATAACATCCTATTATGGATGGTTTTAATTATATAATTAAATTTTATATATGATATTAGTAAAATAATTATACTTATTTAATTATTATATCCCATGTAACTTATTACCTTTAATTCTATTTGTAATAAGATAACATTCTCATGGGTATGTCAGTCTACCGCATCACAAAAAGATGTGATTCGTTTTTCATCAACACCTTAATCAGAATGTAATAAAGATAAATATAATTAATATACGTGATATATATGAATTATTTATGATATTGATTGAATATTTATAATTTTTAAAATATAATATACCATTTACACTCTTATTATTCCAATCACTAAAAATGATATAGTCATTTGTGTGTACGTGTGGACTACCACCTCCACAAAGAAATTTTATTCACCTTTTTATCACTAAATAACATGGATGATATATATATAAGTATATTTAAAGATATAATATTATATATATGATATTATCTACCTTATAGAAATATAAAATAATAATTTCCTTCTTACTAAAATGATTATTGAAAAATAGAAATGTTGCTCATATATATGTATGGCCTACCATCTCTATGAATGTAACATAGTTAATTTTTCATAATCAAATTATATGATTTTTTTTAAATAAAATTTATGTATAAATTTGGAAATTATTTAATTATTATTATTTTTTATATGATTAAATAATAACCACTTTGACCATGGTCAACAACCCGAAGCTTTTTTGAAATGATGGATTGAATGTACTCAAAACACCCAACATGGAATTAAATTATTATGTGTTTAAATATATAATTGAAATAAATGACATGAGTGTAAGTTCTTAAACATGAAGAATTTTTTTAATAAATCATATAATTTATATAAACTTATTATATAATAGTTAAAGGACATACATGGAATGTCTGAACGTGAGGTAAGGAACTTCGTCTCAATTTCACAACATTGAGGCATATTTAAATGTTACGCACCTAGCATCTTTTATATAGTGTTTATACATAATATTTTACATATAGTATCATAAATAATTAATACGTCATATTATTTTAATTTTCAATTTCAATTTCAATTATTTTATTTAATGTGATTTGACTTGAAAGTTGCAAAGTGGTAAGGAATTTCATAACTCAATTTTTTCATTGGGTTATATTACTTATTCGTTAATTTTTATATTATAATATTATGTCTGTAATTAATTGTGACTATCTTATATTTAATATCCACTTTTTTATGTTTATTTAAAATTGATACAAAAATAAAATAATTTATTAATCCTCACTACTAAATTATGATCAATGTAAGGGTTGCTAGTCTTAAATTGTCCTCTATGGGACTTATGTTCAATTATACACATATCTTCCTTTATGAGTTGTATATACTTACCCATTGAAATCTTATACAAATAATATCTATATATTAATGGTATATAATTTTTTTAAATTTTATTTCTTTCATGGGTGTTATGATTCAAATGTTAACAAAGCGTTAAGGGTTTATGATTCAATATCATTTTAATTCAGATTATTCAAGCATGAATTTCCACTGAATAAAATTATTCAATAATTTTCTCAAAAAGACAATTAAGTTTCATATAATCTATTTATTCAAGATATTTTCAAGTAATAATACTTTTTCATCTCTTTCATACTTAAAATTATTGAAAAAAATTAAAATAAAATCCCACTTTATTTCTCTCTTCATTCGAAAATCATATTTTCTTTCAAATCCATGTTTTATAAAAATATAGTCAAGAATTTTTTTAATATTATCCTTATATTTTGTAAATAATTATTAACCAATTATTTTCATTTTACAAATAATTTTTAATGGAATCATCCTATCATTTTTTGAACAAGGCTATTTTTACTTTTTACAAGAAAATGTGAAAGGAATCTTCATTTTAATGTGTACAACATGAATGATATTTCCCAACATTATGAAAACTAAATTATTTAAATATTAATTTATAAGTTTGAAATGTAATATTCAAATAAAAAAAATTCTATAAAATTTTGGAATCTTTTATATTTTAAATGTGTTTTTTAGTGTGGAAAGGTTATTTTCCTCATCAATTGTTTAGTGCGATTTTTCAAAATCATTTTCCATCTAATATGATATCATTTGATGTTACTTAAGATTTACTGGGGATATTCTCTAATGATACCATGATTATTATTTATTTGGATGGATTATAAGATTAACATAGAAACTTTTTCATTTCTGCAGGTGAATCATGGAATGAAAGAAAAATTATTATTGTTATATCAAAAATTGGTAGATTCTAAATGTTTTAATCATAAAAGGTTATTGGTAATTATATAAAAAGGTTTTATCCCTATTATATCTCATGTTTGATCTTGATAAATCTTATGAAATGGTTTTATCCCCATTTAATCTCAAGAAATGACAGGTTGATCCCTATTATTTTTCACGGGTGAACCTGATAAATCTTATATGATAGGTTGAGCCGTATTATAGCTCAAGAAAAAATAGTTTGAGAATTATTATATCTCAATATAATAGTTTTTTATCCCCATTATGTATCTCTAATTAAATATTTAATTATTATGTTCTCTAGAGAACTATATTTGATGTCATTCATATGTTTATTACAATATATAAGGGTAACATAATGATAATTCTCTAAGATACCAACTTTTTTTGATGCTTTATATGGGGTTTTAATGATTCCTTTAATAAATATTGAAATCTCATGGATAGTGATTATTGAATATTATGACCGTTGAATTTGATAAGATTTGTGGCATGTTTCATGATTGATGATCCAGGTATTGATGTGTTTGAATATTCTTATGAGATGCTCATGTACTTTCATTATTTCATCATACCCTTATACTTTTCTCATTCTCAATAAATAAATTCAATTATTAATTATTATAGTTACCCTTACTGAAGAATTTATCTCATCCTAATTATGTTGACAATTCCCCAAGTTTTTAATAATGATGATTAAATGAATTATGTCTATAAAGGTTTCTAACATGATGATGTTTGTGGGAGATGCTGAAGACTTAATATGGAATATGAAAAAGATGGGTGTGGTTTAAAAAATACTCAAATTAATTGAAGGGTATTATTTATGTAAGAGTTTTTATAAATATATTATAACTATAAACCTAAAATTTCCTTATGTATGTAACTGATCCAATATTTTCTTTTGATATAGTATGTTTTGGATGGAAAACTTGGGTCACCATAATTAGTATCAAATCAAAAAATTTAAAGATTATGATTTTAGTACCACATCCAGGAGTGAGGGTCTAGGGATCTTATAGTTGGTATTAAATTATGGTTTACATAATTTTTGAGATTTTTTAGTTTTCAAGTGAGGTTTTCGTAATATTTAGGAATTCTATAATAAGTCTATAAGATTACAGTTGATCATAAATTCATTATCCTAGTCACCCATTTTTAGTTTTTTAATGATGATATTTTAATGTAATTATTTCCATTTTGGGATTAATTTAATTAGTTTTAAGAATATGTAAAGATTTTATTCAATGATAAGTATTCTATTACATTTATTGGACATATTTTTTAAGGTATTTACAACCTTTAGGGTTTATATGATCTTGGTTATTGTGATAATTATGGGGAAACATGTTTTATTATATAGTTGACCATTAGATTGAAAATATAGTTGGTGACTAAGTGATTAATGTTATTTTTTGAATAAGATAGCTATATTTTGGGGCAAGAAAGTTGAAAGATATGATATGACCATTGAGGTTAAAACACTCATTATTGTTGAGGTTATTGAAATTATTTAGGATATAAATTCATTTGTATATGGAATTATTTAGTTTTAACTTTGGGTAATACTGTTGAATTTTGGATAACAATGTATTATTTCATAATATAAAGTTTCATTCATTTTGGAAATTACCATACTTAAAGCTTACAATTTTGGTTTTTTTAATATCTAAAGATATGATGAATTCCTTGTTATCCTTTTATGGTTATATGATCCATTAAAAATTTATTTCAATTATTCAGGAAAAAATCCATATTTAATAATCATCATTTTAGGAAAAATATAAAATTTTGATGGAAGTTGAATAAAGGATTAAATTCATCTTGTCAAGTAAATATATTTCCTTATGTTCTTAGTCAATATATCAAAGAAATTACTCCACTCTAGGAAAAAAATATTGAAATTAAAATGTTATTTATTAAATCAATGGTCTCTTATCTCTTAAAAATATATAACATTACCTATTAAATGGATATTCTAACTAAATACATGTTTTCACTTCCCTCTAATTTTATACTTATGCAGAAACCTAATTTTTTTATTCGAAATCACCCTAAAACTTACCTTTATCTCTTTTCAAGTGGAATGTTTTCTAACCCTTTATAAGATGTGGGATTTAAAAAAAATCCAATTTTTACCCTTTAATTATCTAGATTACGTTCAAATTTGGAGGATTAAATTTATAAATGTCTGTAGAATTTCACACTAAGAGTTTTAAAGAATAGAACTGTGTTCGATAGAATATGTGACACAGAACATTGAGCTTAAAGGCCGCACGAAATATATGACCATTATAACCAAGATATTGAGTTGGTAGCTATGAATAGAATTAATACTTTATTAAATATATATATTTATAAATAGAAATAAATTTTTTTAAAAATTATAATTAAATAATCAATTAATTTTTAGTAATGAAATTTTATTCTCCAAAAATATGTTTACTCAAAAAAATAATTGTATTCGTTTTTATGAGAAAATATTATAATTAATTTATATAACTTTAAGAAAATTTATTTGATGAAATTAAATTCATTTTTTAAATTATATTATTATATTTAACATAGGATGAAATTTTGGTATTTTTTTAATATTTATATTTCAATAAATAGTGGAAAATACGGATTTCTGTAAAATTGTCATTTCTTTTCAATAAATTAATTGATATAAAATTTCCATTATAATTTGAATTGTATTTCAAGTAATATAAGTATTATTTATTTATATTTAAACCAATTAATTACATTTAAATAATCTTTATACTTTATTTTTTTATGAGTTTGTTTTTTGGGTTTAAAAACGCATTTTTCTTAAAACTATTTTAAAGTGCATAATGAATATCCTTTTTAAATAATTTATATAAACACAAATTAGAAATTATTTATATTAAATGTATATATTCTATATCTATAAATATTAATTTAAATTCATTTAATGATTTTTACTAGTCATATATTTCTATAAAACCATTCTATTATAGAAAAATACATTTCTAGAGAAAATGATATTTCGTCACACCTGTGGGTTTTATTTTAAATTAAATTATTCATCTTATGTGAATTTAATTTGTTAAAATATATTAAATAATTTTAGTCATAATTATTTATATTATATAACATTTTAAACTTAATTTTTTGTCATAATTAATAGTGAAAACAAAAAAAATATCATACCACAATTAAAGTGAAAACGAATTTACCAGGGATTAAAATGAAATGATAAGGATTAAAATGAACTAAATTTTTTATAAATTCTATTTTATAGAATATTTTGGCCTTAAATAATATAATTCTCTATAATTTTTCATTATGGAGATTTTTTTCATGTAAAAAACATGGGTATCACTTTTTCCTTTCAAGAAGTATAAGTGTGTCACTCACCTCAATTACAAATAGCCACCCAATCTCCTCTCTTATCCACACCATCAAAACCTTATAATTCATCCAATACATGAAAACTAAACTTCATTAATTCCTTATTCATTATCTATATCCCGTTTTTTATCACAAATGTATCCTAATATTTCTTTTAGTGCTAACCTAAGGAATTTTTCTAAAGAAAATGTCTTGTACTTAAGTGAGCGTTTATAATTTCTTTGATATTCTACCTCCTCCAAATATTATTCAATTATTATGACAGCATAACATCATTATATCCCATATACTTATATTTTATTATGTTAATTCCATTACCTAAAATCATCTCCTCTTCCATAAAATGAAAAAAAAAATCATCATTTGTGTATACAGTGGACTATCTCCTCACGAACTAGTGTAATTCATTTTCCATCACCTCATATTATGGATTTTTGTAATTATGGAATTAAATTACATATATAATATTTTAAAATAATTATACTTATGTGACTATTATATCATGCATACCTTCTTACACTCCATTCTGTATGGGATATAAAAATGTCACTCAAGTGTACGACGGACTACCGTCTCACAAAGCGATGTGATTTTGGTTTCACTAATGCAACACATGGGAAGTAATATGGATAAAATTAATGAATATATGTGATATATATAAACTATTTATCATTATTAAAATATATAATTCAATTTAGTATCTTACAATTTTAGTCACCAAAAAATGATAACGTCGTTCTTAATTACATGTGGACTATAACCTCCATGAAATGAAGTGTTTCTTTTTTCATCACCACATCGCATGGATGATATATATGAATATATAAAAGGAAATAATAATAAATAATTTTTATTTTTTTATTATTTAATTATACAATAATAATTTTCTTTTTCAATAATGGTCTTTTAAAAATGGAAATGTTACTCATGAATATGTATAGCCCACCGTCTCCATGATTGGGACGTATTTAATTTTTCATAACAATATTTAAGGACTTGTTTTAAAATTATATCTTATGTGTAAATATTATAAATATTTCATTATTATTATTCTTTATATGAAGAAAAAATGACCCCACTGACCATGGTTACCACACCAAATCAATTTTGAAATGATGAACTGGACATCCTCAAAACACCTAATGTGGAATTAACTGATTAAGTATTTAATTATAAAATTAAAATTTATAAAATTAATGATGTAGGTATAAATTATTAAACCTAAACAAAATTATTAGGATATAAAATAATTAATATAAGATTATTATATAGGATTTAAAGAATATACATGGAAATTCTGAACTCGAGTTGAGGGACTTCATCTTGATTTCCTTATATTGATGCATGTTTTAATGTTATGAACCTAATTTATTTTATATGGTTTATATAAAGATAATTTTATATTTAATATCATTAATCCTTTGTAAATCATTGATTTCAAGTTTTAATTTTTATTATTTCATCTAATTGGATTTGATTTGTAATTTAAAAATTGGTAAGTAATTTTATAACTCAATTTCTTTTCCTTGGATTATATTACTTCTTTATAACCTTTGATATTATAAGATTATGTGTGTGATGAAATTTTATTATATTATATTTTAATTAAAATTGATTTATAAGGATTTAATATTTATATAAATAATCTATTCATTTATTAATTTTCACTTCTATGTTAAGATCATTGTAAGGGTTTCTCATCTCAAATTGTCTTTTTTGGGACATATATTATGTTATACACCTATATTATTTAATGAGATGTATATACTAACCCTTTGATATTTTATATCATTAATATTATTATATTAATGGTGTATAATGTTTCATTTAAATTTATATCTTTCATGGGGGTTAAGATTCAAAAGATATTAAAGCAATAAGGATTTATGTTTCAATCTCGTTTTAATTGGGATTTTTCATTCATTAATTTACATTAAAGAAAATTACTTTATAATTTTATATTAATCCCATATAATTTTTATATCCCTTGGTTATTAATTAAATTTTCAATTAATATTTCCATTTCCTCATTTTTTTACTATTTGTTTATAAAATGTATTTTAAATAATCTGACTTTATTTCTCTCTAAGCTTGAAATTCCTTTTTTTCAAATCCATGTTTTAAAAAAATGTTTTCAATAAAAATTTTAATATTATATTATGATTGTTTAAATTTATTTTTACCCATTAATAGATATTTTAAAAAATAAATAAATGGAATATTCATGTTATTTTCTGAACAAGGCTCTTTTGAATTTTTACTGAAAATTTGAATGGAATATTTGCTTTAGCATGTACGGAATGATTGGTATTTTCCTCCATCATAACAACTCAATTATTTAAATATTAATTTATATTTTTAAAATTTTATTTTAAAATAAATTTTTTTCTTTAATATTTTATACATTTTTATATTTTAAATGAGTTTTTTTAAAGTGGAAAGGTTATTTTCCTCAAGAAATGTTCCAAGTGATTTTCAAAATCATTTTCTATATAAAATGAAATCCTCTGATGTAGCATAATATTTACTAGAGATATGATACAATGATACCATATTTATTTTTTCTATAGATGTATTATTATATTTATATGAAAATCATATCTTTTCCATTGGATAATCAAGAAATGGATGAACAATGATTATTTTTAGGTTGAAAATTGGAATATTATAAAAATTTCACTAGTGAGTTGTTGTTATTAAGTGTTTATTAGTTGTTGAGACCCATTATTGCATGTAAGTGATCCCAATACATCTTATACAATAGTTTAATCCCCATTATAGATCAAAAAAAGATGGATTAATTCCTATAATAGCTTGAGAAATAATGGGTTAATCCCTTGTAGAGTTCATGATATGATGGGTTGATCCCCATTATATCTCTCCAATTCATTGGTCAATGATTATATTCTATGAATAAATATATTATAAGTTATCCATATGTTTATTCCAATTATTAAGGGTTATATTAGGATAATTTTCTAAGATACCATCATCTCTCTTTATGCTTACTATGGGTATTTAATTATTCCTTTAACCAACATTGAAATCACATGGCTCATAATTATTGATTATTATAACTCCTTTATTTGATAAATATTTATTATATTATGTATGATTGATTATATATTTATTTATGGATGTAAATATTCTTATTGATATGTTCATGTAACTTGATTATGTCATCATACCCTTATTCTCTTCTCATTCTCACAGATGAAATTATATTGTTAGTGTTTATATTTACCCTTACTGAGAATTTGAGATCACCCTTGTTATGTTTCATCTTCCAAATATTTTTAATATTGATGATTACATAAATTGGGTCTATAAATATTTTTAATTTGATAAGTATTGTGGGAAATTATGAATACATAATATGGAATATGAAAAGTTCGTTATAGTTATAAAAAATCCCTTGAATTCATGGGTATTGTTTATATAAGTGTTTTTCCGAATTCTATAAAACTATAAACATAAAGGATCCTTAGGTATTTAAGTGACATTATATTTCCTTTTGATGTTGTAAGTTTTGGATAGTAAAAATTTGGTCACCTTAATTGGTATCAAAGCAATAAATATAAATTTAATCATTTTTACACTAAATTAGGGAGTGTGGGTTTAGGGCTCTAATAGTTGGTATTAGAGGAGGGTTTAGATAACATTGTATATTAGGTTTTTTTCATGTGAGGTTATCCTAATATTTTTTAATTCCATCATAGGTCTATAAGATTAAGGATTATCATATGTTTAAATTCTTAGACACCCCTTTTGAGGTTTTAAGTGATGAGATGTTAAAGTGATTAATCACATTTTGGGAGACATTTAATTAGGTTGAAGTCTGTGTAAATCATTAGTTTAATGTGAAGATTGACTTTAAATTTTTTGACATATGTTTTAATTTATTAATAACCTTTAGGTTTTATATGATCTTGGACAATGAGGTAATTATTGGGACACGTATTTTATCATATATATGACCATGGGACTGAAAAGTGATTTATCCCCTAAGTGATTAATGTTATTTATGAAGAAGATAGTTATATTCAGGGTCATATAATCTGAAAGGTATGATATAATCATAGAGGTAATAAAAATCTTTAATTTTTATGTTATTGAGGTTATTTGGGATATAAGGTCAGTTATATATGGGATGATTTAGTTTGAACTTTGGGCATTCCTGTTTAATTTTAGATATTAAAATATTAATTCATCATATAAAGGTCTATTTGTTTTGGGAATTACCTTACCTTTTTATAATCATTTTGGTTTTTGTTCATATACAATGATATGAGAAATATATATCGATCATTTTATGGTTATATGATCCATTAGAAGTTAATTTTAGTGCTTCAGACAAAAACAATCATCTTTAATACTCATAATTTGAAGAAATAATGAGATTGTGGTTGAATTTTAAAAATGAATGAAATTATAATTTTCAAGTAAGTGTGTTTAATTATGTTCTTAGTATATATGGTAATGAAATTCCTTAACTCTATAAAAATAATCTTGAAATAAAACTTTAATTTATCAAATAGATGGTCTTTTTTATCATCAAAAAATATAACATTACCTCATAAATGGATACTGTTTTTTCAAATATGTTCATTCTATTCCCTCTAATTTTCTCATTAATTATAAATGAAGTTTTTTTGTTATTCCATATGACATTTATACTCCCCTTTGCCTCTTTTCAAGTAGATTTTTTATTAACTCTTTATACGATGTAGGTTTTCAAAAAAAATAGATTTTTAAATTTCAAACCATTAATTGCCGATTGATTTTTAAAATTATAAGCAAAACTTTAAATTGAGGGGTTAGAATATAGAAACCCAATTTTTTAAAGGGAACTATGTTTGATAGCATAAGTGACATGCAAAACTTATCTTAAACGAACTAAAAAAATATGATCATTATAAAATAGTTGTTAAATTTGAGGGTATGAATAGTATTAACTAATTAATGAATTATATATAATTCCTAATAAATATAAATTTATTGATAAATTATTTTTAAATAGTAAATTAATTTTTAGTACAGTGATTTTATTCTACAAAAATAAGTTTACTTCAAAAATTATTTTTATTCATTTTTATAATAAAATATTATAATTAATTTCTAAAAATCTTAAAAAAAATTATTTGGTGAAATGAAATTAATTTTTAAAATAATCATATCAAATTAGATTTTGGGTAAAATATTTGGATTCTTTAGAAAATATTGATTCTTAGTGAATAGTGAAAAATATTCATTTTTGTAAAACTGCCTTTTGTTTTTAATAAATTAAATAATTTAAAATTTCCATTATGTATTAAATTTTTTTAAAGTAAAATAATTATTATTTTGTTAAATTTAATCCAATTAATTACATTTCAATCATCTTTTTAAAATATTATTGTGTATGTTTATTTTTTGGGTTTAAAACACATTTTTCTAAAAACTATTTCATAGTTCATAATGTTTCTCAATTTTAAATAATTAAAGTATCCCCTAAAGCAAAATGATTTTAAAAAATTATATTATATATATATATATATTTATTTATTTAAATTTATATAATTATAATTATTAGTCATATATTTTTCATAAAAACAATGTATGGTTCATAAATACATTTCCTGAAATACTTCTTTTCCATCACGTTTGTGGGTTTTATTTTAATTTAAAATATGGAAATTTATTCAATTTAATTTTGTAAAATAGATAAATATTTGTAATAATCATAATTTATATTATATAATAGGTTTAAATGAATTGTTTTTCATAATGAATAGTGAAAATTGTAAAAATATTTTACCACAGTTAAGGTGAAAATTTATTTAACAGGGTTTAAACGAAGATAATAAAGCTTAAAATTTCCAAAAAAAACGTGTCTGAATTATATTTAATATAATTTTTTACACTTTTTATAAAATATTTCTCAATAAGTTTCCATTTTAGAGCCTTTTGGCGTGTTTAAAACATGTGTATCAATTTTTCTTTTCAAAAATTACAAGTGTGCCACTCACCTCACTAATAAAAGACCACCCACTATCCTATACTCTTCCCAGTTTAAAATAATTTTGGATAAGACAATAAATACCCATATAAATTCTTTAATTACTTCACCATGACCTATATATCATTTCTTGATCATAAATCCACCAAAATAAAGCTTTTGGTGCTAAACTAAAGAGATTTTCTAAAGAAGAGGTATTGTACTTAACGGAGCATTTTTATTTTATTTATTCTTCCACCTCCTCCAAATATTCTTAAATTATACATATATAATAAAAAAACTATTTCCCTTATAATTATATGTTTTTATGTTAATGTAATAACATAAATACATCCCCTCTTTAATCAAATGTAAATTGAAAACATCATTCATGTGTTCAGAGGACTATTACCTCATGAACCGATTTAATTTGTTTTCCATCACCTCCTATTATGGCTGGTTTTAATGATGGAATTACATTATATATATTATATTTGTAACATATTATACTTATTTAATTAATATATTTCATATAATTTCATAATTTACATTCCATGGGGGATATAATAATATCTCTCATCTGCACGGAGGACTATCGCCTCATTAAGCGATGTGATCTATTTTTCACTAACACATTACATGGAAGGTAATAATGAAACTTTAGATAATGTATGTGATAAATATGAAATAATTATGATATTAATTACATATTTGTAATTTTTAAAATATAATATTCCATTTAATTTATTACCATTTCATTCATTATAAAATAACAACGTCATTTGTGCCTATGTGTGGACTACCGCCTCCAAGAAGCGATGTGACTCCTTTTTTTGTCACCAAATCACATGGATGATATATATAAGTAAAGTTAATAAAATAATATTATATTTATGATATTATTTTCTTTCCTTTAAGATAGATTAACACTTACATTATATCTACAATGATCCTTGAAAAATGTAAATGTTACTCATGCGCACGTATGATCTACCATCTCTATGATTGTAAGGTAGTTTATTTTTCATAACTGTATTTAAAGATTAGTTTTAAAAGTATAATAAATGTACAAATATAATAAATATTTCATTATTATTATTTTGTAGATGATGAAACAATTACCCCTTTGACCATAGTCAACACACTGAATCCATTTGGAATTGATGAACTGAACGTCATAAAAATACCATACATAGACTTAACTAATTCATTATTTAAATATGAAATTGAAATAAATGATTCAAGTATAAGTTACTAAAATTAAAAAAGGATATTAAGAAATAAAATAATTTATATAATATTACTATATAGTATTTAATGTACTTACAAGGAATGTATGGACTCAAGGTAACAGAATTCGTCTCAATTTCCTAACAATGGGTCATGTATTAAGGTTATGCCCCTAATTAATTTTTTATGGTGTATATACAAGAAATATTATATTAAATATCATAAATACTTCATAAATAATGGCATTTTATGTTTAAATTTGAATTATTTCATCCATGATGATTTCACATGAAAGTTACCAAGTGCTAAGGAATTTCAAAAGTCAATTTATTTTCATCGGGTTATATTACTTATTTATAGTCATTGATATTATAAGATTATGTGTGTAATGAATTTTTATTACATTTTATTTTATTTCCAATTTTTTTATTTACATTTGATACATGTAATTGACTCATTTATTAATTATCACTTCAACATTATGATAAATATAAGGGTTTCTCATATCAAATTGTATTCTTTGGGACATATGTTATGATATACACCAATATTATTTTATGAGTTTTATCTTATCACCCTTTGATATATTATATAATTAATATATTTATATCAATTTTTTTAATTTTTAATTTATTTTTATTCCCTTCATGGGTGTTATGATTCAAAATTTACCAAAGTGGTAAGCATTTATACTTTAATCTCATTTTAATTGCGATTATTCATCTTGAATTTACATTGGAGGGAATTTTTTGATAATTGTGTATTAAAGAAAATTAATTTTCATATAATATATTTATTAATTAAATTTTCATGTAATTTTACCATTTAATTTATTAGTTATTTAAAATTATTGAGAAAATGTTTATAAGAAAATTTGACTTTATTTCACCCTTCAGTGGAAAATCCTTTTTTCATATAAATCCATGTTTTCTAAAAAAAATTAAAGAATGTTTTTAATATTATGATATTATTTTTTAGACTATTTTTTACCAATTATTCTATTTTTACAAAAAAAAGTAAAAGGAACCTTCATTTTGTTTTCCAAACAAGTCTCTTTGGACTTTTTACTAATAATGTGAAAGGAATATTCATTTTATCATGTACAACATGAAAGATATTTTTCACTGTCATGAAAAATAAATTATTTAATAGTTTTAAAGTTTATTTTAAAATAATTTCTTTCTTTAATATTTGATAAATTTTAATATTTAAAATGAGTGTTTTCGAAGGGGGACGATTATTTTCCCCAATAAATATTGAAAGTGATTTTTTAAAATTATTTCTTTCTAAGATGAAATAATATGGTGTTAATTAATATTTACTAGGGATATGATCCAATGATACCATATTTATTATTTTCCTACATAGATTATGATATTAAAAAAAACCCATCTCTTTTTCATGGGTAAATCAAGAAATGAAAGAAGTATGATTTTTTTTATGTCGAAAAGTGAAAGATTCTAAATGTTTTATTCATGAATGGATATTGGAAAATGTTTACAAATATTTGGGGCCCATTATATCTCATAGGTGAGCTTGATACAATTTATGAAATTGTTTTATCCTTATTATAGCTCAATAAATAATGGGTTTATCCCCATTATAGCTCATGGGTGATCCCAATAAAACTTATATGATGGGTCCATCGCTGTTATAGCTCAACAAATGATGGGTTGAGCCCCATTATAGCTCAAGAAATGATGGTTTGAGCCCCATTATATTTATTTAATGCATTGGGTAATGATTATGTTATCTATTGAATAATATTGGAAGTCTTCCTCATGGTTATTCAAATTTTTAAGGGTTCTATAAAGATAATGTTCAAAGATACCAACATGTTTTATTTATGATTTTTATGAGTTTTTAATGATTCCTTTGATCAAGATTAAAATAACATAACCCATGATTATTTATTCTTATGACTCTTTCCTTTGATAAATATTTATTCCTTTTTTCATGATAAATGATCCAAATATTGATGGTCATGAATATTCCAATTATATGCTCATGGAATTTGATTATGTTATCTTACAATTATTCTATTCTCATTCTCACTGATGACATTAAGTTTTTACTTATTATGTTTACACTTACTGAGAATTTTAGATAATGATTATTATGTTTCTTATTCCCTAAGTTATGAATAATGTTGACTACATTAATTGTGTCTAGAAATGTTTCTAACATGATGATTTTTTTGAGAAATGTTAAAGACTTAATATGGAATATGAAAAGCTGGGTATCGTGGGAAAAAAATTCCTTGAATCTATGGGTATTGTTTATATGATTTTTTTAATAATTATCAATGAATATAAAACTAAAAAAAAAATTGGTTATCTAATTTATCTAATATTTCCTTTTGATGTTGTAAGTTTTGGATGGCGAAAATTGGGTCACCTTCATTAGTGTCAAATCCAAAAATGTAAAGTTTGTGATTTTATCACCAGATATGGGAGTAAGGGTTCTGGTATGTTATAGTTTTAATGATAATATATGATATATATTATATTACAATTATTCTATTAATTTAATATATTTTATATCTTTCTTTTGTTTTATCCATAGTGAAAATGTATAGAGTGTTCATGGTATGAATGGACTACCATCTCCAAGAATAGCCTAATTAATTTTCTATCTCTTAACATAAAGGATTTCTATAAATATATATATAATGAATATATAAGATATTTATGTTATGTTTAAACTTCTATAGATGATGGAATAAGGATCAAAGTAAAATAATTGAAATTAAAAACCCAAAAATAAATAAAGAACAAAGCAGTTATTACCCAAAACCTAATTTTAAAAAGGAATTGTTAATAAATGTGTAGTAAATATTCTTAAGTAAATCAAATATGGATGATAAAAAATATTATGGTCATATAATATATTTATAATAAACTTATAATTATTATACATGAGGTTTGATTGTGTACAATGGAATTTGATAAATAAGGTAATGTATTTTCAGTCTCCCTTTCATTTTTTGGGAGAATTATGTCATATTCACCACTCGTTTTTTTATTTTTTTAGTGTATATATATCTAATTTGACATGATATGTCATTAATATCCTTGTTTTTTTATATTTAATGTTTCAACTTATTTTATTTTTTAATGGGTCTTACGATTCAAAAGTTACCAAAGTGGAAATGAATATTCATATAACTTTTATTTATGTAGGAAAAATTTCATCTATACCACTTGTTAATTTTTTATGGTGTATATACCAAACATGAATGAATTTAATGATAATTATCATGAAATTTATGGGATATAAATATCAATCAGATGAGCTTTCTTTCTCGAGATTCAAAATATACCAAAGCGGTAAAGGTTTAATGTTACAATCTCATTATTTATTGGGATTGTTTATGATATGATTCTAAAGATGATATATTATGAGATAAATTTAAGTAAACTTGTAAATTTTTTTATCCAATGGTTATTTATTTAAATGACATTTTTTTCATTCATTTTCTTATTGTTATATACTCAAGATTCCATAATAAGTTTTTTAAGGAATGTAACGCCCCGACCCTAGTTACCCAGAGTCGGTGCATTATTACATAACATTGGCATGATCACAAGAAAGATCAAATCTCGAAATACCGATTGGTTTAATAGCCTTGGAAACACTAGATATATTCATAAGTTTTACATTACATCATAAAATGAAAAACTACTACAACAACATAATGTTTCTACAATCCACACTATTAACCCCTCATAAAATCCCTACAGGTCATTCATAACTTACTTCTTCACATCCTGGGAAAAATAAAACATAGAAAAGGGGTGAGCTCAAGTGCCCATTAAGGATAACAATATAGCGGAAACTTTTATAAATAAGAATAAACATTTAAGGCAATGTATAACTAAAACAAAAGCCTTTTAAATATGAACTTTCAACATGGTATGGCATAAATAAAATGAAATAATGCCATTTACTTATTCACATGGATATTCTACTAATCGAATAATCACATGCAAAAATCAATAACCACTTTCATAATGTTGGAATGCATAATGCCAGAGTATCATAACCACATAGCCAAGGCCTCGTGCCAAGACTACAAATAAGATTTTGTCAAGGCCTTGTGCCAAGACACTAGTTTGTCTCATGAGACCTACCGATGCATCGAGGAGCTATAGCGGGCTCCACCCGTCACATATTAAGTCCAATGCATTCCCATATGAAAAGGTTTAAACATAACATAAACATTCATATTAAAACTAGTATATGAAATGTCAATACTTTCACCATAAACTATGAATGGTATAAAAATAGCACATCCACAGTCAAACATATCACAAAACCTTCAATACAATATAGAAGTTTTGTATCATAATAAATCAACTTCAAATAATCTTAAAATCCATCAAAGGATGTTGACATAGATGAAATCAAAATTCTTTTTAAAGAAATATCTCCTTTTATTTTGAAATGATTTAAGATCCATATAAAATAAAACATTTTCTTTGAAAATATTCATATAAGCTTGTAAGGAAAGTTTTGAAGATTTTATAACGGCAGAAAATAACCGCACTCGCCGTATAAGTTAAAAAAACATTCCTTACCTTAATTATGTCAAAAAGGTTAAAAAGGACCTTGTTTTGAAAACGACCGAAATATTCCTTTATAAACCACTTATAAAAGTCAAAAAGGGTATAAATGACTTTAACTCATATTCTAGTAAATAGTAAAAATGTTTTAAAATACATTTTTAAGAAACATGGATGTGGATTATAAAGAAATCCCAGTAGATTATTACGTATAAACAACCTTGGATAATGAAGAGGTTGTGAAATAACCCTTACCTTGTACTTTTCCTTGGTTGGGGTAGGTTAACCTCCTGTATAATGGTGAAATAATTGTTATTAAATTATACAATAATCATATACATTAATATGATATCATATATGATCTTTTAACATTGCTTTATTAATAATATCTTAGTATTATCGTCGTTTCAGGTGATAATCGATTCGTTCTTCTTAAATGTTTGGTTACGTAAGACATGTTTGTAATGGATAGATTAAATATTATTCATAATCAGAATTATATTAACATTATTTTTAACCCTAAAATGAGAATAAGACTTGAATGGATACGATGGAGGATGGATCTCACCGCGTTCATGGAGACGGTAGTCCGTACGTACGCACGAACGCTACTTCCATTTAATTTTTATTTTAAAAGAATTGAATCCAAATGATACATAGGTATATTACTATTCCATTATAATATAATATTTTATATATGTTACTTAAGTTCGTTAACACCATCCTTTATACGTTCCATGTGTGGTATGAACGAGTCATATCATTTTAAGGGGGCGGTAGTCCGCACTTCCTCAAATGAAATTATCGTATGTATATACAACATGAAACGAATAATGGTATGAAATAAAATGGAATTACAGAAGCTTATATATAAAATATATATCATTAATATCATATTTAATTACAGTGCCATCATAATGGCCACCATGAGAGGCGGTAAGATGTATTTGAACAATCATCGTTTCGTGAGGCGTTAGTTTGCCATCCACAGAAACATTATGTTCATCATCCATTAGATGGAGTTGTGTGTATGTGTAGTTTGAATACTTATTATAACAACATCCTACTATATTGAGGATACTGGTGTTGTTACAAAAGAAGGGAAATAAAAAGAGTTTGGGGGTTGGAGAAGCAAAATAAATGAAAATAATTTAAGAGAAATCGTTACCTTTAATTTAGGTAACTCACTTTGGTTGGAACCAAAGGACTTCTTGAAATGCTTTCTGCCTAAGGGGAAGCTTCAAGGAGGAGGAGAGGGATGTGGGGAGCTTATTTGGGCAGAGTTTGGACGAGCCAAGTGGCTTGAGAGGTGTGAGGAATGAGTAGAAGTGGTCTCCTTTTATAATGGAGAGGAGGGGCTCTTTAGGAAAGAGTGAAAGTATTACTTTATAATATAATTATATTCGGTTTATAATGGTCCAAAAATCATTGAGGTCGAAGATAAGATTACTCATATTCTAAATAACATCTACCAATAAGAATTGGACAGGTTTTAGATAATATTTTAATCATTATAATATTATTTATTTCAATGATTTATTAATGAGGTAAACATTGCATCATTATTGTGTCATTAATAATTTAACTTATGTGATGTCTAAAAATTATAAATAAAATATCACCATGTAGGAAATCTTTTTATCTTTCTAATGAATATTTATAATCTAAATTCCAACATATATAACCCCATGTAACAATTGTTTTTCTAAAAGATATATGCTTGTGTCATTTTTGTATTCATTTTAACTTAATTAAAATAAAGTGTCATTATCACTTACAAGTGGATCCATGGGGTCCCAAAATCGACCAAAAGATGCCCATGGTCGACCATGTATCAACCAATAGGGTTAAGACGCGTTTTAGGGTAATTTAGTATTATTATAATATTATTTTTTTAACCCTTATTTACCGGATTTACCCTTAACCATGGTAAATAAAATATTTACCGCAGTAATTATTCAAAATGTCTAAATATAAATTTACATATTTACACAATTTGAACATCATGATTCCAAATATGGAATCCATTTTTCTAAATTCAAAACACAGAAGTGGCAGAAATTAATTTAAAATTAATTCCCGCTGTCAAAACAAAAAGCGTTTTTTTGAGAGATAATAACTATCAAAAGATTGACACTTGTTTATGTTCGGTTTAATTGTAAAATTATGTCCAATGACAAACATTATATTAAATGGTAAAAATATATTATAAATATACTTTAAAACCACTCAAATTAATAATTTATCACTATTAATTATTTTGATTAAAAAAGTTGTTTTTAATTAAAATTTAGTAATTTTCATTATTCATCAAAATATGAAAGTTATCCGAAATGTACCAAAATTTCACCTTAGGCTAAATTAGATATTCCGAATCCAAAAATGAAGTCCATTTTGAAATATAAAATATATATAATTTCAAAAAGTAGGTATTACTATTCATGACGGATGGTTTGATTGGTTGTGGTGTGTGTTAGAACTCGAAGTTGCGTACAACACACACTACTGTATTATTCAAAGGAAAGCGTACCGTGGAAGCTTGGGATGTTTCATTTTAAATGTTTTTGATGTCCCCATTTAGTCAAAAAGTTTAAAATATTGTATTTAAAAAGGTTTCACTATTAAAAGTTGATAAAAGTGCAATACTGAAAATGAATCTGTTCTTGCATTATGTCTAAGAAACTCATAATATGGATTCTAAAATTATTAGGATTATATAAAGTTTAAAATTTAGTTTATACTTTTCATAACCCCTTTTGAATGGATTTTTTTTTGTTAAGTCATGGTGTGATTGAACTCGGTGTTGCGTGTAGTGCAAGTTATTGAATTATTTTGAAGAAATAACACACTATGAAATCTTGGGGTGTTACATTCTCCCCTCCTTCAATAAATTGCGTCCTCGCAATTTGAAATTGTTCTTCGAAAATAAAAGGTTGAAAATAGAAAATATATTTGTGAGAAAACCCATATCGGAAATTGGGTTACTAAAATTTAGTCTTAATATGAGGAAAAAAGAAATGAAAGGGTCACCACCAAATTATGATCTCGATTAGGATAACATCGGTGGAAATTAGAGATATATAATTGGAGGAAAAACGTAAATATTTATAAGTAGTGATTGAGGTCATCAATTACAAACAAGTATAAAATTGAGGTCCTTAAACTCATCAATCTATGATGATTTGAAATACCATCGGTTCAACAAAACATAGGGTATTAGGATAACACATTTTTGACATTTCAAAATATCTTAGTTGAAATCCCACATCGAAAAATGAATTAATGAGGCCTCTATTTAAAATAAAGAGTGGAAAGTATGAAGATTACCGAAAATAACACATACTAGGGTTCCATGTAGGAAAATATGGATATGGAGGAGAAATCTAACCATCAATTATCTGATGGAGAGTGGTAGAGAACATGGCAATGAAAAGGTCAACAATCCCAAAGCCATAAATTAGTGATGATTTAAGGTACCATCTAGGACAACATTTTTGTTCTAAGTTCCTTTTATTAATGTTGAGGAATTTATTTATGAGATTGGATAAGATCATAAGAAGATATACTTACATTATAATTAGAGTTTTATCCATTAATAAATTTCTACCACAAACTCATCTTTCACTCTAAAAGATAATAGAACGTAAAAAAAAATTTATACTATTCGTACAGGGTTCCAAAATAAATGAATTATAATTCATCTACCAGATCTTTTAAAAAAACTACATTATTTAATCCAGGACATCTCATGGGCCAGTGGTAGGTGATACACCCTTTTCGCCCTTCGGTTGCGAGTTCAAGTCTCGCAGCCTTGCCGGACGCGACGGGTTGCCGCCCGACCTCCGGGTTGTCCTTTTATGGCAATCCAAAATAATCCAAACTAGAACTATCCCAAATACTTCTGTCCAAACTCACAGTACAACATTTATAAGGAAGGTAAACATAATGTAGATCCTTTTTACCCCGTAATAGAATATGAATACCTTCATCATGTATTTTTTTAATATACTGAAACATCCTGAATTACCATATTCCTTATTGATTACATTCATGCTCCCTTATTCCATATAGAATGCTGGATATACTTCATTAATCCAAAAATGTTTTAAACCCCAAAAATGATGGAATATACAAATCATTAATCAGTTCCAAGGTAGTCAAGAATATCCAATTTAATTTATCCAAAACAATCATGTATTATTCCAAAATCACTACCTCAGTATCAGAACTATATTATGATTTATCTTTCTCTCAACCATGTATTTTCCAAAAATTTATCCTGCTATTGAGTCACTTTTCTTTGTTCCTCACAATCTCAAGTCCTTAATGAAATAGTACTGCAGTACAATCCTTATATTATTATAACAAGTACATTGTTGATACAACATTCAATTGACATAATCAACATAAGAACTCTAATCATTCCTCTTCATCTGTGGTAGTATCATAACTTGATTATTATCCAATAGCATCATTTGCGGCATAGTCTGATGACTGGGACATAGGTTCGCGTAGTGTCCAAACTCCTTGCAAATGAAGCATTGTACATTTGAAACCATTTTCTTACCCTTGCAGTCACGTACTTTGTGCCCTTTTCCTCCACACTTATAACAAACTCCCATTCCTTTCAAGCAAGTTCCAGGGTGTTTCTTTCCACAGTTACCACATATGGGAAAATTCTTCTTTTCCCTCTTCCCTTTATCCATCTTTCTCTCTTCCATCCTTTTCTTCTCTTGCTTCCCTTCAAAGCCATAGGACTCAGTAAACTCTTTACTTATCTTATCAACACATGATATTATTTCTTCATATGATGATAATACATGGAAGACTATTTCTCTTATAAATTCTAGCTTAAGACCATGAAAGATATGATCCTTCCTTCTCTTTGGATCATGTGCATTTCTGGAGTTCTCATTCCTTCTACTGGGTGCCATTTCTAAACAATGGAATACACTAGATCAGTTTATGAATCAAAATACATAATCCCATACTTATAAAACACTTAACATAATTTGAACTATTTATGGATATAATCCATAATCATAAAAATGTCTCCTTTGAGGATGTATATACTCATAAACCCTTCATAATGGTTTGTAAAGAAAATGAGAATTATCCTAAGCATATCCCCCGGGAGTGTCGTAACCAAGAGTGCAGCAAGGACCGTTGTCGGGCACCAGTTCCCGTACGAGTCTAGCTCAAAGCGGTGTTTTCGGGTTTTACCCCTAGGTACATCTGTGCCAGAGCCGCCTCTACCTGCTCGTATCCAGACAGGGATGTATTGCTTGGAAAACTTACATAATCTCTACAATACCAAAATTCTAGGAAGTTATTCTATACTAATCCTCAAAGTTCATCTTAGGTCTACGTGCTCTAATCAGAGTTTATCTAAATCTAGCTTCCAAGGTTTGTACTAAACTTCCTCTGATACCAACTGTAACGCCCCGACCCCAGTTACCCAGAGTCGGTGCATTATTACATAACATTGGCATGATCACAAGAAAGATCAAATCTCGAAAGACCGATTGGTTTAGTAGCCTTGGAAACACTAGATATATTCATAAGTTTTACATTACATCATAAAATGAAAAACTACTACAACAACATAATGTTTCTACAATCCACACTATTAACCCCTCATAAAATCCCTGCAGGTCATTCATAACTTACTTCTTCACATCCTGGGAAAAATAAAACATAGAAAAGGGGTGAGCTCAAATGCCCAGTAAGGATAACAATATAGCGGAAACTTTTATAAATAAGAATAAACATTTAAGGCAATGTATAACTAAAACAAAAGCCTTTTAAATAAGAACATTCAACATGGTATGGCATAAATAAAATGAAATAATGCCATTTACTTATTCACATGGATATTCTACTAATCGAATAATCACATGCAAAAATCAATAACCACTTTCATATTGTTGGAATGCATAATGCCAGACTATCATAACCACATAGCCAAGGCCTCATGCCAAGACTACAAATAAGATTTTGTCAAGGCCTTGTGCCAAGACACTAGTTTGTCTCATGAGACCTACCGATGCATCGAGGAGCTATAGCGGGCTCCACCCATCACATATTAATTCCAATGCATTCCCATATGAAAAGGTTTAAACATAACATAAACATTCATATTAAAACTAGTATATGAAATGTCAATACATTCACCATAAACTATGAATGGTATAAAAATAGCACATCCATAGTCAAACATATCACAAAACCTTCAATACAATATAGAAGTTTTGTATCATAATAAATCAACTTCAAATAATCTTAAAATCCATCAAAGGATGTTGACATAGATGAAATCAAAATTCTTTTTAAAGAAATATCTCCTTTTATTTTGAAATGATTTAAGATCCATATAAAATAAAACATTTTCTATGAAAATATTCTTATAAGCTTGTAAGGAAAGTTTTGAAGATTTTATAACGGCAGAAAATAACCGCACTCGCCGTATAAGTTAAAAAAAACATTCTTTACCTTAATTATGTCAAAAAGGTTAAAAAGGACCTTGTTTTGAAAACGACCGAAAGATTCCTTTATAAACCACTTATAAAAGTCAAAAAGGGTATAAATGACTTTAACTCATATTCTAGTAAATAGTAAAAATGTTTTGAAATACATTTTTAAGAAACATGGATGTGGATGATAAAGAGATCCCAGTAGATTATTACGTATAAACAACCTTGGATAATGAAGAGGTTGTGAAATAACCCTTACCTTGTACTTTTCCTTGGTTGTGGTAGGTTAACCTCCTGTATAATGGTGAAATAATTGTTATTAAATTATACAAGAATCATATACATTAATATGATATCATATATGATCTTTTAACATTTCTTTATTAATAATATCTTAGTATTATCGTCGTTTCAGGTGATAATCGATTCGTTCTTCTTAAATGTTTGGTTACGTAAGAAATGTTTGTAATGGATAGATTAAATATTATTCATAATCAGAATGATATTAACATTATTTTTAACCCTAAAATTAGAATAATACTTGAATGGATACGATGGAGGATGGATCTCACCGCGTTCGTGGAGACGGTAGTCCGTACGTACGCACGAACGCTACTTCCATTTAATTTTTATTTTAAAAGAATTGAATCCAAATGATACATAGGTATATTACTATTCCATTATAATATAATATTTTATATATGTTACTTAAGTTCGTTAACACCATCCTTTATACGTTCAATGTGTGGTATGAACGAGTCATATCATTTTAAGGGGGCGGTAGTCCGCACTTCCTCAAATGAAATTATCGTATGTATATACAACATGAAACGAATAATGGTATGAAATAAAATGGAATTACAGAAGCTTATATATAAAATATATATCATTAATATCATATTTAATTACAGTGCCATCATAATGGCCACCATGAAAGGCGGTAAGATGTATTTGAACAATCATCGTTTCGTGAGGCGTTAGTTTGCCATCCACAGAAACATTATGTTCATCATCCATTAGATGGATTTTTGTGTATGTGTAGTTTGAATACTTCTTATAACAACATCCTAGTATATTGATGATACTGGTGTTGTTACAAAAGAAGGGAAATAAAAAGAGTTTGGGGGTTGGAGAAGCAAAATAAATGAAAATAATTTAAGAGAAATCGTTACCTTTAATTTAGGTAACTCACTTTGGTTGGAACCAAAGGACTTCTTGAAATGCTTTCTGCCTGAGGGGAAGCTTCAAGGAGGAGGAGAGGGATGTGGGGAGCGTAGTTGGGCAGATTTTGGACGAGCCAAGTGGCTTGAGAGGTGTGAGGAATGAGTAGAAGTGGTCTCCTTTTATAAGGGAGAGGAGGGGCACTTTAGGAAAGAGTGAAAGTATTACTTTATAATATAATTATATTCGGTTTATAATGGTCCAAAAATCATTGAGGTCTAAGATAAGATGACTCATATTCTAAATAACATCTACCAATAAGAATTGGACAGGTTTTAGATAATATTTTAATCATTATAATATTATTTATTTCAATGATTTATTAATGAGGTAAACATTGCATCATTATTGTGTCATTAATAATTTAACTTATTTGATGTCTAAAAATTATAAATAAAATATCATCATGTAGGAAATATTTTTATATTTCTAATGAATATTTATAATCTAAATTCCAACATATATAACCCCATGTAACAATTGTTTTGCTAAAAGATATATGCTTGTGTCATTTTTGTATTCATTTTAACTTAATTAAAATAAAGTGTCATTATCACTTACATGTGGATCCATGGGGTCCCAAAATCGACCCAAAGATGCCCATGGTCGACCATGTATCAACCAATAGGGTTAAGACACGTTTTAGGGTAATTTAGTATTATTATAATATTATTTTTTTAACCCTTATTTACCGGATTTACCCTTAACCATGGTAAATAAAATATTTACCGCAGTAATTATTCAAAATGTCTAAAAATAAAAGTTACATATTTAAACAATTTGAACATACTGATTCCAAATATGGAATCAATTTTCCTAAATTCAAAACACAGAAGTGGAAGAAATCAATTTAAAATTAATTCCCGCTGTCAAAACAAAAAGCGTGTTTTTAAGAGATAATAACTATCAAAAGATTGACACTTGTTTATGTTCGGTTTAATTGTAAAATTATGTCCAATGACCAACATTATATTAAATGGTAAAAATATATTAGAAATATACTTTAAAACCACTCAAATTAATAATTTATAACTATTAATTATTTTGATTAAAAAATTTGTTTTTAATTAAAATTTAGTAATTTTCACTATTCATCAAAATATGAAAGTTATCCGAAATGTACCAAAATTTCACCTTAGGCTAAATTAGATATTCCGAATCCAAAAATGAAGTCCATTTTGAAATATAAAATATATATAATTTCAAAAAGTAGTTATTACTATTCATAACGGCTGGTTTGATTGGTTGTGGTGTGTGTTAGAACTCGAAGTTGCGTACAACACACACTACTGTATTATTCAAAGGAAAGCATACCGTGGAAGCTTGGGATGTTTCATTTTAAATTTTTTTGATGTCCCCATTTAGTCAAAAAGTTTAAAATATTGTATTTAAAAAGGTTTCACTATTAAAAGTTGATAAAATTGCAATACTAAAAATGAATCTGTTCTTGCATTATGTCTAAGAAACTCATAATATGGATTCTAAAATTATAAGGATTATATAAAGTTTAAAATTTAGTTAATACTATTCATAACCCCTTTTGAATGGATTTTTTTTTGTTAAGTCATGGTGTGATTGAACTCGGTGTTTCGTGTAGTGCAAGTTATTGAATTATTTTGAAGAAATAACACACTATGAAATCTTGGGGTGTTACAAGGAAAAACTGAATTTATTTCTCTCTTCAGTCAAAAACAATTTTTTATTCAATGTCCATGTTTTATAAAAATGATTTAAATAATTTTTTCAAAATTATAAAATTATTTCTAAAAGAAATATTAACTCATGTTTTTTTTAAAATTTAATTTCATTTTCCAAACAAGGCCCTTTTTCTTTTACAGAAAATGTGAATGGAATCTTTGCTTTAACATGTACGACCTTAAGGGAATTATATACCATTATGACAACCATTTTTTTAAATTCTGTTATAATATTCAAAATTTATTTTAAAATAAAAATATTTATTTAATATTTGGTAAGTTTTTATATTTTAAATAAGTGACTTCAAAGTGGAAATGATATTTTCCAAAAGAAATTTTCTAAGTGGTCTTTAAAAATCTTTTTCAATCTATGACAACAACCTTTCATGTTACTTATGTTTTACAAGGGATATGATCTAATTGTTCTATACTTATTATTTATCTTTATCATTAATGATTAAGATGAATATATTTTTATGAAACCCATTAATTTCCATGGGATATGCTATGATTAATAGATGATTTGTTGATGAAACTCATTACTTTTTCAGGGGTTATGATATGATGAAATGATGAAATGATTATCAGACCAATTTCAATTCTATGGGTTTTACTATGATGTAATTTTTATGATACCCTTTTATTTTCATGGGTTATTATATGATGAATGTTTTATGATATTTTAGAACATTTTTGTGTGGTTTTTATTATGTGATACTGGTTACATTATAACCAAAGATGGTGGTTATGTTATAACAAAGGACAATGTTCATGTTATAATGAAGGAAAAGTGGGACCAATATCCCCCTATAATTAATTGGTTAATTTTTATATCTCAGGGATTAATGATGGGAAACAAGATAATGTACTTTATCCAATATGGAAAATAGGCCGATGCACTTTCTTTACTATGGGAAACAAGTGATGATGGATGGTCTGATATGAAATAAGAAATAGGTGTTTATGCCTAATCTGTAATTATTTGATGGTATTTTATTTTAAAATTGACATAATAAATGGTTTTTATACTTATTATGGTTCCACACTTTTATTATATGAACTTACGGTTCATTATTTATTTATTATGATTTTTCACTCTTATGATTCATGTATTTTGAAATGATAATGTTGTATGACATAACTCATGTTTAAAATCCATGATAGATTGGTTATGAACATTTTAATTTATATTTCTAATATAAAACCCATATTATTATATTATTATTTCATATTATCATTGATTTATATATCTCATATTTACCTTTATAAAGAATCTAAGCTCAACCTTTATTATGTATCGTTTAACTAGGTTTTGAATAATGGTTCTAAGTAGGGTATAACTATAAGTATTACTAAATGAGAAGATATTTATATAATATATTTAGTATAATTAATTAAATAATAATATAGTTTGTTTAGTATCCAATTACACTAATCCTTCATGGTCCATAGGTGAGTTTTTGGGAAATGTATTGAATTTTCATCTATTAAGATGTAATATCTATGTATTAAAAGCCTGGTTTATTGTATTTGGTATCATAGAAATGGGTTAATTGACCTTTGGAAACTTGGATGATAAATTTTTAGTGATATCCCTAGGGATATATAAAAATATATTTCTGAGTATAATTACAAGGATAATTCAAGCTACAGGAAAATATCATGGAATTTTGGTGATGGTTAGAGCAAGTGGTTTCTAATAAATTGAATCCATTTTTGGATTATAAAAGTGTATGTAAATATATAATATCTATACCAAGGGTTAAAAAATATGAAATGGGTGTGTTGATTTGGAATTTATCATCACCTGGTGCACGCCAATTGGCCATGTTTCACACCTAGTTTGACACTCTCAATGGTTATATTTTTGAAATTCAGAATCTATTTATGAACCGTCGTGAAGGATTTGAATAGACGATGATCATGAATGAAATAGATTAGACCTAAAGTTTTATAGATTGAAAGGAAGGTATCATTATTTACAAATCCTATGAATTATTTTTCATGATTATGTGGTTTCCCACTATGATTTTTCTCTCACTCTATTCTTCTTGTTTTCAATTAATTTGGGTAACTAAAAGTAATTGAGTTAGTATTTAATGTGATAGACAATGTGTTGATGAGAAACCAAATGGGGTGATTACCAGAGTCGAGGATATTATTATTTTCCCTAATTAGTTAACATGATATATTATTAATAAATTTCACCTCAACCAACTCTCTAACTAATTAAAGAATAGAGAAATGGAGTTTGTTAAGAAATCGGGTGGTGTAGACCATAGAGTAAAGAATGTTAAATTTATTATATATCAAGAATTCAATAACAATCACTCAATATGATGTCTAAAATAGACAAGAAGGTGTTTTTTGTGTGGAGAAGTAGGGAATGGAGTATGGGATTTCCAAGAGAAAAAAAAAAGAAAAAATACAATTAATTCCTTGTATGAAAATATTGGTTTCATTAAGGAATCACCGACGGTTGAATTTTTTATATGTATAAGGTATGGGAATTATAAAATTTATTTCCTTAGGGGAATTCTCAATAAGGGAATCAAAAAAAATATGCAGTAAATTTTTTTCCATTAATTATTAAGAGAGTATAAATTAAATATAAGAGGAAGGAGGTGTTAAGGAAGAAGATGATGAATCCTAGTTAATGGTTTGAGAAATAAATGTAATGATTGAAGTGTATATAATTTATGAATTAAATAATTATTTTATATAAATCATGAAATATGCAAGTATTTCTCTATATAATTTTTTCATAAAGTATTTTGAGGAATATGTAAAACAGTACTGAGGACCAAGAAAATTTATTTAATGGAAAGGTGATATCTTATAGAAAACACATGATTATATAAAATATAACCATTTATATCCTTATATTTAGTTAATTATTTTTAGTTTGGATAAAGAGATAATTGAGATGGAAAAATTAAATTAGATAGTATTTATGACCTTGGGACTGAATAATGATTTGATAAAAAAGTAGGTTATTTTATCATTAATGGAGTTTAAATAATATTGGAATTTAAAGAATATATTCAATAATAAATGTTTTTATTTAAGGAATGAGTAAGGGTGTGTGTTTTCATTAAGATTTTATGGTAATTCTTGTTATTTCATTGTTTTAGGAGAATAAATGACCAAAGCATTCATATATTTGGTATGTGACAGTTAATATCTACTCTATGATATTTGGGGGATTAATGATAAGTTTATTTTAAAAGTTTAGTGACCTCTGGTTTAAATTTTAAAATTGTATAATGGTATTAAGATTAATCATTTATAGAATGTTTTTAGTTGAATCTTGGGTAAGGTTTTAATGTATTATTTCACCATATGAATATTTATCCATATTGAATAAATTTTCCTAACCATTTTGGTTTTGATGATAACTATAGATGTAAGGAATGACATGTCATTATATTATGGATCTTCCAATTCATTAGTGATTTAGGCATGAAAATCCATCGTCCTTTCCTAGGGTAAGAGATAAAGTCAAAATTGATCAAAGCATAACCAATGTATGAGATTGTGCTTTTGAAATTGAAAAAATAAGGTATATTTTTTCATGGAATCTATCATAATCTTAAAACATTACATCAAAATTAGGAAGAATGGATCTTAAGACAAAAATTGTGTCTTATTAATTTCATTTCTATTTAATTAATGTTCTTTTATCCCATCAAAGATATATGGTTTTTTGGTGGTTAACATTCTCATAACCATGTTCTCTATCACTCTCTATTAATTCTTGGGCATTATTATTCTCTCTCATGTCTATATTTTCACTTCCTGACAATTTTATCCTATTTATAAACCTATTTATATGTTTTTTAAGACGACCTTCATAATTTTCTTTCCATCTTTTCAAGAGTAAGTATTATTAACCCTTTTTATGATGTGGGTTTTCAATGATGGAATTTTTTTAAAGTCAAACCCTTGATTTCAAATATTTACTTACAATTGTGAGAATGAAACTTATTTAATTGGAGTATAATTGAAACCCTTATATTTTTTATAAAAAAATCAAATAAAGTCTATTTCTTCCACATCTTGTGTTACTCGCAATAATGAGTTTTGGCAAACCATGATATATTATTAATATTATTTTGTTAAATGATAGTTATCACCTGTATGTTTCATTGATAGGTGTGAATAAGAATAAATAAATTATGAAAATTATTTGGTTTACACCTGTATAAACTAAATTTATTTCCTATAAATTGATTATAAATGAAAATGAAAAACATTTGAAAGTAAAAGAATGGTTTTTTCTGTAAATATTATTTTAGGTGTGAAAAGTTTCTTTATCTTATTAAATTACTTTATCTAATATTTTTTGAATTATTTCAATTAAATTTATAAATTATAATTTAAAAAAATGTTTTATAATTTGTCTAATATTTTTTCTAAGCGTGGGATAATAAAAACTCCAGTTTTATGCTTAAAAATCTATTTTTTTCTAAAATGTGGCTCTATAGAACACTTCTAATAAAATTAATTTTTCTTTTTTTAGGAAATTGATATGATATAAAAAAATTAATTTCTGAAATATATATTTCAAAATTATCTTTGACTGTATTTTTTATAATTTTCTAAAAATATAATTTTTTTGATGAATAGTAAAAAATACTAATTTTTATTAAAAACTACCTTTTCATGTAAAGTTTTTATAATTAAAATTTTTCTTTAATGTGGTTTTAAAATATATTATAATTATATTATATTTTTATTAATATAATTTAAGTTATTTTAATCAATTTCATATTTATTTTTCATATTAAAAATTTCTATACATAAAAAACATTTCTCATTGGAAACCCGCTTTTTTGTTACGTCTGCATGTTTAATTTTAAAATTAATTTTTCCAATTATATTATTTAATTTATAAAAATGTATTAAAATTTTTTAGTCATAATAATAAATTATATATAATATTTAAAACATTATTTTCATTCTTTATTTATAGTAAAAACATTGAAAATTAAGGTAATTAAGGCTAAAACCTATTTATCGGGGGTTAAACTAAAAAATCAGGGTTAGAATGACCTAACAACATTTCCAATTCATATTTTATGGACATATTTTTCCCTTATACCATATAAGGTTAGATAACGACCCATTTTGGTTGTTTCTTTATGTTCAAAACTTTGGTATACTTTTTTCTTTCAAAAAAATACAATGGTAACCTATGCCCCACTAAAAAAAGGTAACCCCACTCCTCTCCTCTAAAGACATAGAAAACCATTTGGTTAAAAACATATCTAACAATATAAATTAATTAATTACCTCAACACTTCTTTTAGGTCTATTTTTTATTATGAAAACCTCCTCAAAATTCATTTGGTGTGAACCAAAAAGTGTTTTATGTGGAAGAGGTGTAGTCCTTAACCATAAGTTTTTATTTTATTTCTACCTCTAGATATTTAAAATATACTTAAAAAAAGTTGATATAATAAAACAATATCTCCCTTATACTAATATTTTATTATGTTAATGATATGACCAATATTTATCTCATCTTTCATCAAGTGGGAAATGAAACCCTCGATCATGTGTACGACGGACTACCGTCTCACAACCCGATATAATTCATTTTCCATCACCACCTCAGGGCTAGATATAATGACGTATTTAATATGTTAATATGATATTTATGACATTATTATACATATGGAGTTATAATATCACATATAACTTCTTAATTTTTATTCCATGAGAATATGATAATGTCACTCGTTTGTAAAGATAATTATCAGCTCACGAAGCGATGTTATTCGTTCTCCACGTACGCTTCACATGGAAGGTATTAAGGATATTTGTAATGAAAATATGTGATATATATGCTATAAAATGATTATTTAAATGTAATATATTATATATCTTTATTTTGTTTCATCCCCTGAGAAAATGGAAATAGCATTCGTATGTATGTATGACCTACGGTATCTAAGAACGATGTAATTCTTTTTTTACCTATATTTAATGGATTAATAAAACTAAATATATAATAAATATATCTGATATTTATATAATGGTTGAAATTATTAATATTATTTAACCCTGATCAAAGTTAAAGGACTGAATATTGAAAACAAAATCATACATTAAATACGAAGTAGTTATTACCAAATACAGAATTTTAACAAGGAATTATTAATAAATGGATAATACAAGGTCATAATAAAATAATATATAGTATTATATATATGATTATGATTATTTAATATATTTATTATTAACTTATATTTTTTATACATTAGTTCTGAATGTGTATGGAGGACGTTGATAGTTAAGGAAAGGTATTTATAGTCTCACTATCATTTCTATGATACTTATATCAAATTCACCACTCTTTACATTAATGTTATGTATATACTACATGTTTAACATTTTATATCATGAATATCCTTATTTTAATTATATTTAAATTTTTATTATATTTTATTCTTTAATGGGACCTAAGTTTAAAAATTTACAAAACTGTAAAGGGATATTCGTCTCACTTTAATTTCTCTAGGACACATGCCTTATAAACCACTTTTTTCTTTTCTATGGTTTATAAACTGACCATAAATGTATCTTATGATATTTATCATGATAATGTTAGATTAAATTTCCATATAATTCACCTTATTTCTTGGTACTTTTAATTTATAATATTCCAAAGTGGTAATGCTTTAATGTTACAATCTGATTATTTATCTAGATTTTTTTATGTTCTTATAATGATAAGATGTTATGGTCTTACATTAAAGAAACTCATTAATTATATTCTCATATGGTTATTAATTAAAATTACATGTTTTAATTTCCTTTTACACTCTTTATTTTCGTATGATTCTAAATGATGTTTTTTAAAGAGAAACTGAATTTATTTCTCTCTTCAGTCGAAACCCTTATTTCTTCCAGGTCCATTTTTTCTTAAAATGTTTTAAAGAATTTTTTTATAATTATTTAATTATTTTTTAAATGATTTTTTACCCATTTTTTAATTTTTAAAATATTTTTTAGGATGAATCTTCACTTTTTTTCCAAAAAAGTCCCTTTTTTATTTTTTGGAAAATGTGAAAGGAATATTTTTTTTAACATGTATGGTAGGAATTCAATCTCCCACCATAAAAAACCCAATGTTTTAAATATCCATTTATAATTTTAAAATATTATTTTCAAATAAATTTATTTATTTAACATTTTTTATGTTTTTAAATTTTAAAGAAGTAATTTCAAAGTGGAAATGATATTTTTCTCCTGAAATGTTTTAAGTTATCTTTCAAAAAAATTCAATATAACACTACAACCTTTGATGTTTCATAAGTTTTACAAGGGATACGATCATTTTTTAGAGTCCTTATTATTTATTTGGATGCTTTGTGATTATGATGAAGATATTTTTATAAATATCATACCATTTCCACAGGTTATTCTGTGATGAATTAATTATATGTTAATGAAACCCATTCATTTTCCATAGGTTATGTTACGATGAAATGAAGAGATGATTATTAGACCCATTTCATTTATATGGGTTATTATATGAGTGAATGAATATAAGACCTTTTCCTTTTCATGGGTTATTATATAATGAATTTTATGATCTTTTGGGAAACTTATGTATGGTTTTCATTATGTGATAGTGGTTATGTTATAAAAAAGTATGATGGATACATTATAACCAAAGAAAGTGGTAGGATTTTAACCAAGGATTGGGGTCACATTATAACCAAGGATGTGTGGGACCAATATCTCCCTCTAATTAATTGGGTAAATTTTTATATCTCATAATATAATTTTGGAAAACAAATAGATATTCTTGATCCTATATGGGAAATAAGCTGATGTGCTTAATCCACTATATGAAACAGGTGATGATTTCTAATCCATTATGAAATGGGAAATAGGTGTTGATTCGTATTATTTTATGATTTTATAGTGTTTTATGTTAAACTTAAAATATCAAATGGTTACTATACATATGATGGTGCCACACTTATATGGCATGAACATATGGTTCATGATTGATTTATGATGATTACTCACTCTAATAATTCATATATTTGGAAATGATAATGTTTTATTCCATGAATAATGTTTATTATCCAAGATGTATTGGGTATTAAATTTTTAATTTATATTAATGATCTCATACCCTTATTGTTATCGTATGCTTTCATGTGATCATTGAATGATATCTCTTATATTTACCCTTACTGAGCATCTGATCCCAACAATTCTTATGATTCCTTTTCCCAGATTATCAAGAAATGTTTTTAGTAGCATATGTATATGAATAGTAATAAATTAGAATATATTTTTGGTATATGTTGAATATATTTCATTAAATAAGAAGATAGTGTTTCTAGTCTCTAATGACACTAAACTTTTATGGTCCTCGGGTGAGTTTTTTTGAAATGTATTGAATATTCATCTATTGTGATTTAATATCTATGTATGAAAATTATAGATTGTTAAATGGGTTGAATACTCATAAAATTTGACAAAGTGATAATCTATTCCTCCCATAAATTAAAGATAAATGGGAATATTTTCCTAATGAATGATCTAAAATTTTCTACAGTTATCATCACACTAAATACTTGTGGACATTATCTAAATGGGGATATGTTTGACATATATATGGATCATAAAATACTCAATTATATATTCACACAAAAGGTTCTAAATATTTTTCAATTTTGGTGGTTTGAACTAATCAAGGATTATGATTTTTAATTTATTCCCATCTTGGAAAGGTGAACAAAGTGGTAGATGCTCTGAGTTGAAAAGGTCATGTAACCTTATCTGTGATGAGGATTGAAAGAGTTATGATCTTAATAGACATGAAATGATTGGACATGTGAATAATAAAATGATATTAATCTTACCTTTATCAAAAAAAATCTCAATAATACATTCTTGATAGGATCCAAGAGGCCCAAAAAGATCATGATGATCTATATAAAAAGGTATCGACTATTCTCGAGTTCAACTTTGATAAAGATGGTGTTATAAGGTTTGACACCTGGATATTTTTCCCATAAAAACCGGAGATAAATAGGGTAATTTTATATGATTCACATAAATCTTTTTTCTCTATTAATCCAGGAAACACTATGATTTATAGATATATGAAGAAAACATCTAATGGGATAACATGAGGAGGGGGATTATAGAATACTTATCTCGATGCTTGGTATGCCAATGAGTAAAATTTTAATGATAGAAGTCTAATGGTATGATAAAACCATTTCCTATACTAATCTAGAAATGGTAAAGCATAACCATAGATTTCATCATAGTAATCCCCAATTAATCTAATGGAAATAAATCCATCTCAGTTATAGTTGATCAACTTAAAAAGATTCCAAATTTCATTTCTATCAAGAATGATTTATATCTTGACCAACTCACTAATATATATATAAGATAAGTGGTAACACTATATGGATTTCCACTCTCTGTTTTATTTAATTGAGATCCATGTTTAACCACAACATTATAGATAATCCTTTAGTAAGTGTTTGATACAGATTTGTGTTTCCATACATATTATCACCCTCAAACAGACGTAAAGAATAAAATAACCATAAAAACTCTAGAGGATATATTGAGATCTTGTTAAATGGATTTTAAATGATGGTGGGATCAGTCCCTTCCCATAGTAGAGTTCTTATATAACAAAAATTTACATTTTATAATTCAAATGATTTCATGTAAGGATGTGTAAAGGATGAGGTATCGGAAGGATGAATTTAGAGAGTAGAATTTAATGGGACCTCAACTTACCCAAGATATGAAAAATAAGGTTCAAACCATTCATTGTCATCTTAAATCCATAAAAATTTAGAAAAATATATGTGCATACAATCATCGATGTGACCTAAAGTTTGAGGTTGGAGATAAAGTGTCCCTTCATAATTAATCATAGAATAAATTCACAAGTTTTAGAAATAAGGGAAATCTTAGTCCATGAAACATCGGCCCCTTTGATATTTTTGATTGTATCAGAGCTATGGAATATAAAATACCATTCCCACCTAGACAATATGAATTATATGATTTATTTCATGGGTCATTATTAAATAAGTATATAAAAAACCCTCACATTTACTAAATCAAGAGGTGTAACCCTTGGAAAATGATATTTCATAACGGGATCAGCTAGTAAAGATCTTAGATCGTAGAGATAAATTTTTAAGAAACAAGAAAACTCACGTGGCCAAATTGTTGTGGTGAATCCAGAACATTGAGTAAGTAACATAAAAACTAGAAGTGTGGATGAAATAGAATTTAACTCAACTATTTTATTATAAAAATTGATATATTGATGATAAAATTTTTTAAGGAGGGAAAAATATAACATCCCAAACATTAATAAATGAAATTCCATTTTTAAATTAATAAATACCATATTAAGTAATGTAGTAATATAAAAATCATTCCCTAATTTTATTATTTTGTATTTTTAAATCATGTTATATTTAAAAGATCATTATACATCATAACCATTAATAATATAGCTATTATATTATTATCATTAGTATTTTTATATTAAGGGATATGATAATATCCATTTTACATGTAAAGAATAAGAAAAGGTCTAGAGTAGTAGGATCATACCCTATGAATTCCATCTAACAGATCTTTTGTGGCAGATGGAAGCACTTAGATTATCACTTGACTAATCCCAAGACAATTTTTAATAATTAAAGTATCATTGAAACCATCTACGTGATAATTTTTATCTTATCAAGATCACATCTCGATCCTTGTTCGTTGGACAACCCCACAAATATGCCACCATCGCACACCTTACCCTTAGGGTGTAAGTATGTTTAATAAGGGGTTATGTATCTACACCATATCAATTTTAATTTTTGAAAAAATAATAAAATAATTATATTTTTTTATTATTTTAAAACTGATTATATGGTGAGTTTGATAAAATAATAATATTTTTATATAAAGAAATAGAAATTTTATATTTGAAAAATAAATAGTTTCTATTAGGATACACTTTATCATAAATTCAATAATTTTTTAAAAAATTATTTTTAATTAAATATTTTTATCAAATAATATTTATTTAAATATAAATTTTAATATAATTTAATTTTGTCTAATGTAATTTTTATAAGGGTCATAAAGTTGTTAGTATTGTAAAAACTAGTATTTTTCAGTAAATAAGGATTTTAATTTTATAGTTAAAATTCTCATATTTAGGAAATTATTTTTATTAAATAAATATTCTTTTTGAAATAAAAACTTAGAATTTACATAATTGTGATTTTTTCATACTTTTTTAGACAATCAAATCTTTGGTTAAAATTAAATATGCTATAAATATATATTATGTATCATGACATCATAAAATAACAAAAGTGGTGTAATGAATACTATAATGAGTATACATTACCAAAATTATACGTCCCCTTTAAAATAATCTATTTTTATAGTTATTTAGTTATTTTTATAATCTTTTAATGAATCCTCCAAAACCTAGATTATATTTTTTGATTTTAAAATCAATTATTTATGAACATGACTCAGTTCCACATCACCAATGGAATTATTTTAATTTTTTCAGTTCTTTTCCTATTAAATTATTTAAAAACACTCCTCTTTGGTAGAAACAATGGTCATAAACTATAGGATTTTTTTGGTTTTTATTATTTTCTTATATAGTGTCCAAAACCTATGTTTAGAAAATAATAATGAACTCTCCTATATTTTTATGTAAATACTCACCCTATCTCCCACTCATCTTCACTAAAAATCCCTTAATTGTAAATTTAATCTCCATATCCCTCTTTAAATACCTCTCAAGTTATTCCCAATATCATTATTAGAACCTCTCAAATGTTTAGAAGTGCCCTCCCAGGGTAAGATATCCTCTCCTCCTCTTTATTCAAGAACATTATTTGTATTATGCCTTTTTATTTCCACATATTCATGATGGAATATATTTTTACACATAAATTTTATTATCCTTTTGATTTCCCAATAACGAGATACCACCTTTCACTCTCATTAAACTCTTCCATTAATCTGTATGTACACCCATTAAGCTACAGAAATTATCATGTGTTTTTTTACATGCCAAGAATTGGTATAGAAAATAAACATCCCAATTTTCACACAAGGGTATTCACACGGATATTCCACCCCTTCATTTATTTTTTAATTCCATTTATATAATCCACACTCCATAATAATGGGATTAAAAGTGTTGAAATATTCTATTATATTTTATGATCATTGTGGAACGAAAATTAATGTACATGATATGAATATAGTGGATGGGAATTGAATTATATAGAACCCAATGCATTGGGTAATGTTTTTATCTCATTAAAAACCTTATATGTTGTATGAGAGGTTATCCTAATCATAATATATTATAATTTTTTTTGGAAATCCTTGACTTTTTTTATGATGTCGTGTTTCATATTGTCACTTGATTCCTTATTTTGACATGATTTTATCATATTATACTACAATTTTATATTTATTATTATGATTCTATCCTTTATATGTCACCATGTTATGCCTCTTCACACACATGTACTAAATTTCCTAATGTAATGATTTTATTATTATATTATTGGGATTTATATATCACTATTTTCTTATGTATTTCCCCAAGTTATCATGTGTATTATTCAAAGATTAATGGAATATAATGGTATGATTTGGAATTTTAAAATAATATTGGTATACCCTTTTTTAGGTTATTGTTCTATTTAACTAATTTCCCTAAGAAAATATGACTATTTATCTTCTATCATTGTATTGTGTGTTTTTTTATTTAATAAATCATGGATTAAAGTGTATAAAAGATAGGATTTATCATAAATTATCTTAAAGAAAGTATAAGTTGTTTCATTCCACAATAATCAAATGTGGTTATTTTTTACCTCCCTATTTTCCTACACATCATTTCATTTTTATTAGTTCTCAGTAGTCCTCTTCTTCTATTTATTTCTTTTTAAATTTTATGATTTAGAAAATTCTATATTAGTAATGATGTAACATTACGCCATATCATCATATGATGAAAACATTTGAGAGACTAGATCCCTTTTATTCTTATCTTGGTCCAATTAAATAAAATATTTATCTTACTTTTCATATTATGTACATAATACATATCATTACTTTAAAATTTTATAATGTTTTTTATGAGGTCACTTTTATGTATGAGTTGTATTTTTTTCAATGGTTATCATTGGTTTTTAATGAAAGAGTTCTATAATGTCAATATGTTGAATAAATTATTAATATAATGTTTTTAGAATGTATAGTTAAAGTATCTAAGACTGGTAAGGAAGTTAATTCAGTTTGGATGTTTGGATGAATAAAAGAATAAGTTCACAAGTATTCTTATCTTGGTATTAAATTTTTAACATTGGAAGAGTAATTTATTACTCAATACTTGAAAGTAAAAATGTTTTGTGAAGATGTTGAGTTTACTTATGGTGATTGTTAATCTAATCTTCAATTCTACAAAATGTGTGATGTTGATTGGAGAAGCATATTTTTTATCAATATTATGAAGTACCCTTATGTATTTTCACTAAGAGGTTTCTAAACATAATTTTATTAGATGGGGAAGGTATATTTAAATGGATAAATAATTATTTGATGAATAGATAAAAAATCTAAAACCATTAAACAAAGTTAGAGTCGAGTATAATGAGTTGATCAAGAATAATTGATCGTACTAAGGTGATAAAATGAAGGATTAAACCTAATTTTAGTAAAAATAAATTCTTGATTTTATTGGATAAACATATCTAAACATATATTAGAATATTATTAGTGATGTATCCTTCACTAATCAAACCTCGAAATGGCTTGTGACTATAATTAAAAGCTGAATTTTGGAAGAATAGAAAAGAATCTATTAAAGAGAGATAAATCAAGTGATGTTATTTAGTTTGTAAAGTATCAATCATCATAATTTCTAAAAGATATCATGATCCAAGTTGTGTTCAAAAGGAAATTATGAGAGTAAACTTTACGAATTTCATGTTATGAAGCTATTTCAAAGTATATCAAATTGATTTCATTAGATAAAGGAAAGGATATGATAATTTCAATACATGACATTATAAAGGTTCATGATTAAAAGATTATGGTTTATGAAGTTATATATTTGAATTGGTAGTTATTATTATCATTCAGACACTTGTAATGTATATCGATCATAAATTGTTCGAATAAGTATCAAATTATAGAATGTTTTGAAAAAAATCATATGAAGATCTAAAAAATGTATAACATATGGATTTGTAAAAATATAAAAAAAAGATAATTATTATGGAAGCTACCAACAAGGTTTTAGCTAATGAAAGAAAGAATAACTTCCTTCTCATTATAATGTCCTTCATATGAATCTTTGTGAGTTATTAGATAGACTATATCAGATAAAATATTTTGAATGGTCAAAAAATGGTTTCCAAGATAAGTAATCATATAGATGTTTTCTAATTAACATTTATTAGATAGAATTATTTATATAAAGTTTTTATATGTAGGTATATAATTTACACTCATCAGATAGAATGTTTGAGAAAATACATTATATAGAAGTCTCAGGGAAATTTCATTAGATAGAATATTACGAATACATAAGATAATGTATTAAAATTAAATATATAATGTTTTAATATTTTATTGGATATAAGTAATTGGGTTAATGTGTAAGGTTTCATTGGATGGATAAAAATGTACAAACATCTTAAAACCTATTAGAAGGAGGGATATCCTTACTAAATAATGATGGACATACTTTTAAAGGATGATTGAAAAAAAATTCCACAAAAATATTATTTTTGTGAAAGAAAATAGAATAGAGAATCATAGTATGGATTGTTCCTTACAAAGAATAATTTTTCAACAAAGATATTATGTAGATATAATGAATATACATTTTGAAGAACTTTAAAAATACTTTTGTTAAGTTATTTCATAAATATGGTGATCTTAAAATAGTTATTCAATGTTTCAATAATCAAGAGAGTAGGATCATGATTCATTCCATGTTTTAAAGAATTGAAATGAGGAATATTATCACCAAGATATTTGGAATGTTCTTCAATTTTAGGAGTTTTTTTGGTGTTCAGCTACTGAAACGTTATCTTCATGCATCCTAAAATATCAGGATGAAAATTAAACTTTTAATTTTCATAAGTCCAATCTTTATCCTATGGTTTTAGAATATGGTTTCCTATATAAATAGGGGAAGGCATTATATTAAGAAAAATTATTATTATGCACAAGATATCAAAACTTCAAGATGTTTTGTAGAGGAAGATTCTAACAAAGTAACCTCTAGTTTGAGACGTAGTGGTAGATAGTTTTTTCATATCTATTGGTATAAAAAAAAATCATGTCTGGATTTTTGATATTTTGTGTATATATATATAATATTGAATAAGAGAAGTGTTGTAAGTAATTTATAATCAATAATCATAATAAGAATTATCATTTGGGTCGAATAATCGGATGAGGAGGTGCCATATGGAAGAGGGGGTATCAGAAAAATTGGACGCACCAAACGAAGAAGTAAACCTATGGATAAAGAAGAGAAGTTATTGGGAGAAGAAGAATACATCAGATGAGCTTTTACTATATGGAAATCATCAAATGGAAAGGAACATACAGATATTATTAGACAAAAGGGTTTTTATAAAAATATTTTTGTAGACAAAACATAATAATAGTATATAAATATTTATAAAATTCTTACAACCAATCCAAGAAAAGAATCTTTATATTTTTGAAGTAGAAGAAGAATATTTAAATGTACACTTTTGAGAATTTAAGGGATGGAGGAGGAAGATAAATCACCACTATGACATATAACATAAGTATCATATTGTATAAGACATAATTGGTGTTGAAAATTATCTAACGAAGAAGTTTGATACTGTCTACATAAGTAGAAGAAAGATCTAGTAAAGATATACGGTTTGACTAGAAATACATCAATCCAATGATTTGGGGTTGCTTTCTTATCCCCCCTCCTAAATCTTTGGGAACAACATTTGGGCTAAGAAATTTTTTCTAGCCAAACCAATTTAACAGGTATCTCTTTATAGTGAAGAATTCATGTACTGGTCACCTCCATACATGATAAGGACTACTAGTCTTATTGGGTAGTCAAACTTTTAAAAATATCATGTTCTATTATTTACTTTCATTATTATACATGCATATTACAATTATAAGATAACACAAAATTTATAATTGGTTTAAAAAAATCCCCAACACTGATTCTCCCCCTCAGTGTTGATCTTATTCTAAAGTGGTCATAACTAGTGGTATGATAAGGTTTACCTTTATTGAGTTATCTACTTTGAATTTATTCACTTTTAATGTTTTTTCCTTATAATATTCCCAACTATTTTTAGTTTTGGTGAATATTTAATTATCTTTGAGTATAATTCTATTTGTATAAAGACCATGATAAGTAGGATAAAAAAAGAAAAAAAAAGTTGGCGAAGATATCCCTATTACCTAAAGAATATGAATTATATGTTTCTCCATGTAATTCTAGAAACTTACATATATATAGTTTTGAATTTAAATAATTAGTGGTTCAACTAACCAATTTGGAGAATGAAAACATTTCTACCTCAAGTCGATCAAAATTAAGTGATCATAATGTATGTGAAAGTTTTTATACAAACTATCCTTAAGAAGATGATCCTAGCATATGTAGTGCTGATGATATATCTAAAAATTATAAAAATATATTATTTAGTAGATTGAAATACGGTTTTTATTACATTCCAAAATAAATAGTCTCCCTTTATTGTGGATCCTTTGAATGTATATAGAAATAAATCACCCATCTGTTAGAAGATATAGATAATATGGATAATGTTTTTTTTGGAAGAATTTAAAAAATTCATATAGTTTCCCAAGTATGATGGATCCTTTTGAGACAATAAAAAATAATATTAAAATATTTTTAATATAATTTGAAAGTACATGGATCAAATAAGTTAAAGAAAAATATGGGGTCAAGAAGGAACTTAAATAGAAGATCCATGCACTTAAAGACAAGTTGAAAATTTTCATTGATGTCAAGGATTTAAAATCAGAAATAAAATCAAATAAGATAAATAAAATTGAATCATTACTAAAAATTAGAGTTAATATGAATAATGAATAAGATGACATAATGAAGAAGTATTATAATGAAAATTTGGTTTTTGTTGAAGTTCTAGATAACATCCTCAATATTAGATGTCTATCATTGGAATTCATGACTTTTAATCATGAGAAGAACCATATTTAGTATTCAGAATATATGAAGAATGTTTTTGTAGCTACTAAAATACCAATATAGTATTCTAATGTTAAAAAAACCGATAACATTTGATAGTAATAACATAACTTCATTTGATGATCTATCTCAAGAAGTTTTGAATATGTGAGTTCAATCTATACCTTCTTGAAATAATTTTTCTAAGTATTTTTTCATAAATAATGAAGGATAGAAGATAAATCCGTCGTAATTTTGGATAAATAGAACTAATAAGGAACTTATTACCATGACTAGCATGGATATAAAAAATAGTGTGTAAATGTTTTCCCTAATAAAAACACGACATTTTATGAAGAAGACTCAAAAAAATCTTAAATAAGAAATAATAAGATCAAGGGTAGTGTGTTAATGTTGGTGATAGAATAGATTTGGTAATTTTACCTTAGGTTTTTTTTAAAATCCTCTAAATGGAAAGGCATAAAATAATCCCATGTCAAGTGGGATAAATACAGAGATTAATAGACAATATCTACATGATAAAAAGATATATTCTTCAAATAGGTTTTTTAAAAGGTTGAGAATATATGTGATATATGAAATATTGGTGGTCACAATGTTGATAAATGCTCATATATACATGTATCAAAAAAAATATAAGAAAATAATTTCATGCATTTTTTGAAGAAAGAATAAACAACCTTGGTAATTAAGAAAATGAATGTTGTAAACAAAAAAAACTCCCAAGAAGATAACAAGTATGAATGGTAAGAAGACCTTAGATTCCAAATCAATGAACATGAAGAAGAATTCATCTTTTAACATAACTGATGTGAAACAATTCACTCAAATTAATCCATATGGAAAACACTATAGAGAACTTATTCCATCCTTTTAAGACATAGAAATATATTAAGAAATATTTTTGGAGCCATATGCTGAGACGAAATGCGATTCTAAGGCCCCATGTGGTTGAAATTAATTTAATTCAAATATATTTTATATTTTATATTATATGTTAATAGTTTTTAGGAAAAATGGTGTAACTCTTAAAAAGAGTCTCAGATCTAAAATCTGAGAGCACGGTTGGATCCAGAATGTGAGTTTTACACTCGGCACAACCTAAAGTTGTTCGGCGTGGGGCGTTCGGATAAGATATTGTTGGTGGGTGAGCTTAAATTATATTTATTTATTAATTTAATTATTTAATTTAAATGACCAAAAATTAAAAATTACATAAATATGTTTTTATAGAAAAACTCCAATTTTAGGAACATAGTATTGGGACTATTAAGAGGATAATTCCATGTTTATCAATGGTAGATTAAGATCAGACAATGATGAGATTCCAGATCCAGGAAAATTGAGGCCAAATGAATGTAATGGATATTCCTCCTTTATCAGATGTTGCATTCTTCATCATCAAATGATCCAATATTTATTTAGGAATCTCTATATGTGTATTTCCTCCATTATTATTAAAATTATTTAGCATGATCATTTCTATTTCATTTATCTGTCTGTAATTAGCACCTTTACATGATCCCATATCAAATTAAATTGATTATTTAATTTTTTTATTCTCATTATGCCATGATTTCTCATCCCATATATCCCTAATTTGAATTTTTTGGCAAATAATGCCATTAAAATTATTGTAGGACCCTTTTATATGTTTTTCTCCATTTCTCTTCGTGTTCTTCATTTGACATCAAGGCCACGATTCGACTATTTTCCGGAGGATCGGGCATGATCATACCCCTAGATTCATGATTTATTCATGTAAGATGAATGGATTGATGATTTGGGGTTGGATCAGAATGTGCTATGAGATTTGGGTGATGATTATCATGTATCTTGGATTTGGGACCAAACGATGATTATGGTAGGCATGCAAGGAACACGATAGACCACCATGGTTCAAGAGAGATAAATTTCTAGCCACTAAACATCCAAAATCGAATAAAGGTAACAATTACATTTATTTTCAGGAGGGAATCATGTGGAAAATGTAGTAAACAATCCATATTTGGATTATAGAGAGTGGATCTAGAATTCTGGGGAAAATCCAACTACACATTGTGTGGTCTAAGGAAAACATGGCGTGTAGCCTCCAAGCTGTCTTGGCTAGTGTTTTAGGTGAGATAAATATTACACATCGTGTATGAAGGTCCTCGGAACACCCTGAGAGGGGAGGGGTGAATCAAGGTGTCAAATTTTTCATTTAAACTAATAGATCTTTTTCTTACATTTCTAGGAACCTGTTAAACCTTCAAGAAAAATGCATGAAAAGAGATGGCACAACAATGTTACTTTGTTCTCCACAAAGGTCTATGTCCAAGGAGAATACATTGACAATGTGTTGGTTATACAAAAAACCACTAATCATCATTAACTGTGGATTACATGGTTCGTTCACAGTAACTCTATGCCAGGATCACTTCCTTTACAATGGTTTATGGGTAGATCACTACTTTTCCCATGAAACACTTCTATTGACACACCCTAGCTCACTGCCTTTGGAGAAATCTCACTCGGTTTATCAACTTGAAGGTTGCTTCAATACGTTCTCATTGAATACTTGGTCTTCGTTCAGTATGAGACTCTTCTTACATCAACTACCTGGGTAGATGAACATAGAAAGCCTTGTCCACTTAAACCTGATATTCAATATCATCCTTTAAGAACCCCCTTTATGAATCTCTACCCTTTGAAGTGCATAACCCTTGGCATAGAGAACAGCTTAATAGATCACACTATTTCGCAGACCTCACAGCTTTGCAGAGCTCACTACTTCATAGTGCTCGACCCTTCGCAGAGATCAATCATTCATAGGGAAAACACCTTTACAAATCTCATATGCCTCTACGGAACCCATTGTCTTCATGAAGCACACTACATTCGCAGAACACCTTACATCTCAAATCTCATTGTGCCAATGCAGAATGTCCCATCCTCATGAATCACCCAATATATAAAAGCATTGACGTCATGCATGACCAAATTAGTTTTTTTTAAGCACAATATTTCATAGGAAACCGGCTCTATGGAGAACCCCTTATTTCAAAAAATCCAAGCGACTCCGGATTTTCTCTCTCATGTTGGTGTGGAATTGAGGGAGGTGGCCTCTTATTTGTAAGAATAATTGAACATGGAGCGCCAATTATTGTAGTGTGATTTCTGAAGACCTCAAAAATGTATTTTTGGTGCATCTCCCATCACTAATATCTATGAATATTCTTCATTCACAATCCTTTTTGTAACTGTAGAGATCTCCATTAAATCTCTTCAAGTCGTCGCAATGCTCCACTTGCAAAGCCTTCCATCAAACCTTCGTGATACCGCAAAGCTCAAATTTTTATAATCATATAGAACAACATTACAATATTCATTTCATTGTGAAAGACACTTCATGAAGACCATCTCTGTGAAACTCATTCATTTTTTATATTTTCACGAGTTCTTCAAAAAATAATTTTAGTAATTCTTTCTATTCTCCAAATTTTGGACCACAAAAATTTGGAAAACACTGGGAAATGATGTCACCTTCAATACTTCTTACGACTTGAACTGTATGATCCATTTCCTGGAAATATCCCTAATCTCCCATTAGAGTATTTACATTAAACACAAACCATTCTAAATTTCTGTAAAAGAAAATCATTGCTTGCAACAATCTCCCGCTTGGGGTTTGTTGGAAATCTACTGATAAATTAAATAGAGCACCATCCACTATAAACCCCTTAGACACAGGAATCAACTCAGCCAACACTCTAAATATACATGAGAAATGATCATTGTAGAAAACAAGAGGCAACACATGAGTCTTGTTCTTGTGTGTTTGAATGAATGATCTATCATCTTCCTCATGACACAAAAATGTTTTCTCCCTTCACATTATCTCCTAAAATGATAAAAACATTTCATCCTTCCATTTTCAAATTGAAGTTATCCATTTATACCACATTAAAAATATACCCAAATACCAGTATTTGAACATTTTAGAGCACATAATATACTCCCCCTAGATTTTATCTCCCCCATAGACCTGCGTCACTTCCACAAAGATATTAACACAGTTAAAATAATTGGGGAGATGGGAATATATGTAAACTCCTCATGCACTATGAGGTGGTTGAACACTGAGGTTCAACCGATATCTCTCAAACGCAGTCGCTGATAGTGGCTTAGTCATTATTTCAGCCACTTTCTCATCATTTCCCATATGGTCTATTTTTATCACGCCTTGTTCAATAAATTTATTGATGAAGTGATATATGATTTTAATATGTTTCATAAAAGAGTACAGAATAAGATTGTTTTTAAGATCAATTGTGGTCTTAGTATCATAGTAAATCGACATTGGTTGCTTCACTTCATTACCTATGTCAGTCAGTTGTTTCTTCATCCAAAGTAACTGAGTGCACGCCTTGGTAGTGGAGAGATATTTAGATCCATTAATACTAAGCAATGTAATTTCATGTTTCTTACTCAACCATCCTAGACATTTCTTCCTAAGATAGAATGTTCCACGACTGGTGTACTTTCCATCCACTACACCGCCGGCCTAGTTAGCATCATAAAATGTTGATAGTTCACTCTCTCTTCCTACAACAAATTATAACCCAATATTATGAGTACCTTGAATGTACCTCATGATTATTTTCATTACCTTCATATGTTCTTCATTCAGATTACTCTCAAAACAGGCCACTAAGCATGTTGCAAAGACAATATATGATTGTGTCATTGTCAGGTACAGTATTCTTCCAATGATCCTTCTATAAATTGTGGGATCCATAGACGTCCAATCCTCATGCTTTAAGATTTTTTTTTCAACAGCATTTTCATTATCCATTAGCTTGGAATCTTGCATATTAAATTTTTTCAACAACTCTTTTTTCATAATTTTCCAGAGAAATGAAAGTGTAATCTTTCTTCTGAATCACCTGTATCCTTAAGAAGTATGTGAGTTATCCAATCATTGAAATTTCAAATTTTGATTTCATGTGATTGGAAAATTCATCAAATAATCCCATCCAGCTTCCACTAAAAATAATATCATCATCATATACCAATACAATGAATAGATCCTTTTGATAATTCTTCACATAGAGATTGTGATCCAATCCTCCTCTTTTGAATTCATGATTTTTCAAATAACAATTCAATCAAGAGTACGATGCTCGTGGTTCGTGCTTCAGTCCATAGAGTGCATTATTTAATCTTCATACCTTCATTTCATCATTTCTAGGAATGAAACCCACCAGTTGTTTAATGTTGACTAATTCGTCAAGAACACCATTTAGGAATGCTATCTTGACATATATTTGATACACTTTATATCCTCTTTGTATTTTCATGGAAAGAAATATCTTGATTAACTCTAGTCTAACCACTAGAGAGAATGTTTCCTCGACATCGACACCTTCAATCTGTGAATATCCCTTGCATACCAGTCATGCCTTATTTTGGATCACATTACCATGCTCTTCATATTTGTTCTTAAATATTCACTTAGTACCAATCACATTGTGACCATTGGGTATCTTGACTAAATCACATGTCTAATAATATTCAATTTGATCTAACTCTTCATTCATCGATTTCACCCTTGATTTATCCTTTACAGCCTCTTCCAATGAGGATGGTTCCACAACTGATAAGTATATAGATTGTTCATTATTACTCATTCTCCTTGTTTTTTTGGTGCATTCATATCCCCACTGATGTTGGATTGATCAATATCTTCTCTTTGATTTATCCTGTGAGGTTTAGTCAATTTCTCTTCGGCCATGATTTCCTCTTCTAATTCCTCTTCAGATTCAACATCATGATGTGACTCCTGAGATTTTTGTACACCTTCCTCTAATTCTATATTTATATTTGTTCCATGTTCACATTCATCCTCATATTCTATCTCATCAGTATAGTTATTCCTTGAATCATTTTTTATTTTCTCTTCAATGATCTTAATATCACGGCTTTCCACAATCCTTCCCAATCACTTATTGAAACACTTATAGTTTTTTTTATTTATTGGATATCCAAAGAATATTCCTTTGTCAGTATTATCACCATACTTCCCTTGATTTCCTTCTTTGTTTCAGATGAAACATTTACTTCCAAAAACATGAAAATATTTCAAATAAGGCTTCCTTACATTCCATAATTCATATGGTGTCGTCATCTATCCAATATAAATCCTCGTTTGATTTTGAATGTGCATTGTAGCTTCAAAATCTTTTATCCAGTAATGGCGGGAGATACAACTCTCAATCAGCATAGTCATGGCCATGTTGATCACCTACCGATTTCGATGCTCAACTACTACATTTTTCTTCAGAGTTCTCATAGTAGCCAAATCATGCTGAATTCCATGTTCCTCTGGTTAATTTTCAAACTTAATGAACATGAATTACCCTTCATTTTTAGATTGCAGAATATTGAGTATTTGTATAGTATCATTCTCAACGATTCAGTGATAAGATTTCATGCAATCAAACACTTGTCATTTCTTGGGTATAACTATCCTACATGCCATTATACTATAATAATTTATTAAAAGGATGAAGTTCCATTCACTATGAATTCCAGAAACATTTATCGAGCCACATAATTTTGTATGAATGGGGTCAAAAAGATTATATTCTCTTTTCTTCTTTGGCCAATAGGAACTCCAAACCATCTTCCCTCATATGAAAACATTAGAGAACTTTTCTCATTCATGCTTCAGGTTGGGGATATCCATGAATGTATTTAGCTTAGATATTTTTTCCATTTCTTTCTGATTTATGTGCCCCAATATCTAATTCTATAGGTTGTTTTCTTATTCACATGTTAGATAGAAATTTTTCTCTTTACTATCAACCTGATATAATTTGACATCTATTCTACAGCCTTTCATGAGATAATCATGTGTCGTTCCCTTTATAGTGAATCCCTTTTGATTGAAAGTCACTATAAGTGATGAGTCACAAATTTGACTCACACTGAGGAGATTGTGACGCAGACCATACACATAAAGGACTTCAGTTTTCTTCATCTCTCCATTATCTAGCTCAGTAATTCCACTAACTTTGATCATTGAATTGCCATCATTATTTAACCTCACTGTTCAATCAACCATTTTCTTAACACTCATTAATATTTCATCATTACCCGCCATGTGGGATGACCATTTTCTATCAAGAATCTAGGTGATAATATTCATTGTAGCATTGAGGGTTACTTCTGGGATATTGGATTTTTCAATTTTCCTCTTTTCTTTCCATGATATATTGGTTTGAGTGTAGGACATTGATGGCCTTTCAATTATATCTTCCATATACATGGGTTCTTTATATTCATACTCTTCTTCTAAAGGAGAAAACCTATTTGAGATTCCAACAATGTCTAGTTGGTGAGTATTCACCTGTATCTGAGTGTTGTAGGAATATCTCTTCCCATTCCTCTTCCTACAATGTACATAATTATGTCCAAATTTAGAACAATAAAAATAGTATTCATAGAAACTATTTCTTCTTTTCGACGTAGGATATGAATTTGTTCTCTTTATTTGATCTCCTCATTCTTCTCCATTTAGATAGCTCCTTGAATCTTTGAAATATCACATGGTATAACCCAGATATCCATAGAACTTACACTTCATGATATGAAATGTCTTCTCACTTATATTTCTCCTCATGACTTCTTCCATAGAAAAATAGATTGATTGGAAGTCATTTCGGAATGCTTGAGGATAATATTCAGCTCTCCTTTCAGTTTGATTAAAGGGTCTCTTTTTTAGCACTTCTGGTGTTTTTTCAACATGATCAACTTTCATCTTGCCTTTATTTTGATCATCTTTATATAATGAAATTGATGTTTCAACATCAAAACTCATTCCACTGTTTCCTATAAAAGTGGTTCTTTGATCACTCAAATACTTTTCCACTCCATTAGTGGCATGTTTTTCTCTCTTCAACAGCTCATCATCTAAGAACCTTCTAAATTGTATTTTCTTTTTTCTTCTTTTGAATTTGATTGAATTTTGAATTTACTCCTAAGAGTAACAAATTCTTCTTCAAGTCCCTTTATAGTTTTGTACTTCTCCTACATTCTCGATGTAAGGTCAATGATAACCTTATCCATTTCTTTTATTCTAAGATTTAGTTCTACTAAATCGTCTTTGCTTTCAAGGATTGATGACTATACATTCACTTGTTCTTCAAGTCATTCAATTTCTACATCAATATAATTAACATATTCTTATGAATCTTCCACCATTTCGTTCCACTTATTTCATCTATTACATTTATTATAAATCTTACCAAAATCATCCTTAAGTTGCAAATTGGGATCATTATTAATGTCCATATGATTATCTCTATCTTTATCTATCAATGGTTCTGACTTTTCAATGGTATCCTTCATGGAGGAATGTATTCCAATATTAAATTATGGTTCGTCTTCTTCCTAAAATTCATTATCATCATCTTCCTCTTCAAAGACAAAACTCTTCTTCAATACTTTATTTCAAGATTTGAAGTCTCTCTATTTGTAAAACCTTTTCTACAGCTTCTCAATATTTTCATCATCACTCTCTTCATCATCAAACTTTCTTGAGCACTGAGAGTCAATATGAAATATCTACCACAATGAAAACAAGCCAGGGGTAACTTGCCTTTAAATTTAGATTTTCCCTTATTGATATTCTTGGTAATGAGAAAAATAATTTTTTTATGATTATATTTATCACCACTATCTCCTAGGATTTTCAGTTTTTCCATGGATTGGAATGTAATTTCTTTGCATACAAGAGTCGTAGCATCCTCTCGTTTAACTCTCATCTCATATGAAACTAGGATGCTCAGCAGATCATCCAGGGAAAGTTTGGAAAGATCCCTTTCTTCAAGGCCCGTCACCTTTGCATTGTAAAGTGGTGTAATTATTCTCAATATCTTCTTTACAATATCAATGTCTTCGATTTTGTCACCCAGAACTCGAATTGCTCCTACCAATTTAGTAATTCTAATGAAGAAGGAATCTGCATTCTCATTAGGATGCCTCTTTAGATCGTAAAACCTCTTGTGCAGGATTTTTAGTTTCACCTCCTTCGCTTTTTTATCTCCTTCATAAAAAATTTCATGTTTTTCCCATATAGAATTTTATGAGGTGTAGATCATTACCATTAGATGGATCATATCCAAAAGATCTGTGGTGAGAACATTCTTCACTTTAACATTTGAATCAAGAATTTTCCGGTTTGTATTAGTCAAACATAGCCCTATTGGATTAGTAACTTAAATTATTTGCACAGTATCAAATATGACTTCCATTCCAATAGATCTCTGATAAAATCACATTCTATTCTTCCAAATGTGAAAATTACTTCCATTAAATGGGAGAACTCCCCTGGCATTGACTGAATTCTCCATAATGGCACAGGGAATATTTAAAACCAACATCCTTTACCCTTTGATACCACTTGAAGGACCCTAAAACACCCTAAGAGGGGAGGGGTGAATCAAGGTGTCAAATTTTTTCTTTTAAACTGATAGGTATTGTTCCCACATTGGTAGGAACTTGTTAAACCTATTAGACAATTTCATGAAAAGAGAGTTCACAACAATTTAACTTGGTTCCCCACAAAGTGCTACATCCAAGGAGCATACACCGACAGTGTGTCGGTCATACCAAAAACCACTAATATTCACTAGCTATGGATTACACGGTTCATTCATAGTCACTCTGTTCCATGATCATTGCCTTTACAATGGCTTACAGATAGCTCACTACTTCACATGTAACACTTCCATTGAATCCCCCTAACTCACTACATATAGAGAATTATAACACGAATATCATTGAAATAGATTCAAATTTTAAAATTTTATTTTTTCCTACTACTGTTGTCTAGTGGAAAGTATGGTCAAACCCATAGCGAAAGAAGGTTACAACTTTTCTTTATAAAATTTTTTTAATGCCCCACTTTTTCAGTAGAGGGAAGAATTTTTATTTATTTTTTATATACTGTCTAAATTTTAAAAAAAATAATATTTTTGTTCTAATAAGAACAATTTCTAAACTAAAATATGATGGATAACAACTTAATGGTGACTAAAACACAAAAAGAGAGAATGAAAACTTCTAATCTTAAGCAGTCCATGGAAATTAACTTTACTGGTTTAATAATTGGATTCTTCATTTATTTATGATTGAATCCACAACCTCTATTAAATGATTGATTAAACTCCCACACCAAGATATTAATAAAATAGCTAAATTAAACTAAAATATTTCCACCACTAGAGTCACCAAACTATGATTATTTTTTAATTTGTGATACTAGAATAAATCTCACCAATCTAATCGAGTATAAATGAAATGAAAAATTGAAAATGAAGTAGTCCTTGATCTTTCTCCCCAAAATATTAGAGAATTATCGAATTTAAGATCATAAGGAATGAAAAAAAAATTAAAATCTAAGAGTTAGATTCAACTTTGCCAGTTGAATCTGCCTCTTTGATTGAAAAAACAAATGAATTAAAGAGATGGATTAACCAGAAAATTTAAATTCCCCGAATTATATAAAATTTGGCCTATAATCATCTCTATTACATATTCTGAAAGAATTTTATTTAAAAGAATGAAAATTGGATAGAACAGAGGAAGAGATCTCCCTCTTCAAGCATGAACAGTTGTTGCTCCTGGTCTTTAGGTCTCCAAGAATGGTTCTTCGAGAGCTCCTCCTAGGTCTGTTCTGCCCTATTAGTTGGTGATAAGTTGTTGAAAAATAATATCCAATCCTCCTCTTCTCTAGCTCCGTTTAAATCTACTATCAACTGCTACACATCCCCCCTATTTTACACCGACATAATTTCGTATCCTTGTTGCACACCGCACAGGTGCATTTTTTTGTGAACCATATGTCGTATTAGTTTTTTCCTTGTAACTAACTCTAGATAAGTTAGTTGAATTGAACCTGGATGGGATTTCAACTCATGTATGTACCTGTGAATAAAAACATAGAAGAATTTATACTTAATTAGACATTATTAAAAAAAATTAATAATTATTGTTTTAGTTAACATAATTAGAATTAAATATTAATTAATTAATTTGTGTTACAATGTTAGTTATTTATTATTATTTTGATTGATATGTTTGTTAAGTTAATTTTAATTATTATTATTAGATTAATGAATAATTTGATTATATTAGTTTAATTTTATTTATGAATTTTTATTAATATTGTAGTCAAATATATTTTTTTAATAAATTTATTTGTTTATATTTTTTTTTGGTTATCTGTTATCTATTTTATTATAATTATTATTATTACTTAAGTTTTATTAAATGATATGTTTTACTATTAATAATCATATTATTTTTATTTATTTTCTATATTTATTATTATTATATATATTATTATTTTAATAAACTTATCATCACCCCCCCCCCTTCTCATACATATCCATAACACATTGCTAGGGGGTTTCAGTGTTGGGATATAAGAGGTCATTTCCTCTTCCTTTGTGACCAGTGGTGCTGGTTCCTCCCACATGGTGGTGCGGCACCTTTTAGTGGTGGCTACATCTATCGACTATAGCCCGCGGCTCCAGATCAGCCTCATCCTCACGCAGTGTTGACTTCAGCGGGTTGGCCTCTCCTTCAATCATTTCACCTTTAAAGGATCTCCCTTCCCGGCTTCACGAATTTCCCTAATCGGCATCCAGATGCACAGATTTAGTGATTTAGATCTATGGATGGGATCCCTGATGGCGGCATAGTAGCCCTTGACCTCCCTTCTTGCTTAGAATTAGCTTCAAATCTGATCCAAAAATGGGGATCCAGATCTGTTGTTGGATTCTTTTTCATGTTCAATTGTTCAAAGGAATCTCTGTCTAGTTTGCGGTGGTATAAGAGATTTGAGTTTGATTTGTTCAAATTTTGATTTATTGTGTCATGAAAAACTATGAGTGGGAGAGGTTGTAGGTGAGAATGGTGGGTGAAACACTGAGAATGGTAATGATAGTGACACCATGAAGAAGGGGATAAGTGGTGGAAATCCAACGCTGTGAGACTTTTCAGAGATAGGAAATGGTGCTGGAATGCGTGAGATAGTGAAACAGTTGAAGGATTGATGTGGATGAAATTGTGATGAAGTGCAGTACCACGGTGCGATAGAGTGGAGAAAAATAGTGGAAGCGAGAAACGGTCGTAGGAGGAGGGGAGACCAGTGGCAGGGAAATGGTATAAGAGGTTATGGTGGCACCAAAAGAGAGATTTATTGTGGAACGGATTGGAGGAGGTTTGTTTTGTGGCTGTAAATAGGGTGAAACAGTAAAGGGAGTTTACTGTGGCACCATAAAGGAAACAGTGCTACTGGGACTTAGCCCACAGAATAAAATTTATTACAAATAAATTAAAATTTTAAATAAAGTTTAAACACCATAATTAATTGAAACTGAAAATTAATTATAACACTTTAAAAAATAAGAAACTCATAAACTTGAATAAAATTTTTCAAACAAGATGTCTAATAATTTTAATATATAAAACATAATTTAAAAACATATAGTTTAAATCCTATATTACAATATTAAATATTAATTTAATTAGTTTCTGAGAACAAATATAATAAAATAATTGAATGTTATAAAACTAAATTAAAATTATATTAAATGTTTAGACTAATTAAATGAACAAACCAAATGCATAGATTAACTATAGAAAAGTTATTAAATAATGTTATTAAATTATAAACTAAAAATAATTGTTAAATTATATTAAAAGGGTAAAAATTCTTAAAAGCCATGTAATAATTATATTGAAACAATTATTAAAATTAATTTTTTTTAATTAATTAATACTTAAAATATATAATGTTAAATTTAAAACTACTTATTTAAATGAAAATAAAATGAAATAAATGATTAAATATAAAAAATTTGTCAAAAGGGATAGAAAAACGAAGAATTTTAAAACAACTAAACAAGTTAAAAATTTATTAGACTATAAATATAATGTAAAGCTAAATTAATTATTTAAAAAGATAAAAATACATAAATTGTTGTAAAAATTTATTGATTAATAAATTTAAATATAAATAATACAGACGTGTTAATATTTAACAAAAAGTACACAAATAATATATTAAATCATTAAAAAATAATTAAATAGTTGTGGAAAACTATGTAAAAATAAGGCCACATAATATTCCCCCATACATAATCATTTTTTGACCTTAAAAATTATCAGGCATTATTGACCTTGAAAATTAGAAAATCGTTTATTAATCAGCTAGAAATGTAACATGTCCAGCACATTAAAAATAGGGGACTTCAAAATTAAGCAAAATATTTTGAAAATAAAATTCTCAAATTGAGTCATGAATTAAATCAAGTACTCAAGGTTAATAAAAAATATAAATGAATCATCCACTTATAAATATGTCCTTCCCCATATATGATTCTTCTTAGTGAATCATTATATTTCAAATCTAAGACCTAAATCTAACAGTGATAAAAATTTAAAAGTCAGTGGAATTATAAACTTAAGAGTATGACCTTTGTTCCTTGACTTTTCACCTCGGTTCCAAAAAATATATTTTTTTAATCACCTTATTGATACAACCTAAATAACTCCCATATAAACCAATTTTCACCTTTTTCATCTGGTGTTCATCATTCCCCTCACTTTAATGAACTCATATTTGACCCTAGAAACATTATTCAATTTTTTCCAAGACATGTATCATGTGATAAAAAGTGATCATGTTCACTTATTCACAGTGTACATAGGGATTTTAAATAACAGAAACGCACCTAGAATCTAGGATTTCATAGATTCATCATGGGATCCCAAATTCCCAAATTATTATGTATTCAAAAGATCTATACAAAAACAACTTCTATTGGCTCACTAAGGTGATTAATTTTATTAATTAAATGAATAATGAGTCCCCTAGAATCATGTTCAAACTTCCAGTTACAAGGGTTATGATTTCAATTCCATAAAAATATAACCCATATCACTCTAAAAAGTTGTTCCTAAACCAAATTTCCATAAAATCACTAATAATGTTCACTCAGAAATCATCCACACACATTAATTGCATATTCATATTAGATGTTAAATACTATCAAGATATCATCCTTCGAAAAGAACCATTGCAATAAAGAGTGAATCCTAAATTGTGAAGAAAATTTTGAAAAAAAATTAACCATTTTTACAAAAATTATGAAGTAGTAGTGAGAGTAGAAGGGATTTAAATTAAACACAGTTTATCTCAAAAAAAGTTGGACCCCTCCTCCACACTTAAAACCAAACTTTTTCCCCAAATTTGAATCCAAATGAGGAGAATAAAAAAATATCAGATAAAATTCAAAGTATATTTTCAATAAAGTAGATTGATGACATGTTGAAAAGGGTCTCATTTAAGTTTAGAAGATAATTTTTTCAACAATGGTTATTTTACCGTAGTTTAATTATCTAAAGAAATGAATTAACATTTAATCCATTGAAAAGAATTTTCAAAATAGTTCAATTAGTATCATGTGTCTTGTGGGTGCATTGTGAATTGGGTAAAAGAAATTTAAATAGAATTTATTCTGTTGGATATTCAATAAAGTAGAAAACCAGCATGCCAAACACCCAATAACCTAATAAGATTCAATAAAAAAATTCACAACCTGCATGAACCCCCCACACACAATTTATAATATAGTGAAGTGGTTTAAGTATCAATTAATTTCAATTTTCATCAAAGAATAACATTCATAATTTTTTGAAAACATAGTGACATGTAGTATAATTTCATTCCAACACAAGAAAAGAATAGAAAATGTAGAATTTTTCAAGAAAGACATACATTATATTTTTTAGTAAAAGAAACACTTTTTAAATAACATTAACTGAATCACTAACAGAATCACCAATAAGTCACCTAAAATAGTGCATTGGTGGATAAAGTTCATCGATGAGTCAATGAATCACTGATAACATAAAAATTGTTCCTTATTAGTGAATTTTTATTAAAGTGAAAGGAGGAGAAAAATTTAATGAAGAAATTAAAGTACATCCCTAAAATGGTTTTTCATTAATCCTCTAGCATGGGAATTCCACTCCCTTGTGACACAGCAGCATCATCCAAACCAAGAAAATAAGAACCAGGGGCAGAAACAAAGAAACAACAGGAATTGAAAAAAAAATTAGAGTATATAGAATTTTTTATTCAAAATCCAAAAAAGTGAGACAACAAAAAGAACAAAATAAGAACCATGGGTTGCCTCCCATATAGTTTTATGTTTAATTTATTCATCCATACTTTATTTAGCATTAGTTTTCAAGAACAGTTAAATAATTCAAGCCCTTTGGTTATCCTTCAAAATATAGTTTCACTCTCTTCCCATTTACCATCATGGGTTTATTCTCCTCGCCAACTATTTCTATAGATCCATTATTTAACACTATAACCATACTAAATATTCCAGACCACTAGGATTTAAGTTTTCTAGTAGACATTTTTAATCTATAATTAAAGAGAAGGACCTTCTATCTAGGTTTAAATTCTTTGGTTTGAATGATTGAATCATGAAATATTTTAGTCCTCTCTTTTTATATTCCTGAATTATCATAACTCTCTCTTATCATCTCATCTAACTCACTCAAATCAAGAAATATTCTCTCACTAGTGCTCTTAAAGTAAAAGGTTAGAGCCTTAACTACTCAATATTATTTCTTCTGTAACTCCTTTGGTAAATGATGGTATTTTCCAAAAAAACCTATATGGAGACATACCTATTGGGGTCTTGAAATCGGTTCTATATGCCCATAAATATTTATCTAGTTTAAGAGACCATTTTTTACTAGAGTGTGACACATTTATATCAAGAATTTGTTTCATTTATCTGCTGTAAATTTCCACTTGTCCACTTGACCGTGGATGATAAGGAGTTAAACATTTACGAACACATCCATATTTTTTCATTTATGCCTTAAACTTGTAGTTCTAAAAGTGTGTTCCATTATCAGTGATAATGGACTTTTGACTCCCAAAAATAAAAATATGTTCTTTTTGAAAAAATTTATAACACTGTTGGCTTGATTATTAGGTAGTTCTACTACCTCAACCCACATAGACACACAATATTTAGCAACAAGTATGTACTCATTCCCATGAGATGATGGAAATGGACCCATGAAATCTAAACACCAAACATAAAAAATTTCTACTTCTAGAATACCTCTTTGGAGTAATTCCTACTTCCTATTAATATTGCCTAATATTTGACACTTATCAAATCCAACCACAAAACTCTTAGAATCCTTAAAAAGGGTTGGCCAAAATAAACTAGAATGAGGAACCTTTTGATATTTCCTTCCACCTCCATGGTGACCTCCCCAAGGTGAGGATTGACATATCTCTAAAATAGGCAACATCTCTTCCTCAGGAACACACCTCTTATGAATACCATCAGCACATCTTCTAAATAGAAAAGTTTCATACCAAATGTTATACTTAAGATCAGAAATAAATTCTTTTTCTTTGGTTACTGGACAGATCTTTGGGAAGGACTCCTACTGCATGGAAATTGGAAAAATCTACATACCATGTAGACTACCTGATTGACACAGTGAGTAGTTTTTCATCATGAAAAGGAAGAGTTGATCTCCCTTATATCTTTATAATGGGTGTGAGAAATCCTAGAAATATGGTCAGCAATTAAGTTTTCAGCTCCCTACTTATCCCTAATTTATAAATTAAATTTTCATATCAAAAAAAATCAATCTAATCATCATAGGTTTGGTTTCTTTCTTATAAATAAAGTAATTTAAAGATGAATGATCAGTGAAAATGATGACATTTGATCCTAAAAGGTACTATCTAAACTTCTCTACAGAAAACACAATACCTAAAAACTCCTTTTTAGTGTTAGTATAATTTATTTGGGCCACATATACTATCCTTCTAGCATAATACACCATGTGTAAATTCTTATCTCTCCTCTATCTAAGGATAGCTCCAACATCCATGTCACAAGCATCACACATAAGTTCAAAAGGAAGTTTCCATTCATGTGCAGTGATGATAGATGATTTAGTGAGTTTTTACTTAAGTAGATTAAAAGATTTCAAATAGTTTTTATCAAAATTGAAAGGTGTATCCTTAACAAGAAGAGAACCCAATGTATTAGTTATTTTGGAAAAGACTTTGATAAACAGTCGGTAGAAACTGGCATGCCCTAAAAAAAATATAACTCCTTTTTCATTTTGAGGAGGTGAGAGTTTTTGAATGACATCTATATTTGTGGTATCAACTTCCAGACCTCTATTTGACACTTTATGTCCAAACACAATACCTAATATGACCCTGAATTGAATATTTTCCCAACTAAGAACAAGGTTGGTTTCAATGAATATTTCCAAAATTAACTCTAAATTTCCTAAACATGTATCAAAAATACTACCCAAAATGGAGAAATCATCCATGAATACCACAGTGATTCTCTCAATCATATCAGAGAATATTTCCATCATGCACCTTTGAAAGGTAGTTGGAGCTCCACACAACCCAAAGGGAATCCACCTATAGGAAAATGTCCCAAAGGGGCATGTGAATATAGTCTTCTCCTGATCCACTAGAGAAAAATGAATCTATTGGTAACAAGAATAACCATCTATGATACCAAAAAATAATTTCCAACAAGCCTCTCAAGTATTTGATTAAGTAAGTGCATTAGAAAAAGGTCCTATATAGTGGTTGTATTACGCATTATATAATCTATACAAACTCTCAATTTTGTGGCTTTCCTAAATTGGATTTCTTTGTTCGCTTCATTTTTGACGGAAGTGAAACCTATCTTCTTAGGGACAACCTAGACTGGGCTGACCCAAGTGATATCATAAATAGGATAGATGATACCAGTGTCTAATTGTTTAATCACTTCCTCTCTCACAACTTCATTCATGTTTGGATTTATTTTTATTTGACACTCTACCCTAGGCTTATGATCTGGCTCCATAAGAATTTTTTGCATGCAGGATAAGGGGCTAATACCCTTTATATCAGCTATGGTCTATCCTATGGAATGTTTAAACATTTTAGGAACATTAATCAATATATATTCCTGATTTTCATTAATATCATAAGAAATGATGATAGTAAAAGTGGAATTGTCACTAAATAATGAATATTTTAAATCTATAGGAAGTGGTTTAAGTTCTAGAATGGCTGGTTTTTTACTATAAGGAAGACTATTGGGACTAGGTGGACCAAGTTATTCAACATATATCTTGTAAGGAGTATGAAAAAATTAAAGATTCCCAATTTCTAGCTCATATTCAAACATAACAAACCTTCTTTCCAAAGTGCACATCACACAATCAAGATTTTCTAGATCATAATTTAATAGATTTATTAAAGAAGAATCATCAAGTTGACTCAAAATCTCTCCCTCAACATCATCAATGTGCTCAGAAGTGTTGTTGTTAACATAATAACCCTAAAATTCACTCAAAAAACTCTTAAGTTCAAAAATAGAGGTCTCTCCTAAAGTAGAAACTGGACAGTTTTCCAGATATGTAAAATTTTCTAGATTCTCTATTTGAGAATAATTTTCAACTTATGAGACAAGAAAAATCTATATTTTCAGCTTCCAAAATAATTTCATTAATAGGGGATTGTTTTTTAGATTCATAAATATTTCTATATGAACCTTCAATGGGATATCTAATGAAGAATTACTCACCATCATTAGAAACTTCTACAATACTATGCATCATTTACCTCTTCTAGCACTCAATGAAAACAAGATGAGAATGAGATTATTTCCCTTTTGTCTTAAATGGAATTCTAGGAAATAGTTTCTGAGTCTAGATGAAAACATATTTGAAAACTGGGATCAAGTCTACAATTATTTTATAATGAAATTTTATCCCCAAAGATCAAAAGGAGAATTGAGATCAAAGATAACTTGTTTTTATCAAGAGGATGGAGAGTCTTTTCATGATGCTTGGGATATATTCAAGGACCTAATTAGGTAGTGTACCCATCATCCAATCTCATCTCACCTTCTCATGGATACCTTCTATGAAGGGTTATTTTGTTTTGGACAGAACCTTGTGGATCAAGGTGTTGGGGGTAATTACAATGACATGACAGATGAAGGGTTGAGACAAATATTTAACAATATTGCACTAAAATATCAACATAATAATTCAAGAAGAAAAAGAGTTAACAGAAATAGAAACACTGGTTCAATGAATTAAACTCAATCCCAATTTGAGAGAGTTCGAACTTCCTCATCTTATGCCCTTTATTCTCTAAGAGTTTTGGATGGTTTTAGAATTCATGAGGTGTAGGAATTAAATTATCTAGATTTTCTATTTCTTATTTATTTTTATTTTTAAGAGAAGTTATGTTTTTGTCTATTTATGGGTATAGGGGATCTAAACTAATATCAAAAGTTATTTTGCTCATGAAAAGTGTAAAAATAGTTGAATTTAGCACAATAGTTCAACGTAGCAAACAGTAGAACTAAATAGGAACACAAGTAATAGAAAATTGAAGTACAATAATAGAAACAACATAGTAACACAAAAAAGTTGATAGAACTCAATTAAAAAAATAGTTTTCAAATTTTACAATTTTTTGGTGTTTTTTAATAATGTGAATTTTTTGAATTTATATTATAAATAGGTGGTTTCACATTCCTTACTCAAAAATGGTGCCAAAAACTTGAAATGTCTGTCTTTGAAATCAAGTAAAAGATTCAAAATTTATGTTTTCCTACTACTACTATCTAGTGGAAAGTAGGTTCGAAACCACTTGGATGGAAGGTCACTGCTTTTCATTATAAAACTTTTGTAATGCCCCAATGTTGTCAGCAGAGGGAAGAATTTTTATTTTGTTATATATTTTCTAAATTTTCTATTTTTTTAAATTTTTATTCTAAGAAGAACTATATCTAAACTAAACTAATATGACTAACAACTTAATAGTGATTAAAACATAGAAAAAAAGAATGAAAACTTATAATCTTAAGCGTCCCAAAGAATTTAACTTTTTTGGTTTAATAATTTGATTCTATATTTTTTTATAATTGAATCCACGACCTATAACAAAGGATCGATTAAACTCCCTCACCAGGAGACTAATCTCACATCTAAATGAAACTAGAATCTCACCACCACTAGAGTTACCTAACTATGACAGTTTTTGAATTTGATATACTTGAATAAATATCACCAGTCTAATCCATTAAAAATGAAATGAAAAATTGAAAACGAAGTAGTCCTTGATCTTTATCTCCAAAAGATTAGGGAATTTCTGAATTTAAGATCACGAGGCATGAAAACAATTTAAAATATAAGAGTGATATTCAACTTCATGATATGAATCTACTTCTTTGATTAAAGAAAACAAGTGAATTAAAGAGATGGATTGACCCACAAATGTAAATTTCCCAAACTATATAAAATCTAGCCTATAATAATCTCTATTATATATATGGAAATAATTATATTTCATAGAAATAAAATTATAAATAACATAGGAAGAGATATCCCACTCCAAGCTTGAACTACTACTACTCATGGTCCTTGGGTCTCCATGAACGGTTCTCTAAGAGGTCCTCCCACGTGTGTTATTCTATATGAGTTAGTGAGATGTTGTCGAAAAAAATGTACAATCCTCCTCTGCTCCAGCTTCTTTTAACTCTACTATGAACTACTTCATGTCACCCCCTATTTTACACCAACTTAGTCTCATCTCCTTGATATGCACCACACATGTGCATTTTTTCACGATCCACACGTCATAGTAGTTTTCTCTTGTAACTAACTCTAGATGATTTAGTTGAATTGAACCTGGATGGGATTTCAACTCCTTCATGTAACTATGAATAAAAACAAAGAATAATTAATACTTAATTTGACAATATTAAAGATTTTTAATAATTATTTTTTTATTTAACATTATTACAATTAAATATTAAATAAGAAATTTAAGTTACAATATTAGATATTTATTATTATTTTAATTGACAATTTTCTAAAGGTAATTTTAATTATTATTATTTTATTAAGGAATAATTTGATTATATTAGTTTGATTTTATTTATAAATTTTTATTAATATTTTAGTTAAATATATTTTATTTAATAAATTTATTTGTTTTATATTTTTATTTTATTATTAGTTATTTATTTCCTTATAATTATTATTATTATTTAAGTTTTATTAAATGATACGTTTTATTATTATTACTACTATTGTTTTTATTTATTTTTTATATTTATTATTATTATTTTATTGTTTTTTAAATAAACTTATCATAATCCCCCCCCCCACATTCTCCTTCTTCTCCATGATACAGCGCCAGGGGGTTTTGGGGTTTCACTACAACAGGCCAGATCCTCCTCTTTTTGTGACTAGTGGCACTGGTTCCTCCTCCCTCACGACCGTGCAACACTATCCAGTGGTAGCTACTTCTATCGGCTAGAGCCCACGGCTCTATATCAGCCTCATCCCCATGTATCATTAACTTCAATGGGTTGGCCTCTCCTTCAAGTAATGTGACTCCAACGGATCTCCCTCCACAGTTTTGTGACTTTGGATAATCAGCATCTGGATGCATGGATTTGGTGATGCGGATTCTTGGATGGCATCCCTGATGGTGACATATCAACCCTTGACCTCCCTCCTTACATAACATCGACTTCAACTCTGATCCAGAAATGGGGATTTGGATCTGTTATTTGATTCTTGTCCATGTTCAATTGTTAAAAGGAATCTCTGTTTGCTTTGTTGTGGTAGAATATATTTGGGTTTTATTTGTTCAAATTTTGATATATTTCATCATGACAGACCGTGATTGGGAGAGGTTTCAGGTGATAATGATGGGTGAAAGACTGGGAAAAGGAAGAATGGTGACACCGTGAAGAAGTGGAGAAGCGGTGGAAAGACAATGGTGTGAGACTTTTCAGGATGAGGAAACGGTGCTGGAGTGCGTGAGATAGTGAAATGGTGGAAGGATTGATGTGTATGAAACCATGATTAAGTAAAGTGCCACAAGGAGATAGAGTAGAGGGAAATGGTCACAGGAAGAGGGGTGACCGGTGTCAGGGAAATGGTAGAAAAGGTTATAGTGGCCCTGAGAGAGAGAGAGAGAGAGACTGTGGAACCAATTTGAGAATGCTTGTTGTGCTGCCATAAATAGGGTGAAATAGTAAAGGGAGTTTTTTGTGGCACCATAAAGGAAACGGTTCCACTAGGACTTAGCATGCAAAATAAAATTTATTACAGAAAAAATAAAAACATAAATAAAGTCTAAACACAATAATTAATTTAAACTGAAAATTAATTAAAATACTTGAAAAAAAATTTGAAACTCATAAACTTGAATAAAATTAATGAAAAAAATAAAACTTAAATTAATTTATTAAGACAATTAATAGATTCAATATATAAAACATAACATAAAAACTTACAGTTTAAAGCCCATATTACAACATTAAATATTAATTTAATAAATTTCTGAGAAAAAATAAAATAAAATAATTGAATGTTATAAAAATAAATAAAAATTATATTAATTTTTTAGAATAATTAAATGAATAGACCAAATTCACATATTTACTATAGAAAGGTTATTAAATAAAGTTATTAAATTATAAAATAAAAAAAATTAAATTATATTAAAAGGATAAAATTTGTTAAAATCCAAATAATAATTTGATTGGAACAATTAATTAAATTATGATTTTTTAATTAATTAATAATTAAAATATAGAATGTTAAATTATAAGTACTTATTTAAATGAAAATAAAATGAAATAATTGATTGAATATAAAAATGTGAAAAGGGTTTAAAAAAATTAAGAAGTTTAAAGAAACTAAATTAGTTCAAAATTTATTGGACTATAAAAATAAATTAACACTAAATTATTAATTTAAAAATCTAAAAATTCATATATTGTTATAAAATTCATTAATTAAAAAAATTAATTATAAATAATAAAAAAATTAATTTTTAACAATAAGTACAAAAATAAAATATTAAATCATTAAAAATTAATTAAATAGATGTGGAAAACTATTTAAAAATAAGTCCACATCGAAGTATCATTATGTTTATCGACTTGAATGTCACTTCAATAGATTCACATAGAAGTCTTTATCTCCGTTTAGCATGAGACATTGTTTGCTTCAACGGACTGAGTAGATGAACACTAAAAGCCATGTCCACTTAAACCTAATTTTAAATATTGTCCTTTACAAACCCCCTTCGTGAAGCTAAACAATTTTTAGAGTATAACCCTCTGCATAGCATACACCTTTGCAGAGAACACTTCTTCGTAGAGCTTAGGTATTCACAGAGCAAACACCTTCGCACAGCTCAGCTACCTCTGCGGAACCCACTGTCGTCGCAAAGCACACTTCCTTCAGAGAACACCTTACTTTTCAAAGAATACTGAGCCAAGGTGGAACATACCATATGTAAGAACTCAAACCGTCTTTTCAGGTATGTTTTTTCTTTCTGGTCGTTTTTGGAGAAAAGAGGAATTTCTGGAAATTGTCTTAGTACATTTGATGTACTTTATGAGTACACGCCATGTACTCAGAAGCCGTAGTAGGATGTTTGATATCTATGTAGTAGCTGCACACATGGCTATGTGGGAGTGACTGGAGGCTGCTTAATGTGGAGTACGGAAAAGGAGAGTACATGTCATGTACTCCAAAAGTACACATCGTGTACTTTTTTTCATTAAACGCACCACAGCCGCGTCTGACAGACATAAACCTCCTTCTAGGTTTCGTATGTATGAGAGTGTCGAGCATCCATAGTTCTTAGATGGGCCCTTGATCCTCCATCTGTCCTCCGATTCGAGCACCATTGATTGCATTGGAATTGCATCGGTGAGTTATGTCTTCTTCTTCAGCCTTGTTTTCCATTTCCTCTTCTTTTCCAAGTTATCATGGGTTGAACGTTTTGAAAGTTTTCTTAGATCTATGACATTCCAAGGAGATTAAAGCTTCTTAGTTCATGTATATTTATCTCCCATCCCTGAGGTAGGTGGTTTGTGCCTTTCTGTTTAAATTCCTTGAATATTATGTGCAAATTCTTCCAATACCATTGAACTGGGTATTGTGTGTTTACCGTTTTACCCCTATTGTGTGCCATTCATGCCTGTATTCCTTTGTAGAGGATGTTTGAATATGAATATGGTTGAACTGCTATGCCTTGGATGTTTTTCCCAGGCATGTTTTGTTTATGACTGTTTGGTCCTGTTTAGCTTTTGGATGCTTTGCCTGTTTTCCATCCCTGTTGCTGTAGGATGAAGATTTTTTTTCCTGACATGTTGGATATGATGATACTGGCTAGCCAAGTAGTTTTTTCGGTCTACTTTGGCCATATTTAATTGCTATTCTATTATCCTATGCAGGGCCGTGAGAACCGGGTGTAGTAGGCTATAAGGGGAATTGACCGAGTGAGCTTCCTCATAGAGTCTTTGAGTATTAGGCTATAGAGGGATAAACTATGTGAGCTTCCTCAGATCACCTAAGATTACTTTGGACTATAAGAGGATAGACCATGATAGCTTCCTCAGAGAGTCCTTGACTGTTTCAGACTATAAGGGGATAGACCGTGTGAGCTTCCTCATAGAGTCTTTGTTTGTTTGAATCACCTTGATTGCCATAGGCTATAGGAGGGATTAACTATGTGAGCTTCCTTAGAGAGTCTATGAATGACCTGGGCTATAATAGGAATTGACCGAGTGTACTTCCTCATAGAGTCCTTGACCTTGTGGATATAAGGGGAATTTATTGTGTGAGCTTCCTCGGAGATTTCCTAACTACCCTAGACTATAAGGGGAATTGACTATGTGTGCTTCCTCATAGAGTCTTTATATTTTTTGTATGAACAAACCAGAGGGTTTAGGCTGGGTGAACTTCCCATAAGGTTGTTGGTACTTGTTAGGTAGGACCAGAGGGGATGGTTGTGAGTAATTTCCAGAGGGTTACCTGTTGTGTTTTACTTCTTGTTAGTTGTTTCTTGACTTTGGAACTATGGATTGTTTACTGTTCATCATGTTCCTGTTTACTGCTTTCTATACTTTTAACTTCCATATATTCACTGACTATTTGGAATAGATCTTCAGGTGGTTTCCCACTGGGATTTAGTCTCACACCCTGTTTGGGTCATGCTTTTTTGCCCAAATAGATTATATTGCTACAGGTATAGACAAGTTGAAGCGCCCTTCGACATCAGGTATTTAACTTGTTGTGGAGCTCGAGAGCACGGTACCAAGCTTAGGCTTGCGATGCTGAGGAGCTGTTTATCTTTTAATTTTTACTTTTTTAGTACTACTTGTATTTCCATCATTGTGACTTGTTCGGCTATTTTCCTAGACATATGTTCCATGCATCATATATATATGTGCTCCTGCTGTTTAGCATATTTAGTCTTCTGTTGTTCACTTGTGTATGGATTATTTATTTCTTCCACTATTGTTTACTATTTCTCTTCCACTGTGTACTCTGCCAATGAGGGCATATTTTCCCCACTATCACACCCAAGGACCTCACTACTAGTCGGAAGCCTCTAGAATTTGAGGAAATGACTTGAGGTCATGTGACCAACCATGTATGGGGCGCCTCTTTGTGGCTTCCGAAACCGGGATGTTACAAATTGGTATCAGAGGAATTATTTTCTCTTGACTTACTGTTTGGAGCCTATAGCCAGGGATAGGACAGAATAGGTACTTGGTAATAAGTTGTGCCTGGGAGTAGCTAACCTGTGTATAGGGAAAATCCAAACTACATCGTTTATTGCAATTTTACAGGTTTTCAATTTTACAGTTGATTTTATTTCACCGTTGGGTGACTCACATGCATTGTTCTATTACCATTATTGTTATTGTGGTTCTATTTCTGTCCCAACCTGATTAGATGAGGGTATTCCATCTCATGCATCATATAGGCACCTGTTAGAAATCACATTCCATGCATTCTTGTCATGCCATCTAGAATGCATTAGCAATTACATGTTGTTGTGATAGACGTTGTGTAGATTATTCATGTTGTTGTGATAGATTATTTGATTGAATTCCTTCTGTTTGATAGGGAATTTGTTTGTATAGTTATTTTCTTGGATGGATGCCAAACTTTGGTTCTTGAGGTGTTATGGGCCCTCATGGACCAGAATTTGGTGGACCATTTCTTATTAGCATTGTTAGAACTTATATAAGTTGTCAAACATTGATTCACGGGGAGTATGAGCCCTCACGGATCGTAATTTGGAACATTTAATGTTCATCTTAGTGTTTTCTGGGCTCTGGTGTAGTTTTCGAGGCTTACTGTCCGAGAAAAAACCAATAATACACACCATGTAGTGTTGACTACACGCCATGTGTTCTTCTGTTCGGGAAGAAACCTTTTTTCAAAAGTACATGTCATGTACTTATGTACACGTTGTGTAGTCTCTAACCATGTCATAAGCCGTGTAAGTAGAATCAAAGGATGGGAAATTCTTGTAGGAACACACTGTGTACTAGCTTAGTATGCCGTTTAGTTTGACCTGGGTACCCGGTCGTGTCACGAACAACATGGGTCGGTGTTACCTCTTCTCATACATGTCATGTCCTCCTGGAACACGTCGTGTAGTGTCAGCCGTGTAGCCGGCTATGTAGTTAACAACACAGGTTGGTTGGGACTTCTTATTACATGTCATGTCCATATAGAATACGTCGTGTAGTGTAACCTGGGTACACAGGCCATGTCACTAACAACAAGGGCCAGTGAATCTTGTCGAAGTACACGTTGTGTCCACCTTGAACACACCGTTTAGTTTTTCCTTAAGAGAGGTGTTTGGAAATACCATGTAGAAGGACTTGGTAGTGAATGAGGATTCAATTACACACTGTGTGTTCGGACAACACACCATGTATCTGGGGTGTTACATGACCAGTTTAGGTAGGATTACACACCCATGTGAATGATTTAAGAGAACACATTGTGTAGGAAAAGTACATGCCATGTATTCATGTTTTGAAAAACTTGAATGATTTCTTTCTTCTAGTCCCTTCTTGTCCTTCTAATTTTTAGTTTTTGATAATCTTTAATCTAAGGTGTGCATTTTACCTTGTAGATTCAGGGCACCAAGACGTCCTCCGGATGACCGCCAGTTGCAGGGCAGTGATCAGACGCCTAATATGGAAGATCAGGGGCTTCCTACAGATCCTCCTGTTGTGACAGCCTTGGTACCAGTTTTTATACTAGTTGCAGGAGCTGATGCACAGTTTAGGGAGGGTTTTCTAATGATAATGCAGACCTTCAAGGGAGTGTCGCCACCTGCCCCGTCAATGGATGATTTGACACAGGTTTTCCAGTAGCAGCAGCCTCCCACATTCTCATAGGAAGGAGGACCACAGGCTGTAGAGTCGTGGCTCGAAGCAGGGCTGAAGATCTTCAAGCATCTCGAGGTACCACCAGAGAGGAGGGTGAGGATCATGAGAAACATGCTTTGAGACTCCACCAAGAGGTGGTGGGTTGTCATCTCTCAGGCTGTACACCACCAGAATAAGGATTGGGAGGAGTTTTAGCGTATTTTCTATGATTACTTCTACTTGGAGACCTTGAGGGCCAATTGAGCCCAGGAGTTCATGATCTTAGAGCAGGGTACACTTTCTGTCATGGAGTACTCCTCTCGCTTTACAGAGCTGCACCGTTTCATGCCTATCCAAGAAGGTGATGAGTTTTTCTTGGCTAGGAAGTTTGAGGATGGTCTCAGGTAGGAGATCAGTTCCCAGGTGAACATCTTTAGGTTGACTTCAATATCCTCTATTGTCAACCAGTCACTGATCATAGAGTGAAATCTAAGGGATTTAAGAGTAGTGAGCTAGGGTGATTCAAAATCCAGAGTTAGTATTCCTCCTACTGATAGCAGGAAGTGTCGCAGCGAGCTTTCGCGAGGAGATCAGGATAGGAAGGACGCACCTTCTGGTAGCCACGTGGTGTGCTACCAGTGTGGGAGGAGCATGCATATGAGGCCACATTGCCCGAGAGACCCGATGGAGTTCTAATATTGCGTCAAGATGGGACATCTCTAGTGTTTCTCTCAGTTTTTCTCTCCAGAATCCAGAGATAGGGGTTCTTCTATGACCCCATATTCGGGAGAATCACCACTATTTTCTCACCAGTTTGGGAACTGGAGTTCTTTTGGCCATTCAGGCTGAGGTGGAGGCTATCATCGAGGTGGCTAGTCACCAGTCTACAAGTGAAAGTAGGATGGATCAGCTCAGAGTAGTCAGGCAGGGTCGCAGGGCCATGGAGTAGGCCAGAATTTTGTGGTGGACCAAACCTAGAAGGAGTAGTATCCTGGACCTTCCACCATTCGAGGTACGATCTTAGTAGCCTCAGATTTATCTTCTGCTCTTTTCAATACAGGGGATTCCCATAGCTTTATCTATGTTTCTGTTGTGGAGAGCCTTGGAATCTGCATATTTATTCTGCTAATATCTTGACACTAGACACAACATTGGAGACTAGAACAGCTAGTGTATGTCAGTGCAAAGAGTACCCTCTAGAGGTTGTGAGGATTCACTTTTTATGGGATCTCTATTTCCTAGAGATGACATGCTATGATGTAATTCTCATAATGCACTGGCTAGTTCCCTTCCAGGCAGTTTTCAATTTCTATCACCGCATGGTGAGTTTCATATCACCAGAGGGTGAATCTTTTCTTCATAAGGGCGAATGGAATGTCTAGGAGAATAGAGCAGGAGATGAGCGTCATGGGCTAGGAGGAGTTTTAGCCCAGATTTCTAGTCTATATCTGGATGACCATGGGACTTCACAGTTATACTTTCCTCCAGTGGTGGATCATTTTAGGGATTTCTTTCTAGGGGACTTTTCAGGTTTTCCTCCAGAGCGTGAGGTATACTTTTCTTATTGAGGTCATTCCAGGAGTGACATCGGTGTCCATTCCTCCTTACAGAATGGCTACACCAGAGTTTCAAGAGCTCGATAAGCAGTTGGAGAAGTTGCGGGAAAAGGGTTTCATCTGAACTAGTACTTCTCCATGGGGTTCTCTTATCCTGTTTGTGAAGAATGAAGATGGAACCCTTAGGCTTTGGGTGGATTATTGGAAGCTAAACCAATTTACTGTAAGAATCGATATCCCTTACCGAGGATTGATGATATCTTTGATCAGCTTAGAGGATCCTGAGTGTTCTCAAAGATTGATTTGAATTCTGATTACCATAAGTTGCGTGTTATGTCGTTCGGTCTCACGAACGCGCCTGCAGTTTTCATGGCACTAATGAACTGAGTTTTCCATCCATACTTGGATTCCTTCATGGTTTTTTTTAATGGATGATATCATAGTGTACTCTCACACTTGACACGACCATGCTACCCATCTTGAGATATTTTTGAGTACACTGAGAGAGCACCAGTTATATGCTAAGCTCTCGAAATGCCACTTTTGGGTGGATCAGATTCACTTTTTGGGTCACGTTATCTCAGAGACATGAGTATCAGTGGACCCAAAGAAAGTGACAGCATTATTTTTATAGGAGTATCTGAGGAACTTCTTTGAGGTGTTATGTTTTCTATGGCTGTATGGATACTACAGATGCTTCATACATGACTTTTTACACTTATCAGCACCGCTGACAGGTCTTACTAAGCAGGGTGCGAAGTTCTTGTGGTTAGATTCATGTGAGTTAGTCTTTCAAGAGTTGAATGGGAGTTTGACTTTAGCACCAATGTTGGTCTTTCCTGAGCCAGGAAAGAGCTATACTATTTACTACAATGATTCTGCTATCAGGATGGGAGTTGTGCTTAGCCAGGGTGATGGAGTCATTGCATACGGGTCTCGGTAGTTGAGGCCACATTAGACGAATTACCCGACGCATGATCTAGATTTGGAAGGTTTTGTTCATGTCTTATGCTATTGGAGACATTATCTTCTAGGAGATAATTTTTTGGTATTCACTGGCCACAAAAATCTCAAGTACATCTTCACTCAGCGTTACCTGAATGTGAGATAGCGCAGGTGGGTTGAGTATCTTCAGTCCTTTGAATTTTAGCTAGCCTACATGTCTGGTAAAGACAACATAGTGGCTAATGCATTGATCAGGAGGACTTAGATATATGCAGTTCAGGAGGCCAGTAGTGGGTGGAAGCTTGTGGCTCTATTCTCTGAGATGCAATTATAGGTGCACGACAGTCAGGGGAAGACGTTCCTATCTTCTGTAGTTGTGACCTCTACCCTTCTTGATCAAGTTTGAATGAGGCAGTTATCAGATTATGAAGGCCAAGTCTTATGGGAGAGTGTGTTAGTGGAGGACCCTGTTCCTGTATGGACCATAGGTGGGGTTGAGGTTTTTCATTTCCAGGTGTGCGTATGGGTGCCAGCAGACATACGTGAGGAACTGATATGGGACTTTCATTCCTCTATTTGGTCAGTACATCCGGGTGTCACCAAGATGTATCATGATCTACACCGCCAGTATTGGTGTCCAGGTATGAAGAAATATGTTGTATGTTTTTTCAGGAGGTTTTCCACCTGTCAGCAGGAGAAGGCAGAGCATCAGCGATAGGTAGGGCTTTTACAGCAGTTACCCATTCTCGAGTGGAAGTGGAACAACGTCGCGATGGATTTCATTACAATGTTTTTGAGGTCGCCTCACGGTAATGATACTGTATGGGTTGTCATTGACAGGCTCATGATGTTTGATCACTTCTTGCTAATCAAGGAAACCTTCAGTGCTGATGATTTGGGAAGACTGTACACCTGAGAGATTGTATGTCTGCATGGAGTTCCGAACTCCATTGTATCAGACAGGGATGCACTTATTACCTCTCATGTCTATCAGGGGATTCATAAGGATTTTGTTACACATGTACTTTTGAATATATAATACCATCCCCAGACAGATGGCTAGTTTGAGCGTACGATTCATGTTCTTGAGATATGCTCTGAGCATGCATTCTAGATTTTGGAGGCTCTTGATAGAATCATATACCTCTTGTGAAGTTTGCCTACAATAATAGTTTTCAAGTGACTATTTATAAGGAACCTTATGAGGCTTTGTATGGTAGGCCATTTCGATCACCCTTATGTTGGATGGAGATAGGAGAGGCAGCTTTGTTGGGTCCTCGTATTGTCCAGGAGACTACAAAGAAGATAGAGTTGATTCAGAAGAGGATGGTTGCTGCACAGTCTTGTCAGAAGTCTTATGCTGGTCAGTGGAGATGACCTCTGGAGTTCGAGTTCGGTGATCAGGTTTTCCTATGTGTCGCACCGAGGTTCGGACACAGGAGTACTGGGAGATAGGGTAGTGTTCGCCAAGATATGTCGGGCCATTTGAGATTTTGGAAAGAGTTGGGCTAGTTGCCTATCGGTTTCAGTTACCTCAGAGGTACCAAGATATGCACGAAATCTTCCACGTTTCTCAGCTCCTATGTTACTTTCTAGACCCGTCTCATGTCTTTCAACCTGAGGAGGTTGAGCTCGAAGTGGATGCATTGTTTGAGGAGCATCATATCTGGATTGTTGATTGCAGTACGAAGGTTCTCTATATCTGTTCTATTCCTTTGGTACGAGTACTATAGAATCACGGGTGGGAGCAAGATGAGACTTGGGAGAGGGAGGCTGACGTACGATCACAGTTTCCAGAGTTGTTTGAGGTTTCTTCTTCTACACCACGCTAGGGAAATTCTGGGATGAAGTTATTTAAGGGGGGAAGTTTATAAGAACCTGAACCTTCTTTTCAACTATGTTTTTCCCTTCCGGTCATTTTTTGTAAAAAGATGAATTTTTGGAAATTTTCTAAGTACATGTTGTGTGCTCAAAATCTGCAGTAGGCCATGTGATGTCCATGTAGAAGCCGCACACACGACCGTGTGGGAGTGACTGGAGGCTGCTTAAAGCGGAGTACGGAAAAGGAGAGTGCACACCATGTACTCCAAAAGTACATTCCATGTACTTTCTTTTTATTCATTAAACGCACTGGGGTTGCGTACGACAGACAAAAACCACTCTTTCTAGGTTTCGTTCATTCGAGAGAGCTGAGCATCCACGGATCTTCGACCATCCCATGATCCTCCATCCATCCTCTGATTCGAGCACCATTGATTGCGTTGTAATCACATCAGTGAGTTCTCTCTTCTTCTTGAGCCTTGTTTCCCATTTTCTCTTCTTTTCCATGTTATCATGTGTTAAAATTTTTGTACATTTTCCTAGATCTACGACATTCCAAGGAGATTCAAGATTTATGGTTCAATTATATTGATCTCCCAGACCCGAAGTAGGTGGTTTGTGCCTTTCCATTGAATTTCCTTGAATATTATGTGAAAATTCCACTAATACCCTTGAACAGGGTATTGTGTGTTTACCATTTTACCCCTATTGTGTGTATTCCATGCATGTATACCTCTATAGAGTATTTTTTAATATTAATATGATTGAACTACTATGACTTGCATTTTTTTCCCATGCATGTTCTGTTTATGACCATTTGGTCATGTTTTTCTTTTGGATGCTTTTCCTGTTTTCCATGCCTATTGTTGTAGGATGGAGAGTTGTTTTCCTGACATGATGGATATACTTAGACTAGTAATCCAAGTAGTTATGTAGATATACTTTGGCCATATTTAATTGCTATGCCACTATCCTACACAGGGCCATGAGAACCGGGTGTAGTAGACTATAAGAGGGATTTGACCGAGTGAGCTTCCTCGGAGGTTATTTGAGCATTAGGCTATAGAGGGATAGATTGTGTGAGATTACACAGAGATCCTAGGATTACATTGGGATATAAGGGGATATATCGTGAGAGATTCCTCATATAGTCCTTGACTATTTGAGACTATAAAGGGATAGACTGTGTGAGCTTCCTCAGAGAGTCTTTGTTTGTTTAAATCACCTTGATTACCATAGGAGATAGGAGGGATTGACTGTGTGAGCTTCCTCAAAGAGTATATGAATGACCTGGGATATAAGGGGAATTGACTGAGTGTACTTCCTCATAGATTCCTTGACCTTGAGGCTATAATGGGAATTAACTGTGCGCGCTTCCTCATAGAGTTCCTGACTACGCTAGACTACACGGGGAATTGACTGTTTGTACTTCCTCAGAGAGTCTTTATATTTTTTTATGACTAAAACAGAGGGGATAGGCTGAGTGTACTGCCTAGAGTTTTGTTGGTACTTGTTAGGTCGGACCAGAGGGGATGGCTATGAGTTCTTTCCAGAGGGTTGCCTGTTGTGTTTTACTGTTTGTTAGTTGTTGCTTGACTTTGGAACTATGGATTGTTTATTGTTCAGCATGTTCTTGTTTACAGCTTTCTGTACTTTTACCTACCATATATTCACTGACTGATAGGCAAAGATCTTCAGGAGGTTTCCTACTGGGATTTAGTCTCACACCCTGTTTGGGTCATGCTTTTGAGCCCAAACAGATTATATTGTAACAAGTGTTGACAAGGTCAAGCACCCTTTGACTTGAGGTATTTGACTTGCTGTGGAGCTGGAGGGAATGGGACCAAAATTAGGCTTGAGATGCTGAGGATCTGTTTATATTTTCTTTTGTACCTATTTAGTACTGTTGTATTTCCAGCATTGTGACTTGTTCGGCTATTTTCCAAGACATATATACCATGAATCATATATATATATGTGCTCTTTCTGTTTAGCATACTTAGTCTTCTGTTGTTCAATTGTGTATGAATTATCTACTTCTTATGATATTGTTTACTATTTCTATTCCATTGTGTACTCTTCCAATGAGGTCATAGTTTCCCCAGTATCACACCTAAGTCCCTCGCTGTTAGTCAGCAGCCTCTGGCGTTCGGGGAAATGTGCTTGAGGTCATGTGACCAATCGGGTACGGGGCACCTCTTGGTGGCTTCCAGAACCAGGACGTTACACCATATTCACAAATTAATCAATAACTAGAATCATTTACTTCATTCAAGACCAAATTGTTCTTTTTAAAGAGGACAAGCTTGTATAGACAATCGGCTCTGTGGAGCACCCCTTTCTTCGTGAAATCAGAGTGACTCTGGATTTTCTCTCTCAAGTTGGTGTGGAATGGAGAGGGGTGGCCTATTATTTATAGGCGCGGTCAAACATATATATATTCTTCTTCCATCACAATTTTCGGATTGGTAAAAAACATCTTCATAATGAATCTCCTTTCAAAAACATATATAAATATTCCTCATTCGCAATTCTCAACGTAACCGCAGAAATCTCCATCAAATCTTTTCACACCACCACAATACTTTACTTGAAAATCCTTCTTTCAAACCTTCACACTACCACAAAACTCAAATTCTAATAATCACAGATCACACTGCCACAATCTTCATGTATTCATGAAACACACTTCATGAATCCCATCTCTTCGAAACAGATGCCTTTTCCATATTTTCATAAGATATTTAAGAAAAAACACTTTTTCAAATTGATTTACATTCTCCAAATTTTTGACCCCAAAAATTTGGAAAACACTGGTAAATGATGTCACCTTCAATACTGCTTATGGCTAGAACTGTATGATCCCTTTCCTTGTAATCTCCTTATTCATCCACTAAAGGATTAATAACAGACACAAATCATAATCTATTTCCATAAAATACAATACTTTGTTCCAATAGTGTTGGTCTCCCACATGTTTTGGGACCTAATTTTATCTATTTGGTGTGTACTCTGGGAGTACATAGACACATTCAAGTTCAGGCACATTGCCGGTGTAAACGGGCATGACCAGATTACATTTCTAGGGTACATGGACATGGAAAAGAGCATTGGTAGGACCCTGGGTGGATGAGGCACATTGTTTTGTCCATTTATATGTCATGTAGGGCTATATGGATATTGTGTCTTGTACTGGAGAGGATACAACTAGGTAGAAAAGTTGGACCACACACCGTGTACCTTCCATTTTGTGGAATCTGCTACCTCTTGTGTATCCTTCATTTGGACTCTAATTTTCTCCCATGAGTATCATTTCCTATGTTTTTTCACATAGAATATGAAGGTGTCCTTTATGGTGGTTTTTTAGATATAATTAAAGATGTTATAATCATGATGCTTCATTAGGTGACACTTGATGATGGTACTGATCAGGTAGGATCATTAGAGAGAGGTTGGGGTTGGCAACCCACTCTCATTTTAACAGCCTTGATCATTATTACACACTTAAAAATTATTTATTACATAAATTAATCACTTGATACAACATATAAGATCAATATTTCTTGTTTATTTTGGGATTACGAACATTACATAACAAATAAAAACATTAAATACTCGTCTTTATTGAAAAAATATTTTACATGACCATACACATTCCTTCGTACTTAGCATTGCAAGGGATAACCTAAGGACATGAATAAAAAATGGTTAGCTATAAATCCCAGCAAGGGAGTAAAAAGGGCATAACATGAAAAATATAGTACATTTTAGGAAATATACATATCAATGGAGTGCAATAGAAACATGAACATAAATTCATGATATAGAATGATTATCATAACATGGAGATGTGACAACAACATTTAACATGATATTAGCTTGAGCCAAGGTCCATTGCACATGGAGAATGAGTAAACCCTAATTTCACTTGAATTAACATTAGTAAACCCACATTTCACTTAACATATCATGATATTAATCTTTACCCAATGCATTGGAGTGTTATCAGGGCACACTCTTCTTAATCATTTCACTTCTTGCAAAAGTGTGCCACATGGATCATACAACATCAAATCGTTAAAGATAATCATTTATTCCATGATTAAGGAACGTAGAATAAATAAATTAAACAATATAATCAATAATTAAATGTTTTTAAAGGTGAATACTCTTGATAGATAAATGGGCAAGGTATTCACTACACAATGACTTTGGCTTGGAAAATCGCGGTGCAATTTTGGCAGCATAACGAGGTGACATAAGAATTCATAAAAATGGTTGATGAGAGTAAATGGGTTATCTCATAATATGTACAAAAAATTTACAGTAAGGGGTCATATAGATAAATTTCCCAACATATGTAATGGAATTTAAATGCATAATATAAAATAATTTCTTGAATGTAAATGAGGAGAGAGAAATACCTTACAAAAATTGGATATGGTAACAGGTGTACATGGGAGGAATTAAATAGAAACAAATGGATATATAATCATTAAAACATATGGAGGGAAGTATAGGGGAGGTTTGAAATCATACCCAAACATTTTTAATTGAAAAAAACAAGGGTATAGCCACATAAATAAACATGAAAAAAATGAGAGAGGAATAAATCTATTACTTGGAAGTGTGATACAAAAGGATTTGGAGAGGCTTGAGAGAGGCTTATTGGGATATTTGGGCACCTTGGGAGGATTATAGAGGGGGGATCTCAGAGTTTGGTCGAGCTTCAAAGGCTTTTAGTGAAGAGGAAGTGGTAGCTTGGGTAGGTTTATATAGGAAAAGGGAGGGAATTATTTATTATTTAGCTTTTGGACTCTACATGTTAAAATAATCAAAACCACAAACCATCCCATGGTTTTTCCCATGGTTTTTTAAAAAGTGGATTGAAACATTATTTTATAATTCCAATGGCTGAACCTATTAAAATATTGTGGTTTCTTATGTGGAGGTGAGTCACACTCTCAAGGAAATCGTTTTCAAACGTTAAAATGTTTTATAAGCCTTGGAGGGTCCACTAAAGCTTTGAAAAATAAACCAAAAAAACCTAAAATCACATTATTTTAATGGTAAAACATATATTGGCCGAACATACCATTTCAAATATTTTATTACATCACTATTGGGTCATTATGATGTCATAAAACACATTATATAATTAAGTGGTATTTAAATTTTACCTAGCAATTCTACTGTGTCGGGAAATTTTGAAAAATTCACCATTGGATAATTTTGACATCCAGATTTGAAAAATAATATACATATTATCTAAATAATTTTCTAAATATGTGAATTTTAACTTTTAAAATAAAATAGATATTTATTGAAAATTCATGGGTTTTAACAAAAACAACTTTCAAGCCTTAATAAAAATTACAATTGTATTCATAAAAATTATATTATCAATTATATTTAATAAAAGTTGATTTAGTAATAACATTTTAATAAAATATTATTTAATTCAAAAATCCATTAATTCATTACAATATATTTCTTAATTGAATATTAACTAAAAATACTATTTGTGCTTTAAAAACTATCTAAAAAGTAACAATAATAAAATGAATGTATATTATTTATTCTATACAAAAAAATAATGCACATAATCATAGTACTAGGGTCTTGTTACATAACCCCCTTATAACACCTGCATTATACCTAAGGGTAAGGTGTGTGATGGTGACAAACTCTTGGGGTGGCTTCGATAACATCTCTCGGGTGGTATTCTCTATCAACTTATACTTCTCCTGTAGGCAGTTCTGTTTAGGATTAACGTGTTGAAGCTTGGCTTGGGATTGGTCAAGAGTGAAGACCAGTGATGCTACATCCTTTCCAAGCTTTGAAAAATGGGCTTCGTATAGATCAATTCTACTAGATCATGTCATCACTTCCTTTGTCTATGTAAATTTGATTTGTTAATGTCCTATATTTATACTAATCAAGTGATCATTGTTCAATGGATATATTAGAAATAGTAACAATTATTAATGGTATTTTGACATCCAAAATCATAAAACCAAAGAGGTTCCTATGTTATATTTCCATTTTACAAAATAAGACATTTAATTAGATCAAGAAGAATTTTCATTGATAATAGTTTGGGTCATTACATTCATACCGGGGTGTGGGTCCCCCATATCCATTGTAATGGGTTGAGTGGAAACCCACTATGGAACTAGGTTTAGGATTCTTTACCCACTGAGTTCCTACCTATCATATTAGGGTGGAGGTCCTCTATTGATACATACTAAGTGGTACCCCTTATCGAACTAGGGTGTGGGTCCTCTATCTGCTGAGTGGTACCCCCTATCAGACTAGGGCATGGGTCCACTACCAATTAAGTTGTACCCCCTAATAAACTAGGGTGGTATACCTCTATATACTCAGTTCCACCCCTAACAAACTAATGAATGGATCCTCTATCTACTGAGGGGTACCCACTGACTTACTAGGGTGTGGCTCCTCTGTCTTCTGAGTGGTACCCCCTATCGCACCAGGGTGCAGGTCCTATATCTATTGAGTGGTACCCACTATATGATAGGGAATGGTTCATCATTATACTGAGTGGAACGCCCCCCCCCCCTACCCCCACCCCCACCCCCGTGATTAACTTGGGAAAGGGTCCTCTGTTTATAGATTATTCTCCCCTTGGATGTGCAACATGGTGGAGAGCTATGGGTACTCTACATGGTCAGTTATATGGACAGAAACACTAGATATTGGGAATCAATGATAAAACCCTTTGGAACTATTGGTAGACTCTTTTACTAGGCTGGGAAGTGAGATGGAGATATGTTTTCTCTCCCGTCTGGGTTTTTTATGATCATATATCCATTTTTTAGCTTTTATTTCATTATTATTATAGGTTGAGTTTTCCACTTCTATCATGTCTATTAATTCTCCGCCTTAAACTTTTGGGGCATCGTACTAGGTATGTATATAATTACCCATGCATGGGATTTTCCTGTAGGTGTTGTGTCCATTGCAGATGACAGATAGGTTAGTGGTGAATTTAAAAGAGCATAAGAATGCCCGGGTGAATTTGACCATGTATAATGGTTGAGTCTTAGAGATCTAGAGTTGGGATCTCTCAACTATTACTTTTCTAGTTTTTTTCAGGTTGGTACATCTTTCAAGTTGGGTATCTATATTTCCCCTTAACTTTTTAGTTTATATTTTCATACTCTTGTATTTTACCTAGTGGTTTTTCATGCATGTTTTATTTTCTAGATTGCACATATTTTATTTCTAATTCTCTACACTTCTACATGGATATGGTAGGGTTCATGAGTATAGGTAGTTAAGAAAATGCCTCCCATATTAGTTAAGTATTTTTTTTGCCTGTCTTTAGCACCTGGCCAATGGAGTCGGTCTTGGGGTAGTTTTTGCTCGATCCCCATTGGGTTATGTTGTGACTGATTGGTATTATAGTAGTTCATTACATGGGGTGGTGTTTTTATTTTTTCCATTATGAGGATTTAGTTAGGATTACAACAATAGTTTCAAAGTGTCTCGAGTGAGGCACTCAGGCCAGAGAACCCAATGTTTGTGCGGCAGTTGACGTATCTATACATTAGGACTCTCACAACCTTCTTATCAACTCGGATTATAGAGACATTGGTTGTAGGAAATATTGGTACGTGAATCATATAGGATTTATTAGTTGACTACCCTTCTTGAGTAAGATCTCCATATATATATGATCATCTGACCATGGTGCATCATGATCAAATATTAGGATCCCTCTATGAAGACATACATCCATGTAACCAATTTTAGATCATGACAATAGTTTGATGAGGGATGAGGCCATTGTTCAGAGTCCATCAAGTGATATTCTTTTTCTAGGTGGACAATTAGTGGCACCCCCACCTGTCGAGAAAAATATCATATATTAGATCTAGTGGGGGATGTTTATAGGCTTAGCCCACCCTGTGAGTTCTAGAGTCAAAGGTCACTAAGGTTCCATGGTGGGATATATCCCTAGGTGGCAGAGTATTGGAAAGATTTGATGATCTGAGTTTTCAGACATATCTATAAACAAACTAATAAAGTGGTTGTTCCAAAATCCAGCCTTTTCCATAGTGCAATTGGGTGCTGGTGGAGCCTAGTTATACATATACATGAGGTATAGACACTCTAATGGACTGGATTCTATCATATTTTTTGTGGGGAGTGTTACCCATCATTCTTGTGCTCAGCTTGGATTCATGAGATTTTAGACCTACATTAGGTACGGTTGATAGTTTATGAGTATGAAACAAGGTTCATTAACCACACATGGTACTCCCTCAACATGATTCGATATGGGTACTTCTGGGCACATAAGTTTGAGTAGGGTCTCCACAAAGACATATGTTCCAATGTGGTACCCCTGTGTATTTCCAGTTATTTCAGAGTGTTGGAGTGAGAAAAGGAGATGGAGATCTTCTAGTAAGGGATATTCTATTCATCTAGAGCTAGAATCAGACATCATGGGGCTGATTCATCTATAGTAGCTAATACGTTCCAGTCGTTAGGGTCTCAGCATAGGATAGATCCCCATGACCAGACTAATACATGTGGTCGTGTGACTTGGGGAATGAAAATAAGACCAGGGAATCAATGAGAGGGACGGTTCTATGCATGTACTGGTAGAGTTCACATAGGAAGTGATTTCCTGACCTAACATCTAAATAGAGATGGAATATAGTGGATGAACCACCACATCAAAGAAATATTTGTGATTGTGGATCTCCTGGGAGAGGGCAGGGTGGCCCCTTGGAGATGGAGAAGGAATATGAGAAGAAGGTGCTTCAGGAGGATGAGTTTTGGGTGTTGGATGATATTATGAGCTCCTTCCATTAGCACCACCAGGTGGCCCATGTCAATCATAGGGAGATGGAAGTCGGGTCATGGGAAGCTACAGACTATGGATGCATGTGACCCAACATCACGCGATATTATTATATGTATGATATGTGTTTATTGTAATCGTTATTAATTATCATTATACATAGGTGTGAGTCATTCTTTGTCTCTTTACTTTTAGTGTTAGGCTTGGATCTCCGAGTTGAGGCTTTATCCTAGAAGCTTTTCTTTGAAGATCCTTAGGGGAATGCTTCTTATATATCTTTTATCATCTATAAGTGCAAGATATTTCATGGTGGAGAGAGTTTATCATGGGAAATATTGCTTATCATGATGTGAACTTATGATTTCATCATGGTAATGAATTGGTTTTTCATGGTCTGAAACCCAATTGATTTTCACTTCAGATGAGTCAGATGCCTTCTCACTAATGGGATGAGTTTTTCCTTTTTGGGAGAGAGAGATCTCATGGCAGGATATGTGGGTTTTTTGAGAAGGAGGATATAACCCATCACCCATTATTTGGAAATTGTGTCCCTTGGTTTAGTATACTCTTCAGGTGTCTGTATTCTTTTAATCGTAGAAGATTTTATGGATTTATTTCTCAAGGATGTTTTGGGACTACCTACATGGAGGGATATAGATTTCTTCATTATCTTGCAACCCAAGACTATTACAATATCTTCTATAGCATATAGGAAGGCCCCTTCTGAGTTTTATGATCTATGGTTATAGTAGGAGGACCTTCGATAGAGGTTTTTTATCAGAACCAGTGTTTACCCTTGGGAAGCTCTAGTTTTTTCATGAAAAATGAAGATGGGACCTCGTGACACTGTGTATATTATCATCACCTGAACTAGGAAAACATAAAGAAAAATTTACCCTTTCTAAATATTTATGAAAAAAAATTTCAGTAGTGTGGTGAAATATGGATCTTGAAGATAGATCTCAAGTTCAGCTACCACCAGTTGAGAGTTTGAAAGGCTAATATTCTGAAGATGGAATTCTAATTTCATTATGAACACTATGAGTTATTTTCGATTACTTTCAGTTTTATGAATTCCCCCCCCCCCCATTTTTTCTATCTTTGATGATCCAAATCTCCATGTTTTTCTTGTATTGGTTTGTTGTTTTCATCCTTAATTAAATACACATATACTCTGTGTTAGCATAGGAGCATACAAAGCACTGGATGATGATCCTAGAGTTTCTCCAGGAGCACTAGATTTATGGAAATCCATTAAAGTTTCATTTTTGGATCCATGAGGGTCACTTTTTTGGGAAATTCATTTTTGAATAATAATTATCCATGGACCTAAAAAATATTAATGCAGTGATTTATTGGGATCCACCCAACAACATGTCATAATAGAAGAGATTTCTTGGATTGGTGGGATACTACTGGAGGTTTGTGAGAGACTTTTCTGGGATTTCACCCCCTTTGACCACCAAGATGTATAAAGGAAAGTAGTTCACCTAGACTGAGTAGTTCCAGAGATCTTTTAAGGAGTTGAGGATGAGGTTGATGATTGCTCTTATTTTTAGACTACTAGAGGAGGGTGTGGACTATGTAGTGTATTGTGATGACTATGGAGTTGGTCTCAGCTACATCTTGATGTAGAGGCGTGGAGTTATCATATATGGGTGAAGGTAGTTTATACCCCATGATCATAACTACAATACTCGTGACCTATAGTATGTAGTCTTATTCTGCACTCTGAGGATATAGAGGCACTATCTTCTAGGAGAGAACTTTGTTGTTTACTTTGACCATCAGAGCCTTAGGAATATATTCACACTAAGAGACCAAAACCTGAGGAAAATCATCTGATTAGAGGTCCTATATAACTATTACCTAGATAAATTCTATACTTCTAGGAAGGTAAATTTGGCATCATATTCCCTTAGTACGAGTTCTTAGGCTATGTTGGTAGAAAAGGCTTCTGAGCAGTTATCTTAAATGTAGCTGACCCTAGTTGAGGAGGAGTGTGTATCCTTTCCTCAGTTGACAGTTTTGAATCCTCTACTCCTCCAGTGTGTGAGAGATTCTCAGTTTGGATACATAAACTATGTGGTCTTAAATGTCTATATATCCTCAATATATTCACTAGATTGTATTTTTGAAGTATAAAATCATGTATTCATTTTCTAGGGATGGATGATGCTTCTAGTCATGATGCATGAGGATATGATGGGAGAGATTCAAATATATCATTTGGATTTAGATCCCGGTATAGGGAAGAAGTACATAGACCTTTAGTGAAAGTTTTTAGTGGGGTGGAATGAGGTATATCATGTCCATGTTCATCTCTTGGTGACTCACATGTTAGAAGGTAAAGGTTGGGCACCAAGTTTTGGAAGGTTTTTTACAACCTATTAAGATCCCAAAGTGGAAATGGGATATCATATACATGGAATATGTGACTGGAATTCCATGGACAGTGAGAGTCCATGATTCCTTATGGGTGATAGTATACCATCATATGGAGTTGTAAAACTTCTATTCCATCAAGGTGTAGAATTTGTTAGAGAGTTTTTGATAGTTTTGTGTGTAGGAGATCATTCGCCATCATGTGTTTACCTCGATGATTATTTCCGACCATGCTGTTTGGTTCACACCACAGTTGTATAGAGGAATATAGTAGGCATTTGAAACAAAAATGAGGATGAGTACAGCCTTCCACCCTCAGAAAAATGGGTACAATGACTGCACTCTCTAGGTGACGGAGGATATGTGGGGGTCTTGTTTGTTAGACATCAGGAGAAGATTGGAGTATCTCTTTCTCTTGGTGGAGTTTTTTTTATAATAAGAGTTATTAATACACAATAAACATAAAATATTTCAAACCCCTTTATAAGAGATCAAGTAGGTTACTCTTTTCTGGATGGAGATTCGTGACGAATCTATTATTGGGCTAGAGATTGAGCAGGTGTCAATGGACAAGGGAAGGGTGATCTATGAGAGGATGAGGACTACTTAGATCAAGAAGAAATATTATATTTATCGATGTTTTAGGCCCTTAGAGTCTAAGTAAGGAGAACACATTTTCTTGATTTTCTCCCCATGATGAGGATTATGGAGATTTATTCAGGGAGGAAATATATCGTCAAGGTTCGTTAGGTTGTTCAAGATCTTACTGAGGGTTATTCAGATTCCATACCACATCACTATAGCTACATAGTTGATGCGGATTCATGACATATTTCATATGTCACACAAGAGGTGATATGTGCATGATCCCACACATGTCATCGAATGGGGATTGTCAGACATAAAGGATGGATCCACTTTCACAGAGAATGTAATGGTGATCAAGGATCAGCAGGATAGGATATTATGTGGAGAGTCCGTTCCTTTGGTTTGTGTGTTGTGGAAGCATGGGAGCATGAAAGAGAGATCTTGTAAGCAGGATATTAAGATAGGGGTTTAGTATCCCTATATTTTTTTATTTTTGTATTTTATAGATGAAAATATTGAAAGAGGGAGTAATGTAGAGAACCTGTTTTTCCTTTTAATACTTTGAAATATATCAAAGAATATTTTCAAATCCAGAAACTGAGACTACATGAGATTCAAAGGCACAGTGTTCCTGGAATTAGTTTTAGAAAAATATTAAATATATTTTATATTATGGCCACACATTTTTTCAGAAAAATTTGATAAGTCTTAAACAGAGTCTCAAATATGAAATCTAAGAACACAGTTGGATCTGGAATGTGGGGTTTACCCTAACCACAAACTAAAGTTGGTTGGCATGGGATATTCAGATAAAGAGGCTATTGAAAAATGCATTTAAATTAAATTAATTGATTAATTAGTTTTTTAATTTAAATAAACTAATCGTAAAACCACTATTAATATTTTATTACAAAAAATATTCCGGGTTAGCTACCTAACCCTAGAACTATTGATAAGAGAATTATGTGTTCTTCGTTAGAAGATTGAGATTAGATGATGATCGATGATATTTAAGATCTAGGATAATCATGGCATGGTGAATGAAATAGATCTTCCTCTTTTATTTATGGCTACATTATTCATCGTAAAATGATCCAATCTCAAGGTAGGACTTCTCATATGTGGATTACCATCCCAATGATTAAAAATATTGAGCATAATCATTTCTATTTCAATGATATTCATCAAATTGGAACCTTCACATGAGGCCTTGTAAAATTAAATTGATTTTTTAATTTGTTTATTCACATTATGCCATGATTTCTAACCCTGCCTTTCAAAAATTTGAATTTTTTTGCCATGAATTATTTTCCAATGATTTTTTTAGATTTTTTTATGTGTTTTTTCACTTTTATCCATGTTCTTCAACTTTGGACCATGATGTCACAATTTGACTATTGTTGTGTGGGACCTAGCATGATAAAACCCATGGATTCATATTAGAATAACATTTTGTGAATAGATCGATGATTTGGGGATCGATCAGGATGTGTTTTACGATTTGGGTGATTATTCCCATGGATCTAAGATCTGGGACCAAACTATGCTGATGGGAGGTGTGTGAGGCATGCGATGGACCACTATGGATTATGAGATACTGATTTCTGGACATTAGAGGGCTGAAATAAAAAAAATGGTATAATTTTCCTTCAATTTCAGGTATCTGTCTAGTGGAAATGACAATGGAAAATCTATTTATGAATCACTAAGAGTTGATCCATAATTATAGAAAAAATATGGCATGTAGTCTAAATAATAAATGGCGTGTATCCCCCTACATGCAGTGGCTAGGGTTTTTAGTGATAAAAATATCACATGCCTTGTGGGGATACCACACACCTTATGACATGTTGTTAGAAACCTGGCATAAATTCTAGGGGTAAACGAACACGGTCACATCTAAGCACACAAATAGTGTACATGGGGATGGCCAGAGTACATGTCTAGGGTATATGAACATGGATAGAAGCATGGGAAGGACCCTAAGTGGCCGAGGCACATAATGTAGTCCCTTTATATTCCATGTAGATCTACATGTCCAATGAGTTGTGTGATGGTGAGGACACAACCAAGAAGTGGAGTGGGACCACACATCAGGTGGGTCCCTTTACACACCATGTGACTTATTTTTAAGGAGAATTATACATATTTTATCCCCTTCATTTTTTCATAGATATTGGATCGTGAGTAGCCTATCCTATTTTTTTTACATAGAATGTGATGGTGGAATTTATGGTGTAATTGGATATATTATGTGATATTTTCCAAGCGTGGTTCTTATTGAGGTGATACATGATGACAAAAGTGATTACGCATTATCATCTAAAATAGGTAGGAGTTGGAAACCCCCTTATCATACAAGGGTGTTGGTCCCCCATACCCCATGCATTGGGTTGAGTGGCATCCCCCTATTGCACTAGGGTGTAGATCCACTTCCCACTAATTGAAACACCCTACCGTACTAGGGTGTGGGTCCTCTGTCAACACCAACTCAGTGGTACCCATTATAGATTAGGGAATGGATTCCATATCTAATGAGTGGAACCCCACTACAAGACTAGGGTGTGGATCCTCTACCTACTAAGCGGTACCCCTTGGTGGAATAGGGTATGATTCCTTTATCTACTAAGGGTTACCCCATATCAAACTAGGGTGTGGGTCCTCTATCTGCTGAGTGGTACCCCCTATAAGATTATGGTGTGGGTCCTTAATGTACTAAGTGACCCCCTATTAAACTAGGGTGTGTGTCCTATATTTACTAAGTAGTATACCCCTATCAGATAGGGAGTGGGTCCTCTTTACTCTAAGTTTCACCCCCCTGATTCACTATGGTGTGATTCCTCTATTTGTATATTGTGCCCTGACTATGAATCACAGTGGTAATGTGTGGGTGCTCTACATGGTTACTTTAATGGAAAGACACTCAAGGTGATGGGAATAGGTGATGGGGAACTTTGGATCTTTTAGAAGTCTCTTTTCATGGGCTGGGTTGTGACATATAGAACCCCTTTCTCTATCATCTGGGTTTCCTTTATGAGCATATATGCTTGTTTTTTGGATTTTATTTTTCTCTTATTATAGGTTGAACTATTGAATTCTATCACCTCTCTTATTTATCCCAATTAATCTATAGGGGGTTCCTACTAGTTATGTATATACTCACCCATGAATAGGATTCTCCCACACATGACATGTCTTATGTAGATGATGGATAGGTTAGTGATGACTTTAGAGGGGCATAGGGATACCCTGGTTCATTTGACAATGTACTATGGTTAGGGATTGTAAATATGGATTTTGGATCTCTTATCTTTTAAATTTCAATTTTTTTTATGTTGGGGCATATTTTTTGTTGGTTGTTTATTTTCCCCCTTTACTTTTCTATTTATAAAGTCATACTCTTGTATATTCCATAGAGGTTATGAATGAATGGTTTATTCTCTAGATATCATATATTTTATTATCATTCCTCTACACTTCTACATGGATATGGTTGCATGTGTTGTTATAGGTAATTAATAAAATGCCTCCAATATTAGTTATTTCTTTAGGATATTATCAATAGCACCAGGCTTATGGAGGTGAGCTTATGGTAGTTTCGGCTTGAGAACCATTGGTTCGAGTCATGACAAACCCAAAAATGTTTCCAATGTACCTATTGATATTTAAGTAATATGTCTAAATGATTTGGAGAGAATGAATAAAATAGAAGAAGAAAAATAAAATGATAGTGAAAATTAAAAAAACAATAGATTCCATATAAAGAATCAATAGTTCTATATGAGAGATGTTCGAAAGATGGACATAATGCAAAAGCCTCTTCAACAATTCTACCAAAAAAACAATCCTTAAAAAGATTAAAACATAATTATCCATAAAGGGTTTTGAGAAGAAAATTTAAATTCATAAACTAGAAGAGTATGTGAAAGATCCATACTTACCCATGATAAATCAAAACTATTGTTCAAATGTGAAAGCATGAAGACTGGAGGAGATGGAGTTAATTGGTTGAAAAACTATCTAAACCATTTTGTTCACATTATGAATTGAGTAAGATCCTATTTATTTTTTTATACATTGTGTATTTTATCTATACCTTTATAATATGTAATTGAATATGAGTCATAATCTCATGGTGGGGGCCTAAGATAGTGGATGGGCTATCAAGGTTGGATATCATTATTTAAATAAGTTATCATCTAGGAATGTTTCCTAATTTTTTCCATAGGAAAACTTATAATAGGAATATCATTGATGGTTTTAATGTGGTTTCTATCAATAAATTATTTTAAAAATTAAATAGTACCCCATCATGTTTTAATTTTAAATTTTGAATTTAAAATAATGATATTTATGAAATATTAATTATTGTAAATATGTGGAAACTGTGAAGTTTGTAAAACCACATGGTGAGATACATTTCAGTTTATTCTTGATACTAAGTTCCTAAAACATATCTATTTAAGGTATTAATAACTATAAATATCATAATAAAGTTATCACTAAAGTTAAAAAAAGTTTATTATGTTATGAAAGCTTCCATAAAACCTTATTATTATAGAATTTTCTTGATGTAATTTCATTGAAAACATACTTCCTTATTAATATCTAATAATTGGTTGCTAAAATAAATATATTAACAAATGGATACATTTATTTAATAATTTAAATAATAAAAGTGGAATAATAAATGTGTACCAAGGTTTCTTATCATTGTTTTGCACATTAATGTTGTTAACTTGTTTGTTAAAGTAAGTATATGAGTTTAAAGTTGATTTATTCTTAAACTATTTTATATCACAAGTAGTATCTCCAACCTGTAATAAAAATGTAAAACCCTTGAAGATAGTATTATGAGTTCTCATATCATGTGGTATTAATATCAATTGATAAAAGACTGTGTTGTTATATAAATAAAATCATATTGTCTTATAAAATAATTATGAATCATGTAGACTTAGAGTGAAATGATTGATGGAACTTTGATTAAGAATGACTTGATACCCTTTTACTAATAAATTTTTATTTATTATAAATAAGGTGATAAATGGAAATGAATGATTGAGAAAAAAGGGTCATAAAGAATATAGAAGATTAATGTAATGAAATATTCATTTTGAAAGTACTTTGAAGGTATTTTAATCAAATACATAGGGAGGGTTGAAGATATTACTTTGTGTATGAGTTGTATTTTTTTTAATGGTTATCAATGGTTTTCAATGAAAGTGTTCATTGATGTCAATTTATTTAAGATATTGTTAAGAATAAGTTTCTATAATTTTTTGTTGAAGTACCCAATCTCAATTATGAAGTTGATATAGCTTGGATGGTCAGATTAAGAAAAGAGTAGGTGTTAAACTCTTTTTGTCTTTGAAAAAGATTCTTTCCTTTATAATAGTTATAGATTTTTCATTAAATGAAAGGATAAAATTTTTCAAACACTTTGATTTAACTTATGATGATTTTTTAGTTGATATTAAATTATACCGAAAGTGTGATGGTGATTATAGAAGCATGTTTGTTTTCAATATTATGAAGTTTCTATAAGAAGTTTCCTTAATAAGTTTCCAAATATAATGTTAATATATGGATAAGGTGGTATAAAATAGACGTAGATGTATGTATTGAATGGATGGAGAAATCCAAGACAATCGTACTAAGGTAGAGTCCATCATATCAAGGTGATCAGATGGAATTTATTAGTCTGAGGTGATTTGATGATGGATGAAACCAAAAATTAGAAAGAAAAAAAAATTCCCAATTTCATTGTACAAACATATTCATATTTATATTAGATGATTATTATCAATTTATTCCTTATTCATTAAACATCACAATGCCTTGTGGATATGATTCAAAGATAAAGTTTGGAGGAAGATAAAAGCCTCTATAAAGGAGGGCTAAATCAGACAATGGTTTACTATTCTTAAAGTATCAAGCATCATGATTACTTAAAGTTATCATGATCCCATTTTAAGTTAATTTGGGTGATTGAGGTTTAATTATAAAAAATTTACATTTTGAAGTTATTTTAGATTATACCATAATGATGTTATCAGAAAAAGGTGTGCCTATTCTAACATTAAGACATGAAGTTATAAAAGTTTCATGATTCAAAGTTTGTGTTTTATGGATTTATGGAGTTTATGTGGTACTTAATGTTGTTTTTAAAACATTTAACAATTTTTCTAATCATAAAAAGTTTATATTAGTATCAAATAGTGGGATGTTATAACATAATTTTTTATGAATAGTTATACATATTCTAATAAATATACCTGTACAAAGATCAAAAATAATAAATATTGTGCAAGTTGATGAAGATGTTGTAGATGGTGAAAGAAAGAATGAAGTATTAGATACATACTTAGTGAGTTATCAGACAAAATCTATCATATAGAATCTTTCAAATGATCTAATATAGGTTTCCAATCTACGGAATTGAATATAATTTTTTGAATGAAGTTATATCAGATAGAATTCTCTATATGAATTCATCAGAAGGAGGTATCTAGGTGATGTTCATAAGATAGAGTTTTTAGAAAAAATACATCAAAAAAATTCTTTTAGTTTTTTCATCAGATATAATATTATGAATAAATCATATAGATTATTAACAAGACATCTGAAAATGAATTACGAAGTCATCATACAGAAGTAATTAAACTAATCTTCGAGGGTTCATCTGATGGAGAAAAATATACAAACATCTAGTAACCTATCAGATGTAGGTAAATCCTTATTAATGATTTATATACAAGTTTTAAAAGGAATATAAAATGATTTTTTATATAAATAAGTTGTTTGAGAAAGAAAAATTTTCAAAGTATCACCAGATGGCGGAGTCCTTTCAATGATGAACTGGTCAAACAAGGCCTTATGTACAATTATCAGATGAAGAATTAAAATAAAATTATAATATATTTTGTAAATTTATTACATGAATATGATGATGATAATTTTATCCTTAATTGTTTCAATAAACACAAAAATAAGATCATGCTTCTCACCATGTTTTATAGAAGTTTAAAGATGAATGTTTTCACCAAGCTGTAAGGTGGGATCCTAACTTTTTGAGGTTTAAAAGGGGTAAACCCATGAAAAGTTATCAGTGGGATTCAAAAAATATCAGTAGGAAAATTCATATTGAATTTTTATAAGTATTTTATTTCACTTATATTTTCATAAGATGGGTTCTTATATTAAGGGGTGATGGAATAGTATATGGAAACATTTTTTTACGCTCAAGAGAACCTATGTGTTCGAGGTTTTTTGGACCAATGTTCCAAAAAATGATATTTATGGATTGGGGAAGAAATGTTGGATATATTTTTCTTTTTTTTGGTATCATAATAATATTTTTTTAAGTTAAAAGAGTTCTTAATGCAATGAATATTTCTAATGAAGTGAAGTTTTATAAGGAAGTGCATGCCATCAAGCTTAAGAGCAATTCTCATTTGGGTTGAATCATCTGATGAAGTGGTATTGGATAGAGTATGGGTATGGGATAGATTGAAAACACCAAAAGACATATTAAATATATACTGGGAGAATAAAAAGGCATTAGAGGCATAAGAATCAAAAAAACGTGTACTGAATAAACATCATCAAGTGGAAAATACTGAATAGATTATATGTGATAAAGGAATCTCTAGAAAACAAACTATTCCAGATTCAAGACGAGAAGAGAATGTGATTCTAGAGAAAAGTCTTCCAACCAAGGAAAGAAAATAATCTTTATTTTTTGGTTTTGAATAAGAATAGTTTCTTTTATGTTTTTTTAAAAGTATTATATAAAGGAAGAAGAAGAAATAATCATTGGGAAATCCAATATAAGTATCAATAGGTAGAAGACTTACTTGGGTTTGAATGTATCTAATGAGGAAGTTTGGAAACTATAAACTAGGGTATATAAAGATCCATTATAGAGATTTATTTAGACTATGAATACACAAATTCAAGGATTTAGGATTATTTTGTTATCCCCCTAATATAGTGTATGGAAACACACTTGAGATAAGAATTATTTTCTATACAAACCACTATAATAGTTATCTATATATAGTGGATAATCCATGTCTTGGTTATCACTATTAATGGAAAGGAATTGATAATCTTATTAAGTATTGAACCCTAAAAAGTATCATGTGTTATCCTTTACTTGATTTTATATACTTTCATGTGATAATGAAGAGAGAATAGAATAATTGATATCCTAACAGGTCTAATATCTAAAGGGATAAAAATTCATAATTAGTTTAAAAATCCCAACACAGATTTACCCCCCCCCCCACCTTTAGTGTTGAGAATATCATGAAGTGGTTTTAAAAGTTTTCCTCATACTGAACAATAATTTCTTATTTCGTTTGTCTTAGATTAAGGAATTTTATTTCAATAGCATCTATTTTCTCAAGAAGAAAGTATTTTTCAAAGTATATTACCATAAAAAAACTATTATATTCTATATATATCCTTCTCCTTTTTTTTATTTTGAATCAATGATAACCTTTGATAAACATATTCCTTTAAACAATACATTGTTGGAACAAAATTCACTCTTCCATTACTTCTCAAAGTTAGAAATATCTTTTCAAGGGATATGATCCACTATTCATTTTTCAATGGATTAGTATTTCCATTATATGATGGATTTTTATACCACATGAAGTGGTACAACATCAATGAATCATGTTGTGAAGTAATAATTCATTCCATATGGTCTAATTTATTTTTCATTACATGATTCAACTTCCCTAATTTATCCATAATCTACTTAGATCCCACACCAGGTATATTGAGTCTCTCATGAGGGAAATCCCTACATTGATTTCGGGTGTTGAAAAAAATTTCCTTCCATTCTATTAGGTACTGTTTCTAACCAGTTAAATACACTAGATCAACTCTTAACATTATTAATCATAGTGTATAATTCCAAATATGGTGTAATAAAAAACCCAAATTTAAAATATATATACAGACATTCTCATAAACATAATCTTAGTATCTTTGGGAATATATTGAAATCTGAATAATATTTTTCAAATTTTCATAATGGTTGATAAAGATCATGAGAATCAACCAAAGTATATCCTCTAGGATTTTATATCCATTTCTATAGACTAAGGACCACTCATCGTGCATCAATTAAAGATCAAGTTGATACACAACTAGCCATTTTTAGAGTTTTTACAACTAGGTACACTTTTTCCATAGCCACATCCACTTTCCAAAATTCATATAGGGATTTAATTTCAATAAAACTCCATACTTTTTTCTTAATAAAAAATATTATAATGTTTTCCTATAAATTGACTTATCGCTAGATTCTATCAAATGGATATATTATCTAATCTATTTTTTCAAAAATATAGTTCCCAAGGGTCTTACTAGACTTCCTTCGATACCCACTATAACAAAAACTACTCCAGTACCCCAAATATAATGTTTGTTTTATTACATTGGCACAAGATACAAGGTATATCACCATGTATGATCAATTAGTTTAATAGAATTATAAAACAAGATAAATACTCCATTAACATATTAAATCATAAATATAAAAAAAATATAATAAGAAACATTATTTTATACTTAAAATCATTCAAAATATCCTTATTTATATCCCATTAAAAGAAACTTAGACAAAGGATGAGCATAGATGATTAGTAAGAGTTATGTACAGTGAAAACTATCAAGTTTAAATAAGGAATAATCAACATGGAATAGTGGATAATCAAAACTCATGTCATTTAATCAAAAAAAATCAATTAACATCCATGACTAATATGATCTTATAAATCACATATATAATGGAAACCAAATTCTTAATAAAGGAAATTAAAAAAATTATACATTGATGATCTTTCCATAAAGGCCTCAACTAAGTTATCATGAATCTTACCATTTCATCCTCATCCAATCCATCATTATTAATAAATGGGTAGGTGTAAACTAGACACCCATATAACATAGAATGCCTATAGTTTTGTCTCGTGTGACCTATTAATGCATCTATTGTCTATTTATGGTTTTGACCCACCCATAACTTGTACATCTAATTAATTCCCCATATATTTAATTATCAATACAATTCATTCTCAAAATTCCTTATAAATCAATAATTATTTGTATTGAATCAAGAATATAGAGTATTTCTCTAGTCAATGAAATAAAACAACATGATCATAATGAATCCAGATAAATAATGTATATTGTATCATTATATTTTAATCCCAAAATATCATAATAATCACCATATGATGTTGACATAGGAGAAAATCCTTTAATAAAACATTTCAGTATTTCTTCAAAAACCTGAGAAAATTTACCTTTTATTTTGATATAAATAAAAAATTACAAAACATTGAGTAAATTAATTACATTAAAAATAACCATGGAATATTTTAAAGGAATATTTCTAATATATAGTTTCTATTATTTATATAAATTGTGTTCAATCCATATACATTAAAAAAAATTGATTTTGAAAAAAGTAAAAAATAACCCATACTAAAACGTTAAAAGTATTACTTTTTAATACATTTAAAATGATGAAAATATTAGTTAAAATTTAACATTAAAAAATTTGAAGCATAATAAAAACATTATTGATACATTTAGAATAACCTCAACATGGTATAAAAAGATTCGGAAGGAAGTCTTTAAGAAAATATTTTTTGAAAATAAAATCCCTTACATTTATCAAACATATTGATTATTGATCCAAATAGAGAAGAAATGTAAAATAAACCTGTAAATTACTTATAAAAATAGAGTATAGGAAAATATATCAGGTTAATAGATTAGGATTATAATTTTTTTCTAAATTAAATCGGAAGATAAACAATCTATAAATAAAATGAGATTGTAATTGAAATCATTTACGACTTTAATATATTTTTAATTAGAAACCCTAAAAAGGGTAAACAAGAATTGGAATTTTAAATACCTTTCATAAAGATAATTTCATGATATAATAAATCAAATGGTTATTATATACACTATATAAATTAAAGTAGGTGCATAATATAAACGTGTCTCATTGAATTAGAAATGAGATAAAATTACACTTACCTTGGGTCTTTTCCTAGATGTACATGTTTGATCCATCTGTATAATGAATTTAAATTTATTCAATACATTATTAATTAAATTTTCCATCTATATTATTTTTTTAATGTTCTTTACTAATTATTTTAATTCCATCCATTTAATAGTTTTTTCTTACGTTGGCCACTTAAGGTTATTTTGTTAATTTCTCAAAAATTGATTTGGTATATAGTTTGTGTTTAAAGGAGTTATGAAATTTTTATATAATATCCTAATGGATAATAATTTCATGAATATAATTTTTATCAATTTTATACAGTTTTATAATTATCTATGTATAGTGGTAACAGAAAGAATGAATCACATCGCTTCGTGGAGGTGGCAGTCCACAGGTATGCACAAGAAAAGTTGTCATTTTTAAAAATATTAAAGAATAAAAAAGTAGATGATATATTATATTTGTAGATTCATAAACATATTATATATTCTTTTATTCCCCATAGATAACCATCCAACTAAATAGGTGATTAAAAATAAATCACCTTGTTATGTGGAGAAGGTTGGACACATGTATGGTGTAAAATGGATTTCCCATAATCATTATAATATTATAATATATTTATTATACATTATTAATTATTTTAGGATAGATACAACAGATATATAGGAAGTATAATGACAAATAAACATTGAAATAGTCAGATCATATGATTACCTCTTCTTTGAGAGACCTCCTTTGGATTACACCTTAAGCCTTCTTAAAATGGTGTTATGATAAGAAAATAAGATCAATAATTAAGGAAAGTAATATATTAATTATTTTGGGTATTTAATTATTAATATATGGGGATAAAAGTTTTTGAATAAGGTACAAGAAAATGTTCCCTTTAAAACTAATGGTAGAGACACACATGGAATTACTTAAATGATATAAATAATATAAACCATTTTCTTATAAAAGTGGATAAATTTTTCAAATATTCTAATATGATATGGTTAAGGTATAAATAAAACGAACCAATGAGTTTTAAGAATTATTTTGTTGTTATCTTGAATCCTTATACCCTTATGTTTAACCATTTTAACTCATTTTACCCTCAATCGGGGTAATAAATATTTACCATGGTTTTTATTCATTATGATCATAAATTAAGTTGAAATTATTGCCTTATATTAATTATTATTATCCCTAATATGTAATACATTTTACATAATGAAACTCCTAAAAGTGGTAGAAATTACTATTGATATAAGTTCACCAAATGAAATGAAAACTGTTTTTAGAAAAATATTTATTTTAAGAATAAAAACGTTTCTAAAAAAATATAATTTTGATTCCAATGGGTTAAATTGGATTGTGTTAAATAAAAATACTAAATTTTTTAATAAAAACCAAAATAAAACAGAAAGGAACATTGTAAATAATTTATTAAGATAAAATAACTAAAAACTGTCTTTCTTTGAACAAAAACATTACTTAGATTCCCAAAATGTTAAGAATATATTTCTAAGATTAACATTATATTTCTATATAAATTGTATTAATTATTAAATATATATTTGGTCTAGAGAAATTTATTCATAAATATTCATGTTATTATTACAGAATTATAATTTCCTAAAAGTGATATATTTTTTGTAAAATCTCTATTTTTCACTATTCACCCAAAAATCAACTATTTTTGAGAAATATAAAAATCCATCCTAAGATAATTTATAAAAGAAAATTGTAAAAAATAAGTTCAATTATTCAAATAAAATTTATAAAATTAGAATAGGATAACTATAATTCATCACACATAGAACACCTAAAATGATTGTTCTGAAGAAACCATTCTTATGGTATAAAATGATTTAATTCTTACACTTTTCTAAGTAATAAAAATTATTTTTGTTTGAATTAATTATTTATATTAAGGAATTAATTTATTCATATATTTCAAAATTCATTTATTCTAATTCATATCCACCAATCCAACGACTATGTTATAATAGACATATTTAAATAATATTAATTTGTGGTTTCATATAAACATGGGGTTGTGTGTAGTGTGCACTATAAAGCATAGTATTCATAAAATGAAAAATAAAATATTGGTTTATTAAACTTTAATAATAGAATATTTTAGAAATAATATATTTTGAATCCAGTGTTGAGGGTTATTAGGATTTGAGAAAAATAGTGGAAGATAAAAAAATATTAGTCAATAAATAATATCATAAAATATAATCAAGATAAATTACTAATCTTTTCATTTTATTTTTCTTCATATCGAAGGTAATATTAAATTTTATTATCACCTTTATCTATCTTTGGTAATGTAAATTTCGTCATCATTGTAAATTTTCAGGAGTGGTACAAGCACGTATGTTTAGTACTGTGATAAGAGACAAAATCATATGTGCTGGAATCCCCCATACCTGTTAAGCCTCCTCATAGGGCAGGTTAATTTATAAAGGATGTTATAATAATCACATGGAAAACAAACTATATGTATAAAAAATCATGTTAATATTAATTATAAGTGATAAATAAATATAGTTTAAGGATAAATGTATATACCAAGTTGTTTAAACAATAAGATCTACATTAGAGTAAATCAAGGAATGTGATGTTTCAGATACCTAATTCACTATTTGAATTCATGTTAAGAGAATTAATATAATATGTTCCTAACATACTCATTATTATTCAGTGTATTAATCAAAATATAAACTCGGATCATGCTAGATCAGGAATTATCTAAATTCCTCATACTTGCATCCTTAAAACCCATCATCTGTAGTTTCATTATTAAATATATCATGAAAGGTATAGAGAAGTATATCACATTCCTTCAAACCATAGTTCATCGATCTAACAAGAACATAAATAAATAAAATCCTCTAGTCCTCTTGGTGATAAAAAATAAGGGTAATTAAAAATGGTTAATGAAAATTTCAAATCCAATGGAATGTTTTCAATATCTTTCTAATAATTAAAATATTCAAAAGGAAAGTAATGAGTAAGTAATTTTCTACACATCATGTTGAAGTAAATATCACTAGAAGAAGGGATATAATAAAATAATAAAATACTAAATGGGGGTATTTAGGTATATTCATCATTGAATTTAATATTTTATTTTCTAAATATTTTATAATATATATTGCCTAGCTGAAAAAAATTATTTAGATAAATGAACTAAGTATATATAGAAATATCCCAACATGAAAGGTTAATCTTTGAGTATATAATGGGGATAATATTTCTAAATTATCTATAAAATAATAACATCATAGATTTCTAATTTTAATTAATCTAGTATAAAATAATTATTCATATGTATTTTTTATTACCAAGGACATCATTTATATACCGAATTTAGATACAAATTGTATTTCTAATAAGTTTAGAAATATGATTTGATTCTTTTATAAAGAAAATATATGTTATATCATGGAATATATAAATAATTATTTATATATATAAGAATTATAAAATTATATATTTCGAAGAAATGAAAATAAAAATTCATATGACTTATTATATACTTAATTTTTTCCTTATTGAATTGTTTATATAAATCAGAATCATTTGAAAAAGTTTAACCAATAAGGGTTTTTAGACTATTTTTACATGAAACCCTTATATATATATATATATCATTCTTGATTACATGAAAAAAATTGTCAAGATATCATTTATTGGTAAATTTTAAAGAGAAACAAAACTTACTAAAGTAGTCCCCACATATGTATATGGGTTATCTCATATAAAGGATAGAGGTGGTTACTTATAATTTATGACTTTTAACAGTGAAACAAATATATATGGATATATATATACCTTATGGTATAAATTATATTCCTTTTATACATTTAAGGAATGAAAAAATGAAGTAGAAAATATACTTGGTATTAAGATAAATAATATTCAATCTTATCAAGGTAGATAATAACATTGTCACGACCCGTCCCCTGGGGCCCGTGCCATAACTACCCCAAGCCCGCCTTCCATAGGCCAGGGGCTAGTGACTAGCACTGAAAGGCGTATTTCCTAAAACTGGGAAGGCATTTCCTTTATAACCTGTAAAAACATACAACCAAGCACACATCAAGATACGAACAAAAGTAAAATGAATAGTTAAAAGATTGTGTACAGTAAGTAAAAAGGGCCAGAATACTTTCCCAATTGAAAAGTACAAGAAAACTAGGGAGTACAAGTAATCTGAACAGCTCCTGTGGACACCCACCAAGGATCCTACCTGAAGGGTAGGTACAGCTCTCTGACGGTCATCTATGCGGCACGCCTCATCTAAGGTCCACCTCTGAGCTACCTCCAGTCCAAGTACCCTCTTCCTCAGTCAGTGTTGTCTGTTGTCTGCACCAAACACAACAAGGTGCAGGAATAGACCGTGTAGTGGTGAGTATAATGATACTCAGTAGATACCCTGAGACCCTCAAGGTCTCAAAAAATCCACAAAGTATAAACCAAAAAGCTTGAAATAAACGTACAACCCTACTTAGGTATATTCCCATACATATACCTAAGTTATTAAGTATATCCATCACAATCATGAGGAAGCACAGGGTCCAACTCAAAATCCCAAAGCTCAACTATTCCAAAAAGGAAGTAATACTGCAAAGGTAAGTACCACACAGGTACACCACACAGAAGAATACCACCAAGGTATCACCACAAAGGAAATTACCACATAGGTACACCACCCAGATGAATACCACAAAGGTATCGCCACAAAGGTAAGGACTTAGCTCACACCAGGTATATCTTAGGTACAGTAGTAGAGATGATTAGATGTAACTACTGAATAATCTTACTTTGTTAAGAGGAAGACCCACAAAAGATCCTAAATCATAGACCCACACATGATCCTAGTACATCATCAGACCCACACAAAATCCTAGTACAGCATCAGACCCACACAGGATCCTAGTAGAGCGTCAGACCCACACAGGATCCTAGTACATTGTCAGACCCACACGGGATCCTAGAGTAGTCTTGAATGGATTCTTAGAGAGGATCTATGTGGGACCCTCAATCACATACCCATAGAGGATCCCTTTCTCATGTCACAGCTAGCTACAGGGTTCCCGCACTAAGATTTATTGTCTCTGGAAGGGTCTGCTCCTCAAGCTACTAGTTGATACTCCAACTGCCATGAATTCCCACAAAGAAGTATCTCAAAGGACCGCCGTTTCATAGGGGTCTCAACTCAACAGACGGTGGATCAAAAAAACTCCCGGTATGTAAGTTATTATCTTTTTAGTCTCGAGTACCTGGTTAGATTCATTCTCCAACCAACCCGACCATACCCCAAATTTATCCAAATCTCTAGTGTAAATACCAAAAGGACCGTCTCTCTCCAAGGTTTCTGGTGCCATAGATGGTTCATCAAACAGATTCCCAGTGAAAATTCTATGGATGAATTTCTGGAATGGGTTGAAAATGGTCTGGGTCTGGTCCGACCCGATCAGACTGACCCGGCATGCACTGGGCAGCCCGCGGTGTTGTGGGGCGGTCGTGGTGCGACGGTCTGCCGTGACAAGACAGATGGCTAGTCGTCCTCTCCGTGTGGTGAGGTGGTGCGCCACACCTTCTCCGGCAGCCGGCTCGGCCGACCGTCCTCCCTTCTTCATTGCGGCACAAGCCGCGACCCTCCCTTGTCGGGCGGCGCGGATGCGTGTCGCCATCCCCGTCGTGCGGCCAGTCGCCGCTCTTGTGTCCCGCCGGTACCAATCACCGGCACCGGTCAATATCCTCCTCCTTCGCGAAGAACACAAAAAAATTACACAAATATTTACAGAGTGGTTGGGTCATGTTCATTTGGCCCGCACCCTCCACGTTAGAGCGGTAGCAAGCAGCTCAAATATTTCTTGAATCACAAAGAGTTGTCAAGAATGGGTAATGGGGAAAATTCACACAAAAAACCCTTCCTCATAGGTTTTTTGATGTTGATGAGGAGGAAAGGATGGAAATTGGTTCATTGTCTTTGAAGACGTCCCACATTAGAGGTGGTGTGTTCTTCATTGAAGAAGATCTTCATTGGGAGATGTTCTTCATTGGAGAGAATGTTCCTCCATAAGCTCTCCCCTTATCTTTTTCCAACCAAATCAAATTAAGTCTATCATTTTAAATGTTGTCACAATTAATTTTTGGCACAATTAATTGTACCACGTTGGAAGAATTAATTAATGGGAAGAAGTTTAAGAGTTACCTCCCATTAAACAGCAAGTTTTAAGGTTCAGGTGGTCCCCTCCTTTGAATTCAAAATTGGGGGTTTTAGTTAAGGTGGTCCCAACCTCCAAAACATTCATATTGTAGGTTTCAACAAAAATAAAATAGAAGTTAATTTTATTTTATTTTTCAATTTCCATGAAAAAGTGAAAAACTATATTTCACCCTCGACCTACTGTGTTCAAGGTAAAGGTCTCCTTGTGCGAATACCGCCACTGCGAGTTCAACGGTGTCCTCATATTTCAATTCTATGAACTAGTTCAAAAGTTAAAAAACCCACTCGTACAATTACTAAACATACCTAAAAAAATATCAGAAAATCATTCCGGGCACACCGGGCCTCAGAATCACGTGCCTTCAATTTTCTCATACTTTTAAAATTCTAATATAATTAAAAAAAATACATAGAATTTTTGGGTCTTTACAAACATTCCCAATAGTTTATTGATCACATGATATAGTGTTAGGTATTATCCATACTCACACCTCCTTATATTCTTAATTTTAATGGTATTAATAAAATATATAATCATTCATTATTAGATATGGTGATATTAATGATAAATCATGAAAATATTTTATCCATTTAGGGATATGAATTACAAGATGTATCATACATACTTAGTCTTGTTCAATCTAACGTGGTAAATAAAATCCCATGAAATTTATGGTTTGTAAAGAAAAAATACTTATCACAAATTCCTATATAGGGATTTGAAGGAATTTATACTGTTAATCCTATAAATAAACTTTTTTGGAATGAATTGCATTTTTATAGGAAATCCTAAAAAGGATATTTCTTATATATTCCCTTAAATAAAAAATTTATAGTTGATAAAATAATTCTATAATGAATATCCAAAATATATATTTGAAGAATTAAATATTTCAATGAATTTAAGACTTGGGATGATCAAGATGCACAAGAGATATCATGGGAACAAAATACTTATTCCAAGAACATAGGTACTGTATGGGTTAATAGGGTATGTTAAATAACTAGAGAGATATATATTTTTATTCACTTGGGAAGGTGACATATTAATCATAGTGGATAAAAAACCCATTTCTTATAAGAAATTATTATAAAGATCAAAAGTTTCCAAAATAAAAGAAACTATGAATTCAAAATTATATTTCATAAACCAAAATCATGTTTTGAATTTGGCATAATATCTAGTTGTAGTTAACCCCATTTGAAGAAAATTGGGATTCAAGAATAAATTATAAATGTGTAGTAAAGTTAATACCACTAAATAAAGATTAGTTTATATGGATTTCATATAATATCATGGAATAAATATGATTATACCTCTTCACTATTTTCTTTGTTAAAATATATTATAATACTACTTTACATGGGAGATTTTAGGATTATGAAATTTGAAAAAATAGGTGTTAAAACAAAATTACTAAAAGTTAAAATTCTGTAAGATGTCTATAAAAACCCACAATAACGGTTTGTGACATCAATGGAATCTAATAAAGTATAAAATTAGTGTAAATTTAATTATATATTGGATTAGACATTGAGATTATAGAATTTGTTTTCTATACTAATAAGTGACTTTGGTTCCATTAAGAATTAAAATGATCCATGAGTTTAAAATATGGTTAATGGGAGTAGAATTTTTTTTCTAGTATTATTATTAATAAAAATGGTAAATGAGGTAAAAATCTTGAATTTAGCTAAGACCTAGTTAAATTCATGTTTATATAAGAACGAATTTTCTAAGAAGTATATGTTCTTGGTACCAATATTGATAGAGATTTATCTTAGAGTCCATTTGAGTGAATTTAAATTACATACATTGAAATGGTGTTGAGAATTTATAATATAGATAAATCCATGATGTAATTCTTACCTCCATTGCATGGAATAAATCTCTCCAATAATATGTGTCCTCAAACATAGGATGATAAAGATATAAAGAGTATAATATTTTATTCTTTAGTCATTGGATCTATCTTATATATCATGATATTTATTAGGCATGTTGTTTCTTACATCATGGTAATGGTAGGATGATATCAAGAAAATATTGGATAGATCCATTGGATTGTAATTAAAAATATATTAATATAGTTACTACATAAAAATAATTTTTTCTAAGTTTATATATAAGGTGATGAACTAGTATTTAGGGGATACATAAATTGTATAATCCCAACCCATATACTGATTCATCATCCTAATTTATATTACCAAATCAACTCAGGCATGCCACCCTGTATACCAGAGGTTTTCGACTAGATACCAAGGTTAGGTAATATACTATAAAGAGACTATACTCTCAATATCATAACCACACAATGTCATTATATAAAATAATCATCTATAAACAATATAACATCAAAGTGGTATACACACACACACACACACACATATATATATATATATGGAATAATAGTGATAAGCCAACTATAATCAACAACATACACTATGATATAACAAAATGGAAAACATATTATGTTACATGGGTGATGTTTCAAATAAAAGTATACTTAGTGGTCTGATCATGTACATGGAATAACCATAGGAACAAAATAAATTAATAAATAAGGCCATGATACATGTCCTTTTCCTTTCCTTGCAATGGTCTTTAAAATTCCATCGAACTACTCTAATTCAAGAACCAATATTGTGTGATTTTCTCTAACCTAAAACCCAAACATAATATATAGACACCCACCTATGTGTGTGTTGGGTGTGAGTGTAAAAATCAGTAGGAAACCACTAATAGGACACTAATATAGTCAATTATACATATTCAATAATCCTTAGTATATACAAGCATAGTAAATAATACATGAAAAATTCAATTCATATGATTGATTGCGTACATGGACACCATCATGGTCAACAAAACCTTCTTCAGCCTAAGTCACTATAATGGCATGATCACTTCCATGTTATGTCATACAAATCATTGTGGTAGTACCATAATGATATCTAGCCCACTATGTCAAGAATTGGATAGTCTATGAATTTTTTTAAGGAAAATACAATTGGAAGAATAAGGTAGGAATGAGTATAGCCTTGGGATATAAGGTTGGCATTGTGTTTTCTTATTATAACTATATTGTTATAAACTTAGGGATAACATAGGGATATAAGGTCAAGAAAAAGTCTACCCATCCAAACTAGATCATAATAGGATTAGGTATGCCTCTATATACTAGTTTGGCATAGATTTTTCCTATACAAACTAAATCATAATAATCTTGGTAATAATATCAAGTAACTAGGTTATCATAAATTCATCCCATCTAAACCTGATCATAATAGACTTCAAGATAGCCACAGGACACTAGGTTTCCATGAAATCTACTCATCCAAACCAAATCATAATAGGATATAGCCTTTAGGTACTAGGTTAGCATAGATTCTACCCATCTAAAATAAATTATAATAGGCGTATTGATATCCTAGAGATACTAGTTCAATACAAATATTTTCTATCTAAACTAGATAAAAATATTCTCAAGGTTATCCTTAACCTCTTAGGTACGGGGAAATATATATGGTGATAGGCTCGGGTCTAGCCTAATACCATCTGTAAATATCCTCATTATATTAGTGATATATACATATTTATGGAAAATAATAGTGTTTCAAATAATAGTGTAAAAGTTAGGATAATAATAATAATCATTGGGAAAGACATTTCTTAACCCCATACCTCATATAATAATCCATCACATTATGTGTATCATGTATCCTGGTGTACTGATCTCCAAAACCCTTTTCTATCATCAATTATCCCCTTATGTGTTCCAAGAAACTTTATATACTCAATTTATAGCTCAACCATCCTTGTTTCATCTTATTATCCTCAGTGATCATCTCTCAGGTAACTTAGGCCCTTGGGCCATGACTCATCATTCATATGTATCTAATGTTTGAAGATATAATAATCATATTCCAGGCATCATAATATATCACCCTTAGTTATTCATCACTGATATTTATACAAGTCCACTTTGGGTTTATACCATTGATTAATGTTCACCTCACAAGTCATCCCTTAAGAAATGAATTGGCCTAAAAATCTTAACTCTAACTATTCCCATATATAAACCCCCATGGTGACCTAATCAATAACTGACTAACTATTAAAATATTGATAGAATTTTCATTATAAAAATACTATGCCTTAAAAAACCAATCCTGATAATCCCATCCCTATTTCATAGGCCACCCACTCAGTAAACTCAATCCATATAATCTGCTCAAGTAAACCTACCTCTTAGGTCATATACATCTCCCTACTAATAGTGGATTTTCATATCTAATCACATAGTATCTCCCTAGGTTTATCGATTTGTTACTCAAGTGGAACACCCTTCTTGGACTCTTATATCAATTATAGTTATTGCATATAAATTTAATGGAGTTGAAATAAAACATTACATCTTAAGATAACACGTGTTCAACCATAATAATGACCTTGATATATATAACTAATACACTAATGTGTATCTATGTCTTATAGGTTCTCACTTAGTTTTATCACACTCTCTTACTTTCACTTAAACATCACATAGAATATGTAAACACATATAACGCAAGGTAAGGGATCACTTTTCCCATATTACATTCCATAATGAATCTAATATCTTGTTGTCATACTCAATTTACATGAGTTTTTACCACTTTAAAATATATATTTATTTAATTATTATTCAATTCATAACTAAATTCATAATTAAAATGATAGATGAAAAACTCACTATGTAAAATAACCTCACTAAAACCCCATTAAATGGCATCAAAATGACCTTTGGCATGATCTCAACCTTCCCATAAACATATTCCCCAAAATCCCACACTAATAATTAGTTAATTTAAACCAAAAATTTATTTCATCCATGAAATAATTAATTCAGTAATTTATCTCAAATGAAATATGGATCAATGGTATGAAACCATTCTTTCTAGGCCTCTTTTTATCCATTATAAGAAAAAACCACTCTTTATTATATGATAACATTATGATATGGTAAAATCCTAAATAGATACCAAGATCAGAAAAAAAAACAAAGAATGATCCGAGGAAGAAATAATGGAATCAGATAAGGAGTAAATCTTATCTAAACTAGTGATTTAACCCTCCCCAAACACCTTTAATTAAAGGTAAAATAATGGAAAAAGAACGATGGGTGGGTGGAGTCTCTCCCTCTCATAAATATTCCTAGAGAAGAATTCCTCATAAGTTTGTTATAATAAAACCTCATAAAAGGTAATAAGTATACCACAGAAAGTAAAAGTTATAGCATACCACAATACTCTTTATAAACATCACTGGTAGTCTAGTGGGCCACTAGGATCCCAATGGGTTACTACTAGGTGTATAGTGGAAGGGGTATAGGAGATTTCCCATGTCCCAACCCATTAAAATGTTAGAGGGATTTCATCAGGGTTCCAGTGGGTATCGGTTTTATCCTACCTAACTTGATTATCCCATTTCATAATGAATTATCACTCCTAAACTTTTTTTTATCATTCCTCTACACCCACCACATATGTGTAAACTATTTCAATAAATCATAACAATTCCTACCTTGATCCTATACCAATGTATTAAATTTCTTATACATTCCACTCCATTGGAATATTTCATTTCCCAGTTCCACAAACACCCAATTACATAGGTCAATACAAACTCACCACCATAAAATTTTTCATCCTCAAGAAGTATTATCCTGAAATTTTAGAAAACCATAATGGCCACCAAGATCTAGTGCACACTTTTCATATCCAGAACTCCTATCGAATATGGTCACACTACCACGTCACTTGAACCCATTAATTTATCTTTCATTGAAAATCATAAAGATTTTATCCATCATATGTAGGGCCCATTCCTCAAATAATCTATCCATCCATATATTTATTTCATCACACCTATTCATGCACAAAAAGTACGTATCGATACTCCACTAGATCATCCTCTTCCAAATATTCTGATGGCCCACACACCCTGGTGCCACTAATTCCACCACCTCATAAATGATATCTCACTACGGAGATGCTAATAAAAACACCCAGTCATCAATTTTTTCCTATAAATATTTACATCCCTAGTTTAATATATATATTTTTCTACATAGAGCTTCGCTCATGCATCCATGAATCATCTACATACACAATTCACAATCTCCCCCTCAATACTATACCTACCACATTAATCCTTTGTTAAATAATTAATCACACTCCCTCATGAGAATTGACACTCTATAAAGCTAGAAAATGCACCTTTATATTCACTGAAACATGTATCCAGTTAGTTACTAAACACACTGAATATATGTAACTCATCCAATTGCATCAAATCATAAATGTGAAACCTCAACCACTAGTGGTTGGGTTTCACCAAGAATTTCATTCCTAATGTTCACCATTATTCAATCAAAACAAGGTTCATACCCCCAATCACTAACACATAACTCACATTTTCCTACCTACTATGGAATATATGTTATCCCCTGATTTTCCTATAAATTATTACTGATGTCCCACACACATCATAGAGGACCCACACTTTTTCTCCCCTAAAACAAACACCAAACCACTCAACCCATTATATATTCCATAGAATCTGTCAAACACCTCCTTTAATTCTCATTAATCAAGGGGTTTCATATTACACCCATATTACCTAACAATATTAGCTTAATTATGACCCCATGTTCTCATTGCTCATTTCATACTAATACAATACAGATCTCATCTCCCATATGGGTCATTTTCCATTCCACCAGTCCTCTTATTTTGATCTTTATTTTATTATATATAAAGAAACTTTTTATCTACCTTAAACATGATATATAATCAATGTAATTACTACCTTATCCATTTCTAGGTTAAGAAAAGTTATCTCACACCATTTTAGGGATATTTTCATACCCTGATCCTAGTACACATATGATTACACATCAAAATCTAACAGTAATTCCATCACATAGCTCTAAGTATTCAGAGAAATAAATATTTATAGAATTTATCATGACTATAGTGTCTCCTCTAATGATGTTATAACACAAATATCTATTGAAATTTAAACAGACTCTCCAAGAGTATTCTCATACCCAATCAGTATTTTCACATTCTAATCAATGTTGGACAGGCCTAAAACCTCTCATACCATCATAGAAAGAGATAATCTTGGAAAATACTCTTAAAAAGTCTATTATCCATCATCAAAATCCATTTAACTCCATGAAAAAGTAGGTTTATACTCTCATATAACCATAATATATAGCTCAACTCATGGAATCTTGAGTTGTACCTCATCATAACAAAGTTTCTCAACTAATCAAGGGACCATGAATATCACATAGGATATAACTCATGAAAAAAAATTTGATGTTTAATTATCAAATAACTAATGTCAATCTATATTAAAAAACACCCATCCTAGGGATCTACCTATAAATTCATCTTCATACTTATACAACCCACTCTTGGGTCATCGTCACATCCGTGTTTATCCCACGTCAACACCACTATTAATAATGTGTATCTTAAAATCCATTATCATCAATTATAGATAATTAATAAACCATTAAAAATTGTTTATTAAAACATTAAATAAGTTATTATTAATGTTTTAATTTACTAAAATCAATTTTTTAAAATTATTTTTATAATAAAAAAAGTATGCCCATGTGATGTGAACCTACGTTCCAATCAGGATGTGTATATGCAAACCTCTTTCTACCCTAGTAAAAAAGTAAATAAATAAACTATTACTATAAAAATCTCAATTTTTTAAGAAATAGTTCAACTAGAGCCAAAAAAATTAATAACCAAAATCCCAAAATAAAAGTAACATGGACTTATTCCCCTACCCATGTTGTTAATACAAAATTACAGCTTCCATCCTATGTTTTGAAATTTATTATCATCGTTTACCAAGATTAAAAAAATTAATGGAAATAAATCTTTGATACCATTTTAAAACATCCTATTAAAGATACCTATTCATTTTCCTGTACTATAATTCCATACCACATCAGGTTCCCCTATATATCAAATCCTACAACTAGTGATGTGGGTTGGATAATTTATTATAGGGAAAAAATAAACATAATATCATAATTATATAGAATTGTTAAATCACTAAATAATATAAAAATATTATAACATCATAATTCATTAAATATATAGAATCACATACGTAAGAAAATAATAATCAATAATATACACTATGCTATAATACAATAGGACATAAACCACATAATATAGAACATACATCAATAAAAATATTTAATAATGGGAATGTCATGTATAGGTAATTACTAAATAAAAAAATTATACCCTATTACAGACCCCTAACCTCCCCTTGGAATGTTCTCCATAATTACATCAAATTTATCCATTGTAAACACTTACACTAGGTCCCTTATCCTAACTTACAATAAAAATATAAGGTTTGTACACCGAACAAGGTTTATGTTCAGGGACTGAGTATAAAACTTATTAGGAATCCACCAACACAATTTTAATATTGTAATACCCCCAGCTTGGATTTCCCGAACAACATTTGAAAAGTGACACTACGTGACCTCAGGCACACCTCCTTATATGTCATAGCCTCATGAATAGAAGTTAGGGTGAGAAATAGTTGTGGGGAGACTATTCCATCTAATATAGAGCCTAAGGGTTATGCAAATATCTTCCAAAAAAATTGGCATAACTCCTCCATATAATAAGAATCCCAAAAACCAATTGGCATAATATAGGGATCCCCATAAACCCCTACAGTCTAGAAAAGAAATAATTTAATCTATATATATGATGCAGTATAAAAATTAGAGTATTAGTAGATAACATGGAATCATATATAAATAACTATAATACTAGCTAGTGCACATGTGAAATAGTAACTAAAAAGTAAACTAACCTATGGACTTACTCACCAAATTTTCCTACTAAATCAGCAACCCCTACAACCTGATATATCCATACAACATAACTAGTACCAAGATATACATATGTCTTGATAGAAAACTGGATTGTTTTCCCACATAAATTGAAACTCATGTCGTGTATATGGGTAGGGGTTAGTACAATGACCTATTAGAAATCCCTGATACCTCGAAAATACTGAGTGGTACTATGATAAAAAAATATTTAAATGAATTATATATATATATATATATTGTTTGTGTCTGTTCATGTTAAACACACCAACCCATAAACATAATATAAAATGCCCATAAAACATATATTTCAGGTTTTCATGTGTCATCTAGACCACCTAGATTCTCAACCATACCTTCTTTTGATAGTTCCAGAGTGTCTTTGAATATATATCCTCATCTCAAACCCATAGAAGATTATCCAAACCAAAGAAACTCGTCCAATTACTCAATAACATATATGCACCATGTTGTGTAATCAATTAATATAGATACTTTGGGGCATATTTTTACCTTTTGGGGGAATAAATTAACATAATAGCATGCATGAAGGCTAGATACAAGTAAATAATCAAAGGTAATTCATGTATCTAATACATCTTAGTGGGTAGTGTGTCCCACCATAACCATATCACATAATGCATCTCAGGTTTGGAATCTACATGAAATCATCTCACATAACTATGTATGGACTCTTAGGTGAAGAAACTACCATTGTATCATCCATAATAGGCTCTCACAGACAAATTTTATTCTACAGAAACACCTATAATCAACAACCACCATATCACATAATCACCCTCTCTAGGATCAACAGACTACTAGGGAACACACCAAGGATCTTGAGGTCAAATTATTGCATGTAAATACTATATGGGTTCCTCAATCACATTTTTATCTCTTAGATTTATCCTGTCATTTTATTAATAATGTCTCTTAGTGTTGGTTAGGGTCTTTTAGATCCTTATATCCCCTTTAAGGGGGTATGTCACATACATATGGATTAACCCATAAATTTTCTACCAAAATAAATTATCATCATCCACCACACATAAAATGTGTCAAAATAAAAAATAATAATTACATAAGTTAATCAAAGAAAGGTGAAGATACAAAAATAACTTGGGGTATAAAAAATAGGGAACCGACCCTATGCGGTTAAATGGACCAAATAAAATCAACGAAGACCATAATTATTCTTTTTTAAACAAATAAAATAATTTTTAAAAACATTTATAAAGGTCACGTCATGTCATATTTTACTCACACTAAGACCTTGACCCAAATTCCTTTAAAAATTTCTTTATAATACCCCTACTTTCTCTTAAATACCGTTTTAAAACTCATTTCTCAAATCACCACTTTTAATTAAAATATACATTTGATTCAACCCATTTTAAAAAAAATATTTTAAAAGGGAACCTTTTTCTCTTTGAAAATACAATACATTACACTAATAAAATCCATATTGACGGCCACCAACACTCATTTAAACAAGGAACCACCATCGAACCTTTTATCAAGCTATGCGATCCTTGTTGAATATTAGGCTGATGCATTCTCGTATGAATTTATGGTGGAATCCTACATCTCATGAAACAAGTCAATAGTTATAATAATAATGGAACATAAGCATAAAATACCATATTAACAAAAGAGTTACTAAATATAGGGCCACAAACCTCAATAGAATCCATTTTCCTTTAATTGACAGCCTAGATATCATTTCTAAGGCCTTTTTAAGAATAAAATTAACTCATGTGAACCTATATCAAACCAAGGTATATAATAATTAATTATAAAAAAATTTATAATTAAATATTCAATTAATTTAAAAAATATTATAATTAATTATAATTTAATTCAGTGACGCATAACTACTCAGTATCTCAATTGATGTAGTCTTCTCGCCAAAACTATGAGTGAAGGGGTGTGGTCCTCTCCTTACTAACACCTAAATATAATCCATGAAAAAGCCTCGAATTAATTTATTATAACCATTTATAAAAAACTATATAATTTATAATTTATTTATAATTTATCACAAACAGGTAAAATTAATTAAAATCTCATTGATTCAGACTTTCACATCAAAACCATGTCCAACCACTCATTAAAGTTCCATGGTGCACCCCTGACACCATCCTAGTAAAAATACTTAATGTGATACATAAATTCAATAGTATTTTTAATTTAATTTAAGTAAAACCCATTAATAAATTTATATGTAGATTTCTGTCAACTGAATCAGCATGTGACGACATGAGATCGTCTTATCAAGGAATCTTTTGGCTATGCCGAACAATATACCCTTGATATTGGTATTATTCCACCATTTCTAGTGAAATCAAAATGAAAAAACACTCTCCTAAAAAAATTATAAATAATCATTATAGAATGTTAGATTTAAATCCATCTTTCTTTAAAATTGAATGGTGCTCAATTCTATTGAGAAATAGAAGAGATATCCCACCTAGTTGAATGAATATCATGCCCCCATATGTAAAAACATGATAAACAACCTATTTTCCCTTTAAAATAATTTTTTAATAATTTCATTATTTATCATTTATTTTATTTTACTTCAAATTCTATTTCATTTTATTTTCCATCTCTTTCTTCAATTCCTTCTTTTCCATTTCTATCATGACCCGTCACCCGAGGCCAGGGCCATGACTACCCCCAATCTTGCCTCTTGAAGGCTAGAGGATGGAAACTAGCACCGAAGGCATAAACCTGCAAGTGGGAGGTATTTTCCCAGATACATGTACGCACACACATGCCCAACAAAGTCCTAACTCACAAAATAAAAATAGCATACCACTGAAAAACTGAATATAAATACAGTTGGAAGAAAGTGCTAGAATACAAGCCTAACTGTAAGAAAAAAAACTACAACATAAAACAACTATTGAAATCACTCTCCAAGGATCCTACCTGAAGGGTAGGTACAAATTGTCTCTGCAGCTCTCCACATCAACTGTCACAGCTTTCCACTGTCAGGTCCTAGCTCCCCGAGTCTCATTCAAGGCTTCCCATCATCTTCACAAGACACAACAAGGTGTGGACGAAGCTTATGTAGGGGTGAGTATACCAATACCCAGTAGGGACCCTGATACCCCCGAAGGTATCTTAGAATTCCATAATGGAAAACCACAAAGCATGATCTCAAACACAAAACACAAAGCAAATTCTTAGCTTGAATCAGGTATACAACTCATAGAAACAGGAAGTAAGATGTTGATCCACACAGGGTCGCTATGTCGATGATCCATGATGGGCCACTCTACATCAAGTCCTCATCAGGTCGTAATGATTTTGATCCACACAGGGTTTCTATGACGTTGATCCACATAGGGTCATTATGAATGATGAACCACATAGGGTAACTATAATGCTAATCCACATAGGGTCGCTATGATGCTGATCCACAAAGGGTCTCTGTTAATGTTGATCCATGATGGGCCACTCTAAAGTAGGTCCTCATTAGGTAGCAATGATACTGATCCACACAGGGTCATTATGATGGTGATCCACACAGGGACGCTATGAATGCTAATCCACACAGGGTTCCTATGATGTTGATTCGCACAGGGTCGCTATGATGCAGATCCACATAGGGTTTCTATGAATGTTGATTCACGACGGGCCTCCCGAAGGATGTTCCTCATCGGGTCTTTATGATGCTGATCCACACAGGCTTGTTATGATGCTGATCCACACTGGGTCGCTATGAATGTCGATCCGCACTGGGTCGCTATTAATGTTGACCCACAAAAGGACACTATGATGTGACATACATCCATAGTATTCCACAAATAAGAAACCCAAATTTCCACCATGTTGTAAGGTATCCCACGCAACAGACGGTGCGTCAATAGGACGCCCGGTCTGAGAGTTATAGGCATTTTAGTGCTGAGGGCCCGGTTGGATTCAGGTATGATCCAACCCGGCAATACTCCCACAATATACAAAACTCAAGTACAGTATCTCAGAAGGACCGTCTCACTCCAAGGATCACAGCACCATAGACGGTTCATCAAACAGACATATGGTTCGCAAGATACGGCTCTTAAAGCAAAACTGGGCCCGAAAGAGGTCTGAGTCCGGTCCGACACGATCGGACCGACCTAGACATCCATGTCTGAACTGACCTAGGATAGCCTGGTTGACCTCGGCCACGGTGGGCTCATCCCATTGGGCCGCGTCCGGCTCGGCCACTTGGTCGTGCACCGGCCCATCCCACTTCGGCTAGGCGCTGCTTTCGCCTCGCCACCTCTGCGGTCGGTTGTTTCTAGCCGCCCCAACCATCTACCACGACACTGAGCAGCACCACCTCCTTCCGCAGCTGGTGATCATCGGCCGCTGCTTTCGCCTTCATGTTATTTTATTATTCTTTTGAAATTTCTAAAATCTATCATTTTATCCTGACCTACATCTATCAAAGTGAAGCCTCCCTTAAGTGAATCTTGGCGTTGCGGATTCAACGATGTCCTCAGATTTCAATTCTGAGCATAGGTTCAAAAGTTAGAAAACGTCACCCACACATTTTCTGAATGTACCTTAAAAAAAAGTTCAAAATTCCATTATGGGCACACCGGGACTCAGAATCATAAGTCATTAATTTTCATAAACTCTTAATATCCTAAATAATTTTAAAAAAATTACATGGAATTTACAGGTCTTTACATTCTCTCCATCTTAGGGATTTTTTCCCATGGAAGCTACAACAAAACTTGGGGAACAAATGGGGGTACTGATCATGCATCTGATCCTCCTACTCCCATGTTCTCTCCTAGAGGTTCCCATGCTACCAATGAACATGCCCCAAAGGAATTGACCACCCACTAAGGACCCTCTTTTTTTTATCCTTTATCTCTACTAGGAACTCCATAAACGTTACCTCATCATCGATGTCCAACTCACCCCAATCGATAAGGTGCGATGATTCATGCACGTATCTCCTCATCGGTGACACATGTAATACATTATACACCTGGTGCATCTGTTGGGGAAGATCTAAATGGTATTCCACCTTTCCTAATCTGCTGAGGATCTGGAATGGTACAATGAACCTCAGAGATAGCTTGCAACCTCGTCCAATCCTCTATAATCCTCATCGGGGTGAGACTCGTACAAAGACATGGTCTCCCTCCCCAAACTCCATGGGTCTCTATCTCTTATCACCATAATACTTTTTCTGTCTTTGTGTAGTATTCATCCTCTCATGGATACTCTACACCTTCTTTGTGGTATCCTATACCAACTCTGGACCCATAAGTGCTTACTCCCCTGGGTCTTTCCAGCATAGAGGTGATTTGCACGGTCATTCTTAAAAGGCCTCAAACAGAGCCATGATGATGGTGGAGTGATAACTATTGTTATATGAGAACTCCACTAGTGGTTGGTGGTCCTCCCAACTACAGCCAAAATCAAGGACACAACCACGAAGCATGTTCTCGAGTGTCTGAACAGTTCGCTCCTTCTGACCATCTATATAAGGATGGATGGCGGTGCTCAAATATAGCTAAGTCTCGAACGCCTCCTACAATCCCTTCCAAAAACGGGATGTAAAATTTTCTCTGCTATCTGAGACGATCATCGATGGCACCACGTGAAGTGGCACAATATCCTACATGTAGAGGTGTCGTAATCCCTCTACGGATCCCTGCTCTCAGATAGGTAGAAAGTGGGCCGACTTGGTGAGTTGGTCAATGATCACCCAGATAGAATCGTGGACCCTAGATTTATGTGGTATCTCTGTCACGAAGTCCATGGATATACCATCCCACTTCCTCTCTGGTACCTCAAGTGGATGAGCTAAGCCTATTGGTACCTGATACTTGGCCTTCACATGCTGACAAGTGAGGCATCGGGATACAAACGTTTTCACTGCTTTATTTATCACTAGACACCAGTACTAAAGCTGAAGGTCCTGATACATCCTCACCACTCCATGATGTAATACTAAAGGGAATGTGTGTAAATCCCCCAACACCTCCTCTTATAGAATCACTGGTACCATGGTGCGTCCTCTGAACAGAACGATGTTCTCCCCACGTTCGAAAAATCCATCAGGAGTCTGCCTTGAGGATATCTGAGTAGGTCGGGCCTCGTAGTCAACATCCCCAAGCTAAGCCTCTCAAACTCATTGAAGAAGTGGGGGAGTAACTGTCATAGACTAGAGGTAAGTTGTTCCATCACTATCCACAAAGGATAACTACAACACGACTAGCTGCTTTGTCGCCACACTCAGCAACTGTAGACCAGACCTCCTGTTGAGTGAATCCGACACTATGTTCCCCTTCCCATGAGTTAAGACGATCTCAACATCGTAGTCCTACAGGAACTCTAGCCATCATCATTGTCTCAAGTTTAGGTCCTTTTGCGAGAAGATATACCTGAGGCTCCTGTGATTAGAGTAAACAGTAAAACATTCACCCAGCAAGTAGTGTCACCACATTTTCAGTGCAAATATCACTTCTTCTAACTCCAGGTCATGGGTAGCATAGTTCTGATCCTGTTTTCTCAAATAATATCATCCGTAAGCGATCACCACATTATCCTGAATCAGGACACAACCCAGTCCGGCCCATGATGCGTTGCAGTAAACTACATACCCAACGCCCTCTTCTGTTATCCTCAAGATGGGGGCACTTGTCAGTCTCTTCCTCGTCTCCTAAAAACCCTATAATAATCTCTCCATCCACATGAAGGGTTGTCCTTTCTTTGTAAAAGATGAAAAGTGTGTCAGAACTCTAGAAAAGTTGGGTATGAATCTCGGGTAGTACCCAGCCAATCCCAGGAAACTCCGCACCTCGGTCACACTCATGGGTGGCACCTAAGCAAGCACTGCTTCTCTCTTCACCGAATCCACTGTGACTCTTTCCTCCGAGATAATGTTCCCTAGGAAGTGGACTTCACATATCCATATCTAGCACTTTGAGAGATTTCCATAAATCTGGTACTCTTGGATTGTATCCATAACTATCTGTAAGTGCATGGCATGCTCCTCCTCCGACACTGAGTATATCAAGATGTCGTCAATGAAGACCACCAAGAAGTGATCAAGGTATAAATGGAAGATTATATTCATGAGCCCCATGTACACTTCTTGAGCATTTTTCATGCCAAAAGGCATCACCAGGAACTCATAATGGTCATACCAACATCTGGAGGCTATCGTCAGTACTTCCTCATCTCACACCTTGAGCTGATGATAGCATCATCTGAGGTCTATCTTCAAAAACAATTGAGCGCCCTTCAGGTGGTCGAAGAGATCATCGATCCTCGGTAGAGGATACTTGTTCTTCAAAGTCACCTGGTTCAAGCACCGATAGACTACACAAATACTCAAGTTCCCATCTTCCTTCTTGGTGAACAAAATCGGGGCTTCCCATAGAGAAAAATTGGGCCTTATGAACCCCTTTCTCTATAAGTCCTCCTACTATACCCGCAACTCACAAATCTTTACGGGATCCATCTGATATGCGGGAGTAGATATCAAGTTCGTTCAGGGGTATAGGTCGATGTATAATTCTACCTCCTTACAAGGAGGTAGTCCCAAAAAATCATCAAGAAAGACATCAGCATACTAGTCCACCGCTACAAGATAACTCAGAATCCTCACGTCAACTGTTCCGAGGGTACGGCTAGCCAACTGAATACTGATCAGATGCACCCTCCTTGAAGAAAGTCCATATTGTACTACAAAGGTTTCCTTCTCACCAATAAAGGAATAATGGATCCCATCCTCATAGACACACCTCACTTTGTGCCTAAAATAGTTGATCTGGGCAAGGATTATGGATAGCTATTCCATACCCAAGATGATGTCGTAAGGCCTCGACCCTGCTACTATAAAATCACATCCAAAGATCTCGCCTCCTAGAGTGATCTCACACTGCCTTCAACAGTGTTTAATCGTTGAATATTCTCCCGTAGGAGTCTCTAATTGTAAGGATCGAGCCAATGGCTCCATTAGAATCTCTGAGCTCTGAACGAGTGTCATGGAAATGAAAGACTGACTAACACTTGTGATTATAAATACTGCAGCTTGGGTGGAATAGACACAGATCATACCTCTAATCATCTATTGAGAGTCTTGGTTGTATTACTCTACCACCTATAGCTGAGTTTTCCTCTGTCCACCTACTCCATGTGGTTGGGGTGGACCACTTGGGGTGGTGGTGGTAGGACCTCAAACTATCTTCCACCACCTGCTGCACAACCTAATCTCCTACCACGTCTGTTTCCCTATGGACCTCCTCACTCAAACATTTTCCACTGCCTTGGAGGTCCCATGACCATCTACTAATCTTCGGTATGGCAGGTCGGGCATTCATGAGATATGTGGACTTGTCAGCCACATATGAAGCACAATCTGCTTCCCTGCTAACCCCCTCTTCCTTGTGAGCCCCACACCTCTGACCCTACATCTTGTTATCACCCCCCTAGAAGATTTGGCCTACTTTAACCTATGTTCCATCTTCCTACTGACTCCTGCAGATGACTCAGCTACCTATCGTCCAGTGGTGGCCCTCACTATCAATGCCTGCTCAGTTAAGAATCTCTCCACCAATAATGATCACTCAAGCACTCCATCCTATGTCGGGATATTGAATGATATCATCGACGCTCTGATCTCCCTATGGAGACAATTCTCAAAGGTCTGATCCCTAAATAATGGTTCTTGTACCATTTTTCTGGAGTTGTGTGAGAGGTTTGTGAATCTCGCAGCGTACGGGGCCAATGATAGGCTACCCAACTATAAGTGGAGCAGCTTCTGGATATGCACTGAACTTAAAGTCAGTGGTACGAACTCCACCCTGGAGAGGGTCTCCAAGTCCAAACAGGAGAGTGGCTCCTCCTCATGAGTCTTGATTGTTAGAATCCATCATCTCCCTGTTGTTCCCAAGAAGAGGATAGAATCTAGGATCACCATCTGCTCTATTGGTGTCTCAACTAAATGAAAAACTCATTCCATAGCCTCAAACCAGTCCTCAGCTACCTGGGGATCTGTATCGCCTCGAAACCTTAGAGGCCTCTGTCTTTGTAACTCATGAAACGTGCTCAGTCAGCATGCATGATCATCTAATGGGGATAGTGGAAACTCTTTCCCTCTGAGTGGTGGTGTTATTGGTACACCACCTAAAGGTGCCAAAATAGTAAGAGGTCCCTACACATACGCCTCGTCGCTCGGTGGGCCATCATTGTGAACTCTCTCAAGAATCCTTTCTAGATATCTATGTGGTGGAATCCTGGAATAAAATAGGTGTGCCATGGTCAATAAGTTATACAGGTTGAGATGACTCAAAACAAGTTAAAATTAAAACATTTCCAAAACACTCTCAATTAGTGTTTTCGTGCACCGAGTCGGAAATCAAAATTCAAGGTCCTGGTGTATGGATATTTCAGCTGCTGCACCAACACTTGACTCCTCAAACTAAAAACCACAATCGAAACACTTAACACTATTTATCCACTAGAAAGATCAAAGTTCTAGTTCTTCGGTTGGACTAACTCCCTCTGATACCACTTTTTCATGACACGTCCCTCGGGGCTCGTGTTGTGACTACACCAAGACCACCTCCCAAAGGTCAGGGGCTGGCGACTAGCACTGAAGGAATCAACCTAAAAGTGGAAGGAATTTTCCTGGATACATGTATGCACACACACTCCCAACCAAGTCCCAGTTCACAAAACGGAAACACCATACCACTGAAAAACTGAATACAAGTACAGTTAGAAGAAAAGGTCCATAATACGAGCCCAACTGTAAGAAAAACAACTATAATAGAAAATATCTCCTTAGATCACTCCCCAAGGATCCTACCTGAAGGTTAGGTATATCTCCTATCTTCAACTCTCCACGTCAACCGTCACTGGTGTCCACCTTTAGGTCCTAGCTCCCCGCTTCTTAGTCAAGGATGCTCATCGTCTGCACAAGACACAACAAGGTGTGGGTGAATCCCTTGCTGGGGTGAGTATAAAAATACCTAGTAGGTACCCCAAGACCCCTGAAGTTATCTCGTAATTCCAAAAAGTAAAACCACAAATCATGATCTCAAACACAAATCACAATTCAAAGACTCAGCTCGGACCAGGTATACAACTCAGAGAAACAAGAAGTAACATAATGATCCACACAGGGTCTCTATGTTGCTTCTCAATGATGTGACATCCCACCACAAGATTCCAAAAATTAGTAACCCAAAGTTCCTCCAAGTAATAAGGTTTCCAATTCAACAAACGGTGTGTCAATCGGATGTCCGGTCTGAGAGTTATAGGCATTTTAGTTCCAAGGGCCCGGTTAGATTCGGGTACGATCCAACCCAGCTGTACTCCAACTTTCTCCAAAACTCAAATGGATTATCTCAAAAGTACCTTCTCACTCCAATGGTCGTAGTTCCATATACGGTTCGGCAAACGGATGTCTGGTTCACAATATAAGACCATTTAAGTAAAACTGGGCCTGAAAGGGGTTCGGGTCCGGACCGACCCGGCCTGAATCAGACTGCACTGAACCGGCCTGGTCTAGGTTCAACCTGGCCCAACCTGGGATGGCCCAGTTGAGTTGGTCCCTATCAGGTTTGACCCTCTGGACCACGGACCGGCCCGGCCATCTTCGGCTGGGGGTGGCCCATCGGGTGGTCCGGCCCTCTTGGTAGCGCGGCGCCCAGCTGGGGGCCTGCACGGGGAGGGGAACTGCTCCCCCTCTTACCTGAAGGGCTCATTTATTAATGGAATTTAATGTATCAGCATCATTGTTACAAATACCATGAGTCAATCCATTAAATGTTTTGAAAACTCAATGGTCCCACCACCACTGCTCACCCACTAGAGAGAAAAAAAATAACATTTTCATGTTATTTTGTTATTCTTTTAATATTTGGAAAAAACTATATTTTTCTCCCAACCTACTATGGTCGAAGTGAATCCTCCCTTAAGAAAATTCTAACACTATGGATTCAACAGTGTCCTCAGATTTTAATTCCAAGCACTGGTTCAAAAGATAGAAAATGCAGCCTGCTCGTTTACTACACGTACCTTAAAAAAGTTCAAAATTCCATTTCGGGAACACCGAGCCTCAGAATCACACACCTTTAATTTTCGAAGACTCATAATAATCCAAAATAATTTAAAAAAATGCATGGAATTTCCAGGTCCTTACAATTTATTCTCCCTATATAAGGATCTCAGATGCTAGAGCTGATTACCCTAATTAATTATAAATAAAATATAATTCATTCAATAATTTTAGTAATTATTTAATTTATAAATAATTATAAAATTTATTCCATAATTACTTCCATAGTTAAATTATCTATATAGAATGATAAATTATTATACATCAAGTAACCCTATAGAAAATTACCATGTTGTAAGTTTCCCTACAACAAATCACCATATTACAAGTTACCATGCAGTAACTCACTCTATAAAAAGTTACCCTTTAGTGACTTACCCTATCAAAAGTTACCATATAGTAAGTAACCTTATAATGAATTCACCTATACCATGTTACCAAATTATAACTTTATCTATAGTAAGTTTCCCTACAGTAACTTACCATTTCAAAAGTTTCCCTATAATAACTTTCCCTCTAGGAAGTTACCCTATAATAACTCACCCTATAGAAAGTTACAATATAGTAAAATAACCTATAGAAATTAACCCTGTAGTAACTTTACATATAGCATGTTACCCTATAGTAACTTACCATATAGTATGTTAACCTATAGTAACATACCCTATAGAAAGTTACCCTGTAGTAACTTACCCTATATGATGTTACCCTATAGTAACGTACCCTATAGATAGTTACCCTATAGTAACTTATCCATAATTAAGAAAAGAAATATAGTAACTTACCATATATCAAGTTACCCTATTTTAAGGGGTACACTTTTTCTAGGGTAAAACATTTTTCCAAATATTTACACAGCTGACCCCATGCCCAGAACCCAGGTAGAATTTATACATCACCTAGTTAATAACCTACTTTCTATAATCATCCACAGATTCAAAATTTCAACTCATGGACCCATTTAGAAGATATCATTATATACATATGTGGAGAAATTAAAATTTATTTAATAATTATTTATCTATTTTGAAAAAATCAATAGGCTCTGAATCTCAAAAAAAAATATCTTAATGGAAAAAACATATTCCTATATCAATGGAATATTTAAAAAAAATATTACGGTTTTTCCACTAGGGTAAAATGACCATTAATCCCCTTATAAGAATCCAAGATGAAAATTTTAAAATTTCCCTGATTTCCACAACCTAGAATGACATGAGTCTTTATAATCTCCCCACCATAGCACTTCTTCTCCCAAAAAACACCTAGTTATCCTCTAACCCTAAATCTCAACCTATCTTTATCATTAATTCATAACAAGATCAAAGTAGCCTACCTTGGAATATCGAACAATCTTCTATTGTGAAACCCCAAACATGAGCACAACTATTCACCATAAATCGATCCCCTAACTCATAATCAACACTAATATTATTCTCAACCAAGCATGTCAATAATGAGAAATAATAATTTCATCAACGAAATCATTTCCATGCTTATAGTGATCCCCAAGATATGTCTCTAGTTATAAACGTTTATTCTAATCCACGATGCTCCCCACCATTAGAATTGCCTACTAAAAACATAATACAACTAGTACCAACTGTGGACCCAATAAAAATACACAACTATATATTTGATCCAAACATAAAATATCTATACCATAAGCCTTCCAAATAATGTTTTCTTGAAAGAAACACATCATATCTTCTGAATGCACAACAAAACCTTGGTGTCCCTAGTATAATAATGTAAAGTAAGAAACTTGGTTTATATAAGCCTTGGTATATTCACTTTAACATTTGATAAACCCAGGTTCAGACTTTCCAATCGTATCTGTTAGTTTCCAAATAATATTTCACACAAGATAAACACACAATTCATGCATCTAGGTCACACCAATCCAAAATAGTAAAAATACAAGCAATCTAGTTTCCAAAAGTAACAACTTCTTACTTGCAAAAAAATTGAAAATCATCCTTTCGAATCTAACTGTTTTCACCAAACCAAACATAAAAAAATCCCTAACCTAGTTGGTCTTTTTTCTAAAAAACAATACCATTTTTATTACCCATTTCTAAATCTATTTTCAAACCCATTTTACTCAAATTTTATAAAATTCATAAAATCATAAACCATTTCAAAATCACAAGCTCCATGATCCATTTAATATAAAACAAACATTAAAAACAATATTATGCACACATAATTTAAATGTATGATTTATCCTTTCAAACTGAGTTTTAATCAAAAACCAGCCATACAAAAATTCATTTCCATAGGGTAGAAAAAGAATCACAATCATAATAAATCAAACAATCCCCACATATTAGTATTAATCTAGTCACCCTTATAATATATTTGGGAAAACATTAATTATATTATATGTTTCTTCAATTAATAAAGGATTATGATAATGAATCATGTAAAACAAAACTGTCCATATGCACATATATCATTCTCTAATAATTCCCCTATCATGATGGAAGAACCACTTACTAACTCTCTTTCAAGCCCTGTGACTCATCTTGAGTCTCATCCATCCCACATTGGGATTCTAGATCCAAACCATCACCTCACTCAGATTAGATTGCTTAGTACTAATATTGGGCAATCCATGGTAACTTGGGATTAAATTGAGATCATGGTATCTAGGCTTGTTCTTGGCCTACCTTCAATGTTTTGAAAATATATATTCATGACTAATTGATAATAACATATCCTAAAAAAATCAACACCACTTTGTAACAACCATAGCCCAGATTTCCCAAATTAAATTAAGGTGGGGACACTACATGACCCCAGGCATGATTCCTCATACACCAGAGGCTATCGACTAGTAGTGAGGGATTAAAATAGTCATGGGGAGACTTTTCCCTTTACTATAAAGTTTGAGGTTCATACCTGAATCTACCCAAAAATCAGCATGACCCATCCATATAACAAACGTCCCAAAAACCTATAAACATAAAAAAAATGATCCTCATGATACCCATAGTCTATAATAAAAAGTAGTAAATCTATTTATGTGATGCATAATTACAAAATATAGTAGTAGTTCATAACATGGAATCATATATAAATAACTAACACACTAGCTATTACATATTTGTAGAAATAACTAAAATATAAACTAGACACCGACCCAAGTCACCTAATTGGCATATCTAACCCTTTTCCTACACATCCTGTCAAACCCATATCATGTGTCTATATCTAAGTGATTCCTATGTTTTTGGAGAAAACATAAATGTCTACCAATGTACATTGAAACCCATGTCATGTACATGGGTAGGTGGTTAGTCCAACGACCCAGTAGGGATCTTAATGACTTAACAACATTGATTTTTCTTATGATAAAAAATATTATCATGGTAAACATATATGAAGAGTCTGGTCATACCCTTATAACACACCAACCTAGCAACATAATATGTAATGCACATAAATCATACAGGTCATGTATTCAGGTGTCATCTAGAACATCTCAAAACACAAACATACTTGATTTGTCCAATGATAGAGTGTCTTTAAACATATACCCTTATCTGGAACTAAGGGATAGAAGCTCCCTTCCATGGAAAATATATCATTGAAAAACATAGGGTAGTATCTACACCATATTAGGAAAAAAAAGTCATCCAGAGACTCTTGGAATATCCACACCCTACCAAGGAAGCAAGTCATCTAGAAAATCATGGTGTACCAAAAATATAATTGGAAATAATGCCATTAAAAAACTCATGGGTATATCTACACCCTACCGGGAATGAAATTCATCTAGAAACTCAATGTAATATTTTCACCTTATCGGGGAATAAAGCTATATAGTAGTGGGCATGAAGTAAGGATCCAAGTAAATCATCCTATGAGTCCCATGTATATAGTAAATCTCAATGGGTACTATATCCCTCTAGAACCATTTAACATAAATCATCTTTAAGGGATTATCCATATACCTAAAGACATCCTATATAACTGATGTCAGTGACTTAGGTACATGAACAATAACTGTCTCATTAATAATAGAATTACACTAATGATTTTATTCTAGGGAAACATCTACAATATTCATCCACCATATCTCACACACACCCTCTCTAAGGTCAACATGTCTCAACTCGGCCCACCAGATCCCACCTAGACAACGATAAGCTATGTTTAATGCCTCAAGCCCACCTCCAATAGTCCTGGTGTTATTGAATAATTTTGAGTAATAATATATGAAACATGGGAGGAATCGACATAAAGTATTTGTAAACATTCATATATATCTAAATACCAGTATAAAAAAATATAAACAGTTGATATTATATATACATGCATAGAAACTATTACACAGTACAGTACAAAAGTTAATATAGAAAAAATGAAAAGGGAAAAATACAAGACCACCTGAAACTACAAAAGTACCCATCCTACTGAAAACACAGAGGTACAAACCTAAAAAAACTTCTGGGAACATATAAGGTCCATCTGGCATAACTAAGATCCATTGTATCCAAGTCTAACTAAGACTCCAATAAAAGGAATATCTTCTATATAAGACATTTCTTATGATGGCATATTCCATGTAGGGGTGAATATATACATACCCCGTAGGACACTCTGAAATAACAAAACATAAATAATCAAGAGAGTGTAGTCATATCATCGGCATGAATGCATATTAATCAAAATATGAGACAATAACTATAATAACCAAGATATTCTCAATAATAATCATAGACGAAGAGAGAAATTGGATCTCCATCTCTATTAATACCTAGGAATAAAGAGGCACCCTACAGATCTAAAGGTATCGTCACTGATGCAAAATATTATTCATATCCTCATATGATATATAGTAAAGGTCCCACTCCTCTATACTATGTTTCATATCCAAGGAGGTTTATCTCCAAAACTAACATCTCAAGTATCCTCTCTATAATCCTTATAGAGGTATTTCACCTTTCCATTATTCTTCATAGCTGAGGTAGAACTAACTCCAATAGAGGACCCACTCCCCCATTAGAGCTCGAAGATGGGGTGGTACCACTCTGTAGATAGAAGACATGAACCCTATTTAGTATGGGAGAGTATTGACTCAACCTATGTAAAGAGTATATGGGACCCGCACCCTAGTGATACTGGTGGTCACTGACCCAAGAATCTCTCTGATGATCAAATATAATCTCTTCAATCATCCAATAATCACTAAAAGAATAGTCCCACTCATAACACCTTATTTCATATATTTAATTCCAAAATGAAGGCCACCGCCATTTTCTATGTGGAAAAACTCTTAAAATTGGATACTCATGGGCCCAAATCTGAGTCTCAAAGAAGAAGATATGAAAAACAGAATATCAAGGACTCTAACTTACCCTAAAAGGAGTACACAAAGTGTCCCATGGGGTATATTAAATGTCTCTCTATGTCTAGAACTACCTATGTCTTATTGTTCCATATGAGATTTCTTCCTCTAGATATACGGCATGTCTAGTAGGGGTGCATAGCATGTAGAAGTTGGATGGAACTCTGCATGTGTTGTTTGGTCAAGCCTGTGTAATCTATCCCATTCCTATTATAGAAACCCATAAATTTCATACATATATATCACATCATAATATATTAATATACATTACCTATCATAATGATCCATGGTAGAATCATTTATGTATAGTGCCTTTGGAAACATGGATACATAAAACCCTGGTTCATAAGTGACCTACATTCTCTCCCACTATGTTCTTCATAACTAACACCCATAATAAACATATCATACATAATAAATTTTTTCAAAACTTGGGAAAGGAAACATATCAAAGGGTGAGCTCAGATCCTCAGTAAGGGTAAAAACGGGAGATATCAATGATCACTTAAATATAACATGAGTATAAGGGTATGATAATATGAGCATAACATTTTAAAATTATACCTTGTATATCATAGAACATAATATTGAGACATGACATAAATCATGGTAGTTCATAATACATGAATCATAAAGGAATAAAATAGCATGATCCATGAAATCATAACACTTTCATAAGAAAATTTTTGTTGGAATACACATAATCCTAAAAAAATCATTTTGTTAGTACTCAATGCACACTACCAAGATTATCATAGGGGATTGGGTTCACTCCACAAACCATTAAAGTTTTCATGGTTCCCTCCCAAGACTATCATAGTTTAATGAGTTCACTCACAATACTATTGAAGTATTCAATATTCACTACCAAGAATATCATAGATGATAGAGTCCCTTACTAACCTAGGATCACTCCCTATTCTACTCAAATTTATCTTATGATATATCTATATTTACCAAATGAATTGCAGGGATATATAATGTTTGCCCTACCCAACATATAATGAATATCATAAATATGTGTTCCAAAAGATAATAAAAATTTATCATATCATAACCCAAGTAAAGGAAATAGGTTTCATAATCATTTCATCATAGTTTAACCCATGGAAAATAATTGGGTTTCATATAATATCATCAAATCATCATCATATAACCTATGGAAGAGAAATATGTCTCATAAACATCTGTTCATCATAATCATAAACCATATAGTGAAAAAATAATTATGGTGTCATCAAATTATATCCCGAGTAAATATTAGGTAACATCAAAGGATTACATCTTAGATGATAAATTACTTTAAAAGTTCAATTGGAACGTTTCTTGAAAAAAATAACCTTCTCACTTTGAAATAATTTATCTAAAAAATTCCAAAATATTAAGGAAAAAAAATTACTTAAAGTTTTACATCAAAAATTTTAAAGAAATCATAAAATCATTGGGTAGTCAGGGCAGTAGAAAATTTTATTCCTATTGTGTATATTAAAAAAAGATTCATTTCACATTTTCTATAAAAAGTCAAAAGTAACACAATCATAAAAAACTAGAAGAATAATTTTAAATCATTTCATAAAAATTAAAACATGGGTGAAAGTTTATTTAATAAATAATTCAATAGTGTTAAAAACATTATTAAAAACATTTTTATAAAACATTGACATGGAATAGAATGGATTTTCAACTGAAGATAGAAATAAAGTTGATTTTCCATAAAAATATTATTATGGTATATTTAGTTGTTAAATAAATTAAAATGAATTTAAAATGTTTATTATCAATAAATAACCCTATTGTAATAAAATTCATGAGATTATTTAGTGGTAGATCAATAATTTTCATCATCAGAAGCATAATAAAAAACAATCCTGCTAAACAATGAGATTATAACATAAATCACTTACCGCTTTGGTAACTTTTAAATCGTAATCCCCATAAAATAAATAAAATTACACTGATATTTAAATGTACATAAACTTCATAATAATAATAAAATAATAAATTCCATATTAGTATATACACCACATGAAAGAAATAAGGAAGGAATATGGCATGTGTTTCATAGAAATAAAAGTGAGACAAAAATCACTTACTCCTGTCTAATTTCATTCATACTTATTTAAACCTCTTGTATAATAGATAAATAAAAATTAAACATATATTGAAATCCATACTCATATATATCATACCATATAAGATTTACTTAAAATATTTTATCACCAATTTATTGACAATTCTTTGTTAGAATCACTATTTTAGGTAATAACTGGTTCGTTTTTCATGTATGTTTTGTTTTGGTGGTTTTGGTATTTGTACTTTTATCGTGGTTAAATCATATACAGAATTTTAATCATGATATAAATATAATATAAAATAAATATATATGTATATTTAGATTCATCCATAAAATTTATATATTGAAAAATGAATTACACTATTCATAGAGACAGTAGGTCGTACGTACGCATGAAAATTGTTTTCATTTTTAGAAATATTGAATGAAAAAAATATAAATAATTATTATATTTTAAATAATTATTATTATATCATATACATCATTAAAATTCATAAAATCCATATTTATTACCATCCATGTAAAAATAAAATTAAAAAATGAATCATATCGCTTTGTAGAGACTGTAGTCTACACGTACGCATGAGAAATGTTTGCAATTTCGAAAAAATGGAAGTTAATATAGTAGATAAGATATTATAATTTCATAGGTATATTTATGTAATAAATATAATATATATCCTTTAAATTCATCATTATATCTAGCTATGAGAGGCAGTTATGGAAAACAAATTATATCAGTCTGCGAGGCGGTACTCTTTCATACACGTGATAGAAGGTTTCATTTCCAATTTGATGGAAGAGGAGGTGGATATAGGTTATTAAATTTTGATAGAAACATCTATGTTTATGGAATTTTTTTATTATTTCATCATAATTTAATAATATTTTATGGATATATAATAATAAAATAAAATAAAAACCATGTGGTTAAAAACTATACCTATTCTTCGAACAACCTTATTAGGTTTATATCTAAATCCTTCCTAGGATGGTTTTATGATAAAACTAGAGACTCTGGATAATGAGAAATTATTTAAGTATTTTTTTATGTATTTTATAAAAACAAAAGTTCTTGAATTTTTTAGAGGAGAGGAGAGAAGGTTTTCTTTTATATGTGGGGGAGGGGACCCACTTGGAAATTTCCTAAAGGAATGCAAAATGATGAAGTAATTCCTAATAAAAAATGCTACAAAATGGAATTAGATTAAAATTTAGTATATTATAAGGTATAAATATGGAAATAAAATAGGTTTTAGACAATTTTAACTGTTAAAAGTACCCTTATCTTTTGGTATAACCCCTGGGTAAACTAGTTTTACCATTAATCTGGGTAAATAATGTTTACTATTTTTATTATTCACTATAAAAAAATTAAATTGAACTTATTACATAATATTAATTCTTAGAATTCCAAATATTGAATCCATTTTAAATAATTCAATTTATATAATTTTCATAATTTAATTTTAATTTAAACCTACAAGCGTGATGAAAATGTGGTTTTCCAAAGATAACTTTTTCATAAGTATAAAAAGACTTTATATCAAAATTAAATATAAAATTAATTCTAATAAAATAAATCAGATTAATAATAATATAATTGAACTAATTTTATTTTTTAAAAAAATTAACTTAGTAAATTCTTTTAAACGAAAATACAATCGACAATAAAAAAACCAGTACTTTAACTATTCATTGAAAAATTAATCCTTTCAGAAAATTTTAAAAAATATAATATAATATAATTTCGATATTTTGATTTTAAAAAATAAATTTATTTTTTAAAATAAATTTTACAAAATTTCAAAATTTAAATTTTAAAATAAATATGGAAAACAAGAATAAATCACTTTTTAAAAAAATATGGTTTTTAAGTATAAAACTGTATTTATTCTTATCTCATGACTACAAATGATACTATATGAATGATAAAAAAATTATTTAATATATTTTATTAAAAAATTAAAAAATATTTATTAATTTATTTTGTTTTAAAACTCATTATGCACATAAGAATAGTTTTTCAAAGGAAAAAACTTTTTTTTACTTTCAAATAATTTTTATTTTCATTCCTACTAAATTAATAACCAATGAATTTATTTTATACATGTTTAAATAATATAATTTTCATAATTTAGTCATTGATATTCATGCCCACCAATTTAATATATAGCTTATAATGTTATATTATATTACAGTTTATTGGGACTTGGGATTATGTTTATCACAAGCTATCAAAGAAATTAAATTTATTTTAAAAAATATTTCATAAAATCTAGGGGATTTACCTTATACCCCCTATTAAAACTAATTTCACCCTAAAAATTATATCACTCTGAAAAAACCACTAAGGATAATTATACCTCATCATATCCTCATGTTCCCTTATAAATTCCTGAAATTGGGGGTTTTCCACAAAACATTAACCAGGTGAGTGACCATGTTTCATATCACTTTCTCTCTATGATCCAAAATTTCTATTGGTTATTCCTTATAATAAATATCTTGATCCAATAGTATTACCTATGAGTTTATTATATATAAAGGATTAGGTATATACTTACTCCAGAGATACACATGGAACACATTGGGACATTGAGAGAGGTTTAGTGGAAGAACCAAGTGGTAAGCTACATCCCTACTGAAATATAGAATCTTGAAGTGAAAATATTCAAAGGGATCATATTTCCCTTATTTCAAAATATCATTACCATCTTCCACGTAGAAATTTTTAGAAAATATTTCACACTAACATAATATTTTAAATAATACTGATGATGTTCTGTATAACATTTATGTTGACTCTAAGCGGCCTTAATGTGTTACTAAGTGGTTCTGAATTTCTCCATTATTTCCTCAACTAGCTCAGTTCCCAATATATTTCTCTCTCCAAAGTAATCCCAAATTGTTGGAGTTATATAATACTTTCTATAGAGTAAATCATAAAGATCAATCTTAATACTACAGTGAATGTTATTATTGTATTAAAACTTGAATAGGATAAGGTATTGATCCTAGCCACATTTTAATGCTATAAAACATGACCTCAATATATCCTTTAGGTTTTGAATGGTTCTATTAGACTGAACATCTATTAGAGTATTATATATAGTTATAAAAAAAACTCTATATCTATATCCTACTAACTACGTTTCCAAAACATTAAGTTCAAACTTATATCTCAATCAGATACAATATAATTTTGTACTCCATGAAACTGAACTACGTTTTTAATATAAATTATGGAAATATGATAAAGAGAGAAATAATTTTTTATATTAATTAAGTGTGTTGATATGTAAGGTGAACAAATACAACCCAAATAACATTATGGCCTTTATATTTTTTGGGTATTCTGATGGAAAAATACATGGTGATGTTTTTCCATTTTCATTATAATATGGGTAATGGTTATAACATTCCATTAGACTTATATCTATTATCCTAAAATTGTTGATATACCATGCACCGAGATACAAACTATAAAATATATCTCTTCATGTTGTCTAATAATAATTACAATTTCAAATAACTATACATCATTGTACTTCCTGGATGATTAGATAATGAAGAATTATGAGCCTCTTTTAACAGCTCCTTATTTAAATCTAGTATGGATGGAACACATACATTGTCCCTAAACCTTATCATTACATCATAGTCAAGGATAACCTGAGGAACATTTCTTGCCTTATTTTTCATCCACATATCTTCCTTTTGTGCCTCTTTAATCCTCTCATGGATAGGTTCTTAAACACTCATTGGAAAAATATAAGGTTTTTCACTTCCTTTAATATTTCAAGATCCGACTTTGAAAATTTATAAATATTTGATCTTTTATGATCATCATTATAGGTAAGCTAGATTTATATTTCTAACATAGGTAATCAACCACCTTTTTTACCTTCCTAGGTTGGTAATGTATTTAGAAAACATAATCATTAATTAGATCTAATAATCTTCTCTTCCATATATTCAAATCTTTCTATGTGAATATATAGTTAAATATTTTTTGATTGGTATATATATAAAAATTTTCTCTATAAAGATAATGTCTTTATATCTTTAATGTAAAAAAGTACCATAGATAACTCCAAATCATTAGTTGGGTAATTTTTCTCATGAATCTTTAATTATTGAGAATCATAAACTATCACCATATCATTATGCATGAGTACCAATCCCAGTCCCTTCTTCAATGCATCACTAAATTTCACAAACTATTATCTGTTATAGGGTAGTGTAAGAATAGGAGAACAGACTAAAATTCTCTTCAATTCCTTGAAATTTTCTTCACATTAATTTTTTAGAAAGAAATTTCATCCCTTCAGAATTAACATGTTGAGTTGATTAGACAGTCGTTAGTAATTTTCAATAAAGTATCGATAATAACTATCCAAACAAAGATAACTACGGATCTTAGTCATAGAGGTTGGTCTGGGACAATGTTCATTAAAATAGAACTTTAATAGATCTATTGATGTACCCTCTATTGGGATTATATATACCAGAAATGAAACATATTATAGCCAAAATTCACACTTTGTAAATTTTATATAAAACTTCTCCTTTATTTGGGTCTTCAGTAAATTCCTTAGGTTATCTTTAAGGTATTCCTTGTATTTAGAATATATAATAATATCATCTATAAAGACATCCATAAAGTGATCAAGGTAATCTATAAAGACTTTATTCATTGAATCCATGAATATGGTGGGGGATTTAGTACGATCAAATGGCATCATTATATATTCATAGTGTACATACCTTGTATAGAATGTTGTCTTGGTTATATCCTCGTTCTTGACCCTCAATTGATGATATCCAGAATGAATATTATTCTAGGAAAAGTATTAATCTCCACACTATTGGTCAAACAACTCATAAATATAAGGTAGATGATACTTTTTATTGATTTTGGTCTTGTTAATTTCTCAATAATCAATTCAAGGTTTGATCCATCATTCTACTTAATAAAAAAAGTATCACCCCATGGTGACACACTTAGCCGAATAAATCCTTTGTTAATATTCTCATATATTTTTTTCATCAATTACTACAAATAAATTTGTTCCTTTATATACATAGTATTTGAAATAGGCATAATAACAGGTATGAATTCTTTTGAAAAATCCACTTTTAAATTTTTTCGAATACTAGGAAAAAATTCTGGAAAAACGTCAACAAACTCCCAGAAAATAGGAATATATTCAATGTTGAGTTTCTCCGCAACCATCTAAGATAAACTCCCCTGTTGAATAAGAATCAAGAACCATACACTGGATATGATTTCTAATAGAATTTCATATTTATCATCCCGCTGATATAGGATCATAGTTGGGTTTGGAATATCAAAATTAAAATCCCTTGATCTATAATTGATGTGGTATTTTTATAGATCAAGTAAATTCATGCTTAATATAACATAAAATTCAACCAGAGGGAGAATAATGAGATTTGTAGGAGGAATATTCCCACAAACATAAACTGAATAAGATTCGCATACTTGAGATGTGATCATCGTACTATTAGGGGGATTCACTGCTAATTTGAAATCTAACCATTCACGGTACTATGATACCCTTATTCCTCATATATAAAAGAGTGGGTATATCCAAAATCAAATAAGGCATTATAAATTATATATTGTATGGTAAGTGTTCTTTTCACCATCTCATTATTATAACCCTCATTAGAAATACAGAACATGTGATATTTTCATTTTTCTTTAGGATTAAGAGGTTTCTAATGTCGATCATCATCACTAACCTTCATATTTGAGATCTGGTTATCATAATTCCCATACTCGTTATTTTTGAAATGATAGAGTGTCGATCATGAATTCTTTGTATCTTTTTCAATATTCACATTATTAGCTAACGTCTTTTTATCACATCGACAAATGATTTCCCAATGACCTTCATTTCCACACTTAAAACATTTACTAGTCCCATTAATAAAATTTCTTCCATATTTCTTTGCATTCTTCGAGCATAAAGGATGTCTCATATTCACCACTCCATGGTTTTTATATATTCCTTTTAATTACATCATTATTTTCTTATCAAAACCATGAGATTTATGGGTAACTCCAACCTCCATTTACACCATAATAGAATAAATAATTATTTTTTCATCATTAATGAAGTCCTATATGGTTAATTATATTTAGAGACATGGTTTTAACTCACTTAATAATCAATCAAACTTACTTTTAGGTAGGATAATAAAACTCATAGAATACCTCACATGTCTAGTAAAATTTTCTTCATAGGTACCAATATATTCATAATCATTCTACTTTAGCTAAAGGAATTCCTTCTCTATTATAATATGAATAATAAAAGTAAATTACATATTTAAAAAAAATATTTTAAACACATCCCAATCCACAGAGTCAATTTCATCTTGTTTCCCCATATTATTAATAAGATTCCACCATTGATCTGCTTCATCTTCTAAATGATAGGTATCCCAAATAGAATTTTTAATTTCCAAACATTGAATAATGGAAAATATATTTTTAATGGTACAAATCCATTTCTCAGTTACTAGTTGATCAATGTAACTAATAAAAAATGTGGATATTTCCTCATAAAGGAATAAATAGAAATTTGTTCCCTCCTTTTCTCATTTGGAATCTCATCATGATTCATGTCTTGTGAAATATTTCTAAGCATAGAAATAATAATTTTCATCCTACTTACCATAACATTTGTCTACTCATGAGGATAGTCATTTCATTTTTAATTGAATTCATCATTAACAAAGTTCATATGGGTTCAATCCATTGACTAAAACCAAAAGTCATTGTGTGAGAAACAATAATTATAGTGGGAAACCACATAATCATGAAAATACATTTATAGGATGTCTAAATCATGACACATTATTTTTGAAGTAACCAGGTTCAAATATATCACGGATAAGGGGAGGGGTTAATAAATGATGTACTTTTTACAATTTATTCTTTTCAAATCAACCACTTTGACTAGTTAAGATCTCTATCCCTCATTCTTTTGAGTCTCACATTTCTCATATGAAAAAAACTAAAAGAACTGAAAGAGCACAAATGGATTTTTACAAGGTTCATCCCTAATATGGGTGACTAAATACTTGGTGTGTTTGGGTTAATCTAAGGCATATATTATCCTCTAATAATAATAAATTTAGTTACAATTATATAAAATCTCTCAAAATTCCTAACAGACAAACTCCTGTAACGCTTGATCACCAATGATTACTGTGGACCATATCCCAATGGGATCATTATAATGGAATCCCACCAGTGTTCTTTATATTGACTCCATGTAGTTAAGATATATCTCAAAAATATCTTCTTATTTACACTGTAATCCCTCTAGTAATTCCATAAATAACTCTTTTGAATAGGTTTTCAACTTCCATGAACATCTGATACGGTGATATTTTCACCTTGTTCTACTTTAAATCCACTCAGTATAATCTTCTAATTAACTTTTGGCCTTACTCACAAATTACACACCTCAATTATTATCATGCATGAATATTGTCATAAGCATGTGTGTTCTATATATATAACATAAAAATTCTTTAGAAAAATATGTATGAAACACACTAACCACCTTTTTCTTCACACTTACATTGTATACAAACAATCATTGTCTACACTTCTTGTATGTAAACCAAATCACGCGCACAACCTTTTCATATGGTTTCATTTGCCTGAGATAATTCATGTATTCTCAAATACTTATGCATCTATGCATGTATTCACATATGAACTAACTTTTTCTTATCACATTTACTTTATATTTCTTAATGAATGAAAATAAAAAATTATACAATCACTCATATACTATCGCACTCTATTATTGCCACATGTGTAATTTTAACACTACCTCTTATTATCACATATGCAGGAACATATGAACTTGCATTGTGCTTTTATTTTGTGATGTGTTTGATACACCTTGAAACATAGTATGAACACAGATAATTTCATATATGAAATTCATCATGCATCAGTGTGTGTGAATCATACTATATACTTTCTACTTCTTAATGAATCCACTGGAACCTTCTTCGTGCAAGGGAAGAAAACATGAGTTCTTGGTTCTTTGTGAAAACTTGGGAGGAATGTAAAAAAATCCCTAATAGGATTCACAAAATATCAATTTATTTATGAAGTTATCTGAGTGTGATAATCATAAGTTGAACACTCATGTCTTTATCTTCCTTCATGTATACAATAGATACATGAAACCTTTGTCTTTCACTAACCAGAGAACTAATGATTCTCTATTTCTCCAAAAATGATAACTTATCATCAAAATTATTGAAACACACCCATTCAGCCTTGTATCTATTTTTATAGACATGTATCACCAACTCAAATCAAGAACACAAATTTCTTTAAGCACATTTCTTTGGTTTCATGACAACAGAAGAACATAATCAACAAAAAAACCTTTAGAAACTCACTATATTTATTTAGTTTGAACTTCATTATATGATGAAGAGGAAGTGGTATATCATTTTAATCAATTTTATATCATCATAAGAATAAATTTTTTCTCATAATATATGGTTTAATCTTCTATCGATATCAATCCATGGAGATCCTATGAACAAAACTCTTTGATGGATCTAATTTAATCTTACTTTGGTTTGATCTTCAATTTTATATTGAAGCACAGTTTCATGTTACATTGATCAAATTTTTCTTTTCAAAATGATGAAAATTTGATCATAAGTCACAAATCTGGCTCTGAATGATGTATCATGGAGATCCCAATGAATAGAAGCTCTTGGGTGAGCTTGGTGGAGAAGACGACACAACTGAGATTATTGAATGTCCAGAATGATCAGATGGAGTCCATTACACCATTGCAGTTCTTTCAGAGAAACATTAACATGCAAAAAATGAACCCTCATCAAAATTCCTGATGTTTTATCTCTTCTTTATGTTAAAATGAACATCTAAATCCCAAAAAAAAATGGTTATCGAGAATACATGTCACACATGCACCACCTCATGTCGGTGCTCTAATCTGCTATCATGCCACCCTTCATGGTGGCTTATCGCCTCTCTCATGCACTATTGTGGAATTCCCTGCTATATTCCCATGCTTCCTGCTGGACCGTCCGAAGTTACACCTTCCCACCTCAGTAGTGGTGTGGGTCCCTCATCAGGTTTGTGGGTTGGATACTTTTTAATATACACTCCATTAAAAACTTAATCATTTTCAATATTAAGTCCAAAAAAATCCAACCAACTCAAACCCTCATGTGGTAAACGTTTTTATCTCTTCTTTTTTTTCCAATCATTATTGTAAAATGTACATCCAGTTTCACAAGACTTAGAATATAAGACCAACTCTATAATTGGAACAATCAATGATGCTTCATATAAAAAAACTCTTACCCTCAAAACATCTTTACCAACTTATACATAATTCTCAATAACAATTCAATGGCATAACCTTATACTTTAATCACTATAATACTGTAACATTGACTTCTAATAATGAAAACACATTGAAAACAATTAAAATACAATTATTACTTTAATGATATTGGTTTCTTCAATCTCCCCCTTTGAATTTGTGGTCAATTCCCATTTCACTTCCAAATTCATTGTTTTATTCTCCCCCTTACTTGACAAAAAAACCAAAGATAATAATAGGGAATATTTCTCACCACATTTTCTCTTTGGAAAGCATGAATATATCGATTATATGAAAATTCCATGATCACTTAAAAGAGAAAAATAATATCAAATAGTTTTCTAAGAAAAGAATATTTTTCTAATCAACTTTATGTCTACATGGGATAACTAGGTGTATAAAACAATAGTGATATAGACAAGATTTTCTAAGTTGTCCGTCAAATTCCATGTATGTGAAGTCGTGCTCATAATATGGCATGTCTCATTTAAGGGATTATAAATAATCATATTTATCAATTAAATTTCAAATCATTCACATACTTCGACAAAAACATCAAAAAGTTCATGTTAAAAGAATAAACCTCACCATATGTTTAATTTTTTCATCAACTAGCCACTCCCTCTTAATTAATAAGATAATACAATTACAAATAAGGGGTGAAAGTTTGATTGGAATACCATTATCTTTAATTTATTTAATCTATCCAAAATTTTCATATTGATTCTCAATATTTATCTCCATTAAGGGATGCACATTTTACTTCCATTTCATGAAATATAGATGAATCATGAAGAACAATCTCATAAAGCTTTCCAGAAATGACAGCCTCAAACATCTCCTTTAATTACCTACATTATTAGTTCAAAACACTTAAAAATTAGGGAATAAGGATGGAACTATTGGTTTATCTAAAATAACATTCAGGATGAAATTTTCCTCTCAATATGATCCTTTATTTTCTCCCAATCTCATCATGGTAATATTTATTTAAATTCTTATTTTGGTTTTGATTCTCATTGATTGGACATCCATTTTTCTTCCCTTCTTCTTCTTTGTTCTGAAAAAAATTCAACAACATTTTCTGAGACTACTTGCTTTCTTTTATATTTACAGAGTTTATTAGATTACTCTAATTGTTTATATAGTTTCAACTAATATGTCCAAACAACTAGGAAACCTTTATTTACATTTCCAGTATTCACGGAATTTTCCTTCTGAAAATAATTACTTTGAATAAAATGGTTAGAGGTCTTTTATTTTATTTTATATTTATTTTCTTTAACGTCCTATAATAATTGTGATGGAAGTGTTTTAATGAAAGATTTATCACAATGACCTTTTAGGTCACATATTCTAAAAAATTACTTTAGAAAATTAATATTATTATAAGTAGATAAACATGATGATTTCTCAACAAAAAACATATTCATTCAAGTATTGTTCCTTCTTCTCACAGAACTACTTGTTTTATTTTCATAATTTCTTCCCATTGATATATTCCAATTTTTAGGGAGTTACTTATTATTACAAAAATTCTAGGATTTTTTCCCAAATTTACTACAACACCCAGAGTAACCTCTAAAACATTGACTTCCATAATCATAAAAATTTTATTAGTGATAAAATACTTGTTGTCTGGTTATTATCCTACCATTATTTTTCCTCAGTCTTAGAAAATAATATTTTCCCAAATTACTTAAGTCCCCAATATCATCATCAATCCATGTTCTTCAAGATTTTGTGTTAGAACCTGAACCACTAGATGAAATAGATTTTGTATAACTGATAAACTCAGAAATAATTTGTACCTTCTTCTTTGGATTGGTCTTCACTATTGGTTTGAATTATTCATCTTGAACATAAACTTAATTATCAAAATCATATTTCATTATTTTCAAAGTATTATTTTCTTTAAGACACCTAGATTATGTCTCACCTAATTTTTCTTCTTTTTCAACCATTTTTTTAATTAAGATCTTTCAACATCCTCTCATGTTCGGTAATTTTTAATTTGGAATTTTTGATCTCTTAAATAAGATCATTATCATTATTATTTATATTTATTTTCTATTTACCTAGATATTTTATTCCTTTATTTAATAGAGTTTTTTGATCAAGACATGATATAGTTTTATATCTCAACATTTACTCATGATAGCTCTCTTTTTCTCTTTCGTCACTGCTTAATGAATCAACTTACCTCTTAAATTGTGTGATAAAGGTTTTATAATTTTAAATTAAACCTTAATATTCTAATTCTTTCCATGATAAATATTCTGTATCTTCTCTCCTGCTCATCATATTTTTATTTTGCTTCCTTGATAACTTTTTCTTCTTCCCACTTTCATCCTTTCAAGCTTTTTCTTTTCTTCTTTTAATGCAGACTTCTTCTTCATCATGACTCTCAAAATCATTAGAATCTTTATTCTGAAAATAAATTACAAAAATGTGTAATTTTACCGCATTTAAATCACTTTAAAAGAATAAATCATTTAAATTTTCCTCTTCCTCTTCTGAAACTTTTATAAATAAAGTCCATAACCCTTTTAAGGACTACATCTTATGATCAAATATGTTAGAAAAATTATGCATCAATTTTTTGACAACAGATGAATCTTCCAAAGTATCTCTAAAACCTCTAATATGAATTGAAATCTCATCAACCCTAGTAAAGTAGTCATTAACAATATCATTTTCATCCTTTTTAATATCTTTAAACATAGCTCTAAAGATTTAATGTTTGTCTTTATTAATCTTCACATTACATTCATACATAATCTCTAGTTTATCCCACATCTCCTTGGATATTTAAATCCCATCAATTTAGTGAACAATTTGTCAGATAGGGATGAAAAAAATAGAATTTTTGGATTTCCCATCTACTTCAAAATTTCACTTATCAGCATGTTTCATGAGAGAATTTACTTCTGGTGTAATAAAACTAGTTGTTGCAGCATCAAAAACATTAAGGACTTGTGAAAGTAGATATGGAAGAATTTAATTCTTCCATCCATAATAGTTACTTCTATAAAGTAAAGTAAATATTCTATTGTTTACTAAATTTTAACTCTCCATCAATAGATCTTCAGTAAATATTGGATAATTACATAGGGAACCTCATCCTCTAATATCACTTGAAGAGTATAGGTTTGGATATATCACTGAGAGGGGGAGGGTTGAATCAGATATGTACCTTTTTATAACTTATTATTTTCAAATAAACCTCTTTGGCTGGTTTAGATCCTAATTCCTTATTATTTTGAGTCTCACTTTTCTTTTATGCAAACAATGAAAATCATTGAAAAAGCACACACTGATTTTTACAAGGTTTTCCCGCAATGTGGGTGACTATGTATGTGCTATGTTTTGAAGAATACGAGACGTATATTCTTAACTAGTAATAAGAAATGTGATTACATGTATAGAAAATCTCCCGAAATTACTAACAGACAAACTCCCATAATTCTTGATCACCAATTATTATTGTATACAATCTCCAAGAAGGACCTTTTGACTTACATCCCACTAGTGTTCTTTATACTGACTCCCACTAGTTGAGCTATCTCAAAAAAATTACTATTATTTATACTATAATCTCACCATTTCATCAATTAATACCTATTGTGGATAGGTATTAAACTTACATTGACATTTGATGTAGTGATCGGTTGGCCTTGTTTTACTTCAAGTCCACTCAGTATAATATTCTAATTAACTATTGTCCTTTCTCACAAATTATCCAATTAAATTATTCTAATTAATTCATATTCTCACAAGAGTGTGTGTTATATAAATTTACCATGAAAATTATTCACTCATAGATTTATGAAACATATGAACCAACTTTTTCTTCACACTTACATTGTATACACACACTCACTATCCACACTTACTGTAAGAAAACCTGATCAAACACACTTCTTTTTCATACAATTTCTCTTGCATGGGATCATGCATGTATTCTAAAATACTTATGCATGAACACATGTATTCACACATTCACTTCCTTCTTATTAGCACATTCAATTTATGTTTTTCAATGAATTAAAATAACTATTTATACAATCACTCACATAATGCCTCACTCTATTCTTGGTGCATGTGTAATTCTCACTCTGCCTCTTGTACTCACATATTCACATGAAACATTATTTTATTCTTACCTATGTGTGCTATATATTCACACATATTATGCACAACGTAGTTTTTTATGTGCAAGTTTTCAAGTATGGGTGTGTGTGAATAACACTATATACTTTCTACTTCATAATGCATTCACTGGAAACTTCTTCATCCAAGATAAGAAAGAATGGGATATTGGTGATTTGTGAATACTAGGGAGGTGTGTAACATCAAATCCCAATATACTTCACCAAATATTAGTTCCTTCATGAAGTAATCTGAGTGTGCTATGAATAGGTTGAACCCTTGTGACCTTTTTCTCTTTCATGGGAACAATATCTTCATATAACCTTTGTCTTTCACAAACTAGAGAGATCACGATTCTCTGTTTCTATGGAAACAAGAAATTATCATCAAAATGATCAAAACAGTCCACTTCTACCTTATCTCTCCTTTTATATATGTATAGCACTAACTTGACTCAAGCACACCAACTTCCTTAAGAGCATTTCCTTGGTTTCATGAAAATGGAAGAATATCATCAATAACAAAAAAACATTAAGAAAATCATTCCATTTATTCACTTTGAACTTCGTTATATGTTTAAAACAACGTGGCATATAATTTTTATCAATTTCGTTTCATTGGAAGATTAAAATGGTTCTCGGAATCTATGGTTCTATATTTTATCAAATTCACTCCTTGGAGATCCAGAAAACAAAACTCCTCAATGGCTCAAATTTAATATTACTTCAATTTGATCTTTATTTTTATGTACAAGAATAGTTTCATGTTACATCAATCATTTTTTTCGTAATGATGAAACAATGATTATAATTCTTGTATCGATCTTCGGAAAAATTAGCATGGATATCCCAATGAACAGAAGCTCTCAGGGGAGCTCAGTGGAGAAGATGATGTGGATGAGTTGTTCGAATATCCAAGACGACCAGATGGAGTGGATTACACAATTCCAGTTATTTAGAAGCTACATTAACACACACAAAATAACCCCACATCAAAATACCATCATTTTTCTCTCCCATTTATATTACAAGGAACATTTAAATTCCATAAGAAATGGTTACCAAGTATACATGTCACATAGGAACCACCCTTTTTTGGTACTCCTATCTGTTGGCATACTGCCCCGCATGGTGGATTTCCACCTCTCCCATGCCCTATTGGCGTACTCTACTATATTCGAATGCTTCCTGCTGGTCAGGTCGAGGTAGAACCTACCCACCTTAGCAGTGGTGTGGGTCCCTCATCACTTTGGTTGGTTGGATAATTTTTAATATACACTCCATTAAAAACTAAACCATATTCAATATGAAGTGGAATAAAGACAACCAAATCAAACCCTCATGTGGTAAACATTTTTTATGTCTTCTTATTTTTATTAAAATAATTTTTGTAATCAATGCACATCCATTTTTAAAAGCCCAATAACTTAATACTGATTCTATAATCATCGCAATCAACATTAATTTATCTAAAGAAAATATTCCAACAAAAACAAGTTTTCTAACTTATAGATAATTATCAAGAGCAGTTCAATGGAATAACATCATATTTCAATCACTTTAATATTGTAACATTTACTTCTAAGGCTGCAAACACATTGAAAACAATTAAAACAAAATTATTACTTTAATCATATGGGGATCTTTACTTTTCAATATGTGATACCTTAGGTCTAACCTTGGTCATTCATGGTCATCATCTATTCAAATCCATCAGAATAGATCATAATGAAAATGTGATTTATCTAATCATGTCCCTTGTGAGTGTAAAACTAGGTGCATAGTAAGTGAACACTCATTATGCACTAGAATGATGGATGAGTTATCCTCGAAAAACTCTTATTAAGGTTATTACCCATAGATGCATCTTTTCCAAAATCATAACTTTTAGTATCCACCAATCGATTTTTTTTCTTGGAAAACCTCACTCTTTTATTTACCACAACTTTGGATGTTCTCTTATAGAAAGGATTATGCTAAGGTTTCTCACTAAATATTTCCTCATCATAGTTTCCAAAGGTTAACTAAACCTTTATCTAATACCAAATATAAAGACTCATAATTTTAATATATATATATATAACATCTTAATAGATGAATATTAATTAAATAAAATAATGATCCACACCAAAATCATATAGGTCTAGTTCCTTTGAGAATATGGACACATAAATCATTGGTTCGTAAGTAAACTAGATCATCTCCCACTAATTTTATCATAACTACCACCCTTATTATAAATATAATCTTAATAACTTTCTTCCTAACCAAATGAAATTAAACATAAGAAATGGTGAGATCATAAGATTATTAAGGGTAAAAAAGGGATATATAAATGATAAATTAAATACAACATGCACATTAGGGTGTGATAAATTGAGCATAACATTGTAAAACCATAGCCTACATATCATAGATCATAATCTTGTGTCATGGAAAAAATCTAGGTAGTTCATAGTACATGAATCATAAATTAATCAAGGAATATGATTCATGATATCATAACATTTCCATAAGACATAATTTTTTGGCATACACAAAAACATAACAACCCATTTCCTATATAATCAAGGCTCACTACCAAGACTATCATAGTGGATTGGGTTCACTCCCCAAATAATTATAGTAGTTATTTTTCACTCCCAATACTATCATAGTGGAATGTTGTAACTCCCCAAACCGCTATAGTAGTCAAGGTTCACTCCCTAGACTATCATAGTGGAAAGAGTCCCTTACTGAACTGGGTTCACTCCCCATTCCATCCCTTTTTATCACATGAGATATCCATCTTTACCCAATGAATTATAAGGATATATAATTCCAATCCCACCCATCACATAATGAAAATCGTACATATCTGTTTCATAAGATCATAAAACATTTATTATATCATAACCCATGAAAAGAAAATGGGTTACATAAACATTTCATCAAAGAGTAACCTGTGGAAAATAAATGGGTTTCATAGTCATTTCATCAATTCATTATAATATAACTCATGAAAAAAAATAGGTTTCATAAAAATATTTTCATTATAATAATAAACCATTTAGATAAATAATAATAATGTTTTAAATGGATCATAACCCCATTATATAATTTGTAACATAAAATTATTCCATATTTTATGAAAAAAATACTTTAAAAGATCACTTGGAACATTTCTTATCGAAAATAAACTTTTCAATTTGAAATAATTTGTCTAATAATTTCCCAAATATTAAGAGAAACATTTTCTTCAAAAATAAACTTGTAAAATTATAAATTAATCTTCTAAATATTGAGTGTTCATGGAATTATAAAATTATTTCTATGTCATGTATGATAAAACAAAGTTTCCTTTCACATTTTTGGTAAAAAGTAAAAAGTACCTTGTTCAAAAAAACAAGAATATTAATTTTAAGAGATTTTTAAAAATTGAATCATGGGGAAAAATAATCAATCATCTAAGACTATTAAAAACATTATATAAAACATCTTTTTAAAACATGGACAAGGAAGAGAATAGATGTTCGACCAAAGATAGAAATACTGTTGTTTTTCCTTAAAAACATTATTTTGGTATCTTTAGTTAATAAAGAGAGGAAACTGAAATTAAAACATGTATTCTCATAAAATAAATATAGTATAATAAATTTTATGAGATTATTTATAGGTATATTAATAAATTTCATCATAGTAATCATAATAAAAAACAATCATGATTAATAATGACATCATAACATAAATGTCCTACCACTTTGGTAACTTTTGAATCACAATCCCCATGAAAGAAATAAACTTATATGGATATATAAATACACATAAATTTTATAATAATCATCATAAAATACATTCATGGTCATACTATACACCACATAAAATAAATAAGAGGGGAATCTGTAAAGTGACTCATGGAAATAAAAGTGAGACAAAAATCCTTTACCTCAGGTCCGATTTCCTTAGTACATGTTCAAAAATAATTTATAATAAATATAGACTTATTATAAATATATTATATAACTATAATAATATATATCATACCATATATTATTTACCTATAATATGTTATCACCCATTTATTGAAATTTATTTATTAAAATCATTATTTCGAATAATAATCACTTCATTTTTTCTTGTATGTTTTTGTTTTTTAGTTTCGGTATTTGTACTTTTATAATTCTTAAATAATTTATAGATTGTTAATAATTATATAAATTTCATATATATTTATTGTATACTTATTTAGATTCATCCATAAAATTTATAGATTGAAAAATGAATTACACCATTCATAGAGATGGTAAGTCGTACGTACGCAAGAATTCTATTTTAATTTTTTGAAGGAGTGAATGAATGAAAGATAAATAATAATACACATTTAAAAAATAATTATTATTTCTTATAAATCATATATATTCCTCAAATATATTCTTATTATGATCCATGTAAAAATAAATTGAAAAATGAATCACATCGCTTTGTAGAGGTGGTAGTCCACACATATGCAATAGTGGTATTATTGTTTTCCAATAGATTGGAAGGTAAGAATGTATATGTAATATTATAATTTAAAAATTATAATTATTTAATAAATATAACATATATATATATTACATCCATCATTATATGAATCCCCGATAGGTGGTGATGGATGATGAATTATGTTTTTTAAGAGGAGGTAGTTCGCCGTACACATGATCGACAGTTTTGTTTCTTGTTTAATAGAAGAGGATATGAATATTGGTTATTACAATAAAATAATGAAATATAAGTATACATAAGACACATTTTTTATTATTTCATCAAAATTTAATAATATTTTAAGTATCTAGAATAATAAATTAAACTAAAAAACATGGTTAAGAACAATACCTCTTCTTTGGAAAAACTCTTTAGGATTATAACTAAAACCTTCCTAGGATATTTTTCTAATCATACCAGGTAATATTTATAATTTTTTGGGATTTAATAAATAGTTTTTTCAATTATTAATTTAACCAAAAGGCTCTTGAATTGTGGAGTGGAGTGGAGTGGAGGAGTCTTTTTAAAAGTTAGAGAGGTGACCCACTTGGAAATTTTTCTAAAAGAATAAAAAATGATAAATTACTTCCAAAGTAAAATACTTAAAAATTTACATATATTAAATTTTGGTATATTATATGGTCATAATATTCCTTGAAAATATGAATTAGTAAAATTTAATTGGAAAACATACCCTTATCTTTTGGTTTAACCTCTAAATAAACTTGTTCGAACCATAACCGTAGTAATTAATTTTTAATGTTTTTACAATTCATTATAAAAATATAAATAAATTTGACCTTATTACATAATATTAATTATTATTATAATTATAAATATGGATTCAATTTAATCAAATTAAATTCACATAAGTTTTACAATTTAATTTAAAACTAAATCTACAAGCGTGATGAAAACACAGTTTTTCAAGGAAATTGTTTTCTTAAGTATAAATAAGTTTTATTAAAAAATTAAACATATAAATGATTAAAATGACCAAAATTGGATTAATAGTGATATAATTTAACTAATATTACTTTATAACAATTTAAAATAAACTTTAACCTTGGAAATTTTTTAAAATGGAAATAAAATTCATAATAAAAATTGGTATTTTCACAATTCATCACAAAATTAATATTTTTAAAAAATTATGAAAATTTTACTCTAAGATATTTTTTAAATTTTTATTTTAAAAATAATTTAATTTTTTCAAATAAATTTTCTAAAAGTGTCAAATTATAATTTTAAAATAAGTGTGGAAATCTTGATGAACCCAGTTTTTTGAAAAATATAGTTTTTAAGTATAAAACAAGATTTATTCTTATCTCCTAACATGGAACAATATTATATAAATGATAAAACAATTGGTTTAATATAGTTTCTTAAGATTATTCACTAATAGTTATTATTTTATTTTATTAGAAACATATTTTTGAATAAAAAAAATTTAGGAAAAAAAATTTCTTTTACTTTCAAATGAATTTATTTTCATTTATAATCAATGGAAAACTGGTTAATTTATTTTATACATGTGTAAACCAAATAATTTTGATAATTTACTTAGCCCTATTTATACCCACTAATTTTATCGCTAGATTATAATAGTATATTATATTATATTTCATTTATACTTACGGTGGAGTGTATCGCAAGCTATTAAAGAAATTAAATTTATTTGAAAAAAATACTTTCAATAAAATGTAGAGGTGTTGCACTCATATACTATGGTCATTCCCATATACACTGGTCATGACTGTGTAACATGGTCATTCCCGGTCCAACTCTAATTCACTATCTGAAGTGCACATCATGTTCCCTGATACACACATCGAGTGGGGTCCCATGGATTCCTAGGCACATACTCCTTGTACACAGTGAGCCTAGCGTATAGGGGTCACATGGAGTGTGAGTAAATCACAAGGAGTATGATATTTAACTAACATAATAAACCCTATACACCATAAAAATGTGACTACAAGTCACATGCCCCTCTAGACTACACGGGGTGTAGTTTGGAATTTCAAAAAAATTCTTGTACATCAATAGAATTCTCCCATGCCTCTAAAATTGCCTTCGATTAAACCAAGAATCATGCTACAATACCCATATCCAGATTAAATACACACCATGGTTGTATGAAATAAATATTTCAGCCATTCTTCACTGAAAAAACCATTGTTCTCTCTATTTGAGAAACCACATTACCCAATTCACATAATTCTCTCCATCATTACGCACTGACATCAATTATGGTCACATTTTGGCCACCCACATCTTGGAATGACCCACTACTGCTGATTTGAATATTTCCTCTCAATCCATCTCACAAATCCACCATTACCTATTCTATTATAGATTTCCATTATTATCGTTGTACCTCCAGCCTGTCTCAAAAAAAATCCATAATTGAACTTTTGATTATGATATATTTTCCTAAAGAATGAACACACAATGATTGATCCTCATGGGTATTATCAAATGATCAACAACTGATTATCAATGAATAACACCAAGAATTGAGGGGAAAAGGCACACAATATAAAGTTAGAATCAAATGAAGGTAGTGTTCATTTTTTATCCTCATCAGAATTCATGGAATGGTGGATTAGAAAAGTTACAAGAATTAATGGTAATAAAACCAAAAAACAAATTCCCTACCTCAAGTAGAATTTGTCAATAGTGAATAAAATTTTTCAACATTTAAAATGGTGAGATCCAATATCTCATTTATTGATGATGATACCAATATTACCCAATCCCCAATCTTGTGATCATATGCCAACATGCTTTCTACTGGGGATCTCTCTCTATCCTTGACATCTATATATGGATATGCATTTAATACTATGGGATTTTCTATATATGATATTATAAATGGGGTGTCCTTATAGTTTTCTGGATAAATTAAAATTAAATTCATTCATTCATTTAATTAATTTTATTCATTTAATTTATTTAATTATCCCACAATATCACTACACCCAACCGACTAATACTGACCTAACTTATGTCACACCTAGCTTAAAACATGTATTCTATATTTAATAATGATCTCAGAATTCTCATCCAAGAAATAATTGGGGATTTATTCTATTAATATATAAAAACTACATGTCCATGATATATAATATTTAATGTTTTTAATATAACTACATCAAGACTCTATTGACCTCATAATCCCCCACTCACTCAGCCCCTTTCTTAAAAAATATTCCATAAAATATTCCAAGGCCTTTCAGAAAAAAAATAGAGTCAGTAAATTCCCCCCCCCCCCCACATCAAGGATTTTCATCTTGAAAAGTGAAATCATACTCACAAGTAAAGATACTAAGCTCTCAACTGGGTCTACCAATATCATGATCACTCTTGGAGGTTCGTATGCTACCAAAAAACATACAACCAAGGAAAATAATTCCTAAAAAGGGTTTTCTCCCCCTATTTCTCAAATACCACTAGGTCCTTAAAAAGGTAACTTCGCCCTTAATGTACTCCTCACCCTAGTTGACATCATGAAATGATTCGTGCACATATCTCCTCAACTATGACACATCTAATACATCACAATACCAACCTAACTGTAATGGTAGGGTCAAGTGGTATGCCACCTTACTAACCCCCTACAATAACTGGAAAAAGGGAATACACATCTCATAGATAGCCTACCACCCCCAACAAAATATCTAAAATACTTGATAAGATTAGATTTATCAGAACACATGATCTACTTGTATAACTTCAAAGTCCTCTAATTTTGGTCCAAAAAGGACCCCTAATGACTTTGGGTGGTCCACATCTTCCCCTAGATGAAATTCACCTTCACTCCCATTTTTCACACCAATTTTGGGCCCACACACACTGTTTCTCACTATATTTGACTAGTATAGTGGTGACCTATAGTGTTTCCTATACAGGGACTATAATGGTAGATGATCCTACCATATTCTACCAAAACAAACATTCAAACCCCAAGAAAGTTCTCCAAAACATGAGTGGTTTTATTTACCCAACCATTTATCTAGGGTAGAAACATAGTGCTCAGCTAAAATTGAGTCCCAATGGCCTCCTGCATCCTCTCTATAATCATTACATGAAGATATCATCGGGATCTAAAAGGATAATTGAGGAATCTCCATGGATATGAACTACCTCTTTCATGCACAGGTGTCCCAAGATATCTACTAAGCTCTACTCTTTGATGGTTAGGATGTTGTCCAACTTAATGATTCTATCCAAAATCACTCATATAGCATCATGTAATATCACTCATATTGGAACCCCCATCACTAAAACCAAAAGTATATCATTCAATTTCCACTTCAACTTAGCCACCTCGATCTTTACCTATTGATAGGTGAGGCTTCAACAGATAAACTCAGAAATATGCTACAACCTCATTGGAAACCCAGCCTGATGAAAAAGGTTCCTAAAACATTCCCACTTGTCCAAGATATACTTCTAAGGGATATAATCCTCTGTATCTCTAGATATCACATCATTATTAGTGTCATTTTCTATCCTTGTGAAAGGATAAAGTTTTCCCAAACAAACAAAATAATTAAGAACATCTTTCATGGATATCTTATCACTCAATATTTTACAATAAATATCCCCATGTTGTTCCTATTTGATAATATGAACATGTGGAGTGGTGACAACCATCAATTTGAGGTACACTACACCATCCTTTTTTTATGGGTGAAATGTAAAAAGGTCAAATTATCTACCACCAGAATCAACAACAGTGTTTATAAAATCTTTATGTGAGCATCTATAACCACAACCACACCCTTTGGTGGCTCCCAAGCTAGAAATTCCTTAAACATAACTAGTTAAACTATTAACAACATGTATGAAACGAAATATCCTAAGATGCGTCCCTCCTGAATATAGAACCGATACTTAAAGAGCTTCCCATAAAGATACTACTCCTGGATCATATCCCAAACCATCCTAAAATTTCTTATGTGCTCCAACCATGATTTCAAGCATACAAAGATGTCATCGATGAAGACTTGCATGAATCGATCAAAGAAGGGTTAAAGGACTTGGTTCATAACTCTCACAAACACCACTGGGGAATCCAACACACCGAGACATATCACCTAGAACTTCAAGAACCCAAGCGGCTATAAAAATCCACATTCATTAAATCCTAATCTCAATCCTAGAATTTGTGACAACTCATATTGAGGTCAAACTCTAAGAACCACTATTCCCCTTACCACTGGCCAAATGAGTCATTGATACGTGGGGGTGGATACTCCATCCTAAAAATCACCAAGTTCATGTGACATTAGTATGCACCAAACCTCAATCTCTCATATATCTTATGGTAAAATAACAATAGGCGCACCAAGGTAAAAAATTGGGTTTAGCAAAGCCCCAACTCTATATTTTTCTCTAACCACACCTCCATATATCGTAACTATACAATTTCAACTAATATACTATCACAAGTATTGTGCCATACTTAACAAAATTCTATATGTAAAACAAACTTTAAATGGGAAGGTAATCCTAGAAAATCCTCAGGGAATATGTCCTCATAATCTTCAAACACCACAAGAAACTAAATATTAATATAATCCTCTAATCCAAGGGTTATACTAACCAAATAATAATAAATCAACTAGATCCTCCAATACACGATCTCTTCTTTCTCTACCTAAGATTCATTCCCACTAAATAATGAATATACTATCCTACTAACTGAGAAACACTAAAACCCTAATAAAAAATCATAATTATTTACCACAAACTATAGAAACATTCCACACGAGGTTTTCTCTCTCCTCCAAAGTTATGTCACGTTGTTGGAAGAAGTGTGGGATAACCAAATCTTCTCAATTTGAGCTTCCAAATGCAAGGTTTTAGTAAATATATTCCACTGTAATCACTAGTCCTTGAACAGTGGGTATTTTTTAGGAAACCTATCTTGTTATTGTGTGATAAAAATATAATTGGGTAAGAGAATATGTGGTTCATTCCTTAAATTGTGCTCAATACTCAGGTTCATAATCCTCTATTGCTTGAATTTTTCATTCCATATATCAACTATAAACCACAACCAGGGATCACTCTGAAACCTTATCACATAAAGATAACCTCAAACATACAAGTCAAAATAAAACATCTTTCACACCCCAACACTATCCATTTAGACATTATTAACTCAACTTCTTGGTTTCAAATCATGTTACAATAATGTGTCTTAGTGGAGGGATTTTCACTCTTCCTTGCATGTTTGAAGCCGCATCAAATGTAACTAAAATAGGGATCTACTGATTCTTTGCATCTCTTTGTATGATTCTAGTTTTTAGGAGCATGATGTCACTAGGAGGTATCCAAAAAATGGTAGAAAAATCAACCCATCACATCTAGATAAATGTTAGTTACCCATGGGGTTTTTTTAAATAACTTCTCTCAGAAGAGATACTCATCTCTTCTCTAAGATATGGACACCTCATCAGAGATCTGGATAACTAGACCATAGTAACTCCCAATTACTCCATGAAAAATACTAGTCATGAGTTCAACCATCCAATCGATTGGGGTCTGAAAAATCCAAAAAACATTGACCATTACCTTGATCCAATCCTCCACTACCTGAGAATATGTCTCACCAAAAATACAGGGTCAGTCTCTATAACTTGAACTCATAAAACATTCTAAGAATGTGTACACCATCTTCATGTTCTACTAAATTCATCTACTTCAAAACATACTAATGATAAACATCCTTGACTATAGTAGGTGGATCCACATGCTACTCAATATGTGGTAGCATTGCTCTATGACAACCTAGTGGAATCATCTCATGAGTGGTTCCCTGAAATAAGGACTCATCACTCAACTAGTTATCATCATTACACTATATCATAAACCTAGCTAGCTATCATAACATAGGAATCTTATAAATTGTCAATACATACCATAGTTAAAGATAATATTCAGGGAGATTATTCAAGAAGGACATAGAAACCACAACTCATTACAATATAATACATGTACCAAATATTTCCTTACAATTAGTTCCTAACTTTTTAAATTTAACAATATGGTTATCAGAGTCTTATTTAATATATACATCAAAAACTACACTAGCACTTGGTTCCATGTCCTAATAGGTGAACTTGATAATTTTTATCATTGTTTCCCGAGTTCCCAATCCAATCCTCACAACTATAAAAACTCAAAAATACAAGCCTAAAATGACCTTCTCTAATACCACTATGTCATGACCTGACCCATCCGAGCCCAAATAGACTATTATAATCTATGTGGGACACACCAATCCAACCTTCAATAGGATAAGGGTTGGCAACAAGCACTGAGTCGGTATATCACACACATGGGATACATTATCCTAAAGTACCTATACGAATGTACACATCTCTATATATCAGTATAATGTTGAAGAGATAAAAACTAATATTATAGATTCATGCATAATAGTTATCCCATTGCAGATTACAACAAGTAGTATAGAAAAATCAAGAAGGTGTCTAAATACAAGCCCACCAAAAACTTTAAAAAATACCATCCTATTTACAACATGGGGGATTCTACCCAAAAGTAACTCATATGTCCATATAATGTATTTATATAATAACTAATATCCAATTAAGCTCCAATTTCTCCTGTTCCACATAGGACTCCAATGAAATTATATTTGTATACCTAAGAAATGACATGTGTGGGTAGATCCCATGCAAGGATTAGTATATAAATACCCATTAGGACATCTCGAAATCACCGAACATAAAGTATCAAGAGATAGTAGTTATATCATCACCATGAAGGTGTGTTAATAAAAGTATGAGAAAACAAACATAATAACCCAATATTATAAATAAGAAGCCTAAATGAAGAGATAAAGTGGATCTCTATCTCCATCTCTAGTTACGAATGAAGAGTAGTCTTGTGGCTCTAAATTTTTCATCACTAATGATAAACATCTTGAAAATCCTTATATCATACAGGGTGGAGGTAACTCTCTTAAAAGGTATGTTTCATAGTAGAGAGGGAACTATCTACCAACCCATAATTTTTTCTAACCTCTCTAGAATTTTTTTAGAGGGTATGTACTTCACCACTATGCTCTGTGGCTGAGTGATCCCTAACTCCAGTGGAGGACCTTCTTCCCACTGGAGCTCAAAGACAAGGAGAACCACTCCATAGATAGAGGACACATACCCTCTATAGAATGGGGGTATCAACTCTACATGTGTAAATAGTATAGGGTACATGTTCTTTGGTGTGATATGGGGTACCAACCCCAATATATCTCTTATGATCAAACCAACTCATTGCCATTGTCCAATCATAGTTGAAATAATAATCCCACTAATAACACCTAATTATATATATCATATTCCTAAATGAAGGCCACCATCACAATATACATGGAAAACTATTCCGGAATAAGCTACTTATAGGACTAAATTTTATTCTCAGAGAATGATACATGAAAGGTATAAGATAAATGTCTCTAAATTTTTATAAAAGGAGTACACAATGTGTCCCATGGGGTATGCGATGTTCCTCTCTAAATATGTAACTATCCATTTATTTCCATCTCATATGCCATGTCTTCCTCCAGATACATAGTGTGTCCACAAAAGGTACATGGTGTGTAGAGTTCAGCCAGTACTCGACATGTGTCATCTAGTTAAGATCACATACTCTATCCCACTCCCATGTACTATTTTCATGATTATGTACACTATTCATTCCCATGTACACTGGTAATGCCTGGGCCCAAGCCCATACACTGTTTGAAGTACGTGGCATGTTCCCTGACACACATAGTGTGTAGGGTCACATGGATTCCAAGGTGTTTAAACCCTGTACACACCAAGAATTTTATATAGTGTTCACACATTTTGTAAGTAAATCACATGAAATGTGATATTTAATATAACATGTAAACCCTATCCACACACAGAGGAGACTACATAGTGTGTGTCTCTCTGGACTACATGGAATGTTGTTTAGAATTTCACAAAAATTTTAGATCAACTTGAAGCTTCACATGTACCTCCATTATTACCTTATATTCTACTACTAATTTCACCAAAACATTGGGATTTAGGTAGAACACCTTACATATGGATGGTCAAAAGTTGGATTTTGACCACTCTTCTTTGTAAAAACTATTTCCTTTTCCATCCAATGTTCCATATAGCCCAACTAATAGTAGTCACTTCATCATCACTCATCATCATCACTAGTGGATATATTAAATCCACCTTTGTCTTGGATTCTCCAACCACTAATTCTCTGTAGAGATCCACCCAATTAATCTCATAGAACCACTGCTACCTGATCCATTTTCATATATCCGTTGTTTTCACCACAACTCTATCACATATCTAAAACCCCAAAACTGAACTCTTTACCATGATCAATTTTTCTAAGGAAAAAAGAACATAATGAATGATCCTCTAAAGGATCATCGAATCACTAGACAACTAGTTATTGATGATGAATGCCAATAATAGAGCTATAAAGGAAGACAACATAAAGGTATCATCAAGTGAATTTCATGTTCATTTGGAAATCCTTCACATAATTCAAGGAATAGTGTATAATAAAATAAGAAAGAATCAATGGGGATAAAAAAACACCCAACCTAAAGTTGGATTGATCACCTATGAAGAACTTTTATGCACCATTATCATTGGTGTGATCCAAGAACTCCTTTGTTGATGATGATCCTCTCAATACCTGATCCTCGATCCATGATCATCTACCAATGCACTCTCTACTGGGGATCTCTTCTCATACTATCAATACCTCTTGTGTTATACTAATAACCCTATGTTATTATCTATATATGATATTATAACAGAGGTGTCATTATTTTTTTTATAAATTATAATTAAATTAATTGATTGACTTAATTCATTCAATCATACCATTACAACACTCTACCCAAGTGCATGTCGCTAACATAATGTATATCATGCCTTGAGTAAAACTCATATTATTAATTTAATTGAGGTCTCATAATTACCATTTAATACATCATTCTGATTTTATTCCATTAATACTAAAAGGATTTGTGTGTGTGATATATTATATTTAATATTTAAATATATTCATATTGAGGCTCTCCTAGCCCTAGAATCCTATACTGACTCAATTTTTGGATTATAGAATATTCCTTTAAATATTCTAAATTCTTACAAGGGAAAAAATAATTTCATTACAAAACATACCATCAAGAAACCCAATAAGGGTCCCCTAGGTCAAACCATAGCACAAACACCCCACATGGGTTCCAAAATCACATTCATATCTCTCAACCTCTACCATAATCCCAGAAATAATGTTCCTCATAGTTCATTAGGGTTCTTCAGTCCCATATATCCCTTATAAGGGGGTCTATCACATCCATATTGGTCAACCTTCCACTATGATACCAAAATAATCAACCATCGTGAAAAACACGGATTATCATGAAATAATAATCACACAATTAAATCACAGTAAGGGTGTACATTCAAAATCACTCATGATTTTGAAAAGATAGAATCATCATCCTTAGGTCAAATAGATCAAAATAACACAATTATTCCCTCTATATTTCATTTTTAAACCAAAAAACTCATTTTTACAAATCATTTAGAAAATCCACTTCATTCCATATTTTACTCACAAAATACCCTTCGCCTAAATCCCATAAAAATGTTCTTTATAATACCATAATTTATTTTGAATAAAATTTGGAAACTCATTTCTAGAATCACCTCATTCACATTAAATTTTTATTTGAGTGAATCCCCTTTTAAAATATATTTTAAAAAATAACCTTTTTCTTCTTAAAAATCCAACACACAACACTAAGAAAATTCATAAAGTGGACCACAAAAAAATCATTTGTTGAAAGCACAACCATCAAACTATTTAAAAAGTTATGTGGTCCATGTTGACTATTAGAATGAAACAAGCCCATCCTAATTTATAGTGAAATATTAAATATCATGAAACACACATATAATAATAATAATATTAATAGTACAAAAAACATAAAATACCAAATAAGAAAAGACATTGTAAAGTCAAGGCCACCTACCGTAATCAAATCCATTTTCCTTTCACAAAATGTCCATCACTGAATAGGCTTGTCTAAGAATCACCTCAACTCCAGTGCACCTATATCAAACAACAATATCTAATTATTTGTTATAAAAAATTATAGTTAATTATTTAATTCATTTATTAAACTTTATTATTAATTATAATTGAATTTAATTAGGAATAACTGCCCAATAACTCACCAGATGTCATCTTCTCACAAAAATCATAAGTGACATGGTGTGTTCCACTCCCGAAATGCACTCAAATCTAAACAATTAAAAAACTGAAATTAATTAATTATAATGATTTATAATTAATTATAATATTTAAAACTAATTTCCAATTTATCACAAATATCTATAATTTCCTAAAATCTCACTAAGTCATCCTAAAGAAACAAAACCATAACCACCCACTCAGGGAAAAAACATGGTACACCGCTAACACCATCCTGAGAAAAATCCCTAACACACAACATCAATTAAAAAGGCCCTTTAATTTAATTTAAGGTAAAATCATAAAAAAAAAATCATATTGTACCATACCTCAAATAAATTGGTGTGTGATTTAATGTGATCGTCCTCTTAGGAAATACTTTACTTATGGAAAAAAATCCCCTTGATATCAGGATGATTCCACCATTTATTGTGGAATCATAATTAAAAACTATAATAAAAAAATAATTCATCCATAAGGATATAGGGGAATAAAATGAGAAATAAGTGGTTAAAAGTGTTAAACTTACCTCAAGATTTCCTTTGGATCAAATAGTGCTTGATTCCATTAAGAAACAGAATATATCACCCTATTAGAAGAGGGAAGATAGTGCCCCATGTGTACATATGTGAATATTTTTCTTTATTTTCTTTATTCCACACCATTTATTCTCCCCATGTAAGGGTCCCTAAACTTACAATATATTTACCTATTTAATTATAAATCAATTAAAATTAATTCATGTGTTTTAAGTAGTAACAATTTAATTTTCAATTAATTATACAATTTATTCTATAATTAATTCAATAATAAAATTATCTGAAAAGAATAATAAATTATTCTATAGTAAGTTACACTATAGCAACATAACTTAAATAAAATTTCCCTGCAACATCTTACCATGTTATAAGTTTCCCTTTATAACCATTTTATATAGAAAGTTACCCTATATAAACTTATCCTATAGAAAGTTACCCAACAATAAATTACCCTATAGTAATTTACCCTTTTGTAAGTTGTCCTATAGTAACTTACCTTATAGCTAGTTACCTTGTAGTAACTTACCCTATGAAAAGTTACCCTATAATAACTTACCCTATAGTAAGGTACCCTAAAATAACTTACCATATCACAAGATACTCTATAGTAACATACCATATATCAAGTTACACTATAGTAACTTACCCCATAGTAAGTTAACCTATAGAAACCTACCCTATAGAAATTCACCCTATAGTAACATGCCTTATATTAAGTTACCCTCTAGTAACTTACCAAATATAAAGTTACCCTATAGTAACTTACCATATATCAAGTTTCCCTATAGTAACTTACCCTGTACTAATTTACTCTATAGAAACTTAAACAATAAAAAGATACCCTATAGAAGGGGTATATTTGTGGTTAGGTAAAATAAATTTCCAAATATTCATAAAGCCGATCCGATACCTACAAACTGAGAATAATTTATACCTCTTCTAGGTAAAATCCCTAATTTTGGACTAAACTAAATAGTTAAAATTTTAATCTGTTGCTTTTTTTAGGAGATACCATATTTTAAGTAATTTAAAAAATTAATATTTATATATTAGATATTAATATATTCTAAAAAAATCCACTAGATAAAAATATCATAATGTTCTATCCCAAGGGTAAGAAACATATTTTGATATCAACAAAATTGTCAGAAATATATTTTGCGTTATTTTTATACGGAAAATCTAACATTTTCCCCTAATGATAATCCAGGGAAAAAAATTAAAATTTCCCTATATTTTCACAACCTAGAGAGACACCAATATTCACAAATATAATCCAGAATATATATATATATATATTAATTCATAATATTAAAGAAAATAATAAAGAACACATTAGGACATAATTTATATCATGGACTACACACATAGACACCTTGATAATTGATACAAATTGCTTCACCCTAAGTTAGTATAATGGAAGAATAGTTACAATTCATTTTAAATATATCAATGTGGTTCCACCTAAATGACGACCAACAAATATTTTTGAAAATTGGTAGATCTATGAATGATTATGTGGGTATTTATTATCTAAATAATAAGTTATACTCGGGTAAAGCCTCACGATACTAGTTTAGTAAAATCCTTCTTGTCTATAATAGATTATAATAGGTTTGGGGTAGCTTAGGGATACTAGGTCAATATAGAGTCTTCCTATATAAACTATATCACAATATTTATAGAGATATCATTAGTATATTAGGTCATCACAAAGTTCATCCATCTAAATTGGATAAAAATAAGCTCTCAAATAACTTTAGGATACTAGGTCGATACAAAATTTGAATATTCAATAAAAATTATAATAGTATCAGGGATATCCTCTAGACACTAGGTCAAAATAGAGTTTTCCCATATAAAACATATCATTGAATGGTCTAGGATAGCGTCACGAAACTAGGCTGGTATAAACTTTTCCTATATAAACTTTCCATAATAGGCTTCGAGATTTCCTTGGGATACTATGTCAAAAAAGAGTCAACATGTTCAAAAAGATCATAATAGGATAGGGGATTTCCTAAAACTCTTGTAATGAAGGGAACCATTCATGAGGACAGCCTAATGTCTAGACTCATATCATTCAGTAATATCCTCATAATAGTAGTGAAATACACATATTTTTCTTCCCAGTAGTGAATGGTGTATCACATAAATATATAGAAGTCAAAATAGACATCACAATAGTTGGTAAATTCTCTTCCCAACATTATCCCTTATCTAATAACCCATATAAACAAGTGCATTATGTATCTAAATGTTAAGAAATAACCTAAACCTTTAATAAAATCAATTATTTCCTCACATATATCATCCAAACTGATACAATCAAGTCAAATCTTAATGATCCAAGGCATGGAGCCTATTATTTAGTAATTATCTATCTGATGATATAAGACCTTAGGCTATAACTCATTATTCCCATGTTCCAATGGTATCATGATAGATGTATCATCTCTTACAATCATCATACTCTACCCCTAATTGGATATCTCTCCTAGTCATATGAGACTACCCTTGGTCAATATTATTGATCCTCTTGTCCATCTCATTGGTCATCGCTCAAGTGGTGAATTAACCTCTATGGATTAAATATAAGTATTACCACACATTATCCCCTATGATGAATAAATATTTGACTACATAAATAACTAATATATCCTCAATGTAATTTACCCTAATATTATGAATGGTCTTATAAGGCATGTTACAATAATCCCAACTTAATTTCATAGATCACACACCTAGAGAACTCAATCATTATAATCACTCAAGTGAAAATATTTTTTATACCTCACATATATCACTACAGATGGACGAATGTCATATCTAATCACATAGTATCTCTTAATATCTCTTGGGTAATTACTCAAGTATTACACCATTTATGGGTTCCTATACCAATTCAAGAAATGGTTTATAAATTTAACAGAGTCACAATGTGACTCAATATCTTGAGAGAACATGTAAGAGACTCTTTAATAGCCTCGATAGGTCTCACATATCCACCAATGTCTATTCACATCTTATAGGTTCTCACTCGGGTCCATTTTACCCTTATACACCCACTTTCACATCACACAGTATATGTAAACACATGTTATTCATGGTAAAATGATAGGAACCACCTACCATGTATATCATTCTATAATTTTTCCAAGCTCATGCAGATACCTTTATTTCCCATGAGCTCCTTTCTCATTAAAATATTAATTTAATTAATTATTATGATACGCATAAATAAATACATAATTTATATAATAGAGGAAATGCTCATTGAATGGTGTAACCTTATTGAGACCTCATTCAATAGCATACTAATACCCCTTTTATGCTCTTAAAATTCCTATAAAAACCCCAAAATTCAACATCAGACATTGAATAATTTTAATCTAAGATTGATGAAGTCTATGAAATAATAATATAAATTACTTACCTAAGATTAAATAGTGATCAACATCATGAAATCAGATTTCTGAAGACTTGTTTGTCCCTCGTATAAAAAATCCACTTTTTTATGGTGTTATATCACCATGATCTAGTGAAATTACACCCCAATCCCTAACCCCAAAAAAATAAAAGGAAGAACAATGGAAGGAAGAAATAAAGAAGAGGAAATATTACCTAAACTAGTAATCCAAATATCCATAAAAACCCTGTATTAAAACTGGAATAAAAGATGATTAAGGAGATGATGAGTACATAACCCATAACATGTCCTATCTAGAGAAGAAAACCCCATAATATGGGTATAATAAAACCCTTTAAAAAGAAAAAACTCCCCCACATAATGGGGGGGTTTAAAAAATACACAAGATTTTTTGTGGACCCCCATTGGTAGTTATATGGATTACTAGGATCCCATTGTTAGGGGTAGTGGGAGTTTCCCTATGATTCCTCATCTTAGTTCACCTATTTTTTTCTAGAGAGAAATTTGGGCTCATACGAGCCTCTTTAGATAGAATAGGTTATCAACTAGAAACAAGGTACTATTCCATAAATTGTGGAGACTATACCCTTATTATCATGCAAATAAATTATAATAAAAAATATATAAATAAAATAAAGGATAGATTGAAATCATAGTTTCATTATAATCATATATATAATATCACACATAATAAAAAAATGAATCAATGTGATAGCCACACATTTTTAGTCAAAATATTGATCCCTGTAGGTGGTAAATCAATAAATGTAATATATAAAATAACCAAAAGAACAATAGTGGATTTGAAATAAAATTATCCCACAGTATGTTCTCCTATCACCTCTATCTTCCTACCAATCTCATCCTACTCGATCACTAGAAATTGGGGCCTTCCCTTTACCTGAATCCCTAAAAATAAAGTATGTGTTCTTAATAAGGTGCATGTGGAGGGTATAAGTTAAAAAACTAGTAGTAAACCATGAATGGTACCTTAATATATATATATATATATAAGTATATATGCATTCATGTACTAAATAACAAATAAAAATTATACAAATATGCACACAAGTTAGGTTATCATGCACTAACTAGGCCGCCATGTACTCTAACCTTACCTTTTTGATCCAATGAAGGTGGAAGGAATCAACTTATACTTATGGATTACTAATTAAGAATTTCACAAGAAGAGATCACCTATATTCTAAGTACAAGGTATTAATACACCTACATAATCCTTGAGATATCAATAAGAGGGGGGCTGAATCAATGTCACGACCCATCCTCGGGGCCCGTGTCGTGACTACCCCAAGCCCACCTTCCATAGGCCAGGGGCTAGCGACTAGCACCAAAGGCGTAAATCCCGATAACTGGGAAGGAATTGCCTTTATAAAAGTAAATAAAACACCACAGAGTAAAAGCGGAAGTAAAACACTAAGTACAAAAGAAAGTGTTGAAAAGTAAATGGGCTAGAATAGAAACCCAACTAAAAGTATAGCTACAACAGAACAAAAGTACAACATAAAAAGACAACAGCTGGAAGAACGGAAGCAGCTCCTGGTTTGTCCTCCTCGGATCCTACCTGAAGGGTAGGTACAGATGGTGTAGCTCCTAGATCTTCCACCACGGATCCTACCTGAAGGGTAGGTACAAATAGCCTTCACAACGCTCTCGCCCGTCAACCTCTTCCGTGTGTCGTCTCATCGTGAAGTCCACCTCCAGATACTGACTCGTTGTGTGGTCCGCCTCCAGGTACTGACTCGTCTTGTGGTCCACCTCCAGGTACCGTCCAGTCCACGAACACTCGGCCTCCATCAGCACTACCCGTCGTCTACAACCAACACAATGAGGTGCGGGAATAGCCCGTTCAGGGGTGAGTATAACGATACTCATTAGGGACCCCAAGACCCTCAAGGTCTCACTAAAACCAACAAGGATAACCACAAAGAAGATCTCAACAGATAACCTCTACTTAGGTATATGATCATACATATACCTAAGTTATCATGTAACCCATCTCAATCATGAGGAAACACAAAGATTATGAAATCAACGGATAACCACTACCCAGGTATATGACCATACATATACCTAAGTTATCAAGTGACTCATCTCAATCATTAGGTAAACACAAAGTTCATACACTCAGATCAAACCAGGATTTTCATTATCGAAACCGTAACTGCTAAAAAGCCCCGTCTCTGGAGTGTACAGTGGTCCTGTCACGACTCTGAGGTACTGCTCACTAACCTAAGACTGTTGAGGTACTCCTCTTGTCGAGTACCACGGGTTAGCCACCCAAACACAGTAGTGCTTCCCGCCAGGGTATGCCACCCAAACACAGTAGTGCACACCCCCTAATAGCCTGCAGAGGTACTCTCTGGACGAGTACCACGGGTCTACACTTTCACACAGTAGTGCTTCGTCCGCCATGGGTCTGCACCCAAACAAAGTAGTGCTTTGTCCACTAGGCTAGTCGACTCACTCCAAGTCGAGTCGGTCAAGCAGTCGTCAGGTCTCAGCCGGCTACACTATCTCCGTACTCCGTACGCTCGTCTCCAGGAGGGTCCGCTCCATGAGCTATAGTTCGATACTCCATGTATCTCAATGTCCCATGAAGAAGTATCTCAAAAGACCGCCTCATTATAGGGGTCTCAACGCAACAGACGGCGTGTCAATCGGACGCCCGGTCTGTGAGTTATTAACCTTTTCGTCCTAGGGGCCCGGTTGGTTTTGTGTGCGAACCAACCCATCCATATCTCAACTGTACCCTGAAATCTCATAGGGTAAATTCATAGCGACCGTTTCTCCATGTGATCACCAACGCCACTGACGGTTCGTCAAACGGACGTCCAGTCTGAAAGTTATCGAGTTTTTCGTTCGAGGGGCTTGGTTGGATTTCGGGTACAATCCAACCCGGCCATATTCCAACTGCATAAAAAACTCAGGTGAAGTATACCAAAAGAACAATCTCATCAAGTGGAATCCAACAAAGTTGATGACACGTCAATCGGACGTCCGGAGCTCAAGATATAAGGGTTTCCGCTCCGAGGTCCCAGTTGGTTTCGTATCCGAACCAACCCGGCCGTACTCAAAGTTCTCCTAAACCTTGAGTGTAATATATCAAAACGACCGCCTCGATCCAAGGATCTCTATGCAACTGACGGTACGTTGATCAGAAGTTCGTGACCCAAGATATTTGTGAAAGACCGAAAAAGGTCCGGAAGTGGGGGTGTCGCGCCCGGACCGATCCTACCCGAGACCCCCGAGGTCGGCACGAACTGGGTCGACCCGACCTGGGTCTAGGTCCCGCCCGCTTGGGCGCGGCCCGGCCTGGCTGGTGCGGCCTGGCCTGGCGGTCCAGCCTGGCGTGCTGGCCAGGCCAGGTGGCTCGGCCAAAACGGCCGAGCAGATGTGCAAGCCCCCCCCCCCTTGAATGAACCTCGGCCCCATCTGGGGGTCGTCCTTTGTCAACGGACGTGGCTGAGTGCCACGTCCCACCTTCCTCGGTCCCGCACGGTCGTGGGACCAGCGGTGGCCCTCCCCGGCGGCATGTCGGCGGAGTCTTCCGCGGACCCCTGGACGTGCTCCGATGGTCCGTTTTGGTCACCACATTCACCAACGGTCCTCCTGTGACCCGACCTTCACTACGGAGGCTTCAAATTTACCTTGTGTCCCCATTTGTCATCACCCGTAAATCTTTGCACAACAATCAACCAACGGAGTCTTCAATCGCCTCCGTGGCCCCGACTCCAGCCGCGGTTTCATTCGGCCTCAACAGCGCGGCGCGATGGCGCCGCGCTTCTTCATCGTGTTCTTTCTTGTTTCCCCACGGTGTTGTTGCACCGCGCCGACTTTGTTCATGCCTCAATGAATCAAACAACAAAGGGGGAGGAGAGTTGGTCGTGTTCGTGCGGTCCGACCTCCTCCCATTAATTTGGTAACAAGCGGCCCAAAAGACGAAGAACAACAAGGATTTTTCACGAACAAAAGAAATCAACCCAAATAGTTTTCCCAAAATCAAGAATTCTCAAACCGCAACATAATCTTCGTGGATCAACTTAATATTTAGTTGATCCGCTTTCTTAGACTTAGAAGGAAGTAAAAAATATTTCACTAATAATCAAAAAAAATCCCTACCTCGAGCGTAGTCGTCGAACGAGGTTTGTCGCGGAAAGAGACATTGCGGAAGGAGACATCGCGGAAGGAGGATCGTCGCGTCACGGAGAAAATATTTTTCGGCGTCGCGCCGTTGATCTCCGAGGATCCGTTGTTCTTGTCGACCTTCGTCAGAGGTCGGCGTTCTTCGCATTCTTTGACGAAGAACGATGAACTTCGAGACCTTGGGTTGTTTTCTCCAAAAAAAATCATCCCGCACAACCAAAGAAACAACAATAAAATAAGGGTTACCTTATTTTATTACTCATTCCAAAAATTTTAAAATTAAAAAACGAATCAAACAATTAACTCAATTAACTTTAACTTTTTAAACCGAGATTCGTGGAAGGAAGGAATGATTGGTACCTATGTGTATTGAAGCTACCGGGATGAAAAGCCTAGAGGTGGGAGTAATGTAAAGACATGGAAATTTCAAAGAAATTTTTTTCTTAATTTCTTTTTATTTTTACGAGTACGCAGTTTCTGAAGGTACCTGATTCCGAGGCCCGGTGTGCCCGGAATATCTTTCTGAAGTTTTGTTAAGCTTAAATTAACGCACGTAAGCAGTTTTACTGAAAAAGTGGAATAACTCTTAAACGGTTACTCTGATTAAAAATATGAGACCACCGATGAACTCGTGAGGGCATGGTTTATTTAAGCAGATACTGACTTTCGCTGGCGCGGGCCACCAGAAAAAGTTAGTTTTTGGCCGCAAATAAAATAATTAAATGAAAATTATATTATTATAAAATTCATAACTTTTAAATGGTAACTCGGTTTGAAAATATGAGAGTACCGTTGAGTTCTTTAGGGCGTGTTTTACTTAGGCAGAGCCTAACCTCGACCGGTGTGGGTCGAGGGTGACTGATAATAATTTTCTGAACTTTCTTTTCGGGTACGTTCAGTAAACATACGTTCAGAATTTTATAACTTTTGAACTGGTGCTCAGAATTGAAATCGGAGGACACCGATGAACTCGCAGCACCGGTGTTCGCTTAAGGGGACCTTTACCGATGTTGCGTTTTATGCGGGCTAAAAGTTATTTTTTGGGGGATTTGTAAAATAAATAAATAAAATGGTTGTGCGCCATTTTATTTATTTGGGTGGTTATATCCTCTAAGAGGAAGTTAGAGGTGGGGCCCACACCCCACATAACCTCCCATGAGAGGATATTTTTGAGGTGGGGCCCACACGAGGCCTTACCCTCCACCTCCCTTAAACCCCCCACCTTTAACACTCCCTTGTATTTAAATGTGACAACTGGGTCCCGGTGACAGCACAGACACCCCGCCTTAACATGGTCGTCAGGTCCTGGCCCAGTTGCCCTCGCAGACACGTGGGGCCCACCCATGGGTCCACCCACGTGCCTGAATGGGTCATCTGTTCTAGTGTGCTTTTTCCTCACTCACACACATCCTGAGAAACTTCCCAGGAGGTCACCCATCCTAATCACTACTTCATGCCAAGAATGCTTAACTATGAAGTTCTAATCAGACAGGCTCCCGAAAAGGAAGGTGCACCTTGTTGACATGAGTAATATAATTTAATCATTTAACCCTTTATCATTTGGGGATGTTACAATCACCCCCCCTTTAGAGCACAACGCCCCCGTTGTGGGACATACATCTCAACCCAGGTAGTGCACTGCACTTAAGGTTGGGTTCCTCCTCTGATACCAATTTGTCATGACCCGTCCTCGGGGCCCGTGTCGTGACTACCCCAAGCCTACCTTCCATACTCCATGGGCTGGAAACTAGCACCAAAGGCGTAAATCCCGATAACTGGGAAGGCATTGCCTTTATAAAAGTAAACAAAACACCACAGAGTACAAGAGGAAGTAAAACACTAAGTACAAAAGAAAGTGTTGAAAATTAAATGGTCCAGAATACAATCCCAACTGAAAGTACAGCTACAACTGAACAAAAGTACAACAGAAAAAAAAAAGACAATAGCTGGAAGAATGGAAGCGGCTCCTGAGTCGTCCTCCTCGGATCCTACCTGAAGGGTAGGTATAGATGGCGCAGCTCCTGGATCGTCCACCACAGATCCTACCTGAAGGGTAGGTATAGATAGCCTTCACAAATCTCTCGCCCGTCAACCTCCTCCATGTGTCTTCTCGTCGTGAATTCCACCTCCGGATACTGACTCGTTGTGTGGTCCACCTTTGGGTACTGACTCGTCGTGTGGTCCACCTCCGGGTACCGTCCAGTCCACGAACACTCGGCCTCCGTCAGCATTGCCTATCGTCTGCAACCAACACAATGAGGTGCGGGCATAGCCCGTGCAGGGGTGAGTATAATGATACTTAGTAGGGACCCTGAGACCCTCAAGGTCTCACCCCTACACGGGCTATGACCGCACCTCGTTGTGTTGGTTGCAGACGACGGGCAGTGCTGACGGAGGCCGAGTGTTCATGGAATGGACGGTACCCGGAGGTGGACCACACGACGAGTCAGTATCCGGAGGTGGACTTCACGATGAGACGACACACGGAGGAGGTTGACAGGCGAGAGCATTGTGAAGACTATATTTACCTACCCTTCAGGTAGGATCCGTGGTGGATGATCCAGGAGCTGTGCCATCTGTACCTACCCTTCAGGTAGGATCCAAGGAGGACGAACCAGGAGCCGCTTCCGTTCTTCCAGGTGTTGTCTTTTTCGATTGTACTTTTGTTCAGTTGTAGATATACTTTCAGTTGGGTTTGTATTCTGGCCCATTTACTTTTCAGCACTTTCTTTTGTACTTAGTGTTTTTCTTCCGCTTGTACTCTGTGGTGTTTTGTTTACTTTTATAAAGGCAATGTCTTCCCAGTTATCGGGATTTATGTCTTTGGTGCTAGTCGTCAGCCCCTGGCCTATGGAAGGCGGTCTTGGGGTAGTCACGGCATGGGCCCCGAAGACGGGTCGTGACAAATTTGGTATCAGAGGAGGAACTCGGCCTTAAGTGCGGTGCACTGCCTGGGTTGAGATGTAGGGCCCAGAACTGGGGCATTGTGCTCTAAAGGGGGGGTGATTGTAACATCCCCAAATGATAAAGGGTTAAATGACTAAATCATATGACTCATGTCAACAAGGTGCACCTTCCTTTTTGGGATCCTGTCTGATTAGAACTCCACAGTTAAGCGTGCTTGGCATGGAGTAGTGATCAGGATGGGTGACCTCCTGGGAAGTTTCTTAGGATGGGTGTGAGTGAGGACAAAACACACTAGAAAGGACATGTGTTGGCCTGTGGGGACAATCATTAGTCAGATGACCCATTCAGACACATGGGTGGACCCTTGGGTGGGCCCCACGTGTCTGTGGGGGCAACTGAGCCAGGACCCGACGGCCATGTTAAGGCGGGGTGTTTGTGCTGTCATCGGGATCCGGTTGTCACAATCAATAGTGTTAAATTATTTTTAATATTATTTTTAAACAACCTTCACCGCCTGTTAAGGTGAGAGATATATGTTATACACACACATCTAACACACATTAACACAAGTAGAATAGTTGTTTTCAAGGTTCACCTCTAAAAATATAAGGTTAATCATTTGTGTGAATTGGAATTTACTAAAATCACACCACCCTTTAGAATTGACTTATAGGTACAAGTGAGAAAGGCATATCCTTAAACTCATATTATATCTCTCTCAACAATGTTTAGGTGCATCTCATGTATAATAGAATACCTCACTTTAAAATGAGTGTAAATATTATTAACTAAATATTTTTCCCCCAAATAGACCATTGAAAAATTATATGTGTGTTAAGTTATTCTTCTTCCTCTCTTGCATAATATAAAGTCTTTTTTCACTTTCAATCCTCAACAAATGCACACAGTCACTTTTTCTTTTATATTTAACTTTTATTCCTTTTTTACTCTTATGTATAATCACTAATTAATTAATAATCACATATAAAACTATAAAATATTTTATTCTCTTATAAGTTAATATGAATATTTCATAGAAACAAAAAATCTAACAAGTTCAAATAAGAATTTGAATCATCAAATTCCTTTAACTAACTTTCAATAACTACCACTTCTAATCAAGCCATTGGATCATCTTGAGTATTATATATATCGTTGATGAGGTTATGTGAATTAAACTATCGAGTATGAGATAATTAAGATTCATTGATAGATCCACATAAATCTATCTTCTCAAAGAAATAACTTTCATTGTATCATGGATGAAACTCTATTTTTTTAGATCCTCTTTTGGTGAAACTACAAAAAAAATATGAAAACCCGCTTCAAAATTCTCATATCATTGGCATGTTTATTATAATAAATTTAACATTGGTATTTATTTTAAATACTATAAAATGAAATATAATGTGTATCTTTCCATGTTGATCCATTGAAAATATCACCACTAATAACTCATAAAATTATCAAAACAATACAATGGAATAAATTATACTCAACATTTTAGATTGGGTGAAATATTTCATACCATGCGATGATTTATGGAATAAAAATTCCCATTTAAAACCTCACATTCATTCAAATTTCACCGCGATCAATTTAATTAAACTCAAAACGGTCATCATGCATTTACCAAGGCATAGAATTCCATGTTTTGACTCCCAATACACATACTCTTCATAATACCACCATAATGACTCTTCTAGAATGTCCATTATCATACACTTTTATAAGATAATAACTCAACTCAAAATTCCTTATGAAACAACCATTTTAAAATGATCTTCATATTTTTATTTGACACTAAACACTACAGGTCACCATAGGATACACTCCATGACATAATAAACCTTTACTTTTCATCACAAGTGGAACTCCTAGATAAAAATTCCTTACACAATTCCCATTTATAGTATATAATTGGAATTTTTAATTCCTAGATAATCCCCACATCCATTTTGATGAACTTTTATTGCATGGTGATTTTACCTAAAACTTTCAACTTCCTAATTAAACCTTAAAACATATTTTATAGACTTAAAAATAATATCATAAATTACAAATGAACATCACCTAAAATGAATCAATAAGAAACACCAAAGTTTAAACATGATTTATGTGTTGAAAAAAAAACACATGAATCATATCCAATTTGAACCTTTTTCACATCACAATTTCTAAAAAATCTTCCCAAATATAAAATAAACACATTTTGGTCTAAAAAATATCCCCCTTTGGATTTTTTTTATCTAATTAACATTAATCACTTTCAGTTTTAAAACATTGAAATAAATCATCATTCAAAAATTATAATCTCACATTAGTGAACTCAGTGTAGGAAACATGAACATTAAATAATAAAATCTTGTTTTCCATAAAAACAATGATTTACATTCATACCTCTTCAACCACTATGAAAAAAAAATCCTTGATTTAGATTCATGAGATGATACCACTTGAGAGATGATTTAAGAGTGAATATTCTCTCCTTAAATCAATACTTCATCATCATCATCACAATCAAATATAAAATAGAAAAAAAATCCATGGATTCTATAAATAAATACTTCATTATCACCATCATCACAATCAAATATTATCTTGAAAAATCTGTCCATGGAATCTATAATATAGAAATTCCAACATGAACTTCAATAAACTTTTATAATATTTCACATATGAACAAAGGTTGAATTCAAAATTTACTTATTTTAATAACTCTCTCTAAAAATATAATACCCCTTAAGATATTACTCCCCCTAAAGGTAACACATATCAATGTATACTACCATTATAATTTATTCTATACCTTTACAAAAATTTATAAAGATAATTATAAAAGAATATTTATGTTCTCTTATCTCCACCCCCCTTTCAACAAAATAAAAAGACCAGATGAAAGTGTGGACTAAAACACTATACCTTAGCCTTGATATGGGTGAGGTTGAACTCTCATCATTAACCACATATTCTTAAATACATCATTAGGTATTTTATTGGTGAACACATCAAAAAAATTATTATTTATAGGAATAAATTACAAATTCCTTTCCAGAAGATCCTTGATAAAGTGATATTTTATGCCAATGTGATTTTCCCTTGATAGATGAAATGGGTTATTTAAAATGTTTATAGAAAATTATTTATTACATCTAAGAAGAAGTGGAAACTTCACTTCAAACTTGAGATCATCAAACTATGTATTCATCCACATCAATTGGGTTTTGTAATTTCTATAAACCACATATTATTCCTCAGTAGTTACCAAGATGACTATATTCTTCTTATTTGTGTGTTAAAAACATACCTCTCTCCAGGATTTATAAATCTACCAAGTACTAACATCATATCATCAATACAACCTTCCCAATTTGTATATGTGTATCCAAAGAGATTAATCTTTCATTTTCTATCATATTTATAATAAAAACTTATAGTTCCTATGATGTACCTAAGAATAATCTTTCCATAAGTGAAATGGGATTTCTTTAGAGAATTTTGATACTAGTACAAAGAGTAACAGTATAATCAATATCAAAACATGAATCTATAAATTATAAAAGGCTTCCAAACATATTCTATAATTATTGTGGATCCAATTCTTTCCATGATCATCTTTGGTCAACTTGGTTACCCTTAAAATTAGTGTGTAAATCATATTTGAATCATTCATTCTGAAAATCTTAAAAACTTCTTTAGCATATTTATCAAACAAAAGAAAAATTTTATCTTTATTATAAGAAATTAATAAGCTAATAAAGCACCTCATATCTCAAATAATGATCACTTCAAATAATATATTCAAATCCTTAGGAAATATATCCTGCACTTATTTATAATTTTTAGTAAAACTTTTGTCATATATATAAGAAATAACAATAAGATATTCCTAGTTATCATCTTTGATTTAGATATTGATGTCCAATATTCCCTTTATAAAATTTAACTTCTTCAAAAAGGTGTTTATCTTCGAATATCATGATCTCAAGTCTTTATTCGTCCCATATAAATAATTCCTTAACCTATATAAATTATTATCATCTTCTCCAAGAATGAAACCAAATTCTTTCTTAGTGTATACCACCTATTATATCTCTCCATTTAGGAAGGTATACTTGAAAAACTTTTGGAATATGTTATATTTACTTGGTGTTAAACTAGAAATAAATATTATAATGGTTTCAAAACTTGAAAATTGTCAAAATGCCTCATAAAAGTTTACTCCATCAACATGTGAATAGCCATTACACAAAAATATTTCTTTATTCCTTATAATTTCTCATCTTTCATTTAACTTGTTTAAAAAATAATATTTTTTTGATGGCATTGTTCTCTTTGGGGTTGGGTGAAAATTCTCATGTCCCATACTTTTCAATATGTTCCAAATCTTCATTCAACGAATCAACCAAATAATAATGATTAAAATATTATTTAACATATCTAGTTTAACTTGACAAATTGATGAGCTATGAGTTGTTATCATTGAAGTTTTACTAGTTTTTACTAGTATTTCTTAACTTATAATGATTTTTTAACCCGCACTATTCTTTTCATCCATGAATGAGACGAACAATGTTGTTTCTCAACACCTGAGATGGATGAATATAGTTATTCAGCCTATACAAAATCTAATATTTATTTATTAATAGAAATATATGTAGAGTATTTTTCAAAAACAAAAACATCATAACTTATAGAAATTTCTTCTTCATGAGAACATTTTTCATTGAATATTACAACAACTTCACATCAACAGATCCAATAATATTTCTGGTATCTTTGTTGTAGAAATGACAACCACTTCCATTCTAATGGTATCCTAGGAAAATTACATCAACACCTCACTTTTCATATTTCCAAATAATGTTTCCTTTTATTGTGATGAAACAAGTACTTCCAAACACTCAGATAAACTTTAAACTTAGAGAATTTTTATAATAAATCTCATAAGAGGACTTATCTGATTTTGGTCTATAGAAAAAAGGATTTCAAATGTGGATAAATTCTCCAATATATTAACTCCAAAGTATATAGATGTATCATGATCAAGGAAAATTTTCCCAAAAATTATATTCATTTATTCGTCCATTCTGTTATGGTGTGTATGGTTTACTGAGTTCGGGTTAAATTCCACGCTTCTCAAGATATGATTCAAAATATCCCATTTAAAAACACAGCTCCATTTTCTCTCCAAATCTTATTCAAAGTAAAATTTGAGGTCCCCCTCCAACTAAAGGTGCACCACATAGGTTGAAAATGAAGTAATATATATAATGACCCCCTATTCCAACCTTTATTATTCCCTGTGTTTGTGAAAATAACTGAGGGTATAAAAATATCACATAAATGGAAGGAATTACCCTTTATACTATAGGATAAGGAGATAGGATAAATCAACCATAAGAAACTCTCTAACATAACATAAAAGTAAACCAAAATAATCTAACAATGGATGTATAAAATAAATATATTTGATGATTATCTAAATAAAATACAAAAAGAAAACCCTACATAGGTGGTACTGCAACATCTCTAAAATATGAGGTAGAAATGTCCAGAATAGTCGAAAAAGACCTCCTAGAATCATAAAAAATAGTTTGTATATACATAGGGTGAGAATAAAAGTCTACTTAGTAATATCATACCCAAATTATCTTGTGTACATAGGAAATTAGCATACTAATTCACTAGTGAGAAAAAAATATAATCAACAACACATAAATAGGTAAACTAACTGATCCCATCCTCACCATGGCATACTCACTAAATAATGCATCCATGTATAGTAACATAATAAGATACATATCTATAAAAAGTGTACTGAATTCCCATTTTTTTACCACTCTCACAACCTAACTTCATATGTCCTGAACTCCCATCTCTTTCATATCGAATTTTTTATTATAGGAACCTAAGTTATCACATCACATCACACCTCTCCCAAAGAAACATGGGCCATAAAAACACCACACATATCTCCTAAAGACACCTAGGATATCACATAACATCATATCTCACCCATAGAAACTGGGGTCATCACATCACATAACATCTCACCTAACCAAAATATTAAGGTATCGTGAAAATGAAGGACATCAACCTCATTCCCTCCTCCTACCGCGCATGAACCCCACAATAAGTTGTCTCATCAAACCAGACCACAATTTCACTTTTAAATTCTGGCCATCACAACTCATGCATATCAAATTCACCTAGAAGAGAGAACAAGGAAGTGGGGTTATCCATCCAACCGTCACTATCAGGATGTTAGGGAAAACACCCCAAAAAAATATTTTTTGACACATAGTGCTTCAGGTGGGTGGGGTGTGTATAGAAATAACTAGAAAATATAATATATATATATATATATAATAGCCTCAACACATAATCCCAATGTATGGGATCACAATAAGAGTTCATCAAAACTCACAAAATCACCCTCAATGCCTCATAATCTTCACTACATTCACTACGACTACTAATTTCATAACACCACACAAGAAATCCACAAGCCACATTTAATATCCTTTCTAAAATTAATACAATTTATATATTTCCCATTACCAACTAATTTCATTTATACATCCCATTATTTTATAATAACCACATATACCATTTTAAAACAAGTGTTCATTGGACAATCTAACTCATATCATTTCAATTTCATCATGTAAAATTTATTCTATTACTACCAAGAAACTAGCACAACACTACACAACACAAAAACAAAACATAATAACCCATACTCCTCATGCCAAAAATCCCCATGTTTCTACCATTTCACTTCACCAACACTTCCCATCAAAACCACCACACATCACAACCACTTACCCATCACAGCCTTCATATATCATAACCACTTCCACATCACAATCACCATATATCACACCTGTGTATCATCACATCCACCCCACAAACCACAACCCCACATTACAACCACATCATAATCACTTTTCATGCACTCACAAAACTTATTTTAGATTTAATAATGTGGTTTCTCGTCACATTAAATTTACTTTTAAAGGGAATTCTCACAAAAACCAGAATTCCATGCGAATCCAATTTATTAATCATGTATAAGTTATTATCCAATTTTATTCAAGATGATATAAAGAAATCACACAAAAAGGGTTTTTACAAACATGTCAACAAAAACACAAACAAATACCCCAATGCCCATGATTTTAACTAAGGTATTATGTATGTATAAACATAACAACAATAACATAAAAAGTGGTGAAACATGTGTTTCATTCTCCATTACCCTTTAATTTAAATTAATAAAATTAACTATATTCTTTAATTTGGTGAAAAACATCATCCAAAAAGATTAAAAAAAGAATAAACCCTCCCACATGTTATAACTGGAAGAGACATGAAGGATATCATACCTTAGAAAAAATGTTATAAGCTGTTCTCCATGTTTGGAACAAGAGTAAAACAACCATAATTCACCAAAAAAAAGTAAATAAACTTTACCAACCTAGAAGACAATATATCACATAATCCCCTTACCCAAACATCACCACATCCAATGGTTACTTTAGAAAATACTTTCCCCAAAATGAATAATGGAGAGATAACAAGTAAGGGAATGAAGTAAACTCGCTTAGAACCTCTAAGGATTGATCTCCTACGTCTGTGGTTGAAAGACAATGAAGAGTTGTTGCAAGTCCTCCTAGGGGTGCACTTGGGTCATCCAAGAACTGATAGAAAATATGGAAGAAAGGTGGTGATCATTGGGGTTTTGGATTTTGTAGGTAACCTTGAAAACAAAAGACCATGGTGTAGAACCACAAACCATGGCATAGAACTGTTGAAAAGAAAATGACCATAATGCATTGGGAAGAGACCCTGTCATAGCCTGGCTAGTCAAAGTTGTGTTCAATAAACATAGTGAGGTCCATGCTATAGATCGAAAAAAACAGGGAAGGGAAAATGGTGTAACCGATACCACCACACCACATAACCCGTTTTCTAATAGAAAGGATATTCTATAGCCCTGATCCAGGGTGAAAATACCCTGAAACCAATAGAACCACCAAAACATCTCCTCCCGAACTCGACACGACAACCATTATCTTCAACCCAAAGAATCTATCCACCAAAATAAGGCCTATATTGTATCTCTGATCCATGATATAGCCAAGATAGAAATGGTAAAAGTGAAGAACTCATACCTCTTGTACTCCATGCCCCAACCTCTCTCTACACCTCAACTATATCGATCTTAGTAGAACCACCAAAACTCCACCCATGAGCCTCAACACCATAGTCAGCCTCTCCACATAGCAACAACACCCAAATGGAATAGCCTAAGCCTCCACACTGAAAAAACATTATCATCTGAAATATCACTTATATCTCCACCTTTTACCCTCTAAAATCCTCGGAACTTCCCTTGAACAACTCCACCACCAAAACTACTCTAAAGTAATTGGTTGTAAAATCTAGACTTTTATATGAGATACTTATAAATTTTTTCTTATAATACCCTAATATTTTGTGAAAAAAAATCAAATAAATTTATTCTTGTCAATATTTTGCATTATATGAGGAACTGAGTTTATCTTGTGTTGCACACAACACTAAGTTTCACTTACGTTAAATGCATCACTGAGTTTAAACGAAATGTGACATTCTATTAAAATACAATTCATTAAACTGACACTTATATACAAGATGTTTGAATGGATATTGTGAATAAGATAAACTAAATAACAAAGATATATGTTTTACACAAGTATATAAAATGAATTATTTGGCTACCAATTAATTATAAATGAAAATAAAAACAATTTAAAAATAATGGTAATTATTTTCTAAAAAACCATTTTTATGAAAACAAATGAGTTTCACATCAATAAATTTAAGAAAAACTTTTGGTGAATTATTTAAATTAAATTTATCTATTATATATTGAATCAAATGTTTAAAATTCATGTTATTTTATTTCTATACAAGATATAATAATAAATCCAATTTTACGCTTCAAACTATATTTTTTTTCTAGAAAGCAGTTTTATCGCCTTTTACTCACTTATTTTAAAACTAAATTTTGAAACTTGTAGAAAATTTATTTTAAAAAATAAATTTAATTTCTGAAATAATCATGTTAAAAATTATCTTAGTGTGATGTTTTGCTAATTTTATAAGAAGTTAAATTTTTAATGAATAGTGAAATTCTGGTTTTTATTAAAAAATTCATTTATTTTAAAGAATTTAAAAACATAAAAATTATATTAAGAATTTTTTAAAATAAAAATTCGTTTAATTATATATATATTAATCCAATTTATTTTATTTTAATCATTTTAATATGGAATTTTCATCTAATTTTTTTTAAACTTTTGATCATTTTCTGTTTGAAAACCCACATTCTCATCGCATCTACGAGATTAATTTTAAATTAAAATTTTTGGATAATGTGAATAAAATTTGAAAAATTAGATATATTTTGAATCATAATAATTTTTATTATCTAATAATATAAACTTATTTTTTTACCATAATTAATAGTAAAAATAGTAAAAAATATTTATCGTGGTTAGGGTAAAAATGGGTTTATGGGAAATTAAAGTAAAAATATATGGTTTTAAAAAAGACCCAAAACTTGTTAAAAACAAATTTTATGGACATATTTAGATATTATATCTTATATTATCTATAAAAGTTCATTTAAGATCCTTTTTCTTGAGAACAATTTTGATACATATTTTTCTTTTCAAAAGTTATAAGTTTGTCACTCACCTCACTTATAAAAGGTCACCCCCTCGCCTATACTCTTCTCACTTAAAAATATATTTGGTTTGACAAAAACCTATAAAATTAACTTCATTTCTTACCTCATCTCATATAAGATGATGTTTTTTCTTAAATCCATTTTATGAATACTTTATTTATAATCCTAAATATTTGGTCTGAGAAGAGGTAAAATTCTTAACTATGCATTTTTATTTTATTTCTTATTTCACCTCCCTCAAATATTATTAATTTATGAATATATAATAAAACCAGTATCTAACATATAAATAGGTATTATTATGTTAATTTCATTATTTATATCAATATTCTCTTCCCTTAACTGGGAAACGATGATGTCACTCATGTATATGGTGGACTACCACCTCACGAACCGATATGACACATTTTCCCTCAACACCTGACATGGTTGGGTATGATGATGGATATAAAATATATATATGAAATTAATAAAAATATTATATCTATTTTTTTATTATATGATATATAAATTCGTACTTTTCATTCCATAGTGGATATGATAACGTCGCTCGTGTGTACGGAAGACTACCGCCTCATTAAGAGATGTGATTCTTTTTTCCCTACTGATTTACATAAAAGATAATTAGGATAAATTTAATAAATATATTCTATATAAATGACATAATTATGATATTAATTTCATATTTATCAATCTAAAAATATTATATATCATTTTATTTCTTACCTTTTCACTCACTGAAAATGATAATGTAGTTCATGTACAAGTGGACTACCACCTTCACAAAGCAACGTTACTACTTCTATCACCACACCACATGAATTATATATATATATAAGTATATTTAAATAAATAATTTGTTATATATGATGTTATTATCATTATGGGGATATAAAATACTACTTACCTCCTTTCCAAAATGGTTGTCGAAAAATGGAAATGTTACTCAAGCGTGTGTATGACCTACCGTCTCCACGATCATAGCGTACTTCATTTATCAAAAACAATATTTTATGATTCGTATTAAAAGAATAATTTATTTATAAATATTATAATTATTTAATTATTATTATTATATATATTTTTAAATAATTTCCTCTTTTACCACATTCAACATACCAAAATCATTTTTGACACGTATGTCGAATATGGTCAAAACATTTGATGTAAACCTGATTGATTAAGTAATAAAATATAACACGGTAATTATTGAAATAAAAACGAATAATAACTTAAAAAAAATTTCTAAGTAAATATTTAATATAAGTTTATTATTCAGGAATATAAATAACATACATGATGAGTCAGACTCAAGTTAAGGGGATTCTAGTCTCTTATTTCCCGGAGACATATGAAAATTCACAACTCATTTCTTTTTTATGGTATATATACTACCCAATTGAAAATTTATATCCTGAATCTCTTTATTTTTATTATATTTAAAGTTTCATTTTATATTATTCTTTATCAGGGCTTATTATTCAAAAATTATTAAAGCGGTAAGGGATTTACGTCAAACTTTCTACTTTTATGAGACACATGGCATATTAACCTCCTATTTATTTTATTTAGAGTATATACTTACAATTAATTTATTTTATGATTATTATCCTTAATGTTATTTGTATTTACTTATACATTTTATTATATCTCTTTCATGGTTTTTATGTTTCAAATTTTACAAAAAAATTAATGGGTTTTTGTCTCAATTTTTCTTCTTTGTGACATATGTTATGTTATACCCTTATATTCTTTTATGAGGTTTACAAACAGACCCTTTGACATTTAGTATCATGAATAATTTTATTCTCATGATATTATAACTTTAATTTAATTTTATACTTACATGGGGCTTATGATTAAATTTTATCAAAGTGGTACGGGTTTTATGTTACAATCTCATCATTTATTGGAATTATTCATGATTATTATTATAATGGTGAAATATTAGGATATATATTCTTAATAAATGAATGAATTTTATTATATTCTAATTATGTCATGAGAATACAATTTTTCACTTCATTTTCCTCTCTTTATGTAACCAAGAGTTTAAAATAATTCATTTAATAAAAATTTACTTTATTTTTCTTTTGAGTAGAAACTATATTTTTCTTCCAAAAAAAGCATGTTTTCTAAAAATATTTTCAATTTTTTTTTGAAAATTCTAAAAATTATTTATGAAATAAGTTTTTACAAATGTTTCAATTTTTATATAATTTTTTGAAAGGAACGTTCTTGTGATTTTCCAAACAAAAACCTTTTCAATTTTACTAAAAATATTAAAGGAATCTTTTTTTAATATCTACAAAATGAACATAATTTCCCTCTGTCATGACCATTATTTCCTTTGAAACTTCCTTTATAAGTTTTCAATGTTATTTCCCAAAAAAAATTATGTTTCAATAATTATTTTTCATATTAGAAAGAAAATTTTTCCCATGAAATGTTTTAAATTTTTTAAAATTTATTTTACATGTTTTCAAGGTTATTTTTAAAGAAATGTATTTTTTAAATGTTTTTTGTTTTAAAATGTTTTTTTTACAAATAAGAAAAGATATTTTACTCAAGAATTTTTTTCAATTATTTTTTAAATAATCATTTATAATTTTTAAATTTTATTTTCAAAGAAAAGGATTTTCAAAATATTTTATGAATTTGTAGTGTTAAAAAGTTATTTCCAAAGAAAATTTATCCTCCCAAAAAAACATTCAATGTGATTTATCTTTACGACTAATTATCTATATAAGATGACATAATTTGATGTAACTTATGCTTTTTGGGGGATCTAAACCATCGATACCAAACTAATTCTTTCTCTAAATGATTTATGATAACAAGAATTTTATGAAAACCGTTTTTCTTCCATGGGTTATACCATTATAAAATTATTATAAAACCTGCTTATTTTTCTATGGGTTATTCTATGATGAAATTATGAAATTATTATGAAACATTTCCCTTTTCCATAGGTTATGATGTGAGTAAAGTTTTATGAAACCCATTTCATTTCATGGGTTTTGATATGATGAATGCATTATTATCTTGTGGTACACATATGTATGATTTTCATTTGTTGATGGGTGGGGCCTATATATCCCTCTAATGCATTGGCTAAAGATTTATATATCATTATATAGATTGGAATTTAATAAGGAGTGAACCCTGTTTAGTAAGGGACTTTGTCTGCTATGATGGTCTTGGGAGTGAACCTTGAAAACTATGATGATTTAGGGAGTGAACCCAATACTCTATGATATTCTTGGAAGTGATCCATTACAACAATGGAAATTATTTTCTATGATTTTGTGTATGCCACAAGTTTATGTATTATGTCGGTGTTATAACCTCATGGATCATGTTATTTCATTTCCTTATTATTAATGTCTTATAAACATAAAATCTTTATTCCATGACTCAAGATTATGATCTTTAATATGTAGGGTACAATTTTAAAATGTTATTCTCATGTTCGCATACCCTTATGTTAATGTTATACTTAAATATCTTCATTGTTTAACCTTAGTAAGCACTATATCGGAACCTTTATTATGTTTACTTTTCCTAGTTTATGAAGAAAGTTTTTAAGTAGGGTCTTCTTTTGAAGAGTACTAAATGGGAAGATCTTTATAGGATATGTTGAATATATTTCCCCAAATTAGATTATTGTGTACCTAGTCTCCAAATACACTAAATTATTACGGTTCTCAAGCATGAATTTGTGTAATTTTTTGAATTTTCATCTAAAAAGATGAAATATATATGTATGAAAATCCTAGGTCACTATAATTAAATCCCTATATCATAAAATCCAAATCCAAAAAAAATAGGGAAAGTGGTCCAAACAAACACCCCAAGATATACCTCTCAGATATCTCATCATAATCGAAACACCACCACCATCTAACACCATTCTCAAGCCACATCTCATTCATTAACATCTACACCACCATTACAACCTCTAAAAAACCTATCCAAAAATATCCACATCCAATAAATGGAACAAACCCAAGCATATAAATCCTGGAAATCCACTTCCCATAGCAATATATTATTCACTTTGGGTGGAACTAACTCTCCCAAATGGTTTTAAAACATATCAAAGTATAATGCATATTGATTAGGAAAAGGTTCCCCCACCCAAATTCATATTATTTAATTTTTAATCATACACCATCATCAATGGAAATTATACATCACATAAATTATAAAGGTTCAATCATCACATCAACCAAGAAAAATAGAATAATGGAAAATAAGATAAGACTCAAAAAATTGAGGGTATTGGGAAGGAATATGTGTGTCACACTCCCAAGTACTATCCTCTAAGCCACCATGGCTCTATAACACACAATACAAAAGAATATTATATCTATACATCACCTTCTCCTGATGATCATGGATCTCTACTAGCCACTAAACGAACATCATGTCGATATCGATGTCCAACTCTCCCCAATAAATGAAACATGAGTCATCATAAATATACTAAAGGGAATGATATATATGGTAGTCATTGTAGATACTTCCAAGATATTCTAGAATCACCAACTAATAATCAACCTTCCCAACATGATCCAACACCTTGAAAGGCCCAACAAAAAATGGAGAGATCTTCATCCCCTACCAAACTACTATGGACAAGGAAGATGAGAAACCATCAAGAACATGTGTTCTCCCACCACATAATATAAGTCATCCTCCTACGGTTAGTATAAGACCTCTTCAAATCTTACTCCAACATAATCCTTTCACAAAAAACCTTAACCTTTTTATTATTCTCTGTGCTACATTGGGACTGAAAACTGACATCTTCCCAACCTCACCCCATTACAACAGAGAACAAAATATTTTCCCAAAAAAACCTCAAATGGGTCCATGTCGATGGATGAGTGGTATTTGGTGTTATAATAAAACTCAAACGATGGAAATTGTTTCACCCAAGACCTACCAAAGGTCCAAAATTCAGGCCTATAATATATCCTCCAACATATGGATAGTCTACTCTGTTTCTCTGTCTGTTTGAGGTTAGAAAGTAGTGTTGAGGTGTAACTGATTTCCAGAAGCATACTATAGTCCTATCTAGACTCATGAGGTAAAATTAACAACTATATCTAATAAAATTGACCTCAAAAATACATGAATCCACACAACCTCGTCCACAAACCTCTTTTCCAATACATCAATGGTTCCTGACTCCTTGATCGCTAAGAAGTGATCCAACAACATCATTTGTTCCCTGATTACAAATATTTCATCATATCCTCCCTAATATAAGGTTAATAACATAATAAATCCCATTGATATTTCATAACATATCTACTCAATAATATCCAAGGGCTGCAACAAATCTCTATGAATATGGTGTGCTACCTTAACTTTCTGGAAAACTGGACATTGAGCCAAAAACTCTACCACCAACCATTTCATCCTGGGCCACCAAAACTGGGTCCTAAAATCATAGTACATATTATATACTCCTATTTGAATAGTAAAAGGTGATTTATTAAACTCATGATATACATCTTCCTGCATCACCACCAAAAAAAAACAATCTCCCCTAAAATAACATCTAGTTCTAATCATCCTCTGACCATCCCTATGGAGCATCACTATGGCCAACATGGTCATGGATCACCTGTACCTATAAGTCTCCCCACTAAGACTCCTCCACCTACTGCATCATAGAAGACTTCACTTCCATATAAAACAATCAACCTTATCCATAAACCACCCTTACATCTAGGTGTAGGGATTCTAACTCCTTCATTTCCCTCCAAGCATCATTAGACGCTTATGAAATATCCCTTCATGGATTCTTAATAAGTGTTCCATCCACAACATTCCCCTTCCATAAGGTATAGGATATCTCAAATTTATATACATAGAGAAACTTCATCTAACTTTTCTAGTGCATATTCAAATCACATTGAAAAAAATATACATCAATCTCTTATGATCGGTGAACACCACAAAGCGTTCTTCAATGAGGTGATGTCGCCACATCTTCAGTGCAAGCCCAACTACTGCTAGATCTAGATAATGGGTAGAATATTTATTCTCATTGGTCATAACTACCTAGAAGTATAAGAGAACATTTTCTTTTGTTTCATCAATACGCATCCCAAGACCATACATGAATCATCAAAAAAACACCTCAAACATCACCCCCTCTACTGGAAACTAAAGAACTAGAGAACTAATCAATATCCACTCTAGGTAGTCAGAAACTTCCTAACATTGATCAATTTAGATAAAATCTAGGTACTTCCTTTTCAATGATATCAATGGGGCTAAAATCTATGAGAAATGATACACAAACCTTTGGTAATAGCCTATGAGATCAAGGAAAATATAATCCTCTACCACATTCATTGGAATTTCCCAAAAAAAACTTTTATCTTTGATAAATCCATGGTCATACGCAATTGTGACACCCCATGTCAAAGGAAACCCACCTCCGGAGTATTGAAATTAAACTTGTACAAAATTCCATAGAGTTGGTGACATCGAAGGACCTTCAATAATTCTATGATATGGTGAGCATATTCCTTCTCTAACTTAGAGTATATCAATATTTCATCGATGAACATGAATACAAATTGGTCCATGAACTCATGGAACATGGATGTTATGTGTAACAACCCAAATTCGGGGCCTCATAACTAGCGCCCCATACCCGGCTCACCACATGACTTAAAGCATGTTTCCCCAAACGCCAGAGGCTACTGACTAGCAGTGAGGGCCTTTGTGAGTTTGTGAGGAAACTATTCCCTCATTTGGTAAAGTATACAGCAGAAGAATAAACAAAAACAATAGCGGAAGCAGTAAACAGCATACAACAACTGAACTAAACATCGAAGCAATGAATGATATAATAATGATGCAGAATGGTACATGTATCTATAGAAAGCAGTAAACAAAACAATGTGCTGAAATACAACTGAAACCAAGTACTAAATGTAAACAGCAACTCCGGCAGCATCGCGATCCAGAGCCCGGTCCCATGCTCTCCAGCTCCAACTAGCAATCAAGTACCTGAGGTAGAAAGGCCACAATCCATATCTACACCTGCAACCATATAATCTATTTGGGCCGAAAAGCAGGACCCAAACAGGGTGTGAGACTAATCGCAGTAGGCAACCACCACAAGATTTGTGCCCTACTGTCAGTGGGTAATATAGAAAAAGTAAAGGAAAATAAGTACAGTAATGAACTAGGAGTACACCAGTAGAAATCCTACCAATTAACATTCACATTCATTTAATTAAACAACCAGGGAAGAACTAGAAAATAATTCTATTCCAAGGTAAGAAAGTAACACATCAGGTATCTCAAAAGACTACCGAAACATAAGTAGTACAAAACCCAAGCTTGTTATTTGGCTTGGTGGACTCGTCACAAACAACCATCAAAATTCACACTGAACCTCTGGGTGGCTCAAACTAGTAGACCCCAATAGTACAGTAATCAAACAAGGAACAGTCACTCTGGGAATCTCTTACGTCAATTCCCCTATGGTCTTGTAATGATAGCTACAAACTCTCTGAGGAAGCACTTAAGTATAATTCCTCATGTGGTCTTGATACGTGGTTAAACTAAGAAAACTCTTGGGAAGCACAGATTCCTGTTCTTGTAGGTCATGAGTACAAACAAAAACCAACAGACCCTCTAGGGAAGCACTTAATTTTCTATTCCCTCTTTGATCACCCACACCAGGTTCTCACAGCCCTGAGCAGTCCAGTCATGCGTAATCGACTGTCAGCAGCCCTAATTAAGTTCAACAACTACTTGGATAAAGCTAACATGCATCAAAATCATTTAAACAGTAGGAAACACATGAAAACAGTCATAACAAGTAAACTAACAATCGTAGTAGGGTTTGCCTCATAGGCAAATGGTGCCAAACGGTGATAAATAGCCAAATAGGAGGAGAAACACTCGTGGGGTGATCCCCAAACATGAAACCAAGCATATATTAGCAACAATTTATTATAAGATAATAAGAAATCTAGTGAAAATAAACAATAGGATCAAAATCATAAACCCGAGATACCTGATACATGGGTATCCGGCACTTTTGCAACCAAAACTCAAAGAACATCAATGTAGGGCAACAAACCACCTACCTTGATCCTCGAATATTGATATACTTGAACCTTGGCCCGTGAATCGGACTAGAATGGAGTATATCTGAAAAAACATCTAAAACGTTCAACCACAGATAACTCATACAAGAAGAATAATTAAGAAACGAGGCTAAAGAAGATCCAAGAACTCACCACTATGATTCTTCTGCAATCGATGGAGTTTGATTCAGACAACCGGTGATAGATAGGGGGCTTGGAGATGAATCATCCTCCTCGGACACTCTATACGGAATTAGGCGGAGAAGAAGATGTTAATGAGCATTAGGCACGACCCTGGTCTGATTAATGAAATAAAAAAGAAAGTACACGGCGTTTACTTTTAGGGTACATGGAGTGTACTAGGTCTTTCCATACTCCCCCAAAATCGGCCTCCATGTCACCCCTATACACCGTGTGTGTGGCCCGGGCATGGCCAGCATACGACTTCAAGGGAAAAGAGTGCACAACGTGTACTCAGAAAGTACATGTCATGTACTTCAAAAATTTCCAGAAACTTTATTTTTCCCAAAAACTCCAGAAAAAGGAAAAACATACCTCAAAAGAAGATCTGGGTTCTTACAAACTTCCCCCCTTAGAGAAATTCGTCCCCAAATTTCCCTAATGAGGCATAGAAGAAGGAACCTCGAACAACTCTGGCCACTACTATTGCATATCAGCCTCCCTTTCCTAGGTCACATCCTGCACTCACCCGTGCTACCATAGCACCCGTACCAGAGGAACAGACCGGACATGGAGTACTTTCGTACTGCGATCGATAATCCTAATAGGATGCTCCTCGAAAGACGCATCATGATCTATCTAAACTTCCTCGGGTTTAAAAACATGAGACGGGTCTGGGAAAATACCGTCGAAGGTGAGAAACATGAAAGACGTCGTGCATGGCCCGGTACCTCTGAGGTAACTGCAACCTGTAAGAAACTAGCCCGACTATCTCCAAAATCTCAAATGGCCCAATGTATCTCGGTGAGAGTTTCCCCTATCTCCTAACCCTCTTATGTCCCAACCTCGGGGTAATAAATAGCAAAACCTAGTCTCCAACCTTGAACTCCAAAGGTCGTCTCTGCTGATCAGCATTAGATTTTTGTCGAGAATGTGCAGTATCCATCCTCTTCTGAATCAACTCTATCTCCTCTGAGGTCTCCTGAACAAGACGAGGTCCCAGAAAAGCTACCTCTCCTACCTCTAGCCAGTATAAAGGTGATCGGCACGGTCTACCGTACAAAGCCTCGTAAGGTGTCATCTGAATAGTCGCCTGAAAACTGTTGTTGTATGCGAACTCCACTAGAGGGATATGCTTCTCCCAAGTACCTCCAAAGTCGAGAATGCAAGCTCGGAGCATATCCTCAAGAACCTGGATTGTACGCACGGATTGGCCATCAGTCTGGGGATGGTATGTTGTACTCAAAAGTACATGTGTACCCAAAGCCCTCTATAGCCCCTTCCAGAAGTGTGAAGTAAAATGTGCATCCCTGTCTGAAACAATACAGTGTGGAACTCCATGCAGACGTAAAATCTCTCGGATGTACAACCAACCCAGATCATCAACCCTGAAGGTCTCCTTGATCGGCAATAAGTGTGCAACCTTCGTGAGCTTGTCCACTACAACCCAAACTACATCATTTCCTTGAGGCGATCTTGATAACCCTGTCTCGAAGTCCATTGTGACATCATTCCATTTCCATTCAGGAATGGGTAACTTCTATAAAAGCCCTACTGGTCGCTGATGCTCTGCATTCACCTACTGACAGGTGGAACACTGCATAACAAAATCAGCCACATCCTTCTTCATACATGGCCACCAATACTGAAGGTGTAAGTCTCAGTAAATCTTGGTGACACCAGGATGAACTGTCCAAGCTAAAGCATGAAACTCCTGCATCAACTCCTCACGTATGTCTGCTGAAACCCATACGCGGGAATGAAAATGTAGAACCTCATCATCTCCCATTGTCCACCCCGGAGTAGTGTCTCTATCTGAAACACCCTCCCGTAGTACTAGGCCTTCTGGGTCTGATAGCTGCCTCATTCGAACTTGATCTAAAAGAGTAGAGGTGAAAACTACATAAGAAATAACTATCTGTCCCTGTCTATCATGCACCTCCAAATTCATCTCATATAACAGATCCATAAGCTGCCACTCGCTGCTAGCCTCTTGAACTTCCTACAACAGAGTCCTCCTGCTTAGTGCGTCATCCACAGCATTTCGTTTCCCATGCGTATAAGAAAGATCGAAGTCAATAGACTGTATGTACTCGACCCACCTCCGCTACCTCATATTTAACTCATGCTATGTGAAGATATAATTGAGACTCTAGTGGTCAGTATATACCAAAAAATTCTCTCCCATGAGATAGTGTCTCCAACAATGCAAAGCATGAACAACTGCGGCCAACTCCAGGTCATGCGTAGGATAGTTCTTCTCATGTGGCCTTAACTGCCGAGATCATTACGCAACAACACGATCTTACTGCATAAGAACTCCTCCAAGCCCGATTCCAGATGCATCACAGAAAATTGTATAACTCTTGCCCGGCTCTGGCAGAACTAGAATCAGTGCTGAAGTCAATCTCCCCTTCAGCTCCTAGAAGGCTGAATCGCAAGCTTCTGACCAAACGTACTTCACACCCTTCTTAGTCAATCCCTTCAACAGCGCTGCTAAGAGTGAGAAGTACTGTATAAACTTCCTGTAATAACCAGCCAGTCCTAAGAAACTTTGTACCTCGAAGACAATCTTTGGCTTCTCCCAGGTAACTACTTCTCTCACCCTCTCTGGGTTTACTGATACTCCTGTCTCTGAGATGACATGGCCTAGGAAGTGAATCTCGTCCATCCAGAAGTGGCACTTTGAGATCTTAGCATATAATTAATGATCTCTCAGTGTACTCAATATGATCTCAAGATGGGTGGCATGGTCGTGTCGAGTGTGAGAGTACACCAAGATATCTTCCACAAAGATAACGATGAAAGAATCCAAGTAAGGATGGAAAACTCTGTTCATCAGCGCCATGAAAACTGTCGGCGTGTTTGTGAGACCGAACGGCATAACCAGATACTCGTACAGACCATACCTGCTTCAGAAAGCAGTGAGAGGTATATCAGACGGTCTAACCCGCAACTGATGATAGCCATATTTCAAGTCGATCTTCGAGAATACCCTGGCTCCCCGAAGCTGATCAAAAAGATCATCAATCCTTAGCAATGGATATCGGTTCTTCTCCTGGCACAAGCTCAAAAGAGAATTCTACCTCACGCTTCGGAGGCAACCCTAAAAAGTCTTCTGGAATGACATCCGAAAAACGGCCAACTACCAGAGGGAAGTCCATCTTAGAATTCCTCTGATCATCCAGATATAAACTAGAAATCTGGGCTGTAACACTGACCAACCCATGATGCTCTGGTATATCTCTACTTGTCGGGACATCCCATTCGCCCTTGTGAAGAAAGAACCCGCCCTCTGGTGACATGAAACTCACCCTGCGGCGATAACAATTGATAAAGACCTGAAAAGGAACTAGACAGTCAATTCTGAGAATGAAATCATAACTCGTCATCTCAAGGACATAAAGATCCCACAAGAAGTGACACCCACCAACCTCATGGGGGCACTCCTTGCACTGACGCACACTAGTAGTTCTATGTCCCAAAGGAGTGTCTAGTTCCAACCTATCCTCAGAAGTAAAGATAGTAAGTCTAAGGCTCTCCATAGTGTGTTCCTAAATAAAGCTACGAGAAGCTCTGGTATAAAAAATTGCAGAAGATAAAACTGAGGCTACTAAGAACGTACCTCGAATTGTGGAAGGTACAGGATCCTGCTCCTGATGGATCTACTCTTCTACAAACATCTGTCCAGTACCGCGGCCCTGTGTAGCAGCCTGATATCCCCGAGATGCTCCTCCCTAGGCCTGACCACCGCGTCCGTGAACTATACCCTAGCTTGAAGACCTGAAGAACTCCAGCCCCCAGGCTGCTGTGGAACTGGTAATCCTTCTCTTGTATGAGGAGTAGAAATCGATCCTCCTTCATTAGCTTCTAGAAGAAGAACCCTACAAAAATGCTACAGATGACCCATCTTGCCGCAAGCTCGGCACTCCACTGGATCTCTCAGGAACTGAGGCTTCTTATGCCTGCTCTTTCCACACTGATAGCACACCACATGGTTTCCAGAAGGGAGGTCCCATCTTCTAGAATAATTTCCTCACTTCCTCGAGTCACCTAGAGTAGACTCTCGGTGGCGTTTCCTGCTGACAGTAAGCAAGGAATCGGCCTTGGATGCTGGACCGCCCTGGTCAACAGCTCCAGTCTCCCTCAGATTTCGTTCAGTGATCAGAACCTGGTTGACTATTAGGGTAATAGAAGTCAACTGGAAGAAGTTCACCTGCAATCTGATCTCGGGTTTGAGGCCTTCCTCAAACATCCTTGACAAAAAATCTCGTCATTTCCCAGAATGGTAGTGAAATGCTGTAACTCAGTGAAATAGGAGGAATGCACCATAACTGAAAGAACTCCCTGTTGTAGGTTCATGAACTCTATGGCTCTATCAGCCCCCAGCGTCGCCAGATAGAAGTTGTTGTAGAATGTACGCTGGAACTCATCCCAAGCCATAGTCTGTTGGCGCCCTACCTGCAAGACTACATCCCACCATCTCTTGGAAGAATCTCACAGCATGTAAGTCGTGAGCTTCACCCTTCTATCTGGGGGTGTCTCCAGATGCTCGAATATGGAAAGCATGCTTTCTAGTCGTGACTCTACAGCCTGAGGTCCTCCATCCCCTGTGAAAGTGGGAGGATGATGCTGCTGGAAGACTTACGTCAGCTCTTCCATAGACGGGGCAGGATGCTGAGATCCCTGGAAGGTCTGCATTAACCTCATGAAACCCTCTCTGAACTGAGCATCAGCACCAGTGTCTGGAATCACTGTGGGTGCCATGTCTGGAACGAACGGCGGAACTACTGGTAGTCCCTGGTCTGTCGTATCAGGCATACTGTCACTTCCTAGTTCTTGACATGCAACGGGAGGACGTCTTGGTGCCATATCTTTGAGAAAAAAAAGGCACACTTAGATTTAGAATTAACAAGGATGGAAAAAACAATAGTAAAAAATGGGAACAGGATTGAGAAACACTTAACTTTTCAAAACAAGACTACACGGCGTGTATTTAAACTACATGGCATGTTTGTTAAGCCTTCCCCATGGGCGTGTAACTCTGCCACCACTGGTTGTATAACATCCCAGACTACACGGCGTGTTGTCCCAAAACACAGTGTGTACTTGAACTCCACTCCCCTGCCCGAGTCTCTTTAAATGGCTAAACTACATAGTCCCCAAATCCTAAACTACATGGTGTGTTTACTAAAGACACAGCGTGTACTGGACGGGTTTTGACGACCCGTGTAGCGGTTACACGACCAGCTACACGGTTGACCCCTACACGGCGCATTCCGAACAAACACGGCGTATACTAGACAAGGCTTCAGCAGCCCGTGTTGTTAAATACATGGTCTTCTACACGGCAGAACATTACACGGCGTGTTCCGAACAAACATGGCGTTTATAGGTAAAGGTGACACCGTCCCGTGTTGTTCGTGACACGGCCGGGTACCTGAACGATACTACACGGTGTGTTCCAAAAACAAAACGGCGTGTCTAAGAGAAGGTAACACCGGCCCGTGTTGTTCATGACACGGCTGGGTACCTAGACAGGACTACACGACATGTTCCTTTATAATATGGCGTGTTCTTCTCAAGCTTCCCCGACCCGTGTTGTTAGTGGAATGGTCGGGTACACGGCTGACTACTACATTGCGTGTACTTATCGTACACGGTGTGTCCCCGAAAACTCTCTACCACCCCGTTTCTTTGTTCATAGAGTTAGTAACATGGTTTAAAAACTACACAGCGTGTATTAATAAATTACACACCCTGTATTTTGAGTTTTTCCATCCAGTAACTCAGAAACTGTACCGAACACCAGAAACATAGAAAAACAAGCATCTATGTGCCGAATTCTGATCCGTGGGGGGCCATACTCCCCAAAAATCAAAGTTGGGCATCATAACAATGCATATAAAAAGTAAATAGAATAACAATCCAATGATCCACCAAATTACGATACTCGAGGGCCCATAACACCTCTAAGGCCAGAGCTTGGTGTCCATGTTAAATAGGTTGTAAAATAAAAAATACTCTATCATCATAACAAGTATGTCTATCAAAAAAACTATCACAACAGTATGTATAATTTATCACGGCATCTATCACAACAGCAAGAAATTCTAATGCACCCTAGATGGCATGGTAAAATGCATGACATGTGATTTCCTACCCAGTGCCTATATGATGCATTAGATGGAACACCCTCATCTCATCGGGTTGCAACCAAATAGAACCACAATCATATAAAATGTAACAGCACAAACCATATGCATCACCTAACGGTGAAATATAATAAACTGTAACACTTGAAAAAACTGAGAATTGCAATTACAAGGTAATATAGCTTTTCCCTGTACACGGGTTAATTACTCCTGGGTACAGTTAAGTACTAACTACCCATTTCTTCTTATCCCTATCTATTGTCGCAAAACAGTATGGCAATAGAGAAAGATAAAACTACTCTGATACCACTTTGTAACGACCTGAATCAGGGGCCTCATAACTAGCTCCCTGTACCCAGCTCGTCACATGACCTCAAGTGCATTTCCCCAAACACCAGAGGCTATCGACTAGCAGTGAGGACCTTTGTGAGTTTGTGGGGAAACTATTCCCTCATTTGGTAAATTATACAGCGGAAGAATAAACATAAACAATAGCGGAAGCAGTAAAAAACATACAACAACTAAACTAAAAGTCAAAGCAATGACTGATATAATAATGATGCAGAATGGTACATGTATCTATGAAAAGTAGTAAACAAAACAACGTGCTGAAATAAAACTGAAACCAAGTACTAAACGTAAATAGCAACTCTAGCAGCATCGCGAGCCAGAGCCCAGTCCCTTGCTCTCCAGCTCGAACCAGAAATCAAGTACCTGAGGTAGAAGGGCCACAATACCTATCTACACCTACAACCATATAATCTATTTGGGCCGAAAAGTAGGACCCAAATAGGGTGTGAGACTAATCCCAGTGGGCAACCACCACAAGATTTGTGCCCTACTGTCAGTGAGTAATATAGAAAAAGTAAAGTAAAATAAGTACAGTAATGAACTAAGAGTACACCAGTAGAAATTCTACCGATTAACATTCACATTCATTTAATTAAACAACCAGGGAAGAACTAGCAAAGCATTCTATTCCTAGGTAAGCAAGTAACACAACAGGTGTCTCAAAAGACTACTAAAACACAAGCAGTGCAAAACCCAAGCTTGTTCTTTGGCTTGGTGGACTCGTCACAACCAACCATCAAAATTCACACTAACCCTCTAGGTGGATCAAACTAGTAGGCCCCTATAGTCCAGTAATCAAACAAGGCACATACACTCTGGGAAGCTCTTATGTCAATTCCCATATGGTCTTGCAACGATAGCTACAGACTCTCTGAGGAAGCACTTACGTCTAATTTCTCCTATGGTCTCGATACGTGGGTAAACTAAGAACACTCTTGGGAAGCACAAAGTCTTATTCCCATAGGTCCTGCGTATGAACTAAAACCAACAGACCCTCTAGGGAAGCACTTAATCGTCTATTCCCTCTTTGATCTCCCGCACCAGGTTCTCACATCCCTGAGCAGTCCAGTCATGCGTAATTGACTGTCAGCATCCCTAAGTAAGTTCAAAAACTACATGGATAAAGATACCATGCATCAAAAGCATTTAAACAGTAGGAAACACATGAAAACAGTCATAACAAGTAAACTAACAATCACAATAGGGTTTGTCTCACAGGAAAACGGTGCCAAATGGCGATAAACAACCAAACAGGAGGAGAAACACCCATGTGGTGATCCCAAAACATGAAACCAAGCATATATTAGAAACAATTTATCATAAGATAACAAGAAATCTAGGGAAAATAAAAAATAGGATCAAAATCCTAAACCAGGGATACTCGATACATGGGTATCCGGCACTTTTGCAACCAAAACTCAAAGAACTTCAACGTAGGGAAACAAACCACCTACTTTGATCCTTGAAGATCGATATAAGTAAACCTTGTCTCGTGAATCAGCCAAGAATAGAGTAGATCTGCAAAAATGTCTAAAACTTTCAACCTCAGATAACTCATACAAGAGGAAGAATCAAGAAACGAGGATAAAGAAGAACCAAGAACTCACCACTGTTATTCTTCTACAATCAACATAGTTTGATTCAGATAACCGGTGACGGATCGGTGGATCGGAGAAGAATCGGACTCCTCAGATGCTCTGGGTGGAATTATGTAGAGAAGAAGACGTTAATGAGAATTAGGCGCGACCCCGGTCCGATTAATGAAATAAAAAAAAAGTACATGGCGTGTACATTTAGGGTACTTGGCGTGTAACACCCGAGAATTTTATGAGAAATATTTTGTTTTTATGTTATATAAATCATCAAAGGAATCTTTCACTACAAACAACACTATCTTGGCTTGCTTTACACGCAATCGCGACCTTCCTCGATAGCTTTCATCGTACGCAATACCGAGTTTCACTAAACAACGATATGCTATTAAAATATTACTAAAACTAGCTGTTACAAATAGTAATACCCACTTTATGAAATTTTGTAAATTTTATTTTTCAAAATGGACATCATTTTTGGATTCAGAATATTGAAATTAGCCTAGGGTGAAATTTTGGTATTTTTCTGAAAACTTTCAATTTTTGATGAATACTGAAAACACTGGGTTACTATTTAAAAACTGACTTTTTATTTAAATAATTATTTATTTTATTTAAATTTATTTTAGGTCAAAATTGATACATAATACCTATATATGTTCAATGCAATTAATTGGAGTCATTTTATAATAAATTTAGATATATAAATATTTTATTGAACTTTTCAACGTCTTTTACCCACCTCCTAGGAGAATTTTCAAATTTACATAAAACATAATTTTACCGCTTCTATGAGTGGAATTTTGAAAATCCGAGAGACATGGTTAATATCAAGGACTAAAATGTGGTTCAATGAGATAAAAATAAATTTTGGTGAATAGTAACTTTTTACTTTTTTTTTACCACGGTTAAAAGTAAATAGGGTAATTAAGGGTAAAATGTTATTATTATTACCCTAAAACATGTCCTAATTCTATTGGATAAGTTTAATTCGACCAAAAACAACCTTAGAAATAAAATATGACCATTTAGTCCCACTTGGATTAGATTAGTACATTTATTATTAATTTATTTAAAGAAGGGTTAAAATAGTTAAAATCAATGTTTAATAACTAAATCATTTTTAATATTGGGTTATACATAAGATAAATTCGACTATAAATATTCATTCTAAAGATAAAACGATTTCCTACATAACGGTATTTTATTTGTAATTTTTAGACAATAAATAATTTATTTTATTTATGACACAATGATGATGCAGTAATTATCTTATTAATGAAATATTGACATAATTGATGTTATAAATACCCAAATAAATGTAACTTTAGACTTTTTATGAATTAAAATAATTCTCTAGGTTAATATGACATGTTAGTATTGATTTAATTAACTTTGTTTGAACTAATCTTTCTGTTATGATTTTCACAAAAATCAATTACCAAATAGTTTCAAAATTGACATAAAATAGTGTTTAAAACAAATATAATATTATTAATTGTTATTTTATTCCTAAAAATATAATGTTAGGCCAAATGACATAGATAAGGTTATATATATTAATAATAAACAACATGGGGTTCTTTTGGCTTGTTATATTAAGTTTATTAACCTTATAGTGTAAGAAAACAAGAAGACACGGTAAAAGTTAAATTATCTAACTTAAAGTTAAATCTAAATGATAAGGTTAAAATAGAACCCTAAACTTATCTAAATTCTATTTTATGAGATTATTTCGACCCATACTCATCTTATCTTCTAAATAAATCAATTTGGAGCTATTAAAAACCGAATATGACTTTATAATAAAATAATATTTTTAGTTTTTCCTAAGGTGCCCCTCTCCTCCCTTATAAAAGGGCTCCTCCTCCCTCTCTTCCTCACACCACTTTGAGCCTTCAAGATCGGCCAACCCCTGAAAAATTCTCTTATCCACCTCACTAGAAACATACTAGAGGTCCTATTCTTCTTCAAGGACCAATTTTAGTGCCCTAAGAGGAGGTCTCAAAGAGGCGCTTCAAAGAAGAGGTAATGTCCGTTACCGATTCTTTCAACTTTATTTCATCTTACACTTCTTATTATTTAGTTGTTTAATTATTAAGTAATAACATCAGTATCACTCATATACTGGTATGTTATTATAAGTATGAAACAACCCTATTTCACCATCTATACATCCTACGGAAAACGAAATCACCGTGCGCGCGTATGTACGGAATACCGTCTCCACGCCGTGGTGTAATCTATTTTCCACCACCACCTTACTTTGATGGGTATAATGGTGTAAATAATAACTATATATGATTATTGTAAAGTGATATTGATTCTAGAATAGTATACATACACTCCAATACAATTCCACGATCATGGGAATGATATCATCGCTCGTGGGTACGTACGGAATACCGTCTCCATGATGTGATGCGACTCGTTCTACATGATCTTCATTGAATAATGATTATATAAATTAATTGAATGAATTAATATGATATATATTACACTAATACCATTCTTTAAATGAGGTATCTATAACCTAAAGAGAAGAATAGTAATTTATTTGACAAAACACACATAAAATCAAAAAGTAATAAACACCCGGATAACAAGTAGCAATGAAATATTACTAATAAGAAGATAAGAATACGGAAATATATGACATCATAACAATGAGTATGATTCTATAATAAGTCAATGACATTATTTAAATCATTATACAGGAGGTTCGGACACTTACGAAGAAAATCGGACCTAAGGTAAGGGAAAATCTCACAATCTCATTTCTATATGAGATTGTTTATACTTCAGAATTTATTGGGGAATATTTATCATCCACATCCATGTTTCCTCAATATGTAATATTTTTATCCTTATAAAATTGTTTGTATCCAATTTTACCCTTTGGTGAGTTTTTATTAAAAGATATGAAAGGAATCTTTTGTCGTTTTTCGTACGAGGTACTTTTTGAATTTTCCGACAAAAGTACGAGAAGAATGTTTTTTTTAAATTATAAAGCATGAATGGATTTTTAAAACATTATTTCCAAGAAGCTTCCTTTACAAGTTTTAAAGTTTATTTTTAATCAACTTCTTTTATTTTAAAATTGTATGACATGTTAAGAAAGGAAAAATGTTTTTGAAGTAGAAAGGATATTTTCCTCAAGAATGGAGTTCAAGTGTTTTATCAAAATTATTTTCCATCTAAGATAATATAGGGTTCTATTTCTATCCCTATTATTACATTGATTTGATTATGTTGTGATGGAATTATTTTTATGAATTCCTTTATCTTATATGAATTGTTTTATGATGTCACGATGTTTAAGAATCCCATTTTTATTACATGGGTTATGCAATGATGTATGATTTTTTTGATTTTGTGGCACACATAAGAATGGTATCATTATGAGATGGGTGGGACCTATATCTCCCTCTAATGAATTAGGTAAATATTTATATCTCATGAGATAGACATGGCTGGAACGGCAGGTTAAACCGGTTCAGTGAAACAGGACTGAAACGAGGAGTGAACTCGGTTCAGAAATGGACTTTGTCCACTAAAATAGTCTTGGAAATGAGTCTTGAATACTAAGAAATTATTCTCTATGATTATGTTTGTATGCAAAAAAGTTTCATGTTTTAAGTTATGATTATTGGGATTACATTTCACTACTATGATTTATCCCATGTTATGAAATTATGATATCTTTTGCAGGTTAAGATTTCCAAAATGTTATGTTCTTATGAATATGATATGATTAATATTTGTTTTGTTTACCCTTACTGAGCATTTGAGCTCAACCTTTTGTATATTTTATTTCCCCATGTCAGGAAGAAGGTTATTAAGTAGGATATTCCAAAAAGGGACTCTAGATATGATGAAATAAATGGGAGACAACATAGATGATTTATGAACCAATTGTTTATGTTTCCCAGATTCTAAAGACACTATACCTATACGGTCCTTTCATGGTTTTGTTATATGTTGTAATAAGTGTACATCAATTTTAAAGTATTAGCAATGTATGTAAAGTATGGGTCATTATAGTTGGTATCAGAGGCAAAGGAGGTAGGAATGTATCTGATCCTTGGGAACTCTCACATGTGAGTGTTGGACGAAGCATGGCTCTCCGCCCAAGGGCTTCATGAGGAAATGTCTGCCACTGGGGATGGTGGTGTCTCCCACCCAGGGGGTGTAGCCGTCCATGGAGTTCCCAGATAGGTATCAATTATAGTCCACTATAAGTAATTCCAGACCGCTATAGTTGGTATCAGAGGAAAGGTATAGTCAACCTTTGGAAACTAGGATGTGAAAGCCTTAGTAAGAAACCTAAGGAAATGTCTAAGCATAGAACACAATCTTAGTGTTTTATAAATAGCCATGAATAACCTATGATAAGACCTTAAGTGTAAAATTTTATTCTTGATTATGTGGTTTTCCTATTAAAATTAGTGTTTCTCACACTATTCATCTTGGTTTTAGTCAATGGCTGGAACCTGAAGGAGCCGTGTTAATGCGGAATGCGATGTGCAATGAAATTATTGTCCCCCAGAGAAACCAAACGTTATGGGATCTGGAATTCAAGATATTGTACCCATGATCACACAACTTTCTCAAGAGATGAATCATATGGGACTTCCAAACGAACAAAGGAAGGAGCAACATTCTATTGAATCCTTCATGAGGCAGCGTCCACCTTCATTCAGCGGGTCTATTGATCCATTAGTTGCTGAACAATGGATTAATACTACTGAAAAGATATTTTTAGTTTTTCAATGTTCTGAACATGATTAAGTCATCTTAGTAGTATATTGTTTGGAAGGTGATGCTGATCAATGGTGGAATATTATTAAGAATACGAGGCAAAGGGATGAAATTGAGTCCATGGAATGGGACAAGTTCAAGAACTTATTTTTCAATAAGTACTTCCCTCGTATTCTCTGAACAAAGATGGAGAAGTATTTTCCTGAACTAAAGGAAAAGTATGATGAATCTGTTGGTACCTATGCAACAAATTTTACAAGACTTGCAAGGTACGCTTATGGGATTATTATCCAACCTGAGAGTAAGATCGATCGATTCTTTAGTGGCTTAAAACCAAGTCTTCGAAGGGCGTTAGCCATAAGGGACTTCAATAGATACGAGGAAATTTTTCGATGTGCTATCAAGGTTGAGATAGAGATTGGAGTAACCCATCAGTCATATGGGTTTGATAAGAAGAGGAAAATGGAATTCAAAGGAAAATATAAAGAGCACACTGAAAAGAAGATGAGCTTTCCCCTATTCTCAAAGTGTGGAAAGAAACATGGAGGGAGTTGTCTTAAAGGGACAAGTAAATGTTTCAAATGTAGAAAGGAAGGTCATCGGACATTTGAATTCCGCAATGATGGAAAGAAGATGTCTAGTTATGCGAACAAAGAAAAGGCTACACAGAGTGCACCTCCTACACTTCAATTATATAAGTGCAAGGAATTGGGGAATTATGCTAATAAATTCCCTAATCATAGGGTTGTTGATGATGATCGACGTCAACAAACTCTTAAGGACAAAGAAAAAGGAAAGTCACATGAAATTAATATCGGCGATGTAGAGTACGACAACGAAGTGGTGAAAAGTACACTTACCATCCAATCTAAAGTAGAAAATGTTTTATTTGATTCTGGATCCACCCACTCTTTTATTTCTGAATAATTTTCTAAGGGTATCGCCATATTACCTCAATAATTAGATGTTGAGTTAGCTTTGACAACCCCTAATGGCACAACAGTCGCATCAAAAGTTTATAATTCTTCTCCGATTGAAGTTTTTGGGAAAGTGCTTCCTGCAAATCTTGTGATCCTTCCTATAGTGGAATTTGATGTGATTCTTGGCATGGATTGGATTTCTCTATATGGAGCTCATATCAATTTCCAAATAAGGGAATTCAAATTTCATATTCCAGATCAATATATGACCTTCTATCGATGCAAGGATGAACATAACCTTCCAGTGGAAATTTCTTCCATCTTATGGGTTTTGATTCCACTATATGAAGGTTATTTATCTCAAATTGTTGGTGAGAAACTCACGATTAATAATATGCCCATTGTACGGGAGTTTGATGATGTCTTTCCAGAGGAATTGTCGGGTCTTCCACCAAATAGTGAAGTTGAGTTTTCAATAGAACTCGTATCGGGTGCTTTGCCTATTTCAAAGACACCTTATAGAATGGCCCCAATTGAGTTGTAAGAATTGAAGAAGAAACTCCAAGAGAATCTTGATAAGGGATTCATACGCCCTAATGCATCACCTTGGGGAGCACCTGTTCTGTTTGTTAAGAAGAAAGATGGATCAATGAGACTCTACATTGATTATCGAGAACTTAACATTATCACTATCAAGAACAAATATCCTCTCCCGCGCATTGATGACTTATTTAACCAACTACATGGAGCTCAATACTTTTCCAAGATTGATCTTCGTTCAGGGTATCATCAATTAAAGGTCAAGAGGGAGGATATACCAAAGATGGATTTCCGTACAAGGTATGGACACTATGAATTTATATTGATTCCATTTGGTCTTACTAATGCCCCTACTATATTCATGGATCTGATGAATAGAGTCTTTGGAGACTATCTTGATCAGTTTGTGGTAGTCTTTATAGACGATATTCTTGTATATTAAAAGATCAAGGAAGAACATGAATATCATTTGAGAATTATATTAAAGACCCTAAGAAAGGATAAGATTTATGCCAAATTTACCAAGTTTGAATTTTGGCTTCAAAAAGTTGCATTTTTGGGTCACATAATCTCAAAAGAGGGGATATCTATGGATCCATCCAAAACAGAGGTTATCGAAAGATGGCCGAGACCGACAACAATAACCGAGATCTGAAGTTTTCTTGGTTTGGCTGGATATTATCGACATTTTGTGAAATATTTTTCATGATTATCTAATCCACTCACCAAGTTGACTCGAAAAGGAGTTATGTTCGTGTGGACGGAGGAATGTGAATAGAATTTCAAGGAGTTGAAAAGAAGGTTATCCAGTGCACCTGTACTCACACTTCCTTGTAGTAGAGAAAGGTTTGTGATCTACAGTGATGCATCCAAGTAGGGGTTGGGGTGTTTTCTTATGCAAAATGATATGTTGATAGCTTATGCCTCACGACAGTTGAAAATACATGAGCAAAATTACCCAACTCATGATTTGGAGTTAGCTGTGGTAATCTTTGCATTAAAGATTTGGAGGCATTATCTTTATGGAGAAAGGTGTGATATTTATACTGATCATAAAAGTTTAAAGTATATTTTCACAAAAAGGAGATGAATATGCGCCAAAGAAGATGGTTGGAGCTGATTAAGGAATACGGCTGCTCAATTCATTACCACCATGGGAAAGCAAACAAGGTGGCAGATGCATTAAGTCGACAAGACCATGCTAGCTTATCCATGATGAGGATCAAAAAAGATCCAATATTTATGGATTTAAAAAGGATGGATCTTCTAATTATAATGAAAGGGGAAAAATTGTATCTTTCTCAATTGAATTTTCAACAATCTATACATGTGAAGATTAAAGAGGCACAGAAAGAAGATGTATAGTTACAAAAGAAGGTGAGAAATGTTCCTGAATTCAACATTGATCGTAATGGGATAATAAAGTTCAGGAATCAGGTTTGTGTTCCTCCCATCCTAGAATTAAAGAAGGAGTTGCTGGATGAGGGTCATGGTTCTTCATTCTCTATTCATATTGGAAGCACGAAGATGTATAGGGACCTGAAAGAGTACTTCTAGTGGGATGGCATGAAAAGAGATGTTGTTGAATATGTCTCTCGATGCTTGGTTTGTCAGAAAGTTAAAGCTGAGAGACAGAAGTCTAAGGGGATGTTACAACCATTACCCATACCAGAATGGAAATGGGAAAACATCACTATGGACTTTTTCACTGGACTTCATAAAACATAGAAAGGCAATAATTCTATCTGGGTCATAGTTGATCATCTTACAAAGTCGGCACACTTCATTTCTATTAGAGAGGATTTATCTCTAGATCAGCTTGCCAGGATATATGTAAAGGAAGTGGTAAGATTGCATGGAGTACCACATTCCATTATATCTGATCGGGATTTGAGATTTACCTCGATGTTCTAGAGAAGTCTTCAGCATACTCTGGATATAGAGTTGAGTTTCATCACTGCTTATCATCCTCAGACAGACTGTCTGTCTGAGAGGACAATTCAAACTCTAGAAGATATGTTGAGAGCTTTCTCTATGGATTTCAAAGGTGGTTGGGATCAACACCTACCTTTGGTGGAATTTTCTTATAATAATAGCTTTCACTCCAGTATTCAGATGGCTCCTTATGAAGCACTCTATGGAAAGAAATGCAGGACTCCGACTTGCTGGGATGAAGTTGGGGAAAGAAAGCTATTAGGACCTGATCTTGTTGATGAGATGGCAGAAAAGGTCAGATCTATTCAACAACACATAAGAACAGCTCAGAGTAGATAAAAAAGTTATGCCGACAACCGAAGAAAAGACCTAGAGTTTGAAGTGGGTGATAAAGTGTTCTTAAGAATATATCCCTGGAAGAGGGTCATGAGATTTGGAAAGAAGGGAAAGTTGATCCCTAGATATATCAGTCCTTTTGAAATTCTGGATTGTGTTAGGAAGGTAGCTTACTGATTAGCACTTTCACTGAATCTCTCCCAAGATCATGATGTGTTCCATGTATCTCTCCTAAGAAAGTACATACCTGATCCTTCACATGTACTCAACTCAGAAGTTGTACCGCTGGAGCAAGATCTTTCTTATAAAGAACAGCCAATAGAGATTATGGATCGTAGCGAAAAAGTCCTACGGAACAAGACCACTCTCTTGGTGAAAGTTTTATGGAGGAACCACCAATTTCAAGAAGTTACATGGGAGCTTGAGGATATTATGAGGGAGAGGTATCCTCATCTGTTTGTTACAAAGTGAAGAATTTCGAGGGCAAAATTCATTTTTAGGGGGGTAGAATGTAACACCCGAGACTTTTATGAGAAATATTTTGTTTTTATGTTATATAAATCATCAAAGGAATCTTTCACTACACACAACACTAGCTTTTCTTACTTTACACGCAATCACGACCTTCCTCGATAGCTTGCGTCGTACGCAATACTGAGTTTCACTAAACAACGATATGGTATTAAAATATTACTAAAACTAGCCATTATGAATAGTAATACCCACTTATTGAAATTTTTAAAATTTTATTTGTCAAAATGGACTTCATTTTGGGATTTGGAATATCGAAATTTTCCTAGGGTAAAATTTTCGTATTTTTCTAAAAACTTTCATTTTTTGATGAATAGTGAAAACACTGGGTTACTATGTAAAAACCGACTTTTTATTTAAATAATTATTTATTTTATTTAAATTTATTTTAGGTAAAAATTGATACATAATACCTATATAAGTTCAATTCAATTCATTGGAGTCATTTTATAATAATTTTAGATATATAAAAATTTTATTGAACTTTTCACCGTCTTTTACCCACCTCCTAGGAAAATTTTCAAATTTACATAAAACTTAATTTTACCACTTCTGTGAGTGGAATTTCGAAAATCTAAGAGACGTGGTTAATATCAAGGACTCAAATGTGGTTCAATGAGATAAAAATAATTTTTGGTGAATAATAACTTTTTACTTTTTTTACCACGGTTAAAAGTAAATAGGGTAATTAAGGGTAAGAATGTTATTATTATTACCCTAAAACATGTCCTAATTCTATTGGATAAGTGTAATTCGACCAAAAACAACCTTAGGAATAAAATATGACCATTTAGGCCCACTTGGATTAGATTAGTACATTTATTATTAATTTATTTAAAGAAGGGTAAAAATAGTTAAAATCAAAGATTAATAACTAAATCATTTTTAATATAGGGTTATACATAAGATAAATTCGACTATAAATATTCATTATAAACCTAAAAATATTTAATACATAATGGTATTTTATTTTTAATTTTTAGACAATAAATAAGTTAATTTATTTATGACACAATAATGATGCAGTAATTATCTTATTAATGAAATATTGACATAATTGATGTTATAAATACCCAAATAAATGTAATTTTAGACTTTTTATGAATTGAAATAATTTTCTAGGTTACTGTGACATGTTAGAATTGATTTCATTAAATTTTTTCAAACTAATCTTTCTGTTATGATTTTCACAGAAATCAATTACCAAATAGTGTCAAAATTGACATAAAATAGTATTTAAAACAAATATTATATTATTAATTGTTATTTTATTCCTAAAAATCTAAGGTTAGGAAAAATGACTTAGATAAGGTTATATATATTAATAATAAACAACTTGGGGTTCGTTTGTCTTGTTATAGTAAGTTTATTAACCTTATAGTGTAAGAAAACAAGAGACACGGTAGAAGTTAAATTATCTAACTTAAAGTTAAATCTAAATGATAAGGTTAAAATAGAACCCTAAACTTGTCTAATTTCTATTTTATTAGAGTATTTTGACCCATACCCACCTTAGATTAGAAATAAATCAATTTTGATCTATTAAAAACCGAATATGACTTTATAATAAAATAATATTTTTAGTTTTTCCTAACGTGCCCCTCTCCTCCCTTATAAAAGGGCACCTCCTCCCTCTCTTACTCAAATCACTTTCATCCTTCAAGCTCGTCCAAACCCTTCCAAATTATCTTATCCACTTCCCTAGAAATATTCTAGAGTTCCCGGTTTTCTTCAAAGACCAATTTTAGTTCCCTAATAGGAGGTCTCAAAGAGGCGCTTCAAAGAAGAGGTAATGTCCGTTACCGATTCATTCAACTTTATTTCTTCTTCAACTTCTTCTTCTTTAGTTGTTTAATTATTAAGTAATAACCTAAGTATCACTCATATACTGGTATGTTATTATAAGTATGAAACAACCCTATTTCACCATCTATCCATCCTACGGAAAACGAAATCACCGCGCGTGCGTACGTACGGAATACCGTCTCCACACCGTGGTGTAATCTATTTTCAACCACCACCTTACTTGGATGGGTATAATGGTGTAAATAATAACTATATATGATTATTGTAAAGTGATATTGATTCTGAATTAGTATACATACACTCCAATATAATTCCACGATCATGGGAACGATATCATCGCTCGTGCGTACGTACGGAATACCGTCTCCACGATGTGATGCGACTCGTTCTACATAATCTTCATTGCATAATGATTATATAAATTAATTTAATGAATGAATATGATATATATTACACTAATACCATTATGGAAATGAGGAATCTATAACCTAAATAGAAGAATAAGAATTTATTTGACAAAACACGCATAAGAACAAAAAGTAATAAACACCCGAATAACAAGTAGAAATGAAATATTACTAATAAGAAGCTAAGAATATGGCCATATATGATATCATAACAATGAGTATGATTCTGGAATAATTCAATGACATTATTTAAATCATTATACAAGAGTTTCAGACACTTACAAAGAAAATCAGACCGAAGGTAAGGGAAAATCTCGCAATCTAATTTTTATCCGAGATTGTTTATACTTCAGAATTTACTGGGGAATATTTATCATCCACATCCATGTTTCCTCAATATGTAATATTTATATCTTTATAAAATTGTTTATATCCAATTTTACCCTTTGGTGAGTTTTTAGTAAAAGATATGAAAGGAATCTTTTGTCGTTTTTCGTACGAGGTACTTTTTGACTTTTCCGACAAAAGTACGAGAAGAATGTTTTTTTAACTTATACAGCATGAATGGATTTTTAAAACAATATTTCCAAGTAGATTACTTTACAAGTTTTCACGTTTATTTTTAATCAACTTCTTTTAGTTTAAAATTGTATGACATGTTAAGAAAGGAAAAATGTTTTTGAAGTAAAAAGGATATTTTCCTCAAGAATGGAGTTCAAGTGTTTTATCAAAATTATTTTCCATCTAAGATAATATAGGGTTCTGTTTCTATCCCTATTATTACATTGATTTGATTATGTTGTGATGGAATTATTTTTATGAATTCCTTTATCTTATATGAATTGTTTTATGATGTCACGATGTTTAAGAATCCCATTTTTATTACATGGGTTATGCAATGATGTATGATTTTTCTGATTTTGTGGAACACATAAGAATGGTATCATTATGAGATGGGTGAGACCTATATCTCCCTCCAATTCATTTGGTAAATATTTATATCTCATGATATATACATGGATGGCACGACAGGTTAAACCGGTTCAGTGAAACAGGACTGAAACGAGGAGTGATCTTGGTTTAGAAATGGACTTTGTCCGCCAAGATAGTCTTGGCAATGAGTCTTTACTACTAAGAAATGACTCTCTATAATTATGTGTGTATGCCACAAAGTTTCATGTTTTAAGGTATGATTATTGGGATTACATTTCACTACTATGATTTATCCCATGTTATGAAATTATGATCTCTTTTGCAGGTTATGATTTCCAAAATGTTATGTTCTTATGAATATGATATGATTGATATTTCTTTTGTTTACCCTTACTGAGAATTTCAGCTCACCCTTTTGTATGTATTCTTTCCCCAGGTCAAGAAGAAGGTTATTAAGTAGGATATTCCAAAAAGGGACTCAAGATATGATGAAATAAATGGGTGACAATGTAGATGATTTATGAACCAGTTGTTTATGTTTCTCAGTTTCTAAAGACACTATACCTATACGGTCCTTTCATGGTTTTGGTATATGTTGTAATAAGTGTAATTCAATTTTCATGTATTATAAATGTATGTAAAGTATGTGTCGTTATATGGCATGTACGAGGTCTTTCCGTACTCCGCCAAAATCGACCTCCACGTCACCCCTACACACCGTGTGTGTGGCCCGGGCACGGCCAGCACACGTCTTCGAGTGGGAAAAGAGTACATGGCGTGTACTCAGAAAGTACACGGTGTGTACTTCAAAAATTTCCAGAAACATTATTTTTCCCAAAAACTCTAGAAAAAGGAAAAACATACCTCAAACAAAGATCCAGGTTCATACATTGTGATCCCTATGAACATATTTGGTGCCTTTATAACTCTAAATGGCATGACCATGAACTCTAAGTGGAAATACCATCTTCATAAGGCATTCTTTACCCTCAAGTGGTGATACCCAGACCACAACTTGATCATAGAGAACATACTAGATCCTATCAATTGGTAAAAAAACACCAATACTTGTTATAGGTTATAAATTCTTGATAATATCTTGATTCATTCTCTAATATCTAATACACTACCTTGGACTACCATTCATCTTCTTGGACAACAATAGTGGAGAACCTCATTACGACACACTAGGCTAGATGAAATTTTTATACCTCAGATAATTTATAAAAATAATCAACTCTTATAACTCATAGGGTTCCTTCTAATAAAGATTGATCAAAATCAGATCAACATAGGGATGTAAATTTATATTAAACATGAGATCATGTTGAGGGGGTAGCGTCACAACCTCCTTGGGGAAAAATGTCATAAAACTCCCTAATGACCCTGGGATCCCCTATCATCCTAGAATCTACTTATTTTATTGAAAACTCTACTATTAAGTAAATAAGGGGATCTACACATCTAATACCCAACTAAATACATTGCTCGCTAACAAAAACTAAAAATTGGCCATCCATCTACAAAAATATGAATCTCCCTTAGAAGTAGATGATAATAGAAAGCACAGAATAAAAATAATCAATACTGAGTATGAAACCATACAGTTTTATCTAATCCAAGAAAAAATATCCACATGACTGATGTTTCCCCATTATCCATTTATACACCTAGAATACATAAAATAAGCTGGTTTGGACTCTGATTAGCATAGTCAGTACAATGGGAATGGGAACCCTCACCACTTCTAGTCCCAATAAAAATACTAGAGTGGGTAAAATAAAGTAGTGTGCAGCTCCTGAATCAAACAATCCATAAATAAGGGTAGACAATAATGTATTTGTAACTCCAATGATCTCTAGACACTCTGGAACTGGCACCTACATTGAATTTAATTATCCATTCCCAACTACCCTACCTCCCTACTGACAACAAACTTCATTTCCATGATTATTCAGTGTCCCTAAAGAAGACGAATATCCTGAGGTCTACCTTTACCTATCCCAACTCCTCTTGGTGGACTATAATCTTGCTTCCTCTGTAGCTAAAATGGACTCATTGGTAGATTTTGTAGAGGTTGACACTATTCTATAACACCTTAACCATGCTGGTATCCAATAATCACTATCAACTAATTTTTACATTGAACATAGTTCCCACATATGATTCAAGATTTCCCAAGGACCACAAAAAATCAAATAAACCACTAGCCTCCAAAGATCAAAAAGTAATTTGTTGAGGTTAAATCCCCACTAGTCAAAACCTTGAATGCCCTTTACCTGAGATGTGTGTCTAGTAACTCTACTCTTGGAAGAACCCTATTGGTTCCCCTATCATAGTAAACCTCCACATGAGTTTATACATTTGATCACATCTACCTTCTTCTATACTTACAAGTATATTGGAAATGTAAAAGAAATGACTACATACTAGATATAAGGATTGAGTGCCTCCTCAAGATGTCACAAATGGGACTCTAGGTTCAGAAAAATATTAATGGTGAAACAAAAAAGATCATTAAACTTGACCCCAAGCTCCCTCATAGACATGCTCCCTAGCTGAAGAGAAAGTGGCTCCTACCTTTTCATGTGCCTCATGGTTGATGATAGGAACTCCACTCAAAAATCCTTCTAAATGTATGACCACAACAGATCTACCTCCTTTTAGTCACCAAGATATATCATCCACCACTAACGCATAACTCCTTACATCTAACTCACAACCAATGGGACCCAAAACTCTACCCAGACCTGTATCAAACTGAATGGGACCTCAAAATCCTCCAACCAGGGCTCTGTCTCCACATCTAAGACATTTTCCTCAAACTTTAGCAAAGAATTTTGTTATAATTATCATGATATCCCCTTCCACTGATAATCAACATCAACTGGATCAAACCTTTGGTGATCAATTGGGTTATTCTTCTAGACCTTACTATCCTAAACCACACATGGAATACGTATAAGTTCCCTGGATGAAAGAGAAAGAAGGATTTTATAATCTTAGTAGTTTAGAATTTTATCAATATTCATTGAATTAATTCATTTTAATTTCCCAGAACCAACCAATTCGGATAATAACACAAGAAATAATGATTTATATACCACTCTTAGTCCTCTTCCCTGCAAGTAGTTTCACCTCACTTTGTCGTTTGATAGGATCGATGTCCTTGTATCGGATCATTTAAGGCCATAAATTCTTTGTTCTAGTCGGTCTTACCTGGAATATGTCATGCACTAAGATTAACTAATATTTTTTCTTTACCAACCTATGCAATACTCATAGTGATTGTAGTGTCCCATGATTTTAGACCGGATGAAATGTTATGAAGGAACTTTAATTTTCAGTTTGGTGGGAAAACCGAATTGTAAAAAGATCTTAGGGATGAAATTATGATAGTTTGAACACCTCAATATAGTTTTTTAGAATTATCTAGAGGCCAAGATTTTTCATGGGAATTCCATTGATTTTTGAGAGAATTGAGATCCAAATATTAAAGATTGGGAGAAATTGGAAGCGGTGCACGGTATGTCTAAATCCGTGTGGCCATCTAGAAGAAACCATGTGTTCAGTCCAAGAGGGTTGTGGGTATTGCATGGTTTTTTATGACCTTGCACAACTAATTTCATGGTTGTGTAACTATTTGTATATCATTGAGAAATTAGGATAGTGTGTCTTGTTCATGGTTTCTCAAACCGTGTGCATGAACCATGCGAGCCACCACACATATGTAGTAGCCCATGCAGGTTTGGATAAAAGTTTGGATAACTGTGTGAACAAACTATATTCCGATTTAAAAAGGAGATTTTATAGTTTTTCTCTATTTTCTTTTAAAAATTATCCTTATTTTTTCTCCTCTATGAGTACAGGACCTCCCCCTCTCCTTCTCACTCTCCTCTCCCTTCAATACAAGATTTGAGCTACCTCCTCTCTCTGGCCTCTATTTTGAATTTAATCTGTCACAATGGAATCCTCTTAGTAACTACTTCACTCATATTGATTGATTTTTCTATTTATCTCACCACCATTGGAGTAATCTATATGGAAACTAATTTTCATATTTTCAGTTCATTAATCCATTTATTCAATTTCTCTCAAACCTTATCAAATAAAATATTTATATTGGATGAGTGGATTGTCCTAAGTATGAGGTAGGGGTATATTGATTTTTCCTTAATGTCTATATCATTTATAAATTATGACATTGTACCATGCACCTATATTTCCATGTGAAACCTCTTAAATATTAATTTAAGTTTTTGGAACCTAATGCATGAATTTATTATCTATTACGCTTTAGAATTTGGCGATTGGGGTTTTTATTATTATCTCGAATCATCCCCATTGGATGTTTCCCTTTTATGTTATGACCTATTATTTGTCTAGGTGATGTAATCACCATTCTCAGGTGTTTTTTTAAATTATTATAATTATAATTCTTTTACTTGTTTATAACCACCTTAAGGTGTGTTTAATTTACTCACATTTAAGGGTTGAATAAATTGTCTCAAATGATATGATATATTTTTATTTCCCCATTTTTATAATAAAAACACCTTTGAGGTGAGATATCTTATCTAATAAAAAAAGGGTCCGATAAATATGATATGAGAAAGATTATGAATAGAATACTTATGTACACAGACTTTACTTTTATAATTGAAATGAATAATGGGAATGAAACTCTTTTGTATACTTTAGTTGTGAAGGAGTGTTTATGAATATATACTCTTTTGTAACTAAACATAAATGATTAAATGAGTTGTGTATGCCTTGAGTGATACATGGGTTCCCATTTATGGAATTCCAAGAATTTTCTCATAGGTTATTTGTTTTATATTACATTAGGAGTGATACTTGGTTTTATTTAAATAATACCTTGTATGTGATCACCAAGAAGATGACATACCTACCCATGAGAGATACTTAGTCCCCGATGTAGTACACCAAGTATAGGATCAGTGGTAAATTCCTTATGACCCTTAAGCATTACTTAGATTCCTAAGTATAAATTCCTTGAATGAGATCATATGCTAATTGAGATTATTATACCCATGAGTGATACATATTCCCATAGTTGTTAACCTTGGATGGAATCAATGGAAAATGTTGTTATACCATGCCATGAGAAATACTCAGTCCCCTATGTGGGGTACTAGGGAAGAACTTAGTGGTTTATTCCTTTATAACATACTAAGATTGATACTTGGGATTCCTCTTTAAATATCACAATGGGTGGACTCTTATGGTGATGGGTAATTGTTGTTCTATTTGTGCGATACTTGGGATTCCTCTTTATAGATCACATTGGATGGGTTTGGGATAAAATTTGATTAAGAACCATAATGAAACTTATTTAAATGTATAAGAAATGCTAGTTTATTAGATTTGAGGACGTGTCTTCCAAGCTAAAGAACATTCTTGGGTTCGTTCCATGTTTGCGTTTAGCCCTTATGATGGTCCGATTATGTTCCCATTCACTTTAAACTAGAATTTATAAATATAAATATATATGTCTATTCACATATGTTATATCTAAAAATTTTGATAATGGTTTGAGATATTACAGCTTAGGACCAAGGAGTTATGGTAGCCAGGTGTCCCTAGGTAACCTGATCTAATTTTTTTACTTTTGTTTATTTATTTCTTCACCTATCATATATGCACAATGTTGTATTTTATATTCATAGACTATATAGATTTAGACACCATTGGTGATGGACTACTGAGTATATATCACACCCATTTCGGGATTCCACTACAATGGGGTACCCGAACATACATCACAGTTGTAGGTTCAGGTTTATTGTTTCTGGTTATATTGTTCATCCATACATGGGAGCTTATAATAATAAGATTGTGCAAGATATTAGAATGTCCATAGGGATATAATTTGGTGTATTTTTCCTTTTCTTTATGTACTTTTAATTTATTATTTGTTTTATTAATTCTATTCAAATTTATATAGCCCCATCTGAACATGCATGCATAGTTATATATATTTAAAATTGCCTATTTTATCAGTTATTATTATCTTTTACTGTTTTTCCCTTTATTTAAAATGTTTTTTTTTTGCTGTTTTTTTATTATGATCATTATTATACCTCTAAAATACTTTGATCATGCGGGTATAGTATCCTCAACATACCATCATTAGACCCTCAATGCTAGTCGGTGGCCTCTGGTGTATGGGGAGGTGTGCTTGAGGCCATATGGCCAACCAACTTGGGGCACCATTTTAGTGCCTCCTAATTTAGGATGTTAAAAGTGGTATCATAGGTGTTTTTTTTGCTTACTAATTTGGAATTGGATTATAGGATACTAGTAATGTGTTTTATTTTAGTAAATATTCATGTCTAGGAGTGATCAACCCATGCACGGGGAAAAGTATGAGTGGTTGGGTATGGTATCGTTGTTCATGTTGTTCCTTGTGTGATTGTTTAACATGCTTGTTTGTATAACATGATGTGTAGTTCTTATCATGTTTTCTTATAAAACTTTTTTTAGTTATTATTATGAAATGTTTAGCATACTTATCAATATACCATGTTAGGTGATTATTTATCATTCTTTTCTTTTATACCATGCTTCTATGATTTTTTTTCTTGGGTAGTGGCATATCATGATTTGGTAATTAATTTCATTGATTTTTATATTTACTACTCGTGGTAGAATTAGTTGTTATAATATTGATATAAAATTTGTTTTTAAATTTTCAACATCAACCTAAATGTTTATTTCTAGTATGGATTATTGGTGTCACCTTAACTAACCAATCATGACATGTTTGAGCCATGAACCATTGGTTTCATGGGATGAAACATACTAGATGTGATTAAATGGAGATAAATTTCACTTTATAATTTGTATGGGTGTATTATAAATTGGAAAATGGCGACCCATGTAATCAAAACATAAAATATAAACTTAATATTCCTTAAAACTATTGTATAAATTTAAAAGTTTTTTAAGTTTGGATTTAAATGAATGGGTTTCATATGGAACTTTTCATGACACAACCAAAGTAGGTCAATCTTGACCTATTATAATTATGAGATAGACCTAACTCAACCCATGTATATTGGTCATGGTGTTAAATTATTGTTAAATGAACCCGATAGGGGTGTTTCATAATTATAATGTTTAAAATGATTCAGGATGCATTCAGATGAACCCGAGATAGATTAACGGGACCCTCATAGGTCACCTTTATCTTGTTATTCCTTAGTACTTAACCCCATGGGGTATGATTATATTATATATGGATGGTTATCTAAAGTTTCTAAAACAACTTATATGGTGTTTCATATAAACATATGGTGGCATCTTACTTTTCCAATCCCCTATTTAATTAAAACAATACATTTTATCTATTATTGAACTTTAATATTATGAGGTTGATCTTAATTAAAATGTCAATTAAAATATAAAGGGTTTTTTCCTCTATAGATTGGAATTGAAATTTTATTTAACTAATCCAAATTTTGAGAACCTTATGGACAATTAAAATGGATAAAAGTAATTTATGTAATAAGTTTCCTAATTATGATAGGATGTCAATTAAATAAATAATGATTGAAAGGAAGTCTGATATAACTTTCTTATGTAGCCTTATATAATTTATTAAATAAAGTACCAAATCACTTTTTTCTTTCTAATGGTACTTGATTCTGTAAAACTAATCCTCATAATGTTAAAAACAAAATCCAAAATTAATAGAATGGATTAAAGTGAAACTCATAGAGGTGTTTTCGGCTTAAGACCCCGTGTAAGGGTCAGCATTACCTTATTCCTTGTTGAACATTTAAAATGGGAATGTGAATATATTCCCTAATATTATTCTGACCTATATGATAGGTTTTAGTGCCTAGATACCTTTTCAGGTGTTTCCTCTTGGTAGGATCAACACTTTATGCAATGGTAAGAGGCTAACCTATGGTAGGTAGCTCTCTTATAACTTTATAGAATTATTTTTTATTTTATGATATTTCTAACGTGTGGTACTATTCAAGTTCCTTTTTTCCCATGTAGAAATATTAGTTTCTAAAATGAATCATTTCCCTTGATGGGTGGATGTTCAGTAATTTTACCCTTATTAAGTGGGTGAGCATCATGTCATGGTCGTTTTTAGCAGGTTATACATTCATAGGTCATGGTAACCCACTTAACAGGTTTTGTGACCCTTCTTCATTTTAGGATGATGACATGGAAGATCGTCAATCAGATTCATAGTCATATGGGATAAAAATTATATATTTTAGTTCTCTTACAATCCATCAAATACTAGGATTCATAAGGAGGATATTCCTATAGATAGTATCAAGTGATGTGTCATTATGTTGATAGAAACTCAAGGTATTATACATCTATACACAAGGTACCCATAAAGTTATTAAATTTCTATAGAGAACCATATGAGTTTAGTGGTAATTATTAAAACCTTGAGAAGGTATTATTTGATCACTGGACATATTTGATGTAGAGTGACCTGTGCATTAAAGGAAATATTACTCATCCCAATTCTCATGATGATGTTATAAAAGTTCAAGGTGTCATAACACCACCGGTCAGGTTGGTTTGTCTTTTGTGCCTGATGTTATAGAAAGAATGGATGTAACTCAGGAGGAGTGTCACACATTAATATAGATTAAATATAGTATAAAATTATTTTAAGTGGTTAGTATATATCTAATTTTGTTTTATTTCTAGTTAAAATCATTTTGACCATGTCCAAGACCTACGGTCAGCGGTCGAGGGAGCGTGTGTCATGGGATGAGTTTTTGTTTTTTAGGGAATGAAGATTATGACACTCCTAAAGTGTGAATAATTGTGTCAACAATTATAGGGTGTCCTTCCAAGTATAATTTGTATATCCATGGAGGGTCATTTGGGAATGATCTTCCTTTATTATAAATGTTTTAGAGTTGGTGAGTTTGGAAAATGTGTCAATGCTTAAAAGGAAGAACGGTGATGAAATGGTTGTCTCTATACAGAACCTTTGGAAACACCATTAATAAAGGATATAATTTAATGGTTGTTCTTGAGAGATCATGTAATTACTAATGTGTTAAAGGAATCATGGTCATATTAATGATGACATGTTAGAAGGAGTGGTTGATCTCTTCTAAATAAATCAAGCAGAGGTGCTTCTACTATCCATTCTTAGCGTAGTTGGAGATTATTAGTTTAGAACCATAATGAGAACTTCATTTTGATGTAGTATGAGAATATATTTTCCCTTTTTGAAATCATTTAAATCCTCTTGGTATACCCTTGGCTTAGTGATAGTCATGTCCCTTATCTTTACATTGTCTAGGTTGTACTAAGAGAGATTAAGTTATACACCGTGCTAAATAAGGTACTTAAAAGACTTTGGTCTTGATTAATAAAATCCATGAAAGTTATGCTTATAGAATGTGATAATATTAAGAGGCATGGTTTTCCTAAGTTATACAAGGTTATCAAGTGGAAGCACCTTGTACAGACTCATGGATACCAGTTGTTTCCTTTTGACTTGATTTCCATGAAGATGTCGATTTGGGATCTGTCAGTGTTCTTGATGCATAAAAGTTTCGGCAATCTACCAACCTTTCACTTGAGAATGAAGAGTTTGGACTATCTTGGATGATATTTTTGGACTCCAATGGATGATTATAAGGTTACTTTGGACTTCATTAGATCTTGTATGAGATGTTTTGAGGGTGAAAACCCAAGTGTGTTAGATCGGGTATACACCCATGTTCGTGCTAGGGAATGACCACATAAATGAATTAAATGTCAGTAGACATTACTAGAATCCAGTTACATTCCTCAGAAAAGTTTCTTATAGAAATCTTCGGGTACCTTAATTTAGAGGCATTAAGATCTAGTTTTTGAAATGCATCAGTAATCTGAATTTATTGTCTTTTAAAATAGTCATCTGGAAGTGGATCAACTTGTTATCCTCTTTTTTGTTAAATGAGGTCAATAAAGAACCACTTTTTTAACATCATCAGGTTATGGAGAGTGCATTATGTGTTGTCTAGGGACATTTATAGAAAATCTGGCCCATCCAAGCTAAATGTGGTCGATTGGGAATCAACAATTCGATCATTGTGAGAATAATTTCATGATCTTCACTAGAGTGTTAATGGAAATCTTAAATAGGAAATTCCAATGGTGGATATACTATGGATTAGAGTTGAATATTAAATAATAGAACCTATGGTGAGGAGTTCCATAGGATGGTTGGTGAAAGAAATGAAAATGTGAGCATGTATTTAGCTATATGGGCTTAGGTAAACATTGTCTCAATGTTTCAGTTTAGAATATGAATGTTTGCTCGAGTTTTAATGGTTTATGTACCATATTCCAAAAGTGATGATTGGAGGTGCATTGGGAATTTGGAATCATAATTCGGGAATTTTTATGAAACTTTAAAACCCGAGTAGGTAATGTTTTTTTACGTTGTTTCCCCAAGGATTCTTGGAGGTTCATTTAGACATTGTGATTTAAAATTTAACCATTCAGTTTGTTCGCTTCATATTGAATCATCCCCATAAAATGTTTCATTTTTATATTTTGACCTATTCTTCATCTAGGTTATGTAATCACCCATTTCGAGTTTTTTTTATATTAATATAATTATAATGAATTTTCTTGTTTTTAATCACCTTATAGTGCGTTTAATTATCTCACATGTAAGGGTTGTATAAATTTTATCAAATGATATGTTTGGTTTTCCATGCCCTATTTTTATAATGAAAACACCTTTGAGGTGTGTTGTCTTCTCTAATAAAAAATGGTTTAATAAATATGAGATGAGAAAGATGATTAATTTCATTATTAAGTACATGGAATTTACTATTATAATTGAATTGAATAAGGGGAATGACCTTCTTTTTTATACTTGAGTTTTGATGGAATATTTATGAATATGGGCCCTTTTATAATTGAAATTAAATGATTAAATGAATTATGTATGAATTTACTGATAATTGGGTTCCTCTTTAAGTAATTACAGGGATGGGATCATAGGTTACTTGTTTTATATTACGCTAGGAGTTATACATGGTTTCTTTTATAGAATATCATGGATGGGATCACTGGTCAGATGACTTACTTACTCATGAGTGATACATGGTCCCCTATGTGGTATACCAAGGATGGGTTCGGTGGTTTATTCCTTGTGCACCTTGAACAATACTTAGATTCCCATGTAGGATTTCCTTATATAGGCTCATAGTATTACTGAGATTATCATACCCATGAGTGATAATTATTCCCCTAGTGGTTTACCATAGATGATCTTAGTGGTTATTATTGTTATATCAGTCCACAAGTGATAGGAAGTCCCCTGTGTGGTGTACCAAGGATGAAATATGTGGTTTATTCCTTTATACTATACCTATAGTGATACTTAGGATTCCTCTTTATAGATTGAATTGGATAGACTCTTACGGTAATGTGTAATTATTATTCTCTTGGTGTGATACTTAGGAATCCTCTTTAAGGATAGCCTTAAAAGGGCTCGATATACCTTTTTATTAAGAAGTTTAAAGCCTCCTTTTAAAATATATGAGGAATTATTGTTTATCAGATTTTAGGAAGCATCTTCCAAGATAAATAACATGCTTGGGTTCATTCCATATTTGTGTTTGGTCCTTATGATGAACTAGTTGTGTTCCCATGGGTGTTCACCTAGAATTATAAATATAAATATATTTTTCTTTTCATGTACATTATATATACATAGGATGATAGTAATTTGAGATATTATGGATAAGGATGAAGCAGTTATGGTTGGCCAAGTGTCCCTGAGAAACTTAAGATAAATTGTTTACTTTTATTTAGTTATTTCTTTACCTTTGATACCTACACACTGTTGTATTTTATATTCATATACTAGATAGCTTTTGACACTATTGGTGGTGGAGTACTGAGTATATCTCACACCCTGTTTTGGTCTCCATTGTGTTAGGGTACGCAAATAGACCTCAAGGTTTCTAGTTTAGGTTTTTGGTTTCTAATTGTGTTGTTCATTTGTACATGGGATCTTAGGAGCAAAAGACTGATCTGAAGCTTAGGATACTCATCGGGATATAATGTGGTGGATTTTAAAAATTCTTTATATATTGTTCATTTATTAACTTTGGTATGTCTTCTTCTTTTATTTGTGTAGAATCATCAGGACATGCATTCATGGTTATACATATTTGGTGTTGTCTGTTTTATTAATTATTATTATCTTCTACTACTTTTCCCATTATTTAAATAGATTCACTATTATTTTATTATTACTATCATTATTATATTGTTGTGCTAATTTTATCATGAGGGTATAGTCTCCACACTTCATTGTCATTGGAACCTCACTACTAGTCAAACTCTTCTAGTGTATGGGGTGGTGTTCTTAAGGCCATGTGGCTGATTGTCTTGGGGAAATGTTTCAGTGACTCCCAGGTCAGGACGTTATAGTGACTAACTCAAAATTCCTCCATATATCTCAATCAAAAACTTCTGATAAGACTATATCATGACCCCCATCCTCTAAAGTCATCCCTCATATGTTTCCAATGAAGAAGGAGATATAATGACCTTGAATTCCTACCGTCAGTTTTCTTCGAGTTGGTGATAAGCACTAAGTGTATAAAAATATCACCCAAATGGAAGAAATTACCCTCTATAATATAGGATTGGTAGATAGGAAAAATTAACCACAATAAAATCCCTGACATAATATTAAAGTAAACAAAATTCATCTCACAATACATGTATAAAGTAAATAGATACAAATAGTCTAAAAATAAAATACCTAAAGAAAACCCTAAGGCGGAGACAACACAACAACTCTAAAATCTGAGGTAGAAATGTCCAACCAAGTATATGAAGTCCTCTTAGAAATATGAAAATTGTTTGTTTATACATTGGGTGAGAAAAAAATTATAATCATTTGTATCATACCCAAAGTCTCTCATTTACAGGTGAAAAGAGCATACTAATGCTCCAGTGAGAAAACAATAGAACCAACAACACCTAAACAAGTCAATTAACCACACTACTAAAAACATAAATTAGGGATATTTTTTCTTTGCATTAGTGATGTTTTAAAATGTTGTTAGTTCATTTATTGATGTTTTTAAAAAATGTTGGAAAATGAGATGTCATTAAATTAACGATGTTTAAAAACATTAGAAATTTTGAAATGTTTATAAACATTAGTAATTAGAAATGTTTAAAACATCGTTATTTAGTGACACCTCATTTTCTGAAATTTTTTAGAAATTTCAGTAAATCATAACTCATTTACTAACGTTTCTAAAAAATATTAGTATTTTTTTAAAATTCATAATTTTTTTACCGCTATTTTTTTACAATAAAAAAATTACACAGTAATCCCCGCTCATATGCCCCACCCCTCCCCTTTAGAACGCCTCACCTCACGCCCCCCCCCCCCCCAATATGCCCCACCCATGACCCACCCCCCTCTAGTACGCCTCACCCCCTTTTTGTACGCCCCCACCCCCTCCAGTATGCCTCACCCCCACAAGCCAAAGCAGAAAATATGCCACCAATAGTAGTCAAAACCTACACCTCCAACATCACAACGAAAAAGATGACCAACTCACCCATTCTGATTTTGAATATTTAATTGTATTATGTTATATTTATATATATAAATAGGCTTCACTATTAAATTAATTAATATTATATTTATATATATATATATATATATATTAATATACATATGTTCATATAAATTTGTTTATATTTTATATTCAATATTTTCAATTTTCAATTTTATGTTTATATATATATATATATATATATATTTATTTATTTGTTTATATTTTATGTTTATATTATATATATATACATGTAAGGTTTATTTATATGTTTATATTATATATATACATATATATATATGTGTGTGTGTTTATATTTTATATATATATGTTTATATATGTGTGTGTACATTATATATATATATATATATATATATATATGTATATATTTTATATATGTGTGTATATATTTTATATATATTATATGTTTATATATATATATATATGTTTTTGTGTGTGTGTGTGTAAATATATATGTGCAAGTATACATATATATAATTATACATATATATATATATATAATTAGCCATGTTTTACAAAACTTGTAAAAATGTTACTAAAATAGTCACTTTTTCTTACAAATGACACTAAATTTAAAATTTTTAATTGTATTATGATGTATTTACATATATAAAGAAATATTACAATATTTAAAAATTAATATTATATATATATATAGTAATATACATGTATTAATATATATATATGTTTATATTTTATATTTTATATTTTATATTTTATATTTTATGGTTATATATATGACTATATTACATTATATATATATATATATGTTTATATTTTACATATATGTTTATATTTTATATTATATATATGTGTGTGTTTATGTTATAAATATATATATATATACGTTAATATTATATAAATATATATATATATATATATATATGTTTGTGTTTATAATATGTGTGTGTGTGTGTTTATATATGTGTGTGTGATTTATATATATTATATGTTTATATATATGCGTTTATATTTTACATATATGTTTATATTTTATATTTTATATATGTTTTTATAATATATATGTGTGTTTATATTATATATATATATATACATATGTTCATATTTTATGTTTATATATATATTTATATGTTTATATTATATATATATATATATGTATGTTTGTATTTTATGTTCATTTATATGTTTATATTATATTATGTGTGTGTGTTTATATTATATATGTAAAAACATTTATATATATTATATGTTCATATTAATATATATTTATATATATGTTTATATATATGTGTGTGTGTTAATGTGTGTGTGTGTGTAAATATATGTGTGTTTATATATGTATATAATTATAATTATATATATATATATAATTAGCCACGTTTTAAAACAATGGTAAAAATGTCACTAAAATAGTCACGCTTTATTTAAAATATGACTAAATTTAAAATATATATGAATTTTTATATATAAATATGTGTGTGTGTATGTGTCTGTTTATATATATATAATGATATATATTTTTATATATATGTTTATATATATGTATCTCTGTTTATATATATTAATATATATATATATATATATATTTCAAAATATATATTTACATCAATGTAGGGAAATGGGATATATATGACGCAGAAGCTGGAGAGGGGCAGTTCAAGTGGGCTGGGCCTATGGGTCATGTATTGGGCATGGTATGACTCTAGGCCTTCAGGTCATGTATTGCGGGTCAGTCAGGCCTTCTGCATTGGGCCTACAGGTCATGTATGGGTTCCCCTTCAACCCTTTAAAGGGGGATTATCCATAATAAAATAAAAAAGAAGGCCTTCGGGTCATTCGGGCTATATAAATATATATATTTAGCGATGTTTCTTTATGAACATCATTAAAAACCACCACTAAATTCCAGTTTTTTATAGTCTCAATCTCATCCTCACCATGGCACACTCACTAAATAATAAATCCAATTATAGTAACACAATAAAAAGTATGTAGATAAAAAAGGGTGCCTGGACCACTTTCCCACTAGTTTTCTACTCACACCCCAACATCGTATGCCCTGGCATGCTCATATCTTTCATATAGAAATATTACCTATAAACACTTGGGTGATCATATCACATCACACCTCACCTGAAGACACCTGGATCATCAAATCAAAGCACATATCACACAAAAATACCTAGGCCATCACATCTCACCCATAAGCACTTGGGACATCACATAATTTCACATCTCGCATAACCAGAATAATATGGTGTCATGAATATGAAGGACATCAACCTTGTTCCCCCCTCTTTCCACACATGACCCCAGCTATAAGATATATCATCAAACCAAAACAAAAGTTCACTTTTTTACATCTGTCTATCATAGCCCATGCATATCAAACTCACCTGGAAGAGGGAGTGGGGAAGAGGGAGTAGCCAACAATCCATCCTCACCATCGCGATGTTAGGAAAAACTCACCCAAAACATTTCATTGTCAGAAAATAGTGCTAAAATGAGTGGGGTGCATATATAAATCACAATGAAATAACAATTATATATAATAGCCTCGACACACAAGCCCAGCCTATGGTTTCATAGCAAGAGTCACATCCCAACTCACAACATCAGGCCTCACAACCTTCACTACTTTCACTGCCACCACTAAATAAATAACACCACACGTGAAAGACACAATCCACAATCCACACCTCATCTTATTTATCAAATTAAGAAAATTTCCATATTTCACATTACCAACCAGTTTCATTTATCCAGTCCATTTATTTTACATTGACCACACTTCCCATTTTAAAACAAGCGTTCATTAGCCAATCCCACCCATGTCATTTCAGTTTCATCATTTAACAATTTATTCTATTACTACTGGGAAACTAGAACAAAAATTCACAACTCAAACACAAAATTAAACATCCCTTCCTCTTCATACCAACAAGCCCCACATTTAAACCATTTCAAATCACCACCACTTCCCATCACAATTTCCCCACATCATAACCACTTTCACATCACAACCTCCATATATCACAAACACTTCCACATCACAACCACATCATAACACACCCATGTATCATCACATATTCCCCCACAAAATAAAAACACATGTCACAGCTTTATCAAAACCACTTTTCACACATTCACATAAATTATTTTTTATTTAAGTATGGGGGTTCTCATCACATTCACATTACTTTTTAAGAGAATTCTCACACAGACCAGAATTCCATGGAAAACCAATTTATTAATCGGGTATATGTTCTTAACCAATTTCATTCAAGGTTATATCAATAAATTACACAACATGGGTTCTAAAAACATGTCAACTACAAAAACAAAAATTCCTCCAATGTCCATAATTTTCATCAAGGAATCAAGCATGTTTAAACTCAACAACAATAACATCAAAAATGGTAAGAGATACATTTCATTACCCATTCTACTTAAATTTCTTTTAAAACAATTAATTCTATTCATTAAGATAGTGAAACCCATATTATAGAGGATAAACAAAATCATAACCCCTCTTTTATTTTAGAACTAAAATTAAGTTGAAGGATCCCCTACCTCAATTTAATCTTTCTGAATCACTACCTAAGATTAGAACAAGAGGAACAAAACTGTCTTGCACCAAAATGAAGGGAAAAAACATTGAAATCCAAGAACACAATTTCTCACATCATTAATATACCAAAATATCACACAAACCAATGTTTACTTGATAGTATCATTTCCCCATAAGAATAACAAGGATAAAAAAGGAAGGGAAGGAAGGAAAATCACTTAGATCCTCTAAGGATTGATCTCCCAAGGTCAGGGTTTAAATCCAATGAGAAGGAGATATAAGACCTCCTAGGGACACACTTGGTTTTACAAAGAACCAAGAAAAAATATAGAATAAATGTAGGGTTTTAGGGAATTAGGATTTTGTAGGTGTCCTGGAAAAAACAAGACCAAAATGAAACACCACACACCACGATACAGAACTAGTGAAAAGAGAAAGACCATGGAATAAAGTTAAGAGACATTGTCACAACCTAACTAGTCAAACCCCCATTTAAAAAACATGTAAAAGTATGTTCCATGGGTCAAAAAACCAAGGAAATTATTAGGGTGCAACCAAGACCACCACATTACAAAACCCATTCATGATGATGAATGATATGTTGTAGTCCATCTCTAAAAAATAGCTACGTAAAAACACCAAAACTCCTCCTATCAGACACCACACTATAGCCTTCATATCCACACTATAGAACACATCCACCAAGAGAAATCTAATTTCAAATAAATCATCCCCTTGGGACTTTACGCTGAAATATCACTCCATGTCATAGCCATACTAATTTTAGCATAACCACCAAAACTCTTAACCTCAAGCCTTTATGCCATAAATGTCCTCTTCATGCCATAGTAACACCCCATATGGAATAGTCTAATCCTCGACCCCATAGAAACCTTCTTATCTAAAATATTTGTTTTATCTCATCCTTTTACCCTCCAAAATCCTTGAGACTTCACCCAAACAACTCCACCAAAAAAATGTCCTCAAAGTGACAAGTCATTAAGTCTATATTGTTTCCTCAGATACCTCTCAAACTATTCATTACCTCAAGAATCAAATCCAAACCTATAAAAACAATAGAGGTAAATTGGTCCAAACAACCACCCCATGAGATACCACTCAAGGATCTATTCACAACTAAAACACCTTCATAATCTTAAACTAACCTCAAGACACCTATATCGCATGACCATCTATAAAAAAAATCCAAAATCCAAAAATCCAATCCAATTATTTCTACAACTAACACATATAATGTCCTCAAGTATATAAATGAAGGAAATTCACTTCCCATACAAATATATTATTCACTTTGGGTGACACTGAATCACCCACATGGTTTTAAAATGTGACAAAGTATAATGTGACTTGATTAGGAAAGGGATATCCCCTATTAATATGCTTGAATTTTTAATCACACACCATCATCAAGTAAAATAGAACATCACATAAAATAGTATGCACTACTACAAAATGTGCTATTAACAGTGCTAAAAATGATCTTTTTCGGCACTTAAAAGTGCTTACTACCTAAGTGATATTAAAATTCTTCACCCTTTTTCATTTCTAGAAAAAGAACTGATAAAGGTACCATTTATCAGTGTTTCCAAAAAGGGATAATAAAATAATATTTTATCAGAACTTTTTGGAAGTGCTGATAAAGGTTGTCTTTATCAGTAATTTTTTTAGATTTAATAAAGGTTACCTTTATCAGTGCTAGATAAAGCATTGATAAAGGGACCCTTTATCAGTGAAATAATAGGTGTTGATATAGGGTACATTTATGAGTGTTATATTTTGCACTAATAAAGGTTTATTTATTATCAATTCATGTAGAGATGGTAAAGGTTATTATAACTACTACACAACTGCAGCCCTATAGCAGCCATGCAACATCCTTGTAAAATAAAAACCTACCAGAATATATAAAAAGGAATATAATTATACATAAAATATAGTACAAAATAAATAATTTAATTGAAATTAAATTGAAAACACAAATAGAATAAAAACACTATATTATAGAAATTTGAAATATTGGTTTTTATAATTACATGAGTAATTACAAATTGTCAAAGACATTCAAAAACATCAATGTTCCTTTTTCTTGGACCCCTGACCCTAGATCATGAAAATATTTTTCAACAAACCACCCTAGATTGAGTAAAAGAATTCACCTATATAAGAAAACAATTCTTATTTTAGTAATACTATAGATAAATAAATTAAACACAAAGTGCCAATTTTAAAATAAAAAAAATATACTTTGAGTCATATCGGGCACACTGTGTATTATATTGAGTTTAATGTGATTCCTACACATCACCAATGACATATGTATTGTTTTACTAAATTATCAAAATAATCTAAATGCATTTTCTTGGTTTTGAGTATGCCACTTCCCTTTTTTACAAAAATGTTAATTTTAAATAAAAGGACACACTTGAATCATACCGGTCACACTGTGCATCAAATTGAGGTTCACCCGATTCTTATAGATCAAAAATTACTTATGGATTATTGAACTACATTATCAAAAAATATGAATTCATTTTCTTAGATTTGAGAGTCTCACTTGTTCTTTTTTCTAAAATGGATTTTTAAACTAAAAACAAGCACTTTGAGTCATATCGGTCACATCATGTGTCATTCTTACATGATACTGATTCTCGCACATCAAAAATTACTTATGATTCATTTTCATAAATAATTAAGACAATCCAAGTGAGTTTTCTTGGTTTTTAATGAGTGACACATGTTTTTAACTAAAATGTCAATTTTAAACTGTTAATAGAAACTTTGAGTCATACCAAGAAAAATTGGTATTAGATTAAGGTGAGAATGATTCTTATAAGTCACACATGACTTATGGATCATTTTCCTAAAGTATCAAAACAATACAAATGAATTTTGTGAGTTTTGAGTATATTACTTTTCATTTTTACTAAAATTAATGTCAATTTTAAATAAAAAGACACACTTGGAGTCATGACGGTCACATAATGTAACATATTGAGGTTCATATAATTCATGCACATAAAAAATAAATTATGGATCATTTTTATAAATTATAAAAACAATTTAATTTGTTTTATTGGTTTTGATTAATCCTCTTGTGTTTTTAACTAAAATGTCAATCTAAACTGGAACCACACACTTCGGGCCATACCAGTCACATCGTGTGTTAGTTTTATATGAGACTGATTCCTTCACATCAAAAAGGACCTATGAATCATTTTCCTAAATTATAAACATAATATGAGCATGTTTTCATTGTTTTCAATGAGTGACACATGTTTTGAACTAAAATGTCAATGTTAAATTGATAACATCTACTTTTAGCCATATTGGGCACACCACGTATTTGATTTACGTGTGGATCATTCTAACATATCAAAATTGATAGAGGGATACTTATTATAAAGTATCAAAAGAATATGAATTATTTTACTCATTTTTGAGTATGTCACTTGTCTTTTCTACTAAACTGTGAATGTTAAACTCAAATCACAAAATTTGAGTAATACCAGTCACTCCCTGCATCAGATTGATGTGCGGTAAATTCCTACACATGAAAAATTAAATGTAGATCATTTTCATAAAGGTTGAAAATAATATGATCTTGTTTTATTGGTTTTGGATATTTGACATGCGTTTTGAACTAAAATAGTGTATTTATATTGAAACACATAATTTGGGCCACATTGACCACATCATGTCTTGAATTGATGTGTGTTAAATTCTTATATGTGATAAATGAATTATGGATCATTTTCCTAAAGATTTAAAACAATATGAGATCATTTTCTTAGTTTTGACTGTTTTATGTATTTTTTAAACTAAAATGACACTTTTATATTGAAAACATGTACTTCGAGTCATACTAACCACATCAGGTGTCAGAGTAATGTGTGGTTTATTCCTACACATGAAAAATAAATTATGGATCATTTTATTATATTTTGAAAAATAATCATGCTTGATTTCTTAGTTTTTATTGTTTCTTGTATGTTTTAAACTAAAATGATACTTTTGTATTGAAACGCATACTTCGAGTCATGTTGGTAACACCATGAATTAGATTGATGTGAAGTCAATTCCTATATGTAAAAATTAATTATAGATAATTTTCCTAATGTTTGAAAATAATCTAAGTTATTTTCCTTTGTTTTGGATATTTGACATGAGTTTCAAATTAAAATGACACATTTTTTTGAAAATTCATACTTTGGGTCATATTGACCGCATCTAATCTTGGATTGATGTGTAGTTAATCCCTACATGTAAAAATAAATTATGGATCATTATCCAAAATTTTAAAAATAGTACGATAATGTTTTCTTTCTTTTGGCTATTTGATGTATGTTTTAAAATAAAATGACACTTTTGTATTGAAGACAGATACTTCAAGTCATATCGACCACATCAGGTGTCTAGTTTATGTGTGGTCAATTCCAACACATGAAAAATGAATTATATATAGTTTTAATAATGTTTTAAAACAATATATCGCATTTTCTTAGTTTTGACTATTTGATGCATGTTTTAAATTCAAATGACACTTTTATATTGAAAATACATAATTTGAGTCATAAATAACACATCATGTGTTTTATTGACATGTGGTCAATTCCTACACATGAAAAAAAATTATGGATAGTTTTCCTAATGTTACAAAATAATACAATCACATTTTCATAGTATTTTCTGTTTGACATGTCATTTAAATTAAAATGGAACATTTCTAATGAAAACACATACTTTGGATAATATTGACCACATTGTGTCTCAAATTGATGTGTAGTCAGTTCCTACATGTGAAAAATGAATTATATATTGTTTTCCTAACGTTTGAAAATAATTTGATCTCATTTTCTTAGTTCTATCTATTTATTTTATTTTTTAAACTAAAATGGTATTTTTGTATTAAAGACATATACTTAGAGTCATACCAACCACATTGGGTGTTAGATTTATGTGTGTTAAATTCCTACAAAAGAAAAATTAACTATGGATCATTTCCCTAAATTTTGAAAACAACATGATCTCATTTGATCAGTTTTGAATATTTGATGTAAGTTTTAATCTAAAATGAAACTTTTTTATTGAAAACACATATGTCAAGTCATACTGACCACATTGGGTTTTAGATTTATGTTTAGTTAATTCATACACATTAAAAATGAATTATTGATCATTTTACTAAAGTTCGAAAACAATATGATCTCATTTTTGGGGTTTTGAATATTTGAAATGTGTTTTAAACTAAAATAGTGCATTTCAATTAAAAACACATAATTTGGTTCATATCAAACACATTTGGTCTCATATTTATATGTGTTCAATTCATACACATGAAAAACGAATTATGGATCATTTTTCTAATGTTTGAAATACATCCAATCTCATTTTCTTAGTTTTGACTATTGGATGTATGTTTTAAAATAAAATGAAACTTTTCTATTAAAAACACATAATTTGATTCATACCAAAAATATCGATTCTTGGATTTATGTATGGTCAATTCCTACTCATAAAAATAAATAATAGATTGTTTTTCTAAAATATTGAAAACTATCCGACTTTGTTTGTCAGTTTTTTAGTATTTGATGTATGTTTTATACTAAAATGACACTTTTGTGTTTAAAACACATACTTCAAGTCATACCAACCACATCAGGTTATATATTGATGTGTGCTCATTTCCTACACATTAAAAATGAATTATGGATCTTTTTACTAATGCTTTAAAATAGAACAAGATCATTTTCTCAATTTTGGCTATTTGACACACATTTTAAACTAAAATGGTACATTTCTATTGAAACCACATACTTTGGGTCATATTAATCCTATCGTGTCTCTGATTAATGTGTGGTCAATTCCTACACATTAAAAATGAAATTTGGATGGTTTTACTAAATTTTGAAAACAATCTGATCTTGTTTTCTCAGTTTTGACTAATTGATGTATGTTTTATACTAAAATTAAACTTTTGTATTGAAAACACATACTTTGAGTCATACTGACGAAATCGGGTTTTGGTTTGACATGTGGTCAATTCCTTGACATGAAAAACAAATTATGTATTGTTTCCATAATGTTTGAAAAAAATATGAGTTTATTTTCTTGGTTTTGACTATTTAATGCATTTTTAAACTAAAATGGAACTTTTGTATTGAAAACATGTACTTTGATTCATACCAACCACATTGGGTTTCAGATTGATGTGAGGTCAATTCAGACTCATGAAAAATGAATTATTGATCATTTTACTAATGTTTTAAGATAATATGATCTTGTTTACTTGGTTTTGAGCATGTGATGTGTGTTTTTAACTAATACATAAATTTTAAAAAATAAGTATCATATAAAAATAATAATAATATTAAATAAAAAATAGATAAAATGATGGGAAACTTAACTAAATATATAGTAGGAAGTCACATATTCAGGATGTCTGTATTCATTCTGACACCATAAGTTCTACCCATTCATTTCTAAAAAAATTAATTTTCTCTATTATACTTCTCCTTGATAAATAGTTCAAAAATAATATATGAGAATTTTGATACTAATGATACACACCCCAAATATATTTCTATGTTCATAGTCTATACTGGATCATAAACATAGTAGGTAATCACCTAAATTTGATGTCGGAAAACATTTTGACACCATGCATCTCAGCCACTCATCTCTAAAAAAATTTAATTCTTCTTTTGAGTACATATATTGTGAGAAATAATGTTATTACTGAGAAAATATAGAAATATAAATGATTAAGAAATATTTTTAATGAAATTTTAATTAACTTCAAAAATTACCTATTCAGGGATGCTAGTATTCTTATTGTTTATGATATATTTCATAAATTTTTAAACATAATATCCACAATCATTGTTGTTATCTTTCTTCAAAAACTACAGAAAAAATGGACAAAATATGTAAATTGTTTTGAAATATGTTTTGATAGTTAAATATTTCATTATATACCTTAATCTATCTACATTTGATGAAATCAATAAACTTATTATATTCATTTACGGAATTCATTCCATGATTTAGACTATATTTATTGATCTACCTATAAAAAAAATTCTTGATAAAAAACAGATTAAAAAATATAATTCAAATTTTATCTATAAAATGTTGATTGAAATGCATTAAACATTCACAATACACATCATGTCTAGTCGTTTTTATGGATAATTGGATCCAAAATATATATATATATATATATTGGGTTTCTATATTGATTGTGATCGACATACTATTCTTTCTAAAAAACAAATAAGTAATGAAAAATATAAAAGTATATTTTATATGATTAGATTGCAGAGTTTTACACCTACATTATAGGCATCAAAAAGAGTTTTTCTTCTATTATTTTCTTCTCAAACACCTTATTTAGCACAAATTTTATCTTATCAATTTATTTCGAATCCAATTTAATTTCATTCATATAAATTATATAGGGATTAATGAATTCAAATCATGATTTGTAGGATTTTTCCTTTATATGGTATTAATGTAAATGAATATAGAAGATATGAATATTTATAAACTTTAATGAACATATTTGATCATTTTCTGTATAGAAATATTATGAAAATATACCTTATGTATATATTCACAACTGATACTCTCAACCTTTCAAACTTGAGAATCTTATTTATACTCTCAAGAAAAAAACATATGTAATGATAGTTCCAAATATTTGTTCTTCATATGGAATGTAGTACATATATACATATTTTAATGTATTCTCCACATTATGTATTAATGATAATATATATTGTGATGGAATTGGATCAAAGAAGGTAATCCTAGAAGGACCTTTTGTTTTCTTGGTCAATTAACTAGATTGTCTTAATCTGACCTTCTATTTCCTCATCATTTTATTCGTCTCTAATACCATACCTCACTTCCGTCCTTTTTTAGTCTCCTATTATAGGTTTTCCATTGGTATTTTTTAAAGACATACCTTTTTTATCTGTATAAGATTAAATGGAAATGTTATTAATGTTTTAATAGAAACATTAAATATTGTAATATCATGGTCATCAAGTAGAATAGGAAACGCAGTGGTTGGATCTGGATCTACCTCACTCCCTGCTCTACAGTGATATTTTTGGTGTTATTTATTGTCTATCATGTATCTCAAGATATTATACATCTTAACAATTTCAACTAGGTAATATGTGGGTTTTGATAGATAGAAACAGCATACAAATTTACCCTATAGAATTTTATTAATATAAATTTATTATAAGTTTCTTGATTCACATTTTGGAGATAGAGTAATGAAAAAAATTAATATATTGGGTAAGGTATTTGGTTGAGGGGAATGACTAGCCTCAAATATTGTGGGGTCATTTGGTTTTTCATGTGTTGATCTCTATTCTACCACCAGTTCGCTGTGATCCATTCACATATATTGGTCTGAAAAACTAGAACAGAAAATAATATATTAAAAATCATCTATATTTACCTGAAATAATTTCACCATCTTATATTCATCTTTGTGTGGTTTTTTCTTCTTGAAATATGTTTGAGGAGACACTCCAAAACCTACACCTCTAATACAACAATATTTTTTTGGCCACTTCAATGATACTGAAAGTAGTTTTTCTTCTTGTATGGTCGTTGTTGATTCTTATGTATAAAATATATAAAAATATATAAACATAAACATATATTTTTATATAATACTATCATAAAGTATAGAAAATTACTATTATATCATACTTACACATGTTTCATATATTTATTTTTTGTTTTCATCAACTATTTAAACCTCCATATTTTAGAAAGCCTCCTTCTATAGCACATTATGTGGGATAGAAGTGGATTCAGATTTTGATTCATCAATATTCATATAAATAAAAGAACTTATGTTGTTTCATATCACATGAAACATTTATTTTTCATTTAAAATACATACCAATTTAATCTCTAGTGAATTGTACCTCATCATTGTTTTTCGATAGGGGTACTTAGGTGTGATTCATATTCTTTATTTTAGGCACTCTAATGTGGTTTCAAAAATTTACAATTTTAAATAAAATTGGATAAAATAATTAATTTCAAATAATATATTATCAACCATAGTACACCTGAAATTATTTGTCATCATAAAGACTGATGAAATCATTCCATGTTTTATTATTTGTAATTCCTGCAAAAGTAATTGGTTGGTGTGGATTTACTTTTCCCTCATCATCCCTAAGATGAAACTTGTTAAGAAGAGTTTGGAAAACTATATGGGATTTTACATTGGACATTAAAACTTATTTCATAAGAAAAACTTCTAAAATAAATAAACTATACAATTAATAATGAAAATTAAATCTACAATTCATTATATAGTTTTTTAGTAAAATAGAGAAAGTATATCTTAACATTACCTTTATATATCCCTAAAGGTTTTCCTTTGTTACATGATGGATATGGAACCATGAATCTCTATCAATCAGAACATCCATCCTCATTGTGACCCCAACATAACAAATGAACATTGACTTGTTAGGGTTGATAGGTTGGCCATATTGATTCCATATAACCACAAATTTTATACCCATACTTATTACCTTGATAATTTTAGTCAACATTATGATGTTGTGTCATTTTTATTTTTTTATCAACATGTTGTTGATCCCCTAATAATTATGTGGTTTCAACATCAATTTCATGTTCTTCCATAAAATTGGTAATATCATCATGTGCAGAAGGTATTGTCTTCATGAGTACTCTAACATTTAATTTAGATCATATTAATATAGTATATAACACATAATATTATGAGTAAAATCATTGTATATTAAAACAAATAACCTTCTCATTTAACTCTATTTTTTAAAATGTTGAATGGATTTAGATACTTTATTGGGAATTATAATCCCCTATTTGTGGCCTTATATATCATACAAGATATTGTATACATTAGGAAAACCATTAATTGATTTTGATCTCCAAATGAAAGGTCCATCCATGATTGAATTTTCATTTGACCCTACAATTTTTTTAGTCACAGCAGGATAATCAACCAATTCACTTTTTCTGGATCTAGTAAATGAAATTATTGAAGTACTTGTGATTTTATTATTAATGGCTCATCCTTTTCCCCTTCCACACTGAAATTCGCCTTCATGAAGTCCATTTCATAAACATAAAATAAAATAATATTTTCAACCCATTTGTAATAGAAAACTGACTCTTTAAATTTTTTATAATCAAACTTGTATATCTATTCAATAATAAAAAAATATTACATATTTGGATAAATTGGGTTTTTATCCTTTGAACCATATATGTGCATCGCTTCTTCCATAAGTGTAACTCCAATATTTTTCATCATAATGCAGTAATCATTTTATTTTAAATAGAATATATAACCATTGATTACAAAACCAATGTAAGATATAACATTTTCATTTGGTCCCATATCTATACATCGAATTCGTTCCATAGTTGAATTCATATTTTCAGATAACTCTTTATAAATATGATCTTGGAGCCATCCTATTAAATTTTTATTATGTATATTTGATATCCATCCTCCATCCCTTTATATATTTAAATCTATAAGAATTTTTTTCTAGTCATAAACATGTGGATCAACATCACCACCATTATGTAAAATGTAAAGGTGATCTTTCCCCTACATTGTGATGGTAATTATAACAACATCTCTTTCGGAAATATCTTCGCCCATAAGGCATCCATTGTGACAAGAATTTGGGAGATCGATGCTATCAACATATTATAAGTAATTGGTTTATAATTCAATAGATTCTTCCACAATATATCATTCTACAATAAAACCTCTGGGAATACTTTGATTATTGAAAAACCCTTTCAAAATATTTATATATTGTTAAATGGGGTACATCTATCTGTAATGGAGAAAACCACATTATTAAAATTCTCTAACAAATTGAACCATAAAGTGGAAAAATATGTCAAATAATTATGGTGGGAAGAACATCTCTAATTCACATAAAATAATTGTAACCTTCTTATTCATGATTTTAGGCTTCATTGGGTCTATAACTTTATATCATATGGATTTGAAAAAGAAGAAAATTTTGTTAATTTATGTCATAAATTTTTAGGAAGAATGAAACATAAAGTGATGGGAATCAAATATTGAATCAAAACATGATAGTCTTGTGATTTTAGTCCTTATAACTTCAAATTAGTAATTAACAAAACATTCTTCATATTTGATGAATACCCCTCCAGAACTTTTACACTATTAAGGAAAATGAAAATTTTCAGTTTTTCCTATCTAGATATTGTGTAAGATATTGGAGGAAAAAAATCATTCCCTTTACCCTTCATTGGTGCCAACTCTTCCCTTATCCCCAACCTAGCTATGATTCCATATTGTGTTTTTTCAGGAATATTTAGTAATGTTCTAATAACACTATCAAATAATTTTTTTTCAACATGCATGGAATCAATAAAATGTCTTATATACAAACAATTCCAATACAGTAATTCAAATAAAATTTATCTCTTTTTCCAAAATGATTTTAGGAGGGTTTTTTAAAATAGTTTACAAAAAATAGATTCAATGACTTTTACTATATTGGATAGTTGATCACCCATTAGTGGAAATAGTTATGTTCCTTGTTTGGTATTCCAATTGATTTTTTTCATCCCGGATTGGAATTTATGTTGTCGAGGTAAAAAATTTCAATGTATTAAGAACACAATATTCGTTGAATTTTTCAACCGAACTATGTGTGTTCATTATTCACAAATGGGACACCACAACATTCCTTTAATGTTATAGTCTATAAAATATCCATAAGGAGTAATTTCATTTATCATCCCATAAAATATGGTCCTCAATGTGAATTATTAACTTCTATGAGCATCATACATTATAACACATGTATCCCACATCAATTTCAAATCTCTAATCAATATATCTAAATATAGATCAATATCATTACTAGGTTTTTTTGGTCTATATATTAGAAGAGGAAACATAATGTATTTTATATTCATGAATAAACATGGTAGAAAGTTATAATTTAGAAAAATTATGGTCTATATACCATGAGTACAACTATATACAAAAAAATTATTTATTCCATATATAGATAATGCAATACAGAAGTTTCTCCACTCATTTCCATATTTAGGATACTCATAATTAATTTTCTGCCACATAGGAGAATATACTGGATGACATAGTTTCCTATATTTAATTCTTTCATATGAATTCCATTTCAATTTTATTTTGGTTTTCTAAATTCCATATAGTCTTATAAACCAAGGAATGATATTAAACTACCATTCATATTTCAAATTACTTGATTCAACTTTGTTGTATCAATCTACACCACACTTAGTGTAACATCCCATTACCAATCTGAAAGGTATGCCTTTAACCTTTTAACGGTTTTTCCTTTTAATTGGATGTGTAGGGATGATAATGAATTGGTAGGATACCTATAATTTTGAATTTAAGGATTTGTTGGAATCTCATAATTAATTGAATTTTTCTATATGCTTTCAAAGGGTTACAGGCTGTGTAACTAGGTTACAAGACATGTAATGGTCTCTAGGTGCTTACCGTGAAGGGTTCACATCATGAAAGTTACACGATTTGAGGATTAATTACTAATCATGAGTTAATTAATTATTGGTTATTAGTATGAAGTGATGTGTTTTTCAGCGGTTAGGGAAATTACCAATTTCACAATGTGTAAAGGGGTTACACGTCATGTAATACCCTCACTATGGTTTTTAAAATGGAAACATGACTTAGATCCTCTTTTATACTCCTATCTAGTTTCACTTCTCTCTACCCCAAAGACTTCCTCGAGAGATCTTGGAGCCCTCCAACCCTTCAGGTCCATTTATTTAGTGTCTGGTCATTGTTGTGTTGGCAGTATGATTCTTGGGTAAGCTTTCTCCATCATTCATCATATTTATCTCTTTATCATCCTTTGGGAGTTCAATATATCATCCTAAAATTGATGGATCTATGCTCTTTGATGTTTTATCTTGTTTCAAGGTTGAGTTTTGAGGTCTTCTTCACCTTCGTTCTCATTTATGGGTTCTGTTACGAGTGTTGAATTCCAGGAAAATGGTAGGTGATTCTATTTTGTTTGGACAAATTGACTAACCTTGAATTGATTTATTTATTTTAATTTTTGATTTAAATTAAATTTATCAAACTTTATTCCAATTAATTTTAAAAAACCCAATTCTAGATAATTGGGATATTTGAAATGGTTTTGGCATGAAAATTTGGAAAACCCCCTAATTCCGTTGAATTGGAGTGTGTTTGTGGAAATTGGTTGATTTAAATTGTTTGATTTAAATTTTAGATTTAATGGAATTTTTTTAATTAATTTTTTTAATTTAATTATGGAAATTAATTTTGAAAATTATGGAATTGGTTTTGAATTTATTTTAGACTTGTGAAAATAGATTAAAAAGTTTTGATAGAAACCCATTGGTTTTATCTTGTTCAAAAGGCATGTTTTTTATTAAAATATATTTTAGTTTTAAATGGAAATTTTAATTTTAAATGGGGGAATTGGATTTAATTTTATTTTAATCAATCTTAAAATAAATTATCCATTATTTATTGTGTAATATTACATGTAATCCTTAGGTATTTTTTGAGTTATTTGGACACACACTATGTTTTTACAATGTTCTAAAACATTAATGCAGCAAGTCATATCCCTAATGGAATGGTGATGAGTCTAAATTGGCTAGTGTTAGAGGGATGTGTGTATGCGCATATTTTCATGATCACTTAGAGAATGCAATGTCCAATAGCTTGGAACTTTCATAGCTATTTGGAAAATGTCCATGTTTCTCGCATGTTTTATATTTAAGATATAATTATATGCCAATTTTGTGAAACCACATTACATGACTTATAAATTTATATAAACAATTTTATATAAATTTTTTATTTTATCCATTGTTTTTGGAATAATCAATCACCTGTAAATCATTTTCCTAATGTTTTTTCCATCATTTGAACTGTATAGAATTATTTGTTTAAATATGATTTAAAATTCCAAACCATTTTATTTTAAAAATTGAATGCATTCCTTGTTAAATATATTATTGGAATTTTTTATGGAGTCCTTGGTGAGACCATAATGGTATTTTAGCTCACACCCTACCCGTGACTTTGGGTGTCTGTAGACTATCTCCTTCCAGCTTCGAACAGGGGGAAAGGATCTCTTGGAGGTGGATCCAACTGTTGAACCATGTACATGGTGATTTATCTCCTTAGGGACTTTAGATGTTTTCCTATGTTTTTTTACTTGGGTTTTAGTTCTTTTCACTTTAAATATTTGTTTACTTCTGGTACATCATTCCTAGTGGAGTTTCTTTTGTATAAATATTGACATTCTTGTCTTGATTCTGCTATGTTTTGTGAAAAATATGTTCCCACTTGCATGTTTTATGATTCCAGGTGCTAGTCATCGACCCGTGGGGATCAGAAACCTCAATTTGATACCACTTTCTCGTGAACTAGCCGAAAGGTAGTTTTCTGTATAGGATTTTCCATGATTACCTGGATAAATATTTTGTAGTCTCTGTGGATGAAATCCTTGTTTACTCCAAGTCTAAGGAGGATCACATGCATCATCTGATGACAGTTTTGAGTCTGCTAATAAATCATCGACATTATGCCAAGCTTTGGATGTGTGATTTCTGGATTCGGGGAGTGAAATTCTTAGGACACGTGGTGTTAGAAGAAGGAATATCATTTTATCCTAATAAGTTAAAGGTTGTTATGAATTTTGAGCAACCACATAATGTCTTTTTGATTCAAAGGTTCTTGGGCTTAGATGGATATTATCGTCAGTTTTTGAAGGACTTCACAAATTTGTCTTCTTTGATGATTTCTCTAACTCGGAAGGGAGTGAAGTTTGCTTGGAATGATAATTTTCAATGTTCTTTTGTTGATCTGAAATTCCTTTTAACTACTTTATTAGCGTTTACTCTTCCAAAGGATGGTCAAGGCTATGTGGTATTATGTGATGACTCAGGTTCAGGCATTGGTTGTGTTCTTATGCAGGGTAATCATGTAGTTTCTTATGTCACTCATCATCTTAGGCCACACGAGAATAATTATCTGACCCATTACCTTGAACTAGCTGCTGTGATGCACGTTCTTAAGAGTTGGAGACACTACCTTTTTGGAGAAAGGGTTATTGTGTATTTAGACCAAAAAAACATGAGTTATATCCTCTCTAGAAAATATTTGAATCTTTTCCAAAGGCATTGGGTGGAGTACCTGAAATATTTCAACTTTTAGATCACCTATACCCCAGATAAAGGGGATGTTGTCACATATGTTTTGATTAGGAAGCTTCTGACCCAAGAAGTAAATGAATCTTTAGAAGACTGGAATTTGATGGCTCTCTTTGCAGAGTTGCATATTAGAGTCTAGGAATCAGGAGCTGAGCTTTCTTAGGCCAGTATTCAATTATCATCCACTCTTCTTGAGATGATTCTTTATGATCAATAGCTTTATGATGAATTATGTAGCATTAGAGTCTCTCTTTATAGTTGGGAGATAGTTACCCAATAGTCTTTTCCAAAGAGGGTGTTCTATGTTATTAGAATCGCTACGTTGTGACGTTAGCGGTAAGGAAGGCTATGATGGGGGACTTTCATAATTCCCAGTGGGTTATGCACCTAGAAACTACTAAGATGTTCTATGATATGCAAAGGTAGTTCTAGGGGTAAGGTATGAGATGGGTTATTGCTGATTTTTTTATCATTTTTATACATTCTAATAGGTTAAGTCCAAGCACTAGAAACCTTCATGTTTAATTTAGACACTTCCAGTTCCTACTTAAATGTGGGATGAAATCTCTATGGAATTTGTGGTTGGGTTTCCTCATACCCAGAGAAATAAGGATGTGCTATGGGTTGTGATTGATAGGGTGACCAAGCTGGATCACTTCATACCCATTCATGATACATCCAAAGTTGAGGAGTTGGGAAATCTCTATATAAAGAATATTGTCCATTTTCATGGAGTACTATCTGTTATAGTTTCTAATATGGATCCTTAGTTCACTTCTCCCTTTTGGAGAGACATTTATGAGGCATTGGGATCTCCTTTCCATTTGAGAACACCCTACCATCCACAGTCGGATGTCCTGATACAAATATCTATACAGATTCTAGAGAATATTCACCACACTTGTTTCATCAACTTTGATGAGGCTTGGGATGATCAATTAGGGTGGGTTGAGTTTTATTATAACAATAGTTTCTAATCTGTGATCAGAATGTAAAATTTTGAGGCCTTTTATGGTTGGCCTTATAAACTTCTGTTGTGTTAGTCAAAGATTGGTGAAAGTTCCTCAGTTGTACAAATCTTGGTATGAGAGATGACAGTAAAAATTCAGTTAATTCATCAGATAATTTTTATAGCATAGATCCAATATAATCCTTATGCTAATCATCACCATAAACCTATGGAGTTATTAGTTGGTGATAAGGTTTTCTTGGAAGTTCCACCCAGGTTAGGTCATTGATGGTTGGGGATACAAGGGAGGATTTATCATCATCTTGTAGGATCGTTCGATGTTGTTGAGTAGGTGGGGAAAGTTTCATACCATATAGAACTTCCAATGTAGATGATTTTGATACATAACATATTCCATGTATCACATCTGAGAAAGTATCTCTCTGATCCATCCCACATTTTGAGCTGAAGTGATCTATATATTGAACCAGATTTATCTTTGACTGAGCAGCCAGTTAGGATAGTTGGTTCTGATACCAAGGTTCTTCATCAGAGGACAATACCTTTGGTTAATGTTATATGGAAGAATGTTTCTGGAAATCATGATACAATGGAATGTGAGGCACTAATGAGAGATAATTGGTCTCATCTTTTTGGCATGGAATCTTCTTCATTGGTTTTCTGTGGGTAGAAAGTTTTTATGGTGGGCGGGTTGTAACATCCTGTTACTAATTTAACAAGTATGCCGTTAACCTTATCATCGTTTTTCCTTTTTATAGACTAGGTAGGGTTGAGAATTAATTGGGATGATACTTATAATGGTGAAGTTATATATTTTTTGGACTCTCATCTTTAACCGGATTTTTCTATAGGATATCGGAGGGTTACACAATGGGTAATTCGGTTACATGGCATGTAATGGTCATTAGGTGAGTACCATGAAGGGTTCACACCATGAAAGTTATATAAAGTGATGATTCATTACATGTTGTGAGTTAATTAATGATTAGTTTTTAATTTGAAGCAATTCATTTTTTTTGATATTATAGAAATTAACTATTTCATGATGTGTAAAGGGATTACAAGTCATGTAATACCTCGAATTCGATTTTTAAACAGGAAGCATGACTAAGATCCTCTTTTATCCTCCACTCAATTATCACTTATCTTATCCCAAATACTTCCCTAGGTGATCTTAGATCCCTCTAACCCTTTCAGGTCCCTTCGTTTGGTGTTCGGTCATCATTGTGTTGGTAGTGTGATTCAAGGGTAATAATTCTCCCTTATTCTTCATATTTATCTCTTTCTCATCCTTTGGAATTTTAATAGATCGTCCTTAAATTTATGGAACTATGATTTTTGATATTGGATCTCATTTCTCTGTTGAGTTTCGAGGTCTTCTACACCTTCATTCTTGTTTAAGGGTTTCATTAAGTGTGTTGATTTTTGAAAAAAAATGTAAGTGATTCCATTCAATTTGAAAAAATTGACTAACCTTGAATTACTTGATTTATTTCAATGATTTATTCAAATTAAATTGATTTAAATTTCTTTCAATTTATTTGATAAATTCCAATTCTAGTGAATTTGTAGAATTGAAATGGTTTTTTCATGCAAATTGGGAAAACCCCCAATTCCATTGGATTGGGGTGTGTTTATGGAAATTGGTTGATTTAAATTGTTTAATTTAAATTGTAGATTTGATGGAAGTTTCTTCAACTAAATATTTGAATTTAATTACAGAAATGGATTGTGAAATTTATGGAATTTCTTTTGAATTTATTTCAAACATGTGAAAATGGATTAAAAAGTTTTGATAGAAACCTAGGGGTTTTATCATGTTAAAATACATGTTTTTTATTAAAACCTATATTGGGTTTTAAATCGAAAATTGGCATTTGAAATGGGGGAATGAGATTTAATTTTATTTTAATAAATATTAAAATAAATTACCCATCATTGATTGTGTAAGAGCATATTAAATCCTTGGGTAGTTTGTGATTTATTTGGACACACTCTCTGTTTACACAACATTCTAAAACATAAATGCAGAAATTCACATCCCCGTTGGGATAGTGTCGAGTCTCATTTTCCAATTTTCATAGGTACGTGTGTATACACATATTCTTGTGATCATTTAGAGAGTGTGGATTCCTATATCCTAGAACATTCACACCTATTTGTAAGATGGCCATGTTTCTCACTTATTTTATATTTGAGATATAAATATATACCAATGGTGTTAAAATTCTTTACATTACTTCTGAATTTATATAAATTTTTTTATATAATTTTTTTAAGTAATTGTTTTAGAAATATTACATCACTTATAAAGAATTTTCTTAAAGTATTTTCCATCATTTTAACTGTCTGGCATGATTTTTTTAAATATGATTAAAATTACAAACCTATTTATTTTAAAAATTGAGAGAATTATTTTTGTTAATCTATTATTGGAATCTATTATGGAATCCTTGTTAAGATATACTAGGATTTTATCTCACTCCCAGCCTATGTATTTGGTTGTTTGTAAACTATCTCCTTCCATGTTCGAGTAGGGGGGATCTCTTGGAGGTGGATCTAACTATTGAATCATGGACTTGGTGAGTTGTGTCCTTAAGGAATTTAGATGTTTTCCTCTGTTTCAGTACTTGGGTTATAGTACTTTGTTTTTTAATGCCTTGTTGAATTCTAGTACATCACACATAATGGAGTTTCTTTTGTATGAATATTGACTTTATTTTAATGCTTATTCTATGTTTTGTGGAAAATTCATTCCCACTTTCATATTGCATGATGTTAGGTGCTAGTCATCGACCTGTGGGGATCATGAATGCCCTTCGGGATATGTCAGGTCTAGCTCAGTTATTTTGTCACTAGGGTACGTGGGCTAGTTCATGAAACTTATATAATTTTATGATTGATTCATGGTCCTTGATAAACAATATAAAATCATTTGGTAAAGAATTTTTTTATAGATAATTCCCATTAAACAAATAATTAGTTTATCATCATATGTTTGACAAGGAAGATCATTTTATTCTTGTAGCATATCATTAAAGGGACCAAGTAGTTATGTAAATATGGTGTCACTCCATCCACAACCATATTTCAAGTTATATAAGTTCAATATAGCTGACAATGTTGTTTATTTAGTAAAATAGGTACATAATGATCTCTTAGCATAACTATTTAACCTCTCAAACAAATTTGGACAATCACTAAGGTCATCTAAAATTTACATTTTCATTTCTTCCATATGATCTTCATCATAATTTACACTGGTATTCATATCAAATGTTACATAAACTGCATTATCATCCCCATAAGTGTGCATATTTATTTTTTCTTATGTTTAGTCCAACATTTATAGCTTTGATCTATTCTGTGAAAAATAAAATGTTCTTCTAACTCTTATGGATATTTTCTTGAATAAAAATAACATAAACATAGACAAAGGATTTGATAAGGTTCGTATGCATGGACTATTTCAAACATGATGAACTCTTTAACTACATATTCATTATTTTATATCATACAATTTGCGTTCATCCATATTTGATTCAACTCCATACTATTAGGTTCATAAAATATTTATTTTTTACAAAAATAAATAAATAAATATAAGATATTAATATTAAAAAGAAAAATATATAGATATTTATAATAAGTGGAACCCAACATTTAATTGTTTTAAATAGTTTCAGTATGCTTTGAAGGAAATGGGTAATTCAATTTAAGAAAACAATTATACCAATGGTGGTAGGTTTTATCCTCTGAATTCATCCAAAAATGATCACTAGTTCCCGGTATGAGATGAAAACTACTCAAACTAGTTCAAGACACATAGGTTCATGTCCAGAAGATATGGGAGATGAGTCTCAATCAACAAAATGAAATAATAGATGTTTATAATATTAAGATGGTGAGGATGAATGTTTTCTTCTTAAATATAAATGTTCCCAGATTGGGAGTTGGAAAAACACTAGACAACATTTCTTAGTTTTTTATTGAATATTAAAAACAAAGTATTATGAGTCTGATCCCTATAAGGGGCCCCTTGATTAGTGTAACTATAATAAGGATCAATTTGATGTTCTTACACACACTCATGCTGAGACAGTTGTTTCAGTTTCAATATTCAAAGCAATCCTCCAATTAATCTATGAAAATGAAAAGTATTTTGGTCTAAGGACTAAATTTCAAAAGTTTATAGGTTCCCTTAAAAAAGGCAGTAATTCTAAGATGGTTTCTATAAAATTTCTAGGTGGGAGTACAACAAGTTGGAGTAATTGATGTTTATTCATTTATTCACTTGTTTTGAGGTGTTTCTGGTGGTGTTTCATTGACAATATGAGTAGATATTTAAAGGAGTGAGAAATTTTTGGTGATCATCACTTGTTAGTGGACAGATGTAACGTGTGATTAATTTGAAGATCTAGAAAAATCAGTGAGAAATTGAAATCATATGTAACATTTGACCACTAAGAAGTATCAGTAGACCCTTGAAACTTCTTTCCTTTAATTATGACATCTTACCAATGATAGGTATCCACTTCAAGTATAAATTTTTCCTCTCTCATTTATTCCTATTTTCCATGTTTTGATACACTTTACATCATAAATCAAGAGATTTAAAATCACTATTTCATGTATAATTAGGTTTTATGGTTATTGTTATTATAGTTCATGTTATTTTTGTTAATTTTATTAATTTTATTATTCAAAAAATTGGATAGTTAATTTTTATTTCATTAATAAATGTAATTTTTCTATTAAAATGAGTTTTTAATGGTAATTTAAATTTATTTTTTATTATTTTAACTACGGTTTGAATTTTGATTAAAATTTATAAAATATTTATTATATGAAAATATTATAATTCTGATTAGACCATTAGTTTTGTTGATAATAAAGGTTAGTATTATTAATTTTTTTATCCCTAAAATATTTATTATAGATGTTATTTATATTTTTTTCCATTGTTAATTAAAATTCATAAAGGATTTGTTTATTTTTTAAAAATAAATTAGATTTTTAATTGAGTTATTATCATAATAATATATATCATCATTCTCTTTATTTTCAAATGAATTTACAGGTTGTTTTTTTAATAATTATAATTGTCTTTTAAATGGTTATTTTTATATTAAAGAACACAACAATATATAAAATGTGGTGGTAGGAAATATGGTGGTTGAAATGTTGGATGTCATGTAAATTGAGATATAAAAAGTGTTTTAAAAGTGATTTGATCTAGGATAATTACTATATTAGTTACTAAAACAGACAATGGACTACATTGAGATAAAGTTTTCCAGGATATACTAACCTTCCTCACGTTATTTTTTAATTCCTTCCTCTAGTCAACCATTTTATTTTTATCATTATTTCAATTTTTACACATTTTTTAACTTTAATATAGTTATACTTAGAATTAAATTATCATGAATATTTTAAAGACCCTTAAATTTCAAGGAAAATTTTTTTCTTAATTTTTTTGGGATTTTACGAGTATGCAGTTTCTGACGGAACCTGATTCCGAGACCCGGTGTGCCCGAAATCAATTTCTGAAGTTTAGCTCAGGTACGTTCAGTGAATGAATGAGTGAGTTTTTCTAAATTTTGAACAACTACTCAAAATCAAAATATGAGGGCACCTATGAAACTGCAGCGCTGGTAATTTCTTAGGAAGACCCTTTCTGGAGTTGTGTTTTCTCGGGTGATGTTGTTAAATAAATGGGTTAACTGAAGAGTGAAATAAAAATTTGTGCTACAATTTTTATTTCTATTCTAAGAAGTTATAACCTATGCATGGAAGTTGGAGTGGGACCCACTACATCCTAACTCCACTTGGTAGGATATTAGTGAGGTGGGTGCCACATGATCCCTCCCCCTTCAATTCCATTAAACCCCCCTCTAGCAATTAATTGTGTAACACACCCACTTCCCCTCTTTATGACATGTCAACTCTCGAAATTAATTTGATCTTTAAATGCTCTTCAATTAAGTTAATTAATTGAATGAGATATTTTGAATTTCAAAATAATGTTGGCATGTGTGTGTGTGAATAAAATAAGACAAGGTCTTATTTTATTGTGGGTGGATTCGTTGTGTGGAATAGAGGAGAGAACTCTTACGGTCTTGGAGTACATCTTCTTCCTCGTTGAAGAACGCGAAGAACGCCGGAGCACCAACGAGAGATGACGTGTCGATCTCTCCCTTCTCTATAGTCGGTGTGAGACGACATCCTCTTCTTAGACACTCACCAACGCCATCATCGAACCACCCTCACGACACCATTTTTCTACAACGATCTTCTTTCGACGACTTCTTTGAGGTAGGGGTTTTAAGTTTAAATTTAAGGGATTAAATTTGTGCTTTGCTTTGTCGTTGTTGTTTTATGTTATTTTGGCCACCTGTTATAAATTTAATGGGAGGAGGTCGGACCACACAAACACGGCTGATCCTCCTCCCCTTTGTTGTTGATCATCGACGCGGTTTGGAACGGAGGTGGCACGGTGCAACGACACCGCGCGAGAATGAGGAAAAGCGCGGAGAAAGTATGTGGCGCCGTCGCACCGTGCCTGTGAAGCCTTAGGAAGCCGGGGCGGGCCACAGCGGAGGAGTGTGGAGTCGTCACGCCGCACCGGAGCATCATGGAGGGGCACTGCGCCGTCACGCCGCGCCGTTCGGACAAGGCCGCGGCGGTGCAGGGAGGGGCGGCCAGAACCACCGGCTGCCGGCGCATGGAAGGCGGGACCCACAGGGGTCCCATAGTGGCACACCGGCCGGCCAATTCAGTCGTCCGTTTCTGAAAAAACCAGGGGTTTTGACCCCCAGTCAGTGCATCAGGGAGGACCCCCCACGGATCCGTCGTTCGGTTCGAAGGGGGTGGTGGCTCCCCCCCCCCCTTCTGTGCTCACAAGGCGCGTGGCACCTGCACCGGGCCGCCAGCGCCGTGTCGGGTCCCCGCGCCGGCTGGGCCGCGCCGCGCCAGCTGGTTCGGGTCGTGCCCTAGTGGGTTGGACCGAGACCTGGGTCGGGTTGACCCTGTTCGGGCGGACCCAGGGGGTCTTGGGCTGGGTCGGTCCAGGCCCAAAACCCCCTAAAATCGGACAACCTCGTTCAAAGGCCCATAACTTGGGATACAGACCTCTGATTGATGCACCGTCAGTTGTGATGCGATCTTGGAATCAATAAGGTCGTTTATGTATTTTACAAGCAAGGTTTAGCAGAAATTTGGGTACGGCCGGGTTGGTTCAAACACGAAACTAACCGGGCCTTCAGAGCGGAAATTCTTATAACTTGAGCTTCGGACGTCCAATTGACGTGCCATAGACTTATTGGATTCCTCTTAGTTAGATGGTTCTTTGGGCTTACTCCACTCGAGGTTTGGACGCATTTGGAGTACGGTCAGGTTGGTTTTGACTTAAAAACCAACCGGGCCCCTGGGACGAAAAATCCAATAACTCCCAGACTGGGCGTCCGATTGACGTGCCTTCGATCACGTTGAGTTCCTTTTGACGAGACAGAACTTTGGGATACATCAACAACAGAATTTTTGTTAGTTGATGTATCGACCTCCTTGGCTCGTGGAGCGGACCCTCCCAGAATCGAGCATGCTCTGTGCGGGAACCCTAGAGCTGGCTGCGACTGTGACGACGATGACGACTGTACTGAAATCCTTCGTGGGTTCGACAGCGACGAAAACCGTACTAGAATACTCCATGGGTTCGATTGCGATGACTAATGTTCTTTTATCCTATGTGGGTCTGGCAGTACGTGAATGCTGTTCTTTTATCCTACGTGGTTCCAGCAATATTTGACTATGTACTTGTATCCTACTGGGTCCGGAAGAGTAGTTGGTCTTGTATACTTTGTGGGTCCGAAAACATGGCTGGTCTTGTATCCTATGTGGGTCCGACAGCTTTGATGAATCAGTGGCTACATCTGATCATCTCTATCACCTTCCGAAGAGTATACATGTGTGATCTGAGTCTTGACATTCAATCATTATCTTAGATATGATTGTTTTGTTATCCTGTGTGGATTGGGTTGTGTTATTCTGTGTGGATTGGATTGTACTATCCTGTGTGGAGTAGATCGAACTTGGGCTCGAATATTGAAGCCGAACTGGAATTGATGACTTAGGTATATGTATGGGCATATACCTAAGTAGAGTTGGTTGTTACTTCGTGATTGTATCTTTCCTTTGTGGTTTATCCTTCGTGGATTCTGGGAGACCTTCGGGGGTCTCAGGGTCCCTACTTAGTAGCGTATACTCACCCATGCATGGGCTATGCCCGCACTATGTTGTGTTGGATGCACACGATGTACAACGCTGATCGAGGTGGGAGCTCGTGACGATGGATGGTACCTAGATGTGGATCACTGGACGAGAAGTACACGGAGCGGACGGCTGGAGCTGAGGAGCAGAGGAGACTATCTGTACCCGCCCTTCAGGTGGGATTTTCTAGAGGATGACATGGTGGTTGCTGCTTTGTCTTTCAGTTGTTGTACTTTACTTTTTAGTTGTACTTCACTTCAGTTGTGTTTGTATTCTGGCCCTTTTACGTTCCAGTACTTACTATTTTATTCAGTTTACTTAGTGTTTACTTCTTCTTTCATACTCTGTGGTGGTTTTTTTCTTACATAAAGGCAATGCCTTCCCTTATATCAAGATTTACGCCTTTGGTACTAGTCGCCAGCCCCTTGCCTATGGAAGGCGGGCTTGGGGTAGTCACGGCACGGGTCCCGAGGGCAGGTCATGGAAAATTGGTATCGAAGGGGGGTTTAAAATAATTGAGTATGGTTATCAGTCCAGGGAGTCCAGTGTTGGTGTGGCGGCCGACGTATCCATATACCAGGACCCTGACTTCTGATTTCCGACTCAGTGCACAAAAAAATTGATTGCATGTGTGTTTCAAAAGTTTTCTTTGTGAATACTTTGTGTCAGCTCACCAGGTATACTTTATTGACCGTGGAGCACCTGTCTATTTTCAAGATGGCCCCACGACAGCAGCCAACTAGGGTTCCGAGCTTTGTGCGAGACGACATCCCACTGAGCAACGAGGCCTCGGTGCAGGGTCCTTTTACAGCGGAGGCATCGGCGGTACCTCTACCCACCGAGCCACTGATGCCACCAGCCCCAACCGCTGAGAGTGCACATCGCCTTAGTGCACTGCACGAGTTTCAGCGTCAGAGACCGCCCAGGTTCCGCTGGGAGATGGACCCTCAGGCATCCGAGGATTGGATGGAGGCTGTTGTATGAGTTTTCAGATTTGTAGGGACACCAGCTGACCTCATGGTGATCCTTGCAGCGAGTCTCTTGCACGCGGCAGTAGGCTGATGGTGAAGCCTGATGCTCCAGGTGCATGAAGTGGCATCTCTCCTTTGGTCGGAATTTGAGAGCCTCTTTTGCTCGGAGTTCATCCCAGCCACCCTCTGTGCGGTTCACATTCAGGAGCTACTATAGTTGCGGCCTGGCAGCATGATGGTAGCCCAGTACTCAGCAAGATTTACCGATCTCTCGCACTATTACACAGACATGGTACGGGGCCCCTTCTTCCGGGCCCGGACCTTTGAGCAGGGACTGAGGCATGAGATCAGGGCATCGATGATCTCCCTCAGCATTCTGACGCAGGCATGAGTACTGGAGCGAGCCCTTCTCGTAGAAAGATTTCTTGGTGATCTTACACCAGCAGCGAGACCTACCACAGGGCGGCACGTAGCTGAGTCTTCTGCAGCTGGTAGTCGACGGATGTCATAGGGGTCCAGGCGAACCAGAACATCAGGCGGACGACCTCATGACACTGGCTCAGAGGTGCTAGGCACATGACGCTGATCCAGTCTTACGAAGAGAATACAGTGCTACGCATGCGGCGGGAAGGGCCATGTGGCTCATGACTGTCCGACCTGCCGTGCAGAGGAGCACCAGACGGTTAAGGGACCACCCAGGAAGAGTTAGAGGGTCGATTGTGGCGGTCTGTAGGGAGCAGGCGGACAAGGCAGAGGAGCTGGCCGAGCAGCATGTGGTGGACGACGCTTTGAGGCTTTACCACCACCACCACCTGGAGGTCCACCCCGACCACAGGGAGCTGGCGGGTAGAGGCAGGCTCAGCTTCAGGCAGTGGAGGACTATGACCACGGTGCACCAGAGATGATTCGAGGTACTATCTGTGTCTACTCTACCTTTGTTGCAGTTCTTATAGACACAGAACCGAGTCATTCTTTCATTGTCGATGCCCTTGTTCGGAGCTCGGAGATTATGACGGAGTCGTTGGCTCGATCCTTAGAGCTAGAGACTCCTACGGGAGCAGACTCAACGATTACGCACTAATTCCGGTAGTGTGATCTTATTCTAGGAGGCGAGAGCTTCGGCTGGGAACTTCTTGTAGCGGCGTCGAGGCCTTACGACGTTATCTTGGGAATGGATTGGTTATCTACAATCCATGCTCAGATCGACTGTATTAGGCATAAGGTGCGGTGTGTCCGCACCGATGGGAGCAGGTTCACCTTCACTAGCAAGGAGGGAGCCTTTGCAGCACATGATGGACTCACGCAGAGGAGAGGACAGTCGATCAATCATCAGTTGGCTAGCCTCATCCTAGGAGCAGTTGACGTGCGAAGTCCGAGTTTTCCTATAGTGGTGGATCAGTATTGGTCGGTTTTCCTGAAGACATTCCAGGACTACCTCCTCACAGGGAGGTATACTTTTATATTGACCTATACCCCAGGACAGCCCCGATATCCACTCCAGCATATCGGATGGCTCCCGCCGATCTTTGAGAGCTATGGGTACAGCTGGAGGACTTGTAGGGAAAGGATTCATCCGACCCAGTGTTTCACCCTCGGCTTCCCAAATTTTGTTCACCAAGAAGGTGGACGGGAGCTTGCGACTGTGTTTTGATTATCGTCACCTGAACCACGTGACCATGAGGAACAAGTATCCAGTTCCGAGGATTGACAAACTCTTCGATCATCTCAAGGGGGCACGGTGGTTCTCGAAGATAGACCTCAGGTCAGGCTATCATCAGCTCAGAGTTCGGGACGAGGACGTGCAGAGGATGGCCTTCAGATGTCGGTACGACCACTATGAGTTCTTAGTTATGTAGTTTGGAATAACCACTGCTCCAGCAGTGTTCATGAGTCTCATGAACAGGATCTTCCAGACTTACCTCGATCAATTTGTCGTGGTCTTCATCGAAAAAATTTTGATATACTCGACCACTGAGGAGGAGCATGCCTACCACTTGCGGGTTGTACTGGACACACTCTGAGAGCCCTAGATTTATGGTAATCTCTTGAAGTGTCAGTTCTGGATACGTGAGGTTCACTTATTGGGACACGTCATCTCTGAGGCGGGAGTTGTGGTGGATCCTGCGAATATCGGGGAAGTTCTAGCTTGGGAGCCACCCAGGATCATGACGGAGGTGCGGAGTTTCCTAGGTTTGGATGGGTACTACCGAAGATTTGTGACAGACTTCTCCAGAGTTGCGGCACCACTTTCAGATTTGATGAAGAAGGGTAAACCCTTCGTGTGGTCAGATAGATGTCAGCAGAGCTTCTAAGAGATGAAACATAGATTGACCAGTGCATCCATCTTGAGGCTACCGGAGGAGGGAGTAGGGTATGTAGTCTACTGAGATGCATCAGGGACCGGACTCATGTGTGTCCTGATGTATGAGAGGGTATTGATCTCCTATGTATCATGACAGTTGAGGTATCATGAGTAGAACTATGCTACCCATGACCTGGAGTTAGCAGTAGTGGTCTTCGCTCTGAAGATGTGGCGGCACTATCTGATGGGCGAGCGCTTTACTGTCTACTCGGACCACTAGAGTCTCAGGTACATCTTCTCACAGAAGGACCTGAACCTGAGACAGCGGCGATGGCTCGAGTTCCTCCAGGACTATGAATTTGAGATAGTCTATACTCCTGGAAAGGGGAACGTAGTAGCTGATGTTCTCAGCAGGAGGACGGACATTCAGCTACTTGGGGAGGCGACGGAGAAGATAGTCGCTTTGCAAATATCCTTCATGGATAGGTATGAAGCAACCTTTCTACAGACACTCATAGTCACTCCTCCACTACTACAGTGGGTCAGAGAGGCACAACGTGGGGACGTTGACTGTGAGACGCGGCGTGCACATATATCCTTAGGACAGGAACCTGATGGATTCTCTGTGGGAGGAGAGCACATTGTCCTTTTCAGAGGACGTACCATGGTACCAGTTGCTTTACATGAGGAGGTTCTGAGAGAGTATCACACTTCCCTTTTAGCGGTACATCCATTAGTAGCAAAGATGTACCAGGATCTCAGACGACAGCACTGGTGGTCGGGGATGAAGAAGGTTGTGGCAGAGTTTCTTTCTCGATGCCTCACATGCCAGTAGGTGAAGGTGGAGCACCAGGTACCAGCAGGCTTGGTACAGCCCTTGGAGGTCTCAGAGTGGAAGTGGGATGGTATATCTATGGATTTCATGACTGGACTTCCACGTACTTCCAGTGGTCATGACTCCATTTGGGTGATTGTCGACCGACTCACCAAGTCGGCCCACTTCTTACCGATTAAAGAGCGGGGCTCAGTGGAGAGATTGGGACACCTCTACGTTCAGAAGATTGTACGGCTTCATGGTGTGTCAACATCTATCGTCTCCGACCGAGATTCTCGCTTTACTTCCTGGATTTGTAAGGGGTTGTAGGAGGAATTTGGGACGCAGCTACGTCTGAGCACCGCCTTTCACCCTCAGATGGATGGTCAGATGGAGAGGACCATTCAGCCTCTTGAGAACATGCTCCATGCATTTTTCCTCAACTTCGGTCACAGTTGGGAGGATCACCTACCCTTGGTGGAGTTTTCATACAACAACAGCTACCACTCCACCATCGGGATGGCACCATACGAGGCATTTTACGGCCGACCTTGCAGATCACCTCTGTGCTAGACAGACCCTGGGGAGTCAGCACTTGTGGCACCGGAGATGGTCCAGGCCACGATAGAGAAGGTCCAGGTCATCCAAGAGCGGATTAGGAAAAATCAGAGCTGACAGAAGTCTCATGCTGACTGGAGGTGGAGACCACTAGATTTCGAGGATGGCGACCACATTTTCTTACGGGTCTCACCTCAACGTGGATTACAGAGATTTGGTCGGGGTGTCATGTTATCTCCGTACTTCATCAGACTATTCCAGGTTCTCAGTAGGATAGGTGAGGTGGCTTATCACCTGGCTCTACCACCTCACTTGCACAGGGTGCACGATTTCTTCCACGTATCTCAGGTGAGGAGATACGTGCACGACCCGACGCATATCATCGACCATGTGGAGCTAGACATTGATGACGGGGAGACTTTTGTGGAGGTCCCAGTGGAGATCTAGGATCGATAGGAGCGGGTCCGATGTGGGCGGTTGATTCCTCTAGTACGCATCAGGTGGCAGCATTGGAACCTCCAGGAGAGAACTTGGGAGTGGGAGGCTTAGATGCGTGCTCAATACCCTCATTTGTTTCCCTACTCTGTGATGTATCTTTATGGGGACATAAATCCCTGAGGTGAGAGTAATGAAAAGACCCGTAAATTTTAAGGAAATTTTTTTTCATAATATCTTCGTGATTTTTCGAGTATGCTGTTTCTGACGGCACCTGATTCTGAGGCCCGGTGTTCCTAGAATCAATTTCTGAAGTTTAGCTCGGATACATTCAGTGAACGAACAAGCGGGGATTTTTAAATTTTGAACCGGTACTCAGAATCGAAATTTGAGGGCACCGATGAAACCGCAGCACCGGTAATTGCTTAGGAAGACCTTTTTTGGAGTTGCGTTTGCTCGGGTGACGTTGTTAAATAAATGGGTTAACTGAAGAGTGAAATAAAAATTTGTGCTGCAATTTTTATTTCTATTCTAAGCAGTTATAACCTATGCATGGAATTTGGAGTGGGACCCACTACATCCTAACTCCACTTGGTAATATATTAGTGATGTGGGGCCCACACAAGCCCCACCCCCTTCAATTCCATTAAACCCCCCTCTAGCAATTAACTGTGTAACACACCCACTTCCCCTCTTTATGACATGTCAACTCTTGCAATTAATTTGATTGTTAAATGCTATTTAGTTAAGTTAATTAATTGAATGAGATCTTTTGAATTTCAAAATAATGTTTGCATCTGTGTGTGTGAATAAAATAAGACAAGGTATTATTTTATTGTGGGTGGATTTGTTGTGTGGAATAGAGGAGAGAACTCTTGCGGTCTTGAAGGACATCTTCTTCCTCGTTGAAGAACGTGAAGAATGCTGGAGCACCAATGAGAGAAGACATGCCGATCTCTCCCTTCTCTACGGCCGGTGTGAGACAAAATCCTCTTCTTGGACGATCGCCAACGCCTTCATCGAACCACCCTCACGATGCCATTTTCTCGCGACGATCTTCTTTTGATGACTTCTTCGAGGTAGGGGTTTTAAGTTCAAATTTAATGGATTAAATTTGTGCTTTGCTTTGTCGTAGTTGTTTTATTTTATTTTGGCCGCCTGTTATAAATTTAATGGGAGGAGGTCGGACCGCACAAACATGGCTGATCCACCTCCCCTTTTTTTGTTGATCATCGATGCAGTTTGGAACGGAGGTGGCGCTGTGCAACGACACCGCGTGAGAACGAGGAAAAGCGCTGCGAAAGTACGTGACGTCGTCGCACCGCGCCAGTGAAGCCTTAGGAAGCCGCGGCCAAGGCAGTCCGTGGAGGAGGAGAGCGGCTCCGGATCATCATGGAGGGGCGTGGTCAGGGCGGAGGGGCGCCACGCCGGTCGGATAAGGCCGCGGCCTAAGTCCGCAGCGGTGCAGGGAGGGGTGGCCGGAACCGCCGGCCGCCGGCACATGGAAGGCGGGACCCGTGGGGGTCCCATAGGGGCACACCGGCCAGCCAATTTGGCCGGCCGTTTCCGAAAAAACCAGGGGTTTGAACCCCCAGTCAGCGCAGCTTGGCGGACCCCCTGCGGGTCCACCGTTTGGTTCGAAGGGGGTGGCGGCTCCCCCCCACCCTTCCGCGCTCACGGGGCGCGCGGTGCTCGCGCAGGGCCGCGCCGCCCGCGCTGGGCCGGGTCCTCACGCAGGGTCGGTCCACGCCCTAGTGGGCCGGACCCAGGTCAGTTCGACCCGGTTCGGGCCGACCCAGGGGGTCTTGGGCCGGGTCGGTCCGGGTCCAAAACCCCCTAAAATCGGACAGCCTCGTTCAAAGGCCCATAACATGGGCTATGGACCTCTGATTGACGCACCGTCAGTTACGATGTGATCCTTGGATCGACATGGTCGTTTCGTTATATTACACCCAAGGTTTAGGAGAACTTTGGGTACATCCGGGTTGGTTCGAACACAAAACCAACCGGGCCTTCGGAGCGGAAACACTTATAACTTGAGCTCTGGACTTCCGATTGACGTGTCGTCAACTTTGTTGGATTCCTCTTAGTGAGACAGTTCTTTTGGCTTAATACTATCAAGGTTTGGATGTAGTTGGATTATAGTCGGGTTGTTTTTGACTTAAAAACCAACTGGTCCCCTGGGACGAAAAAGCCAATAACTCCCAGACCGAGCATCCGATTGACGTGTCATCTGTCACATTGAGTTCTTTTGACGAGACAGAACTTTGGGATACATCAACTCCAGAATTTGTGTCATTTGATGTATCGAACCCCTTGGATCGTGGAGTGGACCCTCCCGGAATCGAGAATGTTATGTGCAGGAACCCTAGAGCTGGCTGCGACTGCGACGACGATGATGACGGTACTGAAATCCTCTCTGGGTTCGGTAGCGACGACGACCATACTGGAATCCTCCGTGGGTTCGACGACGATGACTATGGTTCTTGTATCCTATGTGGGACTGGCAGTACGTGACTACTATTCATGTATCCTACATGGGTCCAACAGTATTTGACTCTATACTTGTATCCTACGTGGGTCTGGCAGAGTAGCTGGTCTTGTATCCTTTGTGGGTCTGACAACTTGGTTGGTCTTGTATCCTATGTGGGTCCGACAAATTTGATGAATCAGTGGCTACATCTGATCATCTCTATCACCTTCCGAAGAGTATACCTGTGTGAGCTGAGTCTTGACTTTCAATCATTATCTTCGATATGATTGTTTTGTTATCCTATGTGGATTGGGTTGTGTTATCCTGTGTGCAATGGATTGTGCTATCTTGTGTGGACTAGATCGAACTTGGTCTTGGATGTTGAAGCCGAACTGTAATTGATGACTTATGTATATGTATAGGAATATACCTAAGTAGATTTGGTTGTTACTTCGTGATTGCATCTTTCCTTTGTGGTTTATCCTTCTTGGATTCTGTGAGACCTTCGGGGGTCTCGGGGTCCCTACTGAGTAGCGTATACTCACCCCTGCATAGGCTATACCCGCACTACGTTGTGTTGGATGGAGACGAAGGACATCGCTGATCGAGGTGGGAGATCGTGGAGCTGGATGGTACCTGGAGGTGGATCACTAGACAAGACATACACGGAGCGGACGGCTGGAGCTGAGGAGAAGAGTAGACTATCTGTACCCACCCTTCAGGTGGGACTTCCTAGAGGACGTCTTGGTGGTTATTTCATTGTCTTTCAGTTGTTGTACTTTACTTTTTAGTTGTAATGCACTTCATTTGGGTTTGTATTCTGGCCCTTTTACTTTACAGCACTTACTATTGTATTCAGTTTACTTATTTTTTACTTCTTCTTTCATACTCTGTGGTGTTTGTTTTCTTACATAAAGGCAATGTCTTCCCTTTTATCGGGATTTATGCCTTTGGTGCTAGTCACTAGCCCCTGGACTATAGAAGGTGGGCTTGGGGTAGTCACAGCATGGGTCCCGAGGATAGGTCATGACAAATATGAATCCCTGATATTAATAATATTTATAGAAGTAAAAAATGACTCTTTAGGAATTATTCATGACTTGAATACCAATACTACACTTGATCTACATTCACTACTTCCCCAAGAGTGATCTTTGGTCCCAAAAAACTAATGCATATAGTTGTGGGTATCAACTTATAGTTGGTATAGTGACCCAAGCCTTTTATATATAACATTACATGATTTTAGGCATAATTATACATCATAGTACAAGCCAAGGATCATTAAGTATAGTGTCTTGGAATACTGGGCACATAAAATATAAAACATGGGGAAAAATGTCTTCATTTAAACTCCATAAAGAGATACTAACTTCCTTTTTTCCTTTACATCTTCATATGGTACCCTGGGGAACACATGAACAAAGGGATGAGTTGAAAATCCATGTAAGGGAATGAACATAAGGATACATCTTAAGCACATGAGTTAGGGGGAATGACATAATGATATCCCAAGCATGAAACTTATAAAATATTTTCATATAATCATGGGACCATATAAACATGGAATCATATATATGTGGAAGGATCATAAAACATTTCTTTAGTATGGGTCAAGGCTAACCACCAATCCTGTTTCCCATTTTAGTACGGGTCAAGGCTAACCGCCAATCCCGTTTCACATCGCATCTCATGAGACATAATTTTACCCAATGCATTGGAGCACTATTTGGGCACACCCATCTCAACATTTTCATGAATATTCTCACCACATAAATATTATTACCACATAAATAATCATACATAATCAACCATACATAAACTTAAGGGTACCCATGGAAAGAATTAGGTACCACAATCATGACATAAATCATAACCAATGAGTGTGTCATAAAATTGTCCATGAAAGAAAAGGGATTAGAACATACATGGACATTAATAGGGTAAAATAGTCTTATAACATGTTATGTTATTTCCATCATAATTGAAAACATTTAAAGAATGTATTTGAGAAACATTAGCATCAAAAAATTGTGTGGTTTTAAGGAAAATACTTTTGAGATTTTACAATAGATAAGAGGAAAATATTTTATATAAAACCCGAATTTAACTAAGAAGTTTTTCATAATAAAAATACTAATTTTATAAATAAAATTATTTATTAAAACATAGGATAGAGTGCACTTGAAATTGGGTAAAAATTTGGGAAGCTTCCTTAAAACGAGTGTGCTTATTGGGAAGTATCGAGGAGGGATTCACTTAAGAGCATGTATATCCCTAAAATAGAATGAGGGATGGATCATGGAACATGAGTTTTTAGAATATAAACATAATTTATAAGTTTTAAATAATAATAAAATACAACTACATTTTGGTGAAAATAAAGATAGAACAACTCGAAGGAATAATGGAAGTTCAGGTAGAATTCATTACGGATTATTGGCATGGTATCAGGTGTACCTAAAAGGGATTTGATGAAGGAATATGGGATTTCTCATAACATATAAATCATGAGGGAAGTATGGGGGAGTTTGGAAATAATAACCCATCATTAGGGATCACACATAAAATGGAATATCATAGAGGATAACCTTTAAATAATTGTGAAATATGGAGGATCCCTTACCTTAAATCTGTTGGTGTTCTCCACTTGTTATTAAAGACCTGAATAAAAAAATTAGGATTATTAATTCGTAATTACATAACCTCTTCTATATGTAATTGATTTATTATAACCCTTTTTATTTCATTCATGGTCTTTTTGATTAAATATAATGTTAAATTTCATTGTTCGGGATCATTTGCTTAATTGGATTTAAAAGTTCGGTTCACTTATATTCAAGTTCTGATAAGCATGAAAGATGGAAGTGGTTGTCCAAAAATTAAGTTATATGATATTAGTGAACATACAGGAGATTAAATGGTTTTAAATTTAATTTGGTTACTTATATTGAATTCAACCTTCTATATAAAACCATAGTGACAACCGTTTTTATTAATCAGTGGATTTGATTACAAAGAACATGTTTTGATTTATAACTTAATACCATTTGTAAAAAAGGATTACAGAACTAAAAATATGATATATTAAATATATAATAATCTATTTCAACTAAAACAGAAATGGTTTCATGACCATGATTAAATATTATAATAGAAATTGATAAACTGTTGTCCTTGAATGTGCTAAATTAGCACATCTTAGACAGTGATTTCATTTCATTCAAATAAAGGTTGGGGAAAGGAGAGAATATAATAAAATATCCCATTATCATGAAAACAATCTAGTATATGTATGTTACTGGATTTATCATACCATTATGGAAAAGGGAGGTGAGGAAAGAAATAAGAAGAAAAGAACTTAAAAGAAACGATGGAATTGGAAAGAGAAATTTACATCTTGAGACTTCCTCCTTTGAGAACCTCTTAAGGGGAGAGGTTTTGGTATTTTTAAGAGGCTAGAAGCTTTTAGACATGGGGGAGGATCTTGGGGAGTGATTTGGGAAGAATATTGGCAAGGCACAAGGATTAGGAGGAGTAAAGAGAAGAGGGAGTGAAGAGGGGGTTTTATAGTGGTGGAGAGGAGGGATTTCATAATATTATAATCATTAATTTATTATTTCTTCACAATATATATAATAGTAATTATTTCATGACCAATAATAGTAAATGGGTCATGTAGATTCGAACCAAGGGTGGTGACATCATCCATGATGCTAGGAATAGTCTATTTATCTTATAATGTATATATACGGTAAATTACCATATTTTACTATTCATAAAAAATTCAAGTGGTTTAAAAAAATCTAGAAAATTCAACCTTGCCATTTTTTGACATGTAGAATCCAAAAATTAATTCCATTTTTCAAAAATAATCTTCTAAATACGATTATTTTAATATTTAATTAAAATCATAATTTATTATCAAAAACCTTTAAAACATTCATTAACTTATTCTAAAATATAGGTATATCATACTTTCAACTTGAATATTATTTATATATTATCATAGGTAAGGTTACTATTAATTAGGGTTATCACTATTCATAAGGGTATGTTACTATTCATAAGGGTAAGTTACTATTCATCAAAAATTATGTTTTTCAGATTGGACTCCAAATAACTTACTGACCATAACTGTGTATGCCATATTTTTGAGATTCCAAGCACAAAAGTGAAAAACTTATGTTTGAAGGTCACTTAGCACTTATTAGTTCATTATGTTGTGTTTTCATGTGATTTTATGACATGTTTATAAGAAAGTAATTTCCATTTATAAATCATTGGGTTATTACATTCTTCCCCCTTATGAAATTTCTCCCTCAAAATTTTGTTTTACATTCTAAGACAAAAAAAATTGGGGGTACTTTTCTTCATTGTATCCTACAATTCCCATTTTTCATCTTCGTACTTATGGTTTCACCATAGTACCTTGACCAGATGATTAGTCTTGTTGTGTTGAACTTTGTCTCTACAATCCAATATCTTCACTGGCTGCTCCTTGTAAGAGTGATCATCCTTGAACTATACCACCTCTAAAGAGAGTACATGTGAAGGGTCTGGTATGTACTTCCTTAAGAGGGATACATGAAAGACATCATGTACTTTCGACATGCTAGGTGGAAGTTCCAGTCGATAGGACACAACTTCGACTCGATCAAGGATCTCGAAGGGGCCGATGTACCTGGGACTTAACTTTTCTTTCTTCCCAAACCTCATGACCCTCTTCCACAAATATATGCATAGAAATAGCATGTCTCCAACTTTGAACTCAAGGTCTCATCGACGGTTATCTGCATAACTCTTCTGTTGACTTTGGGCTGCCTTGATATACTGCTGAATGCTTTTCACCTTCTCTACTATTTCTTCGACCATTTCAGGTCCTAGTAGCTTACGCTCACCGACTCCATCCCAACACGCTGGTGTTCTGCAACTTTTCCTATAAAGGGCTTTATATGGTGACATTTGGATGCTCGAGTGGAAACTATTATTGTAGGATAATTCAACCAGTGGAAGATGTTGGTCCCATTCTCCTTTGAATTCCATATAACACACTATCAACATGTCTTCTAGTGTCTGAATAGTTTTCTCAGACTGGCCATCAGTTTGAGGATGATAGGTCATACTGAAGTTCAGTTCAGTGCTCAGAGCTTACTGGAGACTTTTCCAGAACTTCGAGGTGAATCTCACATCACGATCAGATACAATAGATAGTGGTACTCCATGCAGCCTTACTACTTATTTTATGTAAATACATGCATGTTGATCCAATGAGAAGTCCTCCTGAATCGTGATAAATTGAGTTGTCTTCGTAAAACGATCCACAATGACCCATATAGCATTGTTTCCTCTAGATGTCCTTGGAAGTCCAGTGACAAAGTCCATGGTAATGTTATCCCACTTCCATACTGGTATAGGTAGTGTTTTCATCATCCCCTTAGAATTTTTTCTCTCATCCTTCACTTGCTGACATACCAGACACTTTGAAGTATATTTAGCAATCTCCCTTTTCATATTGTCCCACCAAAAGTTTTCTCGGAGATCTCGATACATCTTCGTGCTCCCTGGGTGGATAGAGAAGGTCGATCTATGTGGATCATTCAATAGCTCCTTCTTTATCTCTGGATCTGATGGTACACATAATTGTGTTCCAAATCTTACAACACCTTCCTCATCAATTTTGAAATTGGAGGATTTCCCATTTTTAACAGCTTCCACCTTTTTCTAAATTTCCACATCTTTTCTTTGGGAATCCTTTATTTTCTCTAAGAGGGATGGTTGAGAAATAATTTTTCAGAGGATTGATGATGTCCCTCCCTTAAATATTCCCATTTCCATCCATTTAAAATCTTAGAATATCGGATGCTTTTCAATTCTCATCATTGATAAAGATGCAGGATTCTTTCTACTTAGAGCATATGCCACCTTGTTTTCCTTACTGGGATGGTAGTGGATTGGGAAGTTATAATATTTGATGAGATATATCCATATTTTCTAGCGCATATTAATCTCCTTCTATGTGAATATATATTTCAAACTCTTGTGGTCAGTATATATCTCACACTTCTCCCCATAGAGATAATGCCTCAAGATTTTCAATGCAAAGATCGCCGCTGCTAACTCCAGATCATGCATGGGATAGTTTTACTCATGGATTATCATCTTCTTTGAGGAATAGGATATCACTTTATAATTTTACGTTCACACACATCCTAATACTTTCTTATAATCATCACTATACACCACAAAGATTTCTCCACTTGTAGGGAGTGTGAGTACAGGCACAGTGATAAGCCTCTTTTTCAGCTCCTTGAAATAGTCTTCACATTCTTGTGTCCAAAAAAACTTTACTCCCTTCCATGTCAGCTTGGTCTTTGAGTTTGAAAATCATGAAAATTTCTTCACAAATCATCGATAATACCCAGCTAGACCCAAAAAGATGTGGATCTCCATTATAGAAGTTTTTCTGGGCCACTCTTCAATTACCTTCGTCTTGGAAGGGTCCATAGATATCCTTTTGCTAGTGATAACATGCCCCAAGAATGATACTTCCTCCATCCAGAACTCACATTTGTTGTACTTTTCATACAACTTCTCCCTTCGATGAGTCTTTAATACATTATTCAAATGATCCTCAGTTTCCTCCTTTCTCTTGGAGTATATCAGAATATTTTCAATAAATACTACCACAAATTTTTCGAGGTAATATCTAAAGACTTTATTCATTAAATCCTTGAAAATTAATGGAGCATTAGTGAGTCTGAAGGGCATCACTATGAACTCATAGTGTTCATACCTCATTCAAAAGGAAGTCTTGGGAATATCTTCCTTCCTCGCCTTTAGTTGGTGATATCCCGGCCGAAGGTCCACCTTAGAGAAATAACTGGCCCCACAAAGCTGATCAAACAAGTCATCTATCTGTGGAATGGGATACGTGTTCTTTATCACTATTTTATTGATCTCATGATAATCAATGTAGATGCACATTAATCCATCCTTCTTCTTGAAAAAGAGGACTGGCGCACCCCACGTTGAAGTACTCGGGCATATAAAACCCTTCTCCATATTATCCTATAATTGCTTCTTCAGCTCTTCCAGCTCTACGGTGTCCATTCAATAAGGTTTCTTTGAGATAGGCAGAGATCCAGGGATAAGTTCAATTGAGAACTCAACCTCTCAGTCAGGAGGAAGAACAAGAAACTCTTCAGGGAATACATCAGTGTAATCCCTCATGATGGGCATGTCTTCAAGCATGATTATCTCCTTTGTCTCAATAATTTGAGCTAGATATGCATGTTCATAAGGAAAAAATATCCACACTTGAGATGAATATTCTAAATGAGATTCATCTTCCTCCTTAAACTTTTAAAGAATCATATGATGCTTTGGGATGTGAACAGTGATCACCCTTTCCCTATAATTGATGTTTGTTTTGTATAAAGATAGACAATCCATGCCCAAGATAGCATCAAACTCCACTAAAGGAAGTATGACGAGATTTGCTGGGAGGTTCAGTCCACAAACATTAACCAGTGAGGAGTTATAGGCCATGGATGCAATGATTTCCCCATTCAATTTTCTCACATATAACTTTTCATCCAATTTTTGAGGTGGTGTTTGAATAGTTATACTAAACTTTCAAGATATGAAAGAATGTGTAGAACCATAATCAAATAGTGTGTTCGCTATTCGTGAATGAATAAATAGTGTACCTGTCACCACAACATTTTCTAGATCCACCTCGGCAATAGTGATAGAATAATACCTTCCTTGTTTCCTTGGAGGTTGTTGTTGATTGCCTCTGACAACCCTGATCTTAGGGAAATTGTTCGCATAATGCCCATGCTTCTTTCAGTTGTAACACTGCACTGCTAGCTGAGTGTTGACTTGAACCTTCTTTTATTCTTTCACATTAGTGGGATTCTTCATATCCCAGTGGCAGTTCTTGGCCATATGACCAAACTTTCGGTATTTGAAATAATTCTTGGTTTCCCTCAGATAGTTACTAGGATGCTTCTTCCCACAATTTTTTCAAGGGGAAAAGTCAGGCTTCTTTCCAACATGGGATTTGTTCGATGAACCACCCATGTTGTTGTAAATTTTTCACTTCTTGTAACTGGGCCCAAGAGACCACTGAGAGTCTCCAATCTCTATTTCAACCTTACGGTCACAATGGAAAATCTCCTCATAACTGTCAAAGTCTCGAATCGCCAACACTTTTCTTAGCCTCCGCTTTAGTCTAATAAAGAAGCGATCCACATTACTTTCGATGTTCACGAAAAATCCATAGGTGTACCTTTCAAGTCTTGTAAAGTTCACTTCATATGCCCTGATGGACTCATCTTCCTTCTGCTTGGGTCTGAGGAACTATCTTTCCATCTTCAGATGGAGGGTTCGAGGAAAATATTTGTTGAAAACCATCCTCTTGAATTCCTCCCAATCCATGGAATCAATTTACTCTTGGGACATTGTATTCTTGATCAGTGTCCATCACTGATCATCTTCCCCATCAAAACGATAGACCACCAGTACCACCTTCTCTTCTTCCGAGCACTGGAGGATGGAGAATATCTTTTCAATGGAGTTAATCCATTGTTCCGAGAGGAGGGGATCAGAATATCCACTAAACATGAGAGGCATTTGCCACATGAATAATTCTACGACAAGTTTATCTTTCCTTGGAGTAGTAGGGTGTTCCTCATGATTGAATTTATTATTCATAACTCGAACTAGTTGAGCAAGTACTGCCATAGAGTTTTGAGAACCCGCTCCCATCATATCAGGAATATCATTAGGTCAATCATCACATTGCATATCACATTGGTTGTTGGAACGTGTTCTTATATTTCCCGCCATTAACTACGAAAAAGAATGTATAATTAGAGGTCTTTAATACTTAGCTATTTATCAAAAAAAGAAAACATTAAACATAAAACTATAAACTTAAAAATAATAAGTAAATCCTATGTTGTGATTCCTTAGGTTTAAATCCTATTTTTTAACTTATATACTTATGGGCTTGTTTTGTCCCTTAATAATGGTTTGTACTAAGCTCTTGAATCTACCAAAGTATATCCTATGGGAGTTTCATAACCAAGAGTGCAGCAAGGCCCATCGTCATACACCAGTTCTCGTTTAATTCTAGCTCAAAGCTATATTTTTTGGTTTTACCCCTAGATACATCTATACCAAAGCCGCCTCTACCTGCTCGTATCCAGACAGGGATGTATTTTCTTGATAAACCACTTACTTTATACTCAAAAATATTTAGAACTGGTTTATTATGATTATAATAATCCTTAAGGTTCTCACTGAGGGGATTTATTCCTAATCTTCAAAAATAACTAGAATATCCTCTGATACCAACTATATAGACCCAAGCCTTTTATATATAACATTACATTATTTTAAGCATAATTATACACTAGATTACAAGCCAAGGATCATTAAGTCTAGTGTCTTGGAAGACTAGGTACATAAAATATAAAACATGGGGAAAAAAATTTATTTATGTAATCCCCATAAAGATCTCTTAACTTCCTTTGAGCCCTTACATCTGCATATGGTACCCTGGGGGAAACATGAACAAAGGGATGAGCTGAAAATCCCGGTAAGGGAATGAACATAAGGATGCATCTTAAGAACAAAAGTTAGGGGGAATGACATAATGATATCCAAAGCTTGAAAATTATAAAATATTTTCATATAAGCATGGGAATATATAAACACAGAATCATATAGATTTGAATGAATCATAAAAAATTTCTTCATTATGGGTCAAGAATAATTTCCAATCCTGTTTCCCATTTTAGTACGGGTCAAGGCTAACCGCCAATCCCGTTTCACATGCATCTCATGAGACTTAACTTTACCCAATGCATTGGAGCCATATCTGGGCACACCCATCTCAACATTTTCATGAATATTCTTTCCACATAAATATTATTACCACATAAATAATCATACATAATCAACCATACATAAACATAAGGGTACCCATGGAAGGAATTAGGTACCACAATCATGACATAAACCATAACCAATGAGCGTATCATGAAAGTGTCCATGAAAGAAAAGGGATTAGAACATACATAGACTTTAATAGGGTAAAATAGGCTTATAAAATGGAATGTGATGTCCAATAGAAGTGAAAACATATACAGAATGTTTTTTAGAAACATTAGCATCAAAACCTTTTTGTGTGGTTTTAAAGAAAATACTATAGAGATTTTAAAATAGAAAAGAGGAAAATATTTTATATAAAACCATAATTTAACCAAGAAGGTTTCAAAAATAAATATACTGATTTTATAAATACAATGGTTTCTTAAAACATATGATAGAGTGCACTTGAAATTGGGTAAAAATTTGGGAAGCTCCCTTAAAACGAGTGTGCTTCTTGGGATGTATTGAGGAGGGATTCACTTCAAAGAATGTATATCCCCAAAAGAGATGAGAGATGGATCATGGAACATGGTTTTAGAGAATATAAACATAATGTTGATGTTTTACATAAGAATAAAATAAAACTACATTTTGGTGAAAAGAACGATAGAACAACCCGAAGGAATAAAGGAAGTTCGGGTAGAATTCATTTACGGATTATTGGCATGGTATCAGGTGTACCTAAAAGGTATTTGATGAGAGAAAATGGGGTTTCTCATAAATTATAAATCCTGAGGGAAATATGTGTGAGTTTAAAAATAATACACCATCATTAGGGATCACACATAAAATGTCATATCATAGAGGATAACCTTGAAATAAAAGTGAAATGGGGAGGATCCCTTACCTTAAATATGTTGGTGTTCTCCACTTGTTATTAAAGACCTGAATAAACAAATTAGACTTATTAATTCACACGTAAAGAACCTATTCTATATGTAATGGATTTATTATAACTCTTTTTAGTTCATTAAAGGTCTTTTTGATTAGTTATAAGGTTCAATTTCATTATTCAGGCTCGTTTGTTTACTTGGCTTTAAATGTTCGGTTCACATATATTCATGTTCGGAAAAGAATGAAATATGGAAGTGGTTGTCCAGAAATGAAGTTATATGATATTAGTGAACATGAATGAGATTACATGGTTTAAAATTTAATTTGGTTACTTAGATTGAAGTTTAACTATTATATAAAACCATAGTGACAACCGTTTCTATTAATCGGTGGATTTGATTACAAAGAACATGTTTTGATTTATAACTTAATACCATTTGTACAAAAGGATTAAAGAACTAAAAATATTATATATTACATATATAATAATCTGTTTCAACCATAACACAAATGGTTTCATGACCAGAATTAAATATTATAATAGAAATTGATAAATCGTTGTCCTTAAATGTGCTAAATTAGCACATCTCAAACAGTGCTTTAATTTCTTTCAAATAAAGGGTGGGTAAAGGAGAGAAAATAATGAAATATCCCATTAGCATGAAAAAATTCCAGTAAATGTATGTTACTGGATTTATCATACTATTATGGTGAAGGGAGTTGAGGAAAGAAACAAGAAGAAAAGCACTTAAAATAAAAGAAGGAATTGGAAAGAGAAATTTACCTCTTGAGACTTCCTCCTTTGAGAAACTATTAAGGGGAGAGGTTTTGGTATTTTGAAGAGAATATGAGCTTTTGGATGTGGGGGGGTATATTGGGGAGATATTTTTACAGAATATTGGAAAGGCACAAGGCTTGAGAGGAGTGAAGATAAGTTGGAGTGAAGGGGGGGTTTATAGTGGAGGAGAGGAGGTATTTCATAATATTATAATCATTAATTTATTATTTCTTCAAAATACAAGGACTAATAAGTATTCCATGACCAAGAATATTAAATGGGTCATGTGAATTCGAACCAAGGGTGGTGAAATCATCCATGATTATAGGAATAGTCTATTTAGCATATAATATACATACGGTAAATTGCTATATTTTACTATTCATCAAAAATTCAAGTGTTTTGGAAAAATATCAAAAATTCACCCTAACCATTTTTTGATGTCTAGAATCCAAAAATGAATTCAATTTTTCAAAAATAATTTTCAAAATATGATTATTTTAATATTTAATTAAAATCATAATTTATTATCAAAAACTTATTTTAAAACATTCATTAACTTATTATAAAATATAGGTATATCGTACTATAAAATTGAATATTATTTATATATTATCATAGTTAAGGTTACTATTTATTAGGGTATATCACTATTCATAAGGTTATGTTACTATTCATAAGGGTAGGTTACTATTCAACAAAAATTATGTTTTTCTTATCGGACTCCAAATTACTTACTGACTGCAACTGTGTATGTCAGATTTTAGAAATTCCAAGCACAGAAGTGACAAACTTATGTTTAAAGGTCACTTAGCACTTAGTAGTTCATTATGTTGTGTTTTCATGTGATTTTATGGCATATTTATAAGAAAGGAGTTTCCATTTATAAAACATTGGGTCGTTATAGTTGGGGAATGATTTGATCGTTTTTCTATAGAGATATTTCATGTTTATATCTTTACATAAAATTAAGAATGACTCATCAGTAGGTCAAATCTTCCAACAATAAAACATTTACTGAAAATGATATATGAGAAAAAAAATTTAAACCACCCATAACTCTAAATAAATTCCAACACAACTAAAAACATGAAACTCATGGTATAAAGGTATTACAGAATAGAATTAAACCCAAACACAACCTAATACTAAGGAACAAATAAGAGGAATTTGAGAATATCCAAACAGAATTGTTGATAACCTACATTAGCTTATACTCTGATGTAGGAATTGATCCCTCTACTATAACAAACATAAATGTCCCACTCAGGTGATCTTATGGTTACTATTATCCCTAAGTACATGAAAATTATTAGAATAGAGGTTGTATGTCCATCAAGGAGTCCATGTAGGATTTGAGAAAAAAAATACATAGTAAGAAAACACTAACGATGTCTCAACATAATAGATAAAAAGGATGTGGGAATAAAAATATCTACTAATTTACAAAGATATAGAGTAAAATATTTTTAAGAGTCAAAAAACAATGAATAATAGTGGATCATAGTGAACCACTCTTTACCATAGGTCAAGTATGTCTTGTTGAATACTAGCTTATTTGAGTTCAAGTTGGAATAAGTGACTCTAATTGAAGAATTTGGTTGAGGTTAAAAGAACTACACTCTAGTTATATGAAAACTAATCAATGTGATAAGTCAATTGGAGGCCCTTAGATATAGGTTTTCAATAAAATATAAGGACTTAGAAACATTCCCAAATGTTCCATTTCATCCCAAGTATAATTCAAGTTAAAGTGTGTGACACTTTAAGAGTATGGGGTTATGTGATAAGATCTTATATGAGGTACGAGATTTGAATTACAATAAATAGACTCAAAAATTATGATATAGGTTTGTAGAGGATCACTAAAGTTGAATTTATAAAGTAAGGTTCACCCCAAATAAGTAAGAGGGGTGTTGATCTCTACATAAAATCTTTTTTAACCATTGAATAAATTTAATCCTTTATATAAAAAATATTTGGAAACCATTTATTGATATTTTTAAAATATAATATGAATTTTATATAAATATTTTAAAAATAGAGGGAAAACATGTTATTGTAATAGCTTGAGAATCCCATAGTGAGTTAAGACCACATACAAATATTAATAAATATATTTTGAAATTATAAATGATCATCGAAAGCCCCTAAAACCATGGAACTGTAATTTCATAAAAAAATAAACCAAATCACAATAACCACTACAATTGACGATGAAAAATACCATTGAAACCATAAAATAGCCATCTAAACTTTATGCATAAGACCTTAATGGATTACTAATTAAGAAAAACATGGAATAACTATTATATCCTCTCTATAATATGACTTATCATCCCTGATAATTTCTATGATATATTTACCTGAATTTCGACAACCACTGAGTTCGAAATCCATACACAGAATCACCTACTAAAAAAGTGACACACACATCCAATTCAATCACATATCACCAAATCCAACCAATCTTGGATCCCAAATAATCAAACCATAACCATATTTCCAATACATATTTAAAAAACTCAACATGAATTATGTCAAAAATCATTCATCATAATTCTAATTCATAACCCCAAAAACTAACCCAAATAAATAAATACTTGAAAATTGGGACATCCATAATTGTCCCATTAAAATGAAACCTAATTCCAAAATCAATATTTCATCAATGAACATGACTATGAAATGGTCTAGGAACTCATGTAACATAGAGTTCATCATCCCCATGAACATGTATGGTGTGTTAATAACACCAAACTGCATTAATATTAACTCGATGTTCCCATACATGCATCTAACCGTAGTATTTGGGATATCATCATCTTTTACCCTCAACTGGTGATACCCAAACTATAAATTGATCTTGGAGTACCAACTAGATACTCTAAACTATTAAAAAAGATCATAAAACCTTGGAATAGGGTATTGATTCTTGATAGTTAGCTAATTCAGTCTCCGATAGTCTATAAACATTCTCATACTATCATCTTCCTTCTAGAAGAACAACACTAGATCATCCAATGGTGACACACTAGGTTAGATAAAAACTTTTTTCATAAGATCATTTATCTAAATCCTTAACTCCAAAAATTTTTAGGGTAATATTCAATAAGTATCCATAAAAATTAAATCATCATTGTGATGTCAATATATCATAAACTTGATATCATATCAAGGGGGTAGCATCACAACCATCATTTGTAAAAAATAAAAAAAAACTCCATGATGGCCCTAGGATCCTCAACTATCCCATAATCTAATAATTCTACTAAAAACTCTACCATCAGGGAAATCAGGTTCTCCACACATCTACTACCCAATAGATAACTGCATTCATCAATGAAAACATCATGTTGTCCATCCACATCTAAGAACAAAACTCTCCTATGGAAGTAGTTGATAAAAAAATTCATGGAATACTACCAATAAATGCTAAGGATGACTTCTTATGTTGGTATCTGAAGTAAAAAAAATCTCCATATGACTGATGGTTTTCCATCATCAGTTTAAACCTATGTCACGCATCAAACAAGTTGGTCTATCCTCTGATTAGTGTATTCAACACTAGGTTCACGAGAAGCCTATATAAATCTAGTCCCAATGCATGAACTAGATAACGTGAAATAAAGGAGTATTAATATCATAAATAAAAAAACTGAATAATAAACGGTAGGTGATAAGCTTATCGTACCTATAATTATCTATGTTTCCTCTATCACTATAACATCCGCAACATGAAAATATGCACATATAGCACCCATGCCTTACTATTGATGGACACCTTCATAGCCATACTCAAGTTGGGTCCTTGAAGATGAGTAACATCCTAAGTTTGACCTCCACCAACCCCATCTCCTCTTGGAAGAGCACGATAAAGATGCCCCTACTACTGAAATGGTATCACTAGAAATAGTTATTAAGGATGAAATTGAACCAAATCACATCCACCATATTGAGCTCTAATGGACACTAGGAACTGATTCTAAAAATGACCAAATCACTTTCATATGAATCACACTATCATAACGATCCCAAAAAAATCACAGAAATCATTTTTCCCAGAAGGTCAAAAAGGAAGTTGCTGAGGTTGACTCTCCACTAGTCAAAACCTCGAAGTTTTAGGTTCCTGGGACCAATAACTAACAACTTTGATCCATAAAGAGCACTTATATTTACCATATCATATTAAACCTCATCATGAGTTCATATAATCAATCACCTCCGCCTTCTTATAATATTAAAAGTATATCAACAATGTAAAATGTGTAATTGCATACTAGATAAAAGGATAGAGTCCATCCTCAATACACCATTCATGGGAATCCTACTCAGAAAAAAATGTCAGGAGTAAAATATAAAATATACTTGAACATGAACCCAATATCTCACACAAAAATTATCCCCATATAAAGAGAAAATATCTCTTACCTCTTTACATCCCTCATGGTCGATGATAGGAACTTCACTCATAACTTCTTCTGAAATTTTAACTACAACACATCTTCTTCCTTATGGTCACCAAGATACAACTTCCACCACTAATACATAGCTCCTCACATATGACTGAATTACAATGGAACCCAATACTATAACTAGGACCATTTGAAACTGATGGTGATCTTCAACGTTTCCAATCAGTACTTCATATCCACATTAGAGATGTTGGCCTCATACTTCACCAAATACTTATACTGGATGGCGCACAACATTCACTACCACTGACTATCCTCCTAAACTAGATCAACCATCCCATAATAAATAGGACCATTCAAATGGATCTCACCAGCTTGAACAATACATGGATGACTTCCAAGATATATGACTAAAAAATAAATAAGGATATCCTAATCCTTGTAGTATGGAATTTTATCAAGATTCATTAAATTAATTCATTTTAATTTCCCAAAACCCACCAATTAAGATAACAACACTAGAAATAATGATTTATGTACCCCTTATAGATCCTTTCCCTAAAAGAATCATCAAATCATCCAGTCATTCATTGGTCTTAGAGTGTAATGGCCTGAACTTTTTAAAATAAAATTCCCATTTGCAGTTGAATTAGGTGCCCGGTTATGGTTATATAAAACATATTTAATAATTTAGTTTTATTATATACTATCATATTTAATATACCATTAAGAATCATAAACATTGATAAAATATTTGTTTAATAGTGATCATATGATTAGTATAAATATAGGGTTATGATAAATCCAATTGACATAGACAAAAAAAAAAGCAATAGCCTCAACCAGCAGGATCGTACCCTATGAAACCCAGTTATCAAAGCTTCTAAGAGAGATAACATCAATGGTATTTTACCTTGACTAATTCCAAGATTATATCCAACAATTAAATAATGATAAAAACTATTCAGGGGATATGGTTAAACTCATTAAGATCACGGCGCAAACCATGTACACCAAACCGCCCCATAAAAATATCACCATCACACACCATACCCTTAAGGCATTTGTTGGTTTAATAAAGATAAATGTATCAAGACCCTAATAATATGAATATTTAGATTTTATTTTTAATATAATAATGGTTTTATTCAATTCTTATTTTTTACATTTCAGATTTTTTTATTTTGATATGATAAAACAAAAATTGTATTTTTGTGTGATATATAATTTCAATTAAGAAATACCTTTTTAATAAATTCATGAATTTTAAAGATAAATTATATTTTAATAAAATAATAATATAATATAATTTTTATCAAATATAAATGATAATATAATTTTTATGAACTCAAATGTAATTTTTGTAAGGGTTCGAAAACTATTATTATAAAAAAACTCAAAAATTCTAAATAAATGTTGATTATTGTTTTAAAAGTGAAAATTAAAAAAATCAAAGAATTATTTGGATTGAATAAACATTATTTTTTAATCATCATTTTTAAATTTTCCAATGGTTAATTTTTCATTATTTTCTCAGACAATCGAATTTCTGAGTAAATAATAAATATGGTATAAATATACAGTGTGTATTATGACATCATAATGACACAAAAGTGATGTAATAAATAATATAAATGGTATACACGACCAAATATTTGTTTCCCCTTTAAGATAATGTGTTTTTAGGTTATTTTAATAATTTTATAAAGCCTTTATTAATCCTCAAAAACCTATATTATATTTTAAGGTTTTAAAATAATTTCTCTATGAACATGACCCACTTTAACATCACCAAGGGTAATATTTTAATTAGTTCATACCTTGGAAAAAAACTACTCCTATTTGGTATAAACCATTATAAAAAACTATGGGATGATTTTTTGTTTGTATTAATTTATTATATAGAGTCTAAAACCTATGTTTTGGAAATAATAAAGAACACCCCTCTATTTTCCTATATAAACCCACCTAATATCCCATTACTCTTCACTAAATCACCTTTTAGAACATACTTACTCTACTATTACCTCTCTAGAGTCCTCCCATGGTTCCCCAAATCTCTCAAAAGGCTCCTACCAAGATTTTGGTATCACCCTCTCAAGGTAAGAGATGTTACTCTCTTCTTTGGATTTCAAGAATCTTATTTGTATCTTTCCTTTTGAATATAATTTGGTTATATTTTAATGAATTTATAAATATCCTTATACATTTTAATTTATTTCCTAATAATTATAGATCATTTACCCCCCTCTCGTTTTATTGTTTACCTAAGTTGTTACTATGCTGAAATTTAGTAAGGGATCTTCTTTTTTTCTTTATTCAAGCATCTTCTCTATGTTATGTATTTTTTATTTCCAATTACTAATGTTGGGATAAGTTTTTTCACACCCCTATTATTTTCATTTTTATATAAAAATGATTATAGACCCCTTTCACTCTTATTAAACCCTTTAATGAATCATTAAATACTATCATTATGTTGCCACAATTTTACTGTGATTTTTCATGCTAAACGATTGTATCATGAATATCCACCACCATTTTTACTCAAAGGTATTCAAATAGATATACCTCTTATTAATTTATTGGTAAATTCAATGTATGTAATCCAAAATCCTTGATATTGGGGTTAAAATTTATAAAATACATCCTTATGTTGTATGATCTATGTGGAACACTTAGGTATATACATGATATGAAAGTTGTGCATGAAATTATATAGGACTCTAATGCATTGGGTAATGTTTTTAGTCTCATGAGACATCACGTATGGGATTAGTGAGTGAAACTAATCTATTATGGTACTTTTTCCATCATGTTATACCATATATTTGGTTATCCTTGACCCATGTTTATAATGTCATGTTTAAAGTTGTTGCACATTTCCCATGTTACATTTATGTTGTCATGTTATATCATGACCCATTGTTCATGTTTATATTTATCACCCCTTTTATGTCCCATTTAAATGCCTATTGTCGAACATGTAATAATTTTTTCATATTATACTTTGTGTATTCCCCTACTGGGCTTTATAGCTCACCCCTTTCTTATGTATGTCCCTAGGTTATCCCATGCAGTTTTAAGAACGATGAAAAATTATGAGCATGTTAAGGTAGTTTTCAATAAGGCCAGTATAACACTTGTTTTAATTTGTTATGCAGTGTACCTAATTACCCAAAGACACAATACATATCAATATTCTACGTTTTATCAATGTATTCTTATGTAATAAATCAGGAATTAATGTGTAATAAAGACTACGGTTGTCATATAGAGTCCTTGAATCAGATCATGGGGGGCCCTAAAATATCTTATCCTAACTGGTCTTCCCTTTCCTATGTCATGCAGCATGATCAACTGTTATTGTTTCCCTACCAACCCATGAAATTATCATTGTTCCTAACTCTAAAATCCAATCTGTCTCTCAACCAAAATCTCTGATACCACTCTATCATGACTCCATCCTTCAAAAGAACCCCTCTAGGGTCAGTAATGAAGGAATAGAGATATTGACCCTTGTGTCCCACCTTTAGCATGCCTCGGGTTGTAGAAAAGTACCATGGGTAGAAAGAACATCCATAAATGGAATGAATTAAACTTTATAATATAAGATCATGTGATGAGATAAATCAACCACAAGAAACTCCCTAAAGTAATATAAAATTAAAACAAAATCATCCCACAATGCATGTATAAAGTAAATAGATATAAAGAGTATCTATATGAAATATCAAAAGAAAACTGTAAGGTAGTGACACCACAAAAACTCCAAAATCTGAGGTAAAAATGTGTGGCACTATCTACGAAGTCCGCCTGGAAACCTGAAAAATTGTTTTTATATACATAGGTTGAGCATACAAGTATACCTAGTATAATCATACCCAAAGTCTCTCATGTAAATGTGAAAAAATATTACTAATGCACTAGTGAGTAAACAGTAAAACCAACAACACCTAAACAATTCAACTAAACAATATCATCCTAACCATAGAATGCTCAGCAAATAATGAATCCAAGTATAGTCACATAATGAAAATAATATCGATAAAAAGTGTACTCTACACCGCTTTCCCACTGGTTTTCTTCTCTCGCACCCCAATGTTATACATATTGACCCTCCTATATCTTCCATATATAAATCCTACCTGCAGACACCTAGGTCATCACATCACATCACACCTCACCCAAAGATACCTGGTTCATCACATCACATCACATCTCACCCACAAACATATGAGCCAACACATCACATCACATCTCACTCGTAGACATCTAGGCCAACACATCACTTCACATCTCACCCGCAGGCACCTAGGTCATCACATCACATTACATCTTACAAAATCAAAATAGTAGGGTACCATAAAAATGAAGGACATCAACCATGTTTCCTCCTCCTACCATGAATGGCTCCCACTATAAGTTATCCCATCAAACTAAAGCACAAGTGGACTTTTGACTTATGTCCATCACATCCCATGCATATAAAAATCACCTAGAAGTCTGAGTGGGGAATAGGGGTATCTACCCATCCATCCTTTCCATTAGGATGTTGGAAAAAACTCTCCCAAAATGTTTTGTTGTCGAAACATAGTGCTCAACATGGGGGTGATATGTATATAAATCACAAGGAACTACAATGTATATATAATATCCTCAACACAAAATCCCAACCTATGGGTTCCCAATAAGTTTCATACTAGCTCACAACATCACTCCCAAAGCCTCGAAACCTTCACTACTTTCACTTCCACTACTAAATACATAACACCACATAAGAAATCCACAATCCAAAAGACACATTTCATATTATTTATCAAATTAATCCAATATCCATATTTCCCATTACCAACCAATTTAAAACAAGAAATCATTAGCCAATACAACCTATTACATTTTCATTTCATCTTTAAAAATTTATTCCATTACTATCAGTAAACTTGAAAAACACTATACAAAATAAAAACAACACACAACAATCTATCTAGCTCATGCCAACACGCCCCACACTGCTACCATTTCACATCACAACCACTTTCTATAACAACTTCCACACATTACAAAAACTTTCTCATCACAACCACCACATATCAAAACCACTAACACATAATAACCACCATATATCACACCCACGTCTCATCAAATCGTCCGCACACAACATAACCACACATAAAAACCACTTTTCACACATTCACATAACTTTTTTTAGATTTAATCATGGGTATTCTCATCACATTAACTTTAATTTTTAAGTAAATTATCATGAAAAAAAATTAAATGGGAAACCAATTTATTAGTTAGGTATACATTCTTATCCAATTTAATTCAAGGTGACATCAAACAATCACACAATAAGGGTTTCGCAAAAATTTCAACTATAACATAAACAAATCCCCCAATAGTTGTGATTTTCATCACGTAATAAAGCATGTATAAACTCTAAAAAAATAACATCAAAAGTAGTAAAATATGAATTTCACCACCCCCCCATCCACACTTCCCCTTCAATTTTAATTAATCCAATTAATTAACTTCAGTAATCTAGTTCAACACATCTTCCCAAAGGATAAAAAAATATTTCCCTATCCCTCATGTTACAACTAGAAGATAGATGAAGGATCCCTGACCATAAATATACATTTATAAACCATTCCCCAAGGCTAGAGTGAGAGTAAGTCAACCATCATCCACCATAATGAAGTAAATACATTTACTAACCTAGAACACAACAACTCACATAATTAACTTACCAAAACAGTACCCAAAACAATAGTTCCTTGAGGTAATCCTTTCCTTGGATGAAGAGTAGGGAGAAAATAAGAAAGATAAAGAAGGAATATCACTTAGAAACTCCAAGGATCCAATATCTTAAGGCTAGGGATGAAAACCAATGAGATGTTATAGAAATAAATCCTAGGTATTCACTTTGGTGACCCATGACTTGAGTGAAAGGACATAATAAAGGTAGGTTTTGAGGGGGGGGGTTGGGATTTTATAAGTATCTTAGAAAACACAAGACCATGGCACAAAACCACACACCACATCACATAACTACAAAAAAGAACTTATCCAAGGAAAAAAGGGAAGATACCACACCGTATCTTGGATAGTCAATTCTAAATCTGGGAAACAAAATGAGGTATATTGATACCCACAATTTTCATACATAAATATTACATATTAATAGATATATATTCATTAGATAACATAATGATCCATTCCAAAATCATTTAAGTATTGTGCCTTTAGAAACAATGATACATAAAAAATAGTTCATAATTTAAGAACATAATATCCCACTATGTTATTAATAACTAGAACACTTCTTAGACATATCATTCATATTATAATTCTTCATAACATAGGAAAAGGAAACATAATAAAGTGTGATCTTAGATGCTCACTAAGGGTAAAAAAGAGAGATATCAGCGTAACATGATTATAAGGGTATGAGAACATGAGAATAACATTTTAAAACTATACCCTGCATATCAGAGATCATAAACTTGAGTCATCAAATAAAACATAATATTTCATAATACATGAAATAAAATTAATAAAAGAATATAATCCTTGAGAACATAACATCATAATAAGACAAAGATTATTGGAGTACACATAAGAATTGAAAATCATTACCTTAGTTGTCAAAGAAAATTTCCAAAACTACCATAGTGGAATGGGTTCACTCCGCAAACCATTATAGTAGTCAAGGTTCACTCCCAATACTATCAGAGTGGAAAAATTCCCTTATTGAACTGGGTTCACTCTCCATTCTAGTCTAATTTATCAAATAAGTTATAAATCTATACCCAATATATTTGAGGGAGATATAGGTCCCACCCATCACATAATCCATGAATTTTTGTGCCACAAGATCATAAAATATTCATCATATCATAACTCGTGAAAAGGAAAAGGGTTTCATAAATATTTCATTATTGAATAACCCATGGGAAAGATATAGGTTTCATAAAAAATTTTCATCATATTCATAAATCATCCAGATAAATAATAATAATGTTATCATTGGATCATATCCCCAATAAATCTTAAGTGACATCAAAGGATGTCATATTAAATAGAAAATTATTTTCGAATATCACTTGGAATATTTCTTGAGGAAAATAAGATTTCCACTTTACAAACACTTATTTAAAACCAAAAAATTTCCCAAATAATAAAAAAAAGCAGTTTAATTAAAAATAACTTTTGTAAAAATGTAAAGTAAGATTTAGATAATTGATTGTTCATGATGTTATAAAATATTTATCATGTCATACATGATAAAATGAAGATTCCATTAACCTTTTTAGTAAAAAGTCAAAAGAACCTTGTTTAGAAAAATAATAAGAAGATTTCTTTTAAAATATTTTTTAAGAGGTCAAATATGGGTAAACATTTATTTAAATAATTATTAGATAATTCTAAAATATTCATATAATACATTTTTTGAAAAACATGGATATAGAAAAAAAATGGTTTTCGACTAAAGAGAGAAATAAATTTGGTTTTCCTTAAAAACATTATTTTAGAATATTGAGTACATAAAGAGAGTGAAATACGAGTAAAAATGTATTATCAATAAATAAACAGAGGATAATAAAATTACTTAGTTTCTTGATAAATAGATCATAATATTTTATCATCATAAACTTAATCATAAACAATCAGAATAAACAATGAGATTGTAATATAAAACCATTAAAATTTTGTTATATTTTGAATCGTAATACCCATGAAATAATTAAAGTTATATGGATACATATATCCAAAAATTATCATGATAAGGATAAAAAATACATTCATGGTCAGTATATACACCACACAAAAGAAACAAGTGGTGTATAAGGCACGTGCCTCATAGAAATAAAAGTGAGAAAGAAATCATTTACCTCAAGTCTCAAATTTCTATGTACATGTTAGAACCTCATATATAATAAATATAGGTTTATTATAAATCTATTATAGAACAAAGAATTTATATATTATACAATATATTATTTACTTATTCCCTTTTATTACCCATTTATTAAAATATCCTTGTTAAAATCAAGTTTCAGGTAATATATCTTTTTTCTTTCAGGTATGTTTTGGTTTGGTACTTTTGATCCTTTTACTTTGATCATGTTTACATAATATCTATAATTTTAACCAATATATAAATATCATATATATTCATTACATATATTTTTATATTAATCCATTAAATTTATATATAGAAAATTAATTACATCGTTATTTGAGATGGTAGGTCGTACGTACGCATGAGCGTTGTTTACATTTTCTCGATAGATGGAACAAAATAAAGGTAAATATTAATTAACCATTTAAAAATAATTTTTATTTCATATATATTATTTTAATATATCCTTATTGAAATTAAAATCAAAATAAAATGAAAAACACATTGCATCTCTTCATGGAGGTGGTAGTCCACACATATGCATGAACAATATTAACATTTTATAATAGATTGGAAGGTAAGAAAGTAGATGTGATATTATAATTAAGAGTATAAATATTTCATAAATTTCATATATAAATATTAAGTCCATTATTATATTATACTATGATATGTGGTCATGGAAAAAAAATTACATCGGTTCATGATTTGGTAGTCCACCATACACACAATCGACAATTTCATTTCTCGTTTGATGGAAGAGGAGAGGAATATAGGTAATTAAATTAACATAATAACATATCAGAATATTTTAGAGAAATATTTTATTATATAATCTTATTTGAATAAAATTTTAATTAAGTTGATGAATAAATAAAATTAAAACTCCCGGTTAAGAACGATACATCTTCTTCAGAAAAACTCCGTAGGTTAGCACTAAAAGCCTAATTAGAGGGTTTAATAATTAAAATAAGGGATAAAGGATGTGGTTAGGAAATTATTTAGGGTATTATGGTAGTTATGTTCTAAACTAAAAGGATTTGGAAATGTGAAGAGGATAGTATAGGGGGGTTCCTTTTATAAGTTTAGGAAAAGATGCACTTGGATGTTTTTAAAAGAAAAAGGTATACCCATGTTTTAAACATCCCAAAAAGATAAAAAATTTCTCCTAACCAAAAATTATATGATTTAAGGTCTAAATATGACCATAAAATATCATTTTAACAAGTTTTTAGGTCATTTTAACTCTTTTCTTTTTAGTTTAATCCCCCTATAAACCCATTTTCATCTTAATCATGGTAATTAATTTTTATTGTCTTTACTATTAATTATGTCAAAAGATTATGTTGACATTATTATATAATATTAATAATTATTATATAAAATATGGAATCAATTTTTCAAAATTCAAATCATATATATGGAAAATTTTAATCTAAAATTAAACACAGAGACCCAATGAAAAAAAAAACGGTTTTCCAAAGAAAGAGTTTTCATAAGTATAAAAAGTTTTAATATCATAATTCAATATGAAATTGATAATAATGACCTAAATTGGATTAATTATGATATAATTGAACTAATTTTACTTTTAAAACCACATTAAATCAAAATCAAACTTGTAAATTCTTAGAAAAAGGCATCTTGTAATAAAAATTAGCATTTTTTACTATTTATTAAAAAATTAAACATTCCAGAAAAAAAAATTTACCTTGAGATAATTTTGAAATGTTGATTAAAAAAATAAATTTAATTTTATAAAATACATTTACTAAAGGTGGAAAAAAATTAATTTTATTATTTTTTCACAAAAAACAATAAATATTTGTTTTTGAGAAGAGTTTATTTTCGAAGAATATAAAGACTTTACAAAAAAATAAATAGTTATTTATAAAAAATATTATTTATCTAAAACCTTATTAATTTTTTTTAAAAAAAAAATATTTCTATTCATACCACTATGTTTAATAGCTAGGTTAAAATGGTCTTGTTTAAATAATAATATTAATAGTATATGATGGTTCGTTAAATCTTGATGTTGTGTCTAATGCAAGGTAAATAAATTTAATATATTTGAAAAAATTCATAAAATCATAGGGTGTTACATTATACCCCCTTAATGTGTATTTTTACCTCGTAATTACATCACATGGATACAAACAGCAGTAGTTACTTCTGCCTCATCATATTCTTAGGTCCCCCAATAGCTTCCTCATGTTTATGGTTTCACCATAAAACTTTGACTATGTGAGTGGTCCTATTTCATATCAATTTCTATCTATGATCTAGAATCTCCATAAATTGTTCCTAATAGGAAATTACATCATCCATTAATATTACCATGGATTTCAATACAAGTGAATTATCAAGTATTTACTTCCTTATGAGAGATATATGGAACACATCATGGACTTAAGAGAGGCTTGGTGGAAGCACTAAGTGATAAGCAGTCTTCCCTACTCAATAAATAATCTCAAAAGGGATAATATACCTAGGGCTCAACTTTACTTTATTTATTAATATTATAAACTTATTGAATGGATAAATTCATAGGAATACCTTCTCACAAGCATCAAACTCTAGATCACACTAATAATTGTTAGCATAAAATTTTTATCGACCATGAGATACCTTGATTTGATATTAAATGGATCTAAATTTATCCATCATTTACTTAGTTAGATCAGGTCCCAATAGATTTATTTCTCCAAATTCATCCCATTATGTTGGATTTCTATACTTTTTATAGAGGTCTTAATAAGGTTCCATCTGAATGCTTGTGTGAAAGTTATTATTGTATAAAAACTCTACAATAAGAAGGTTTTTGTAATTCCATGTTACCTTTATTTCAGGTATGTTCTAACATTTTATTTTGGTTTCCCTTTTTTATTGGGAAAATATTCTCGACCATAGAATTGGGAGGATACCTGTAATTGTGAAGTTAGGTATTTGTTGGAGTTTCCAGTAAAAACCTATAGTTTCTGTTGTTCGATGGGAAGTCACATGATGTGTAATGGGATTAAACAATATGTATTGGCTATTGGATAGATCCCATAAATATATTACACTGTGTGAAAATGGTACACATCATGTAAGGGTTTTACATTGTGTAATGTGAAAAATTGGTTTTTATAAAAAAAAGTGATGAGTTTTTTGACATAACTTAAAATGGGATAAATTCATGATGATTAATGTTTTACACACCATGTAATTCCCTAATATATAGTTTTTAGGGTGCCATGCGGGTTATTGAGGCTTTTTTATCTTTTTTCAGCCTTCTCCTCTCGGTCATAGATCTTACCCTAGGAAATTTTGGGGGACTCATATCCCTCTAAATCACTCTGTTCAGTGATTGATAAGTAGAGTAAGGCACTTCAACTCTTCTGGTTTTCAAACCAATTTACAATGGCATATTCGTTTTATATGTTATTTAGGTAGGTTGAATTGTAAAAGTGTTATAATATTTTTAATTTATTATTATTTTTATTGATTCCTTGGGATTTGAAATGGAATTAAATCTATTTTATTTGAAAATTTCATAGGTTTAAGTTTCAAAGGGGTTTTCTTTGAAACTTAATTTCCCTGATTTGAAATGGAAAATGGATTTTCAAACCCTGAAGTATATTGTATTGGATTTGAAATGGATTTATATAAATTTGAGCATGGTTTAAAAAATAAAAATTGAAAAACATTTCATAGCGGGAACCTTGGGTGCATCGATAAATATGCACAGGTAGCGTTAGTGTGCGTGACACCACGAGGATGTAGCCTATTTTTTATTGATGGACTATAGAAGGACACAATATTGGTTAGATCCAACTTTATTCCTTTTTAGTCTTGTGATTTTCTAGAATAAATTTTCTTATAGGCTAGAGCTTGACTGGAAGGTGGAATATTTTTTCTAGTTGTTTATTACATGATAGATTATTTCATGGATGTTGGCTCACATTTTTGTTTATATTTTGATATGATTACCAATTTTTTTTATAACTGGCATGTTTATGAATTTGGAAAACCTAATATAAAATTTGTGGAAAAATCAAGGATTATTAGAGAAATTTTTCAAATTATTTTATTTATAAAAATTATTGTAAAATCTTTTTTTGTTTTAAAGTTAAAACTTATGCATTCTTGATATTAGGACTTGTATATATTCTTTGGTGGTTTCCTTCTGGAATCTATATACACACCCCAATTATGACTTTGGGTAGTTGTAGACCTTTTTTGTAGGACATGGGTAAAGGGAAAGGTATTCTATAGCATGTTGGATCCTCTTTACATCACTATTTTGGTTTGGAGGTGATAGTTGGTCAGATAGAGACTAGCTCATCTACACTTGTCATGTTTTTGGGTTTATTCTATTTGGATCAGTTTTATCTCTCATTTTTCCTCTTTTCACTCTGGTTGTATGTATTTTTTTCTGTTTATACAATACTTGTTTTGTTATATATTTTTTTACCTCACCCCATAATGGGATGACTTGGGTGACTAGTTTGGTTGGCTCGGGATGGTATATTACAATTTGGTATCAAAGGGGTTACTCAGCCTGAAGCATGTCAGCACATCCTGAGTTGGTTATATATCTTAGGTAGAAATTTGTAAGATCATTGTAATTTTGATGGTAGGTATAGAAAAGGGGCATTTCCAACTAATGCTCGTGACTGAATCTGAGTTTCCATGGGTGGTAAGAAAATCTTTACTAAGTCCAAGGTCTGGTATTTAGGTTTATTTGAATAAAATTTGTGGTAAATTTTTTTAAATTAACCTATCTAAAAAATTTGGGGACTTGGTTTCTGTAAGTTCGTTTGAATAAACTAAGTAGGGAGTTTATTTTGATGAGCATTTTCCTTTCAAATGGAGTTTCCCATTTATGGTAGAATTCATACTTTCTTTAAATTATTATTGTTTTAAAGAATTGTTTTAGATTAATTTTTTTTTGCTTTAATGGTTCTGGAATTTTCTCATGAATGGTTATTTATTTTCTTGTGTTTAATAGATAATTCCTCTTAGAATCTCTCTTCCAAATACAGGAGAATAATCTGTGATGTAGGTTTTTCAGGAAGATCCTCCAGTGGACCCTTCCTTGTTTGAAGAAATGATGTGTAGCATTTAGACTCTGGGGTCAATGGGAGTAATGAACCTAGGATGAGTATTGGATCATGGATCAAAATTTACCAATTAGTATCCACCTATATTTTGGGGTGACATAGGAACCCAAGATTTAGAGGAGTGTCTTGAATGGATTGAGAGGATATTCAACTTTTTTAAGTCTCCTGAATATTCCTAGTTAGGTTTTACCTTTTATATCCTCAAGGGACCATGAAAAATATGGGGGACTCTATAGTGAAAGCTATATTGCAAAATGTTTTTACATAGGTTTCCTTCAATAATATCATTAACCAAAAATTTTATCCTGAGACATTATATGCTGAAAAGAACTGATAATTTCAAACCTCTGATCAAGGGAAGAAAACTATTTTGGAGCACTCCACCCATTTTGTTGAGTTAGTTCATCTGGAACTAGATATTATTACTAATGATTACCTTATGTCTTCTATGTTCAATATGGGCCTGAGGTTGGATATTTAATCAATTTTATTTCTTTTATGCCTTATGACCTTTGTGAAAATTGTGGATAAAGTATATTTAGCTAAGTCAGGCATAGCTGGAAGGACAGGTTTGGGTGGAGCTTTGGTAGGTGCAGCAGTTATCCCAGGTGCTTCTTATGGTCAGAAAAGGAAGCATAAGAGAGGTTAGATTTATGAAGGACCATCTTCAAGGGATTATTTAAGACAAAAATAGTTTATTTTCTACTAATGTGCGAGGCATGGTCATATCAGTCCTCATTTTTTGGAGTCTCACAGGACATTCCATCTTTGTGGGAAATCTATCCATATGAAACATTTTTGTGATAATATGTCCCAAGGAAGTAAAGTGGGATCCACTTTCACCAAGGGGTTGAAGGTACACGTTGATACTCCCAAGGGTGGTGGGTATCATTCTCAAAATAAGGGGGATATCCTAGTGGTTATTTTCAGATGGATGTATGTGGTAGAGTGTGCGCTGGAGGAATATGGAGTAGGGCTAGCTACAGTTAGAGGTATGGTGTTTATTTCATATTCTATGGTGATAAATTTGTTTGATATAGGTGATACTCATTATTTTATATTGTTAAAGTTAGTTGAGTGTTGGGATTGCATTCAAATATTATTTTTTTTCTTATTGGATCTATATATGCATTTGGGAAAGAGGTATGAACAATGTTTCAAGTGCACTATGTATCGGGTGATGATAAATGATGTTTAGGTGGTTTGGGATTTCTTAGTGCTTAATATTGACATATTTTTCTTGGCTATAAACATGGATTGAATGATCAGAATGAATCCTGTAAATACTATTATCATCATCGCGTACAGTTATTATCTGTGGATGGAGTCACTCTTATTTTCCAGGGTGAGTCACACACAGTGTCTGGTTTTTTTTTGAACCCTCACGACATTCTCCTCTGGTCTCCAAGGTGATGTTTCCTTCCTAGACTGGTGGTTCCATGGGATGAATACTTCAGACATGGAAAGGATGATGTGGTCTCTCATTTCCAGTGCAGGGTGTTCGGGCATGTGGCACGCTAGGAACCAAGCTCCCTTCGAAGGCGCCACTCCTACTGCATGGTCCATTATCGCGAGCATGTTGATTTTTCTGCTGGAACTAGTCACACTCATCCAAAACTGGAGGGAGTATCCCTAGATGAAGCTACTATAGGTAGGTGATCCTCCTGTTAATCCTCCATGTAATAGGCCACAAGGGCAATGGATATGCCGGCGGACTCCGGCCTTGGGCTACAAGCTCAACTCGGATGGTCCTTTTTTGCTGGGTGATATGAGAGGAGGGGGTGTGGTTTGGGACATGTGTGGAAATGTTGTGCTGGCATTCACTGATTTTTATGGGAAGGGAAGCCCACTTCAGGGAGAGGCCAAAGCTCTTCTTACTGGACTATCCCTTTGTGATTAGAGGGAAATTGTGATCACTCAAGCAGAGACCCATTATTTAATTCTTCATAAGTCTCAAAATGGAAAAGTCCATACACCTTGGTCAATTTCCTACACAGTTAGGAAATTTCACACCCTCCTCCATAATGTCAAGGTGAACCACACATGGTGGGAGGGGAACATAGTTGTGGATCTTCTTGTGTCAATAGGGAGCCCAGGATCCAATATCACTTCCTCCCTTCAATCAATTTCTTGAAACCCGAAGGGGTTAATTTGACAAGAGTAGATGCTCTCGGTTTACATTAATTTAGATCTCGTAGCCCCCGTGAGCCTAGTTTCGTGTCTCTTGTTTTTTTCTCATCTTCTTTGTTTGTTCCCTTTTTCTTCTTGAATAAAATTTTGATGATGATGATGATGAGTATATGAAGATGAGTTTGACTTCAACACATGTTTTGATTCTTCCAAAACTGGGGTTGAGTTATGATTTTTTATTCAATGCTTCTGGTATGGGTTTGGGATGTCTATTAATACAGGGGAAATAGGTTTTGGATTATAGATCTCACCATTTATGCCCTCATGATAAGAAATAACCTACCCATTATCTTTAATTGGTAGTTATTATGAATTCACTCAAAACACAACATCACTATATCTTCATAGAATGATTTACAGTATATTCCAATCATAAGATCTAGAAATATATTTTTACTCAGAGATATATGAACTTACGACATAGACACTATGTTTATTATCTTTAGACCTGTAGTTTTGATATCATATATACCCCTAGGAAAGGAAATTTGATTGTCGATGTGATAAGAAAAAAAAATTACTAGCACAATTCATGAAGGAATTAGTTGAGTGGTGATCTATAATGAGTTTTTTTTCATATATGAGATCAGAAGTGAAGGAGGCTAGTGGAAAAGTATTCTTGGATTCGATAAAGTTTGAATCATCTTTTGATGAGTGTGTTAGACTTGATCATACGACAGACAGTGAGAGATAATTTTTAAGAGAAATCCTAAATACTGGGGAGACCTCTAATGAGTGGTATCGGTCTCCCAGGGGAGATTTGTTCTTCTATAGTATGTTGTTTGTTCTTTTCCCACTAATATAAGAGTTCTTAGATAGTGTACCTCATTCATGTTATACTGTGATCCCTGGAGCTATAAATATGTACCAGGATTTGAGACATCGGTATTTGTGGTGAGGAATGAGGCAGTTAGTGTGGATTTTGTGTCGTGGTGTCTCACTTATCAAAGAGTTAAGGTAGAACACCAGAGACCTACAAGTTTGTTGTAGCCTTTACCCATTATATTATGTATGTAGGATGATATTTCCATGTATTTCATCAATGGTTTACCATTGAATCCTAGTGAGAATGGTGAGTTTATTTATTATCAACAGACTCACTATATCAGCATATTTCTTTTCATTAAAGGAAACAAAAAAAGTAGAAAATCTTGGGGTCTTGTATGTCTATGAGATTATGTTTATTCATTGGGATCCCTCTATAGTTGTTTCTTATAGGGACTCAAGGTTCACATCCATATTCAAGAAAGTTTTTCAAGATTAAATGGGTACCTAGTTGAAATTAAGCATGGCCTATCATCCATAGATGGATGTATAGATAGAGATGGATATATAGGTTCTTGGGGATATGCTCTAGGTTTATGTGCTTGATTTTGGTGGATTTTTGGACAAGAGATTTCTTTTGGTCAATTTTTTCTATAACAATACTTATCAGGCATCGATTAGAATGGCTCCCTTTGATTCTTTTTTATGGATAGCCATGTTGATCTCTCTTGTGATGGGAAGAGTTGGGAGAGAAGACCTTGATTATGATGAGTTTTTTTGGAGATGATAGAGTTAGTGAAGTTGAGTCATAGGAATTTGGTAATAGAATAGAGTTTTCATAAATAATATGTGGATTGTCATCGTTTTCCACTGAAGTATGATGTTGGGGATTAGGTTTTCCTCAAGGTTTCACCTCACTTAGGACATTGTTGGTTGGTTTAGAAGCTTAATTTGGAACTAAGGGCTTTGGATCCCTTTGATATCATTAACCAATTGGGTAGGGTGGCCTATAGATTGAACTTTCCATCTAGTTTGACTTCTATCAATGATGTGTTTCATATTTCATAGTTGAGGAGGTATATATCGAATCCTTCCCATGTGATTCAATAGGGGATGTTGATCTTGAGCTCAATACCACCTTGTTTGATCATCCAGTTCAAGTTATAGATATCCAAGATAAGATATTTCATGGTAAAATGACCCCCCTAGTTTGGGAACTTTGATAGTACGGGTAGAATCTCCACGAGGCATGGGAGTGACAGTCTTTGATGAGGCAGCAATAGCCTTCTCTTTTTATGGATCTAGGATCTTGAGAAATTTTTGGGGACATAAAGATTATATGGTGGGGATATTATAATGCCCCATTAACTTTATACCATGTATGTTTTAATATTTTCTTTTAGTTTCTCTTTCTTTGAGTGATTATTGTCGACCACAGAATTGGGAGGACACCTATAAAGGTGATGTCAGGGACTTTTTGGAATTTTCAGCATATTAATATTGTTTATGCTATTAAATGGGAATTAAAATGATTTTTAATGGGATTACATGATGTGTATTAGATACCAGACATATCCCATGAATTGATTACACAACGTGAAAATGGTACATGTCATGTAATATTTTCACATTGTGTAATGTTAAAAATCTGTTTTTAATTAAAAAATGAAAAATGTTTTTTGACATAACTTAAAATGGGAGAAATTCATGATGTTTAATGTATTTTACTCCATGTAATTCCTTGAGTTATAGATTTCAGGGTGTCATTCGGGTTATTGATTCTTCATTCTCTTTTAAATCCTTCTCCTCTCGGCCATAGGTCTTACCATAGGCACTTTTGGGTGACTCCTTTCCCTCTAAATCACTTCGTTCAATGATTGATCAGTAGTGTTAGGTGATTCATCTCTTCATGTAATATTTCCACCCAGTTCCTCTATTATTTTTGATTGTGGCATTATTTTTGGTAGGTATTGGTAATTGGATCATGTTTTCTATCAATCCTTTTTGGTCTCTTATCATGCCTTGTCTCCTGAAGGCTGGTCTTGTGGGTTTCAAAACCCGTTTTCAAAAGAGGATAGGTTTTCTACATCCTTGATGTATGTGGATATATAAAAGTGTTCTAATCTTTTGAAATGATTTTTTATATTATTTATTCCTTGGGATTTGAAATGGAATTTCATGTGTTAAAATTTAAAATTTAATGTGTTCATATTTTAAATGGTTTTTCCTTTGAAACAAAATTACTTTGATTTGAAGTGGAAAATGGATTTTCAAGCACTGAAGTAGATTTTGTTGGATTTGAAATGGATTTATAAAAATGTGATCATGGTTTTAAAAATAGAAATTGACAAACATTACACAGTGGTAACCATAGGTGCGTTGAGAAAGAGACACTGGTAGACTTAGTTTGTGTGATATCTCTAAGAGGTAACCTCTTGTGTAGAAATGGAATGTGGAAGGACTTGATATTACTTGGATCCAACCGTATTCTTTTTTAATCTTTTCATTGTCTAGTACATATTATCTTATAGTCTAGAGCCAAACTAGAAGGTGAATTGTTGTTTTTGGTTATTTATTACATGATAGATGATTTCATGGATGTTGGCTCACATGAATATTTTTATTTCGGTATGTTTATTTGTTTTTTCTTATAACTGGAATGTTTTTGGATTTTGAAACCTTGATATACAATTTTTTTAAAAATCAAGAATTATTAAAGAGATGTTTTCAAATTGTTTTATTTATTAATTTTTTTGTAAATTTAGTTTTCTTTAAAGATATAACTTGTGAATTATTAATATTAGAACTTGTATATATTCTTTGGTGGTTTCTTACTGGGCTCTGTAATCACACCCTATATCTTCCTTTAGGAAGATTTAGACCTTTTTTGTAGGACACTAGTAAAGGGAAAGGCATTCTAAAGTATGATGGATCCTCTTTACATCGCTGTATTGGTTTGGAGGTGACGAATGATCACATGGAGACTAGTTTTTCTAGACTTGTGATAATTTTGGGTTTAGCCTATTTCGATCATTTTTATATCTTGTTATTTCTGATTTGTACTCTGGTTGTATGTCTTCTTTTCCTTTTATATGATTCTTGTTTTGATATCTTTGTTTTAACTCACCCCATAATTTCATGACTTGAATGACTGGTCTAGTTGAATCGGGTTGGTATATTATAGTGTTGATCGTAACCACCTTTGAAATCCATAGAATAAGATATTGGTATATCCTCAAGGTTTTAAATTGTTCTTTCAGACTAATCATATATCTAAGGATGATATCATGTTTTTAACCTAATTCTATATCAAGACCTTGTGGAATTATTCTCCAAAACTTCAAGGTAAACCTTGCATCTCGATCAGATATAATATAATTTGGTACTCCATCCAACCGTACAACTTCTTTAATGTATATCCTCGCAAGCTAATAGTGATTAAATGTGTTGACTTCGTAAATTGATTGACTAAAACCCATATAGTATTGTTCCCTTTATATGTTTTTGGGGTTCGATGAAAAAATATATGGTGATGTCTTCCCATTTCCATTTTTCTATGGGTAATGGTTATAAAATCCCCTTATACTTCTGTTTCTCAACCTTAAATTTCTAACATAACAAGATTTGATATACAAACTCTTAAATATCTCTCTTCATGTCATCTTACCATAAATACTCTATCAAATCTCTATAAATCATTTTTACTTCCATGATGAATAGATAATGAAGAAATTTAAGCTTCCTCTAATAGCTAATTCTTAAAATCTAGTATGGATGAGACACATACAGATTTCCTAAAACTTATAATTCCATAAAATTCAGTGTCATAGTCATGAAGGTTTATGACATTATTTTGTAGTTATACATCTTTCTTCTATGCCTCGTTAATATCCATTTGGATTGATAATTGAACACTAGTTTGATCAAGGTAAGATTTTATCCCTTACTTCATGATTTGTAGATCCATCCTTTGAAAATCTATAAATATTAAATCTTTTCCGATCCTAATAAAAGATAGGTTTTCATAGTCCATTCACCATAAATCATCAACCACCTTGTTCACTTTACCAGGGTGGTAATGTATTGAGCAATCATAATCATTAATTAGCTCCAAACATCTTCTCGGGCACATGTTCAACTCTTTCTGTATGAATATATAATTTAAATTATTATCATAAGTATATATATCACACTTTTCTCTATAAGGATAATGAATCCATATATTTAATGTAAACATTACCACATCTAACTCCAAATCATGAGTTTGAAAGTTTTTTCCATGAACCTTCAATTGTTATGAGGCATAAGATATCCCCATGTCATTATGTATGAGGATGCATCCCAATCCATTATTTAATGAATCACTATAATTATAAACCCTTATCTATTCTAGGGTAGTGTAATTATGAGTGTGCTGACTATTATTTTCTTCAATTTGTTGAAACTTTCCTCGAATCCATCCATCTAGAGAAACTTGGTACCCTTCCAAGTTAACTTGTTGAGTGGATTAGATATTCATGATAAATTCTCTAAAAATCATCAATAATATCTATCCAAACTAAGAAAACTTTGGATCTCAATCACAGTGGTTGGTCTAGGCTATTGTTCAATAACTTTATTCTTTGATAGATCCACATATATACCATCTTTTGAGATTATATGTCTCAAAAATTTAACCTTTAATATCCAAAATTCACACTTAGTAAATTTTTCATACAACTTCACCGTCCTTAGGGTATTTATCATAATCCTCAAATGATGTTCTTGATCTTTCTTTCTCTATGAATAGATAAGAATAACAAATCAAAATACATCCACAAACTAATCATGGTAATCTCTAAAGAATATATTTTTAAAATCCATACGGATAGTGGGGGAATTATTAATACCAAATGGAATCACAATATATTTATAGTGTCCATAACTTATGCATAATTATTTATTAGGTATACCCACATTATTGACCCTCAATTGATGATATCCATAATGAAGGTCAATCATGAAAAGTTATTGATCTCCATATATTTGATTAAAAATCATCAATACATGGAGGTGATACTTGTTTTTTATTATGATCTTGTTCAGCTACTGATAATCAAGGCATAGTCGTATTGATCCATCTTTCTTCTTAATAAAAATAATAGGTTCACCCCAAGGTGACACACTTGGATGAATAAATCCCTTGTCTAGATTCTCCTGGAGATGCTTCTTTAATTCTTACAACTCAACCAGGGATATTCTATAGGGAGTATTTGAAATAGGTGTTGTAACATGTATGAGTTCTATTGAGAACTCAACCTCACGATTTGGTGGAAGAATAGTAAACTCTTTCACAAATACATCAACAAACTCTTCCATAATAGGAATACCATCAATGTTGAGTTTTTTCCCTAACCATCAAGGATAAAAAACCCTTTTTAATAGGAATAAATCCACATACTAAGGATTTTATTTCCATCAGAAGTTTATATTTATCATCACACTAATACATGATCATAGATTGGTTTGGAATATAAAATCACTTACCTTACTTAAAAATTGATGTGGTATTTATGTAGATAAATCTAATCCATATATAAGATAACATCAAATTCAACTAGAGGGAGAATAATGATATTTGCAGGAAGCAAATTCCCACAAACTCTAACTAGATAAGAATCATAGAATTAAGATGAGATCATCTTTACATTAGAGGTTTTCACTTCCAATTTAAAATCTAATCGTTGGGGTGGAATTTTGATACCATTAGAAAATTATTCATATATAAAATAGTTGGTAGATCTATATTCAAATAAGACATTATCATTTCTAGAGTGGATGGTAAGTGTACCTTACACCACATCGTTTTCACACCCCTCGTCATAATTAGTGATTGCTTCAGATTTCATTTTGACTATCAATTTAAGAGGTTTCTTATTTCCATCATTATTATCAACCATCATATTTGGTGACTTAGTAGCATAATTCCAAGATTACTCTCATTTTAAGCACTACAACGTGAGTGGTTCATTCTGTGGATATTTCTATCAATTCTCACCATTTTCTAAATTATTCCCATCACATCAGCAATTGATTTACCAATTACGTTCCTTTACACACTTAAAGCATTTACTAGTCCCCTTAAGACAATTATTAAGAACCATTGTGGTTAAATTGTTTTAAACAAAGTTTTTTTTATTTGTTGAAAACAAAAATTTGTTGTTGAAGAATGTTTTTATTATTCAGGAATTGGACCAAGTCCATCATAATGAGGTTGTTTTCCTAAAAAAGTTTCCAAACCCAGGTCTTTATATTTAGATGCATTGAACCCAAAAGAAGTCAGGAAAATGAAGTTTTTTATTAGATATTTTATCATATTTAGGTCCATCTGCATGACATTGAAAATCATTTTATTAAAAAGAATTGGTGATAGAATTTATTATTTTTTGGATGTTTTTTTGTAATCATAGAAATATTGAATTTTTTGAGTTAGAAATAATGAAGTTGATGAGTTATAAAGAAATAAGTTGTTGAGAAAGAAATTACTCGTCAATTAAGTTGTATTGTTGTTGAAGAGTTTTTGAAAGAAGAATGTGAAGTCAGGAGTTAGAAAGTTTTAATACTTTATAAAACAAATCAGATGATACTTTTCGGATCAAGAAGTTCTCACAAATCATGAATACTCTCATGGTAAAAACTTTTGATGAAATAGTGGATAGGTTTGAAGAATTTCATAGTTTAAAATGATATTTCAATCATAATGGGAATTATATCATAATGAGCTCAGAAAGAAAAAGATGTAGCTGGGCCTAAGGAATAAATAAATCATACTAAGAGCTTCATAATGATATTTTCAAACTAAGGTTTTTGTACTTGGATTTCCATACTGTGAAAACTGTACTGAGATTTTCATACTCGGATTTTCATATAGAGATTTTCATACTGGTATTTTCGTACTGGGAAAATCATATTGATATTTTCATACTCAGATTTTCATATTCAAATTTTTGTACTGGGACTTTCATACTGGGAAAATTATACTGATATTTTCATACTCTAATTTTCTTACTGAGATTTTCATACTCAGATTTTCATACTGGGAAAATCATACTAAGACTTTCAAACTCATTATTTCATATAAAGGAAATCATAATGAAGTATTCATAATGAATATTCCACACTAAAAAAGAAACATATCATAATGATATTTGAAAGATATAAAGAGTTTAATAATTTAAACTTTACATTAAATTTTGTGTAAATATCAGATAAATATAAGTACAATTGAATAAGTCAAAGTTTAAGTTTAAATGTGAGATATTTGAGGAGTTTTAAAATTCTAGTAAGTGGGGAAAGTTTTCAAGTTTCCCGATTTTGATTTTTGAGTTTCCTATTAATACATTCTTAGATCATTTATATTTTTGGAACTCTCACACATGCACAAAAGGGGGAGCACTGGTGAATTCAAAGTGAAATTTACCATCTAATTGAAGAAGAATTGTATAGAGATTTATATCATAGTTTGAGTTTTTCATATTAAGAATGATTTCATTATATTGATTTCATTTTTTTCAGGAGAATCGAATCCATCATCATTTTTTGAGAAAATTGGATCCAGCATCATTGTTTTGAGAAAATCATATCCAACATCATTGTTTTGAGAGAATCAAATCTAGAATCATTATGTTGAGAAAATCGGATCCAGTATCATTGTTTTCAGAAAATCAGATCCAACATCATTGCTTTGAGAGAATCGAATACAGAATAATTTTTTTGAGAAAATCGGATATAGCATCATTTTTTTGATAGAATCAGATCCAAAATTATGATATTGATAAAATCGGATCCAGTATTTTCATATTGATAAAATCATAGCCATCCAAATTAGACTGAGGATTCAAACTGAGAAATTGTGGATCATTTTTAAGAAATTATTTATTCTTTTTTTTGGATGAATTATTTTATTATAAAACATTGTAAACCTATGGGATTCAGTATAATCATTCCTATCAAGAGATAGAATATGTCTAATAGACGTTGGAAAAATTTGGATTCACTTTTACATAATAGTGGATTTCTATAGACCCACGGGAGTGGCTATGGAAAGGATGTAGGTTCTTACACTAAGGCCAAACTTTGTAAATATTTTTTAGTTTACATTATTTCCTACTTTTATATGTATGATTATTTACTAAAATTCATAAAGAAATAAATATTTATTGGTTGTAAGGGTTAAGTTTTGAAATTAATTGAAACTTATAAACATTTAACATCTGATTCAACCCCCCCCCCCCCCCTTTGGTATTCGATCCTTTGGAACATCAATTGGTATCATAAAAAGGTTCCCTTGTTGAATATTTATCATAGATAATATAAATTCTATCAATAGTATAGTAATTACAACATTTTATGGAAAAAAGTATTATGGTTGAAAAAATTGGATGATTTCCTATATCCTATCTCTTCACCTAGAAGTTGTTGATGCTGCTACTATTGGTTTTCTACTTATTGGTAAAGATAATCCAATGTAGTTTACTGATAATATAAATATAGAAGTTGATGAAAAGGTTAGAAATTATATTCTCATGTACTTATCAAAAAATATTTATCTGAAGGTGATGGGTCTCAAAATATCAAAAAGTATGTGGGAGAAGCTGAAAAGTGTTTTCTAAGGGAATAAAAAAGTTAAGAAAGCAAAGATAAAAATATGGATTAGTAAGTATGAAGACATAAGAATGAGATATGAAGAAATAATTAATGAATTCTTCACCAGATTAAATGAAATTGTTTACAATATCATAGGATTTGGAGATATCTTGGAATATTTTACAATTGTGAAGAACGTTATGAGAAATTTTTCAGAAAGGTTCGATTCTAAAATTTCTTCTTTATAAGATAAAGATGATTAAATCTTGATTAATTCCATAACTTTATTGTTTCCTATGAAATTAGGAGATATATAACATTTAAAAAGAATATGAAACATGAAGTGGATTTTGAATCTATGAGAATGATAAAAAAACTATATTTTGAAGAAGTTGATCCTTGTGAGTATAAAGATAAAGAGGATGATGAATTGAATAATAATATTTTTTATATTATCTCTAAAAAACTATAAAAGGGGAAGAGTAAACTATGGAGTTAAACTTCCTCTCAAATGTTTTATGTGTGGTGGAATCGAACACTTTACTATGAATTTCCCCAAAAAGAAATTTGGAAGATATTGAGATTATTTTGATGAAAAAAACAATGAAAGAAGTGGAGAAAAAATGATAATGAATATAAGTCTTCCAAAATATACAAGAATAAGTTTACTAGAAACAAAATAAGTATGTTGAGTAAGAAATTTTAGTTGAACTCAATTTAAAATAATTCTTCTAAATATTAATGTTAAGAAAAATTCAAAACCTTCATTGTGAAAGTTGATAGAACAAAAGATTCCTCATAGAGGGAAGAAGGTGGTAAAGAATCATAAAGAGGGTATCAACTCAGAAAAGAACATGTTGTGTGTATTGATCAAAAAATATTCAAGAAAGAAATTAGAGTTATGAAGAAATATTTTAAAGAAGTTACTGATGGAAGAAAATATGTTATCAAGTAGGAGGAAAAATACATTGAAGAAATTTTAAGTTACAAACATAGAATATTTGAATTGGAAAAAATGATTAAAGATCACATTAAGAAGATAGAATCTAAGAAATAATAATTTAACAAGTTTCAATAAAAAAATTGAGTTTTAAATTACCTTGAATAATATGAATGAAAACTTTAAAAAATCTTTGTAAGTAAAATCTAAGACTTCTAAATTTGTTGAGAAGGCTCAATATGAGAATCAAGTGAAATATTATCTTACCAACAGTAATGTTTCATCTGATTATATTAACATTTCATGTTCAATAAAAAGTATTGGGAAATATTGGGTGGAGAAATTATGTGATAAGACTACAAAATCTATAAAATTAGATAACTCACTCAAAATAAATGACATTCCACATCCTGAGTATGTTAGAGCTGAAAGAAGTTACCAACATCAACAAAATTTCAATAGAGAAAGATTATATTTCAATTGAAAAAAAATTATGGTTATTTTTGGTGTTGTAGAATCTAATAGAATAGGGATTATAATTTTTTCTACAAATTATCCTTACCCAGAAGAAGGATTGAGAAAAGTGGAATAAATAGTGAAAGAAGAATGAGAAAATTTCCTAACTTACAGAAAGTTGAAAAAGTGAATTCTCAAGATGTTATAAAATTTCCAATAAGAAATAAATTTTAATGTCTGGAATTAGTTTTTGGAAGTTGTTATAAAGTTATTAATCATGATGAAAAATGTATGAATATTCTTCCAAAACAAGTTTCTTATGATAGTAAATAAAAGAAAGCTGAAAAGAAGAGAGTTTAGGAAAGAACTTTTGTTGTTGAAACAGCTTTGAAATAAAGTAAATGTGCAAAAAACATGGATACTTCAGAGTAGAAGTTCTTCACATATGAAATTTGATATAAAAATATTGAAACATGTTGAACATCATGATGGATGAAAAGTTACCTTTGGTAATGATAGTTCCTTATAAATTAGAGGAATATGAACGGCTAAGATAGAAGCTGAAAAGTTAAAATCTAAAGAATTTATATTTGTTGATGGGTTAAAACATAACTTACATAGTGTGAATCAGCTTTGTGATGATGGAAAATAATTTTTTTTAGAAAATATTTTTGTAACATCAAAAGTCTGAAATATGAAAAGTTCATTACAAATGGATAAAAAACCACTGGAATCTCTTTCAAATAGAAGAATTCAATAACTCCAATTATTTGAGTGTAGAAGATGAAGAAAAATTGTGGCACCAAAGACTTGGGAACCTTGGATAGAAAATTATGAACAAACTTTATAAATTTGATGTTGTTCAAAACATTAAATAATTGAAAATAATATAAGAAGATGTTTTTTTAACATTTCAAAAATGGAAGATGACTAAAAAAAGTCATAAAAGAGTTGAGATTCAATAAATGAGACCACTTGAGCTTATTCATTCTAATTTATGTGGGCTAATGAGACATCAATCCACAAAAGGATATTTATACTTTATAACTTTTATTGATGATTTCACCCGGATGACAAACATCATGTTTATGAATAACAAGTTAGAGTCATTGAAATGTTCAAATTCTTTAGAAATTATGTTGAGAAATAAATGGGGGCTTCCATAAAGAAGTTGAGAACATATAATGGTATATAATTTCTAAATAATGATTTTGAAACTTATCTAAGAAATCATTATATCAAACATCAGTATAGTGCTCCTTATAATCTATAAAAAATGAAGTAGCATAAAGAAAGAATAGAAACTTGGTCGAAATGGGAAGAAGTATGTCAGTTGAATACAAAATTTAAAAAAAAATGGAGAGAATCTACTAGTACTGTTGTACATGTTCAAAATAGATTCTTGTTGAGACTATAAACTAACATGACTCCTTATAAAATTTGGTATAAAAAACCCTTCATTTAAATACTTTAAAGTGTTTGGAAGTCCATGTTTGATCAAAATAAAAAAACCAAATTTGGGAATGTTTGATGAGATAGCTGGGAAATGAACTTTTATGGGTTATTCACCAAATGGAAGAAGTTACAAATGTTGGAACAAAAATTTACATAATGTGGTGGAATTATATGATGTGAAGGTAATTAAAAATTAAATTTCCTTAAAAAAAGTTCTTGAGAATGATGAGGAGGATAAAGTGGAGAATTCTAACAATAGTCAAAGTAATTTAGAACATCCAAATCAAGATTTAGAAGAATCATGTGATGATGAAATTTTAGCTGGGAAAAAACATTGAAATTTCCAACCTTAAAAAAACATGTTGAATCCAAAAACATTATTGGGAATCCGAAGGCTCCATTTCAAACTAGAATAAAGTTGAGATTAGATCATCAGACTTTACTTATCTCAATAGTTTAACCAGAATCAGTTTTAGAAGATATTCAAAACAAATAATGGGTGGATTATATGAATGAATAATTGGATTAGATTGAAAAAAATGAAATATTGGAACTTATTTCATGTAAAGAATATAAAAAAGTTATCATAACCAAGTGGGTTTACAGAAATAAGTAAAATGAACATGGAGAAGTTTCAAGAAACAAAGTAAGGATTGTTTGTAAAATCTATGCACAGGTGGAAGGTGTGGATTTTTAAGAAATTTTTTCCCCATTTGTAAGATTATAAACTATTATAGTTTCTCTTTTAGTGGGATCACATTGGAATTAAAAATTGTTCTAGATGGATGTAAAGTCAGGTTTCTTAAATGGTGAGATTGAGGAAGAAGTTCGCATTGAAAACCCTTGTGGTTTTTCTACTTGATGAGGATGAAAAAAAAGTTTACAAATTGAAGAAAGTTTTTTATGGGTTGAAACAACCTTCACATGCTTGGTATTCTAAACTTGACAATTGTTTGATAATTTTGAACTTTTCTAAAGGAAAAGTTGATAGAAACTTATATGTGAAAGATGTTGACTCCTGATCTCTAATTGTAATTATTTATGTAGATGATATAATTTTTTGGGGGTATAAATAATATGTTTGTAAAACATTTTCTGATGAGGTGAAGAAGAATTTTTAAATTTCTATTTTGGTATAATTAACTTTATTCTTTGGCTTATAGGTTCATGAAAAGGAGAAATATATATTTTTTATCTAAATAAAAGCATGCCATGGAATTGTTAAAAAAGTTTGGAATGGAAAAATCCAAAGAAGTTTCAACTCAAATTTTAGTGAGAACAAAGTTGAGTAAATATGAATCCATTATATGTGTGAATCAAAAAGACTTTCAGAAGATGATAGGAAATATTATTTACCTTGTAGCCTCAAGTATTGATATTGTTTATGTTGTGACTTTGTGTTCTAGTTATCAATGTAATCTGAAAGAATCACATATGTTGGCATCAAATAAGATTATGATATTTGTCAAAGGAACAACTACACATGGGTTGTTACATAAAAGAAATAATGAGATGAAGTTTCGTGGTTATACTAATTCCAATTAGGTTGGATATTTTAATGATAGAAAATCAACCTTATGAGGAACATTTTTCTTGGGTGAATGTTGTTTGAGTTGGCGTAATAAGAAACAAAGTTCTGTAACTTTGAGCATAGCTGAATCTAAATATGTTGAAGCTACTCGATATTGTACTCAAATGTTGTGGATGAAATTTTAGCTATAATATATTATAGAAAAATTTTCTAAACCATTGAAGATACTTTTTTATAATCAAAGTGAAATTTATCTTTTTAATAATCATGTCCAATATTCAAGATCAAAACACATTGATATAAAGTTTTAATTTATAAAATAGAAATATGATGTCGGAGATGTTTTTCTGGAATAAATTTTAATAAAGTATCATATTGCTAATATCTTTAAAAAATAAATTTCAAAAGAAAGGTTTGTGGAATCAAGGCTGCAACTTCATGTTCAGCCTCATCCCATGTCTTCCTAAACCTCATAAAGAATTACCCCCACCGTACTTTGAATTATGTTGACAAAGGGGGAGATAAGGTAACAAATTTTACTTTGTAATCAGTTTTTACTTATCTTCATAAATGAATCTAAAGTTGTGGTTATCATATAATGGGGGATAGAAAAAGAAAAGTGAGTGGAAAAGATAAAATTGATGGAGATTCTATCGTTATATAGCCACAAAATTTTCGTTCCATCGAGGGATAGAATTACTTCAAAAACCTTACATTATACAATAGTGTGGTGTCAAGACACTCTCTTCTAATAAAGGATATTTTTTATTGAAGTCAAAAAAAACTTGATTTTTTACAATATTTGAGTTGTGGGAAACAATTATGTATTGGAAATTTTTTTAACAAGGGTTGTTAACAAATCAAAAAGTAGAGATTGAAGAACTATTATGGTTAAATTTTTTTAAACAATTTTTTTTATTTGTTGACAAATAACAGTTTTTAGAATTTTTTTGTTATTAAGTAATCAAGACTAGTCCATCATAATGAGGTTTTTTTCCAAACACAAGTTTCTGGACCCAGGTTTTCATATTGAGCTGCACCGAACACAGAATAATTTAGGAATATGAAGCTATTGATCAAAAAAATTATCATATTTAATTCCATCAGCATGACATTAAAAATCACTGGATTCAAAATAATCGAAGCCAGAATTTAATTTTTTTTGGATGTTTTTTCTGTAATCAGAGAAATATTGATGTTTTTGAGTTAGAAAGAATTAATTTTCTGAGTTAGAAAGAAATAATTTGTTGAGAAAGAATTTTCTCATTGAAGAAGTTGTATTGTTGATGAAGAGTTTTTGAAATAATAATGTGAAGTTAGGAGTTAGAAAGTTTTCATACATTATAAAACATATTATATTATTCTTTACTGATCAAGAAGTTCTCAAAAATCATGAAAAATATCCTGATAAAATATTTTTAAGAAATGGTGGAGAGGTTTGAAGAATTTCATATTTGATAATGAGATTTCCACCATAATTGAAATTGAATCCTAATGAGTTGAGAAAGAAAAATATGTTGTTGAGACTGAGGAAGAAATAAATCATACTGGGAGTTTCATAATCGTATTTTCATACTGATATTTTTATACTGGGATTTTTTGTACTAGGAAAATCGTATAGAGATTTTTTTACTCGTATTTTCATACAGATATTTTCATACTGAGATTTATGTACTGGAAAAATCATACTGAGATTTTCATACTCAAATTTTTGTACTAAAATTTTCGTACTAGTATTTTTGTACTGGGAAAATCGTACTGATATTTTTGTACTTGGATTTTTGTACTGGGATTTTCATACTGGGAAAATTATACTGAGACTTTTGTACTCGGATTTTTAAACTACGTAAATCATACTAAAGATTTCATAAATAAAGTGTTCGTATCAAAAAAGAAACAAATCATAATGAGCTGCGAAAGATATAAAGAGTTGAAGAAGTATAACTTGACATTCAATTTTTCATAAATCTTGGAGAAATCTATAGAGAATTGAATAAGTCAAAGTTGAAGTTTAAATGTGACAGATTTTCATAGTATTGAAATTTGAGGAAATAAAGAAAAATTTCATGTTTTCCTCTTTTGTTTTCTATGTTTCTTATAAATACATGCTCAGATCATTCATCAATTTTCAACTTTCACACACATGAAAAAGTAAGATCATTGGAGAATTTGAAGTGAAAGTTCCCATCTAATTGAAGAAAAAAATTATTCAGAATTCTATCATAGTTTGAGTTTTTATGATTGAGAATGAGTTCATTGTTTTTAAAAGAATCATATCTATCATCATTGTTTTTAGAAAATCGGATCCATCATCATTGTTTTGAGAAAATCGGATCCAGTGTCATTTTTATGAGATAATAAAATCCAGAATCATTGTTTTTAGAAAATGAGATATAACATCATTGTTTTGATAAAATTAGATCCAACATAATTATTTTTAGATAATCGAATCCAGAATCATTGTTTTGAGAAAATTGGATCCAACGTCATTGTTTTGAGAGAATCAGATCCAACATTATCATATTGATAAAATTGAATCCAGTAGTATCGTATTGAGAAAATATGATCCAACCAAATCAGACTGAGGATTAAGACTGATAAATTATGGATCATTTTTAAAAAAGTATTTATTATTTTGTTTGGATCAATTATTTTATAATCAAACATTGTAAATTGACATGAGTCATCATAATCATTACTATCGGAATATATAAGGTGTATAATGGGATTTGGCCTAAGTTTTATTCACTTCTTCATAATAGTGAATTTCCATAGAGCCACGTGAGTGGCTCGAGAAAGGATTTAGGTTCTTACGTTAAGGAAGAACATTGTAAATATTATTTTATTTACATGATTTCCTAATTTTTCATGCATGAGTATTTCTTAAAATTTTATAAGAAATTAAATATTAATAGGTTTTAGGGGTTAAGTTTTGAAAATAATTGAAACTTATAAAAAGCCAACAACTGATTCAACCCCCCCCCTGTTCTCATTTCTTATTAGATCCTTTGGAACATCAAATTTCCACCATGTTTTCTTCCAAATTTCAAGCATGAATGAAATATCATCTTCCTATCTCAATGGTTTTTATAGTTTCCATTGAATTCTATCCTTCATTACTTATCAAACCCATGAGATTGATGGGTAAATCCATTATTCATTTCTACCTCGATAGAACATAGATCAATTTATTCATATATATTTAAGTCCTTTATGTAAAACTCTATTTAGAAATGATTTTTTAAGACACTAAATAATTTATCAACCATAATTTAAGGATGGATGATAATACCAGAAGCATACGTCACAAGTCTTGAAATATTTTCTTCATAGGTACTAATAGATTCGTTATTCTTCTACATTAACTCAAAGAATTCCTTTTCTATTTTCATGGGAAGAATACAAGTAATATAATTATTGAAAAATAAGTTCTTATACTCATCACATTATGTGGATTCAATTTCATCTTATTGGTTTTAATTCTTGATAAGATTCCACCATTGATTTTCTATGTCTTCTAAATAATAGACATCCAAAATGAATTTTTCATGATCCAAACATTGGAGAATGAAAAATATATGTTCAATGGTATTGATACATTTATTAGAATCTAGTGTATCATTGGATCAACTTTAATATGTTAAAGGTTTTCTCATGAAGGAATCAATAGAACATTGTTCCCTATTTTTATCATTCGTAATTTCAGAATGATTCTTAGCTTGAGAAAGCTGTGTAAGAAAAGAAACAATTTTTTTTATTCCATCTCTCATAAAATTTGGTTTCTTGGGGAGAATATTATTACATTTTCTATTGTATTTATCATTAATAAGGTTCCTTAGAGTTATATCCATTGACTAAAACCAAAAATTGTAGTGTGAGAAATAATAACCATACTGAGAAACCACATAATCCTAAAAAAATCACTTATAATATATCAAAATCATGAAACCTTATTACCAATATAGGGACCATTTGTATTAACCTAGGTCATTCATGGTCATTATTCAATTCCTTCATGATGCTTAGTAAAAATATTGTGAATTTAAAAATCATATACCCCAGTAGTGTCAAAATAGGTGTGCGGCAAAGCATGTTTTCGGGAACCAAGTGATGATCGAGTCCATCTCTATGCACCCTTTTCAGAGTTATTACCCCTAGGTAAAACTATGCCAGAGCCACATCCAATTTTATTATCCAGATAAGGATGTAATTTATTATAAACCACTTGCTCTATCCTTCAACAAAATTCTAGGATGTTTTCCTATACTGAGACTTATCCTTATAGTTCTCACTAAATTTTTCTCATCCTAATTTTTAAATGTTAACTAAACCTTGCTATTATACTAAATATAGTGACCAAAACTATTCATACATAAATATTACATACTAATAGATGAATATTCATTACATAACATAAATATCCATTCTAAAAAAATCGTTATAGTGCCTTTGGAAATGGGGATACATGAAAAACTAGTTTATAAGTGAACTACATCATCTCGCACTAATTTCTTCATAATTATCACCCTTATTAGACATATCATAAACAATACCTTTATTTATAACCTAAGGAAAAGTAATATAAGAAATAGTGACATCAGATTCTTAGTATGGGTAAACATGGGATATATCACCACAACTTGAGTATAAAGTTATGGTAACATGAGAATAACATTTTAAAACCATACCCTTCATATCATATATCATAAGAATGTGTCATTTCTTAAATCTTAGTATTTTATAATATATAAATCATAAAGTAATAAAAGAACATGATCCATGAGAAAAAACATTAGCATTGGATATAGATTTTTAGAATACAAATAAGAAGAGAAAATAATTTCCATAGTATTCCAGTCTCATTTCCAAAACTATCATAGTAGAATGGTATCACTCCAAAAACCTACATAGTAGTCAAGATTCACTCCCAAGACTTTCATAGTGGAAAAAGTACCTTACTAAACTTGGTTTACTCCCCATTCTAGTCCAATTTATCTCTTGAGATATCAATCTTTACCCAATAAATTAGAGGGTGATATAGGTCCTACCCATCACATATTCAATACATTTGTGTTCCAAAAGATCATAAAACATTATTTATATCATAACCCATGAAAATGAAATGAGTTTAATAAATCATTAATTATAGAATAAACCATGGGAAAGAAATGGGTTTCATAAACATTTTTCATCATAATCATAAATCATCCAGATAAAGAATAAGAATGGTATCATTAGATCATATCCCTAGTAAAAAATAATTAAAATAAAAGTATATCATATTATATTAAAAATTTATTTTTTAATATCACTTGGAAGAAAATAACATTTCCACCTTGAGAACACTTAATTAGAATCTAAAAATTTCCCAAATATTAAAAACAGTTTCTTGGAAAGTAACATTGAAAATATGTAATGTAAGATTTCAGTCATTGACTATTCATGATGAAAGAAAATATTGTTCATGTTATATATGTTAAAATAAATATTCCTTTCACATTTTTGATAAAAAAGTCAAAAGAGATTTGTTTAGAAAAAAATAATAAGATTCTTTTTAATATATTTTTTAAAGTTCCAACATGGGTATAAATTTCTTTAAGAAATCATTAGATAATTTTAAAAGTATTATTTAAAATAAATTAGAAAAACATAGATATGAAAAAAGGGGTTTTGACTGAAGAGAGAAGTAAATTATATTTTCCTTAAAAACATTATTTAGGAATCTTGAGTACATAAATATAGGAAAATGAGAGGAAAACATGTATTCTAAATAAATAACCATAATAGAATAAAATTTATTAGTTTCCTGAGATATATATCATAATATTTAATCATTGGAAACTTAATCATAAATAATCCTAATAAACAATGATATTGTAGCATAAAATCTTTACCACTTTATTATATTTTTAATCATATGCCTCATGAAAGAAATAAAATTATGTGGATATTTATATCCCAAAATTATCATGATATAGGTCAAAAAACACATTCATTGGCAGTATATACATCACAAAAAAGAGATATGTTTTATACAAGGAATATGTCCCATAGAAATAAATATAAGGAAAAAATACCTTACCTCAAGCCTTGAATTTCTTTGTACACATTTGAAACTCCTATATAGTAAATATATGTTTATTATAAATATACTAAAAAACATTAATTATATATATTATACCATATATTATTTACTTATGACCTTTTATAACCCATTTATAAAAAATTCTTAGTTAAATTAACATTTCAGGTAATAAGTGATTCGTTTTTCATGTATGTTTTAGTTTGGTATTTTTGGACCTTTTATTTGATCATGGTTCCATAATATACAGAATTTTAATCATGATATAAATATAATATATATTCATTTTATATTTTTTATAGTAATCCATTAAAGTTAGATATAGAAAATTAATTTCACAATTCATAGAGATGGTATGTTTACGTACGCATGAATGTTGTTTCCATTTTCTTGAAGGATGGAATGAAAGAAAGGTGAATATTAATTAACCTTTAAATAATATTTTTTATATCATATATATCATATATATTCTATTAATGTATCCTTATTACCATCCATATAAAAATAAAATGAAAATGCATCACATCGCTTCGTGGAGGCAATAGTCCACACATACGAATGAGTGGTGTTATCATTTTCCAACATATTGGAAGGTAAGAAGGTATATTTTGTATTATAATTAAAATATTATAAATATTTCATAAATATAATATATAAACATTAACTTAATCATTATCTCCAGTTGTTAGAGATGGTTATGGAAAATGAATTGCATCGGTTCGCGAGGCGGTAGTCTGATGTACACACGATCGATGGTTTCATTTCCCATCTAATGGAAGAGGATATTGATTTAGGTTATTACATTAAAATAATAATATATAAGTACATGGTAGATATTTATGTTCTTATATCATCATGGATTAATAATATTTGAAGGATTTTGTAGAATAAATAAAATAAAAACACTCAGTTATGAACGATATCTCTTCTTCAGACAACCTCCTTAGGTTAGCACTAAAATCCTTCATATTAGGGTTTTTTAATAAAACTAAGGACTATATTATTTTTTTATGCAATTAATTAATTAATTAATTTGGAAATTTTCTGAAAAAAAAAAGTCATTATAAGAGTGGATAGGAGAGGATAATTGGGGGAGCGGACACACAAGAAATTTTGAAAAGAAAAAGGTATACCCATATTTTAAAAATGTCAAAAGAATAAAAAATGGATCATTATCAACCCATATATGACATAAGATTTAAATATTACAAAAAATATTATTTTTATAAGTTTTTAGGTCATTTTAACCCTTGTTTATTTAGTTTAACCCCTAGTAAACTGGTTTTAACCTTAACCATGGTAATTAATTTTTACTACTTTTACTATTCATCATGACTGAAAATTAATTTTACCTTATTTTATAATATTAATTATTATGATTCTAAATATGGAATCAATTTTTTTAAATTAAATTCATATCAATAGAAAATCTTAATTTAAAATTAAACCCATAGATGTGATGAAAAAAAGGTTTTCAAAAGAAAATTTTTTCATAAGTATGGAATGTTTCAATATAAAAATTCAATATAAAATTTATTAAAATAAACTAAATTAGATTATTTATGATATTATTGAATTAATGTTTCTTTTAAAAATTTCTTAAAAAAATATAACTTGTATATTCTTAAAACAAAAAAGGAAATTTTGATAAAATCATCATTTCTCACTATTCATTAAAAAATTAATCTTTTCAGAAAAAATTCCAAAAATTCAACCTAAAATAAATTTGAATATTTGATTCAAAAAAAAGATCATTTTTAATAAAAATTTTACAATAGTGGAAAAAAATAATTTAATTATTTGTTCACAAAATTCAATAAAAACATTTTAAAAAACGTATTTCTGAAGAATATACAAAGTGAACCAAAAAGTAATTACTTATCTAACAATATATTTTACTTATCTACAACCTTAATACATAATTTTAATTTTTTTTATTAATATTCATACTTCCAAGTTTAATGTCTTGCTTATAACTGTCATTTTTAAATAATAATTTTAATAGTGTATCGCAGTTTGTTAAAACTTGGTGTTGCATGCAACACAAACTAATGAAATTAAATACATTTGAAAAAATGTTTTATAAAATATCTACATGTTACAAGGTCTATGCTGCATATCCAAAAAGCTAGGGAAGAGACTATGCTGAAACTGAGAACATCATGTCATAGAACCCATTCACAAAGAGAAAGGCCACATCGTAACCCTTCTCTATGGCACAACTACTCTAAATACAATAGAACCACCAAAACTCCTCCTCCTAGACTCCACAATGTAGCCTCCATATCCATGTTATAGAATAAATTTTACATGAGAAGTATCACACCATAACCCTTCTCTATGGTGTATCCATGCCCAAAATCATAGAACCACATAACTCACCCCTTTGGGGCTCTATGTTGCAACCTCTCTCCATTCCACATCCATGACAATTTAATAATAACATCTAAAACTCCACCACCAAGACTCCATGTCTCATCTAATTTATACAAACCACAGTGATTCCCCTTATGGTGAAGGTGAAGCCTCCATGTCTTAGAAACCTTCTCAATTGAAATCTCATTTACATCTCATCCTTTCAGACTCCAAACTTCTCAGGAATTCCCTTGGACACCTCCACTACCAGAACTTATACAAAGTAACATGTAGAAAAGTCTAAACCAATAAAAAAACCATATTCATTTTCAATAATTATTTGATAACTTTTAAAAATATTTAAGGCTTATTAATAATTATTTATAAACATGAGGTAAGTAATGTGAGTGAATTCATTAACGGAAGAAGGAAAATACTTATCTTCATTAGTTGATTTCTTCTTCTTCATCCCAAAAACATTAGAATGGATGAGATATGGTATTTAGGTGTATGAGATTTCCATATTTTTTTTAACAATTAACAATATTCCCATTTTGAAATGTTTATCATTTACAATATATTTTTCTCTTTAACTTAGTAACATTACAAACAGTGTCTCCTTAGGTGATCATGTTCAGGTTTCTTTGTCCAAGAAGATCAAACCTTCAATTTCATATAATATTTTCTTATTTTATGATAATATAGAATGAGTTTCTAACATAACCCACTTAAAATAAGTTAACTTTAGTCTATTGTCCTCTTTTCACCATTCTTTAATATTCTAATGTCTTTAATAAGAAACCATTAATCTAAAAATCATTTCATTTCTTTTATCACAAATATTTGAAATACATAATAGATTATTTTTCAACCCATCAAAAAATAAAGTGTTCGGGGATTTCAGCTTTTCTTTCCCCATCATTGTTTATCCAACTTCTTTAAATTTGAGTGATCTATCATTTCCAAATGTCACTAATACTCAATTACTATTTTTTGTATCATTCATAAGTTTTAAGTATCAAATCATGTGAGATAAACATTAAATATCCAAAATCCATCGATAATACCCTTTTGATTCTTTAAGTCCCGCTTCAAAAACTAAGACTTTCTCCATGACTTTTTATTTCTTGTTTTGAGTTTGCTGATTATTGGAAAAAAAATTAAAGATGGTATAAGGAATAGACATGAATTCCCATGGTTAAAAGTCTTTTCACACCATCCATAGTATTATTCAAGAGCTTAAAATCTATTTTATGTTTTCTATCCTAAACTTATAGTCTATTTCTATACTTTCTTTTATTTTAAAAGGATCAATCCCACTAAAACCTTGATTCCCAAGTCTCTTATGAGTATTATGATTTTTTTAATTAAACTATTATATATTTTCTATATTCCCAATTCCTATAAATTATAAGAAAAAATCATAGAAATTATACTTATCAATTTAACAATTATGCTCTCTATAATTTGGTACTTGAATTATTTCTAGTTTTGGATCACCAATCTTGGTTCCTTTTTATGAACCAAAATTATTTTGGACTCTTAAAATATTTTTATTCGAATTAAATTTCTTATTAAACTTTCCATAATCACCTTTAGTAGAATTATTTGATTCAATTTGGTGTCTATGGAATTTATAGATTTATAAGTGTAACTTGATTTTTTCTACAAGATTGGTTGTCCTGACTTGATTCTTCTTCAAATACTTTTCAGTCCTTTTTTACAATTATTAACACCCTTATGAGATAAATTTTATTGGTCTTCATAAGAATTATCCACCTTTAAACATTACCTAACTCATGAAATGGAATTCTAAAATCTAGATCTGTATTTATTCAACTATTCTTCTATTTTGACTAATTTAAATTATATATGGTCAAAAACATTCCCTTTCTCTTTCACCATTTATTTAAACATGATTTTACAAGAATTTTCATCATCAATAATATTCCTTAAATCATTAATTTTTTCCAAAATTTTGGATCTTTCTTCTATTAAAATAGATTCTTCTCTACTTTATGAATGATTATACATCTTTGACTTTCATATTTCTTTCTTGAATTAGGATATCTTTGAGAGAAACTTTAATAATTATATCTTTAATATGAACTCCATCTCAGTATCTTCTTCACTTTAATAATTGTTTTCATCACAATTTTTATTTTTATCATTAAATTTAGTTATTAGTAGTCTTTCACTGACATCATCACTAAAAGATTCATCTTCCTTTTCATATTCATCATATCTTTCACTATATTCACACTTCGATTTAAAAAATTTCTTTTTCGACATTGAGAAATTATTTCTCTTCCCTTTAGAATACTAATTTGACTTCTAAATAATTGTATATGTCTTCTTGATGTATCTTGTTGGTCTTTCTTATTCATATTCAGTGGCCTCATATTCCTTTAGTCTAATATAATTTTTAGAAAACTTTATAATATCTCTAGACTCGAAACATTTTTGTGGAAGCTTCCCCTTAAACATTCCATTGACTCTTCTCACCAAATATAAAATTTTTATTAATGAGATAATAGAAACAAGATTTAATAAGGTTTAAAGTAATGTAAATTGAGGTAATATACTCTTACCTGGTCAAAAAATCTAGGAGGAAGGGATCCAATACTAGTAAAGGACCTGAAACTATCATCATGGGTTTCCCTCAAATCCAGAAAATCTACAACTCTATTCCCTTATATCCAAGTGTGAATCAGGTCCATCGGATTATTTATTTGGAATTTCCATCTATAAATATGATAAACAATGGACCAAGTAGTAGTGGTCTAGCCTTTAATAGAGTTAAATATAATATTTGAGTTAGATTAAACTGAACTCGGTTCAATGGTGTAATCTCAATAGAGATCAAGGCCATTGACTACGGTACATTACTTCATGATGAGGTAGAATCTTTTCTTATATAAAGTAGTGAAGTAAATAACCAATGAACCACTTGTTTCAGGAAATATACCTCCCCCATATAAAATTGGGGTTTTGTCCCCATCGAGATTTATTTTTGGCCCACTAGGGGGTGGACACCAATGAACCCAGTGGCCTTGTAAAAGAGCACTCTGGATGGAAGGGGAGGTACCACTTTCATCGATGATTTTCTTCAAATGGATTTCTCTTAGAAAAATCTTGAAGAAGATTATTTCATCAACCCAACATCTTGATATGGCTACTAACACCATCAACATACTAATAATGAATTTGAAAAGAGCCTTATTCCTCACCTCCAAAATACACTAACAAACAACATTGAGTAGGGTCACCCACAATTCCGTCACCTATTCTTATATTTATAGAAATAAGATACATCATTTTATCAAACATACAATCCATATTTGAATATAAATCTAAAAATCCATCATTTACTTCATCAACCTTCTTTTGATTCTCTTGATTTGGGCATCAAAATAGATTTACCTTTCATCCTTATCTTCTACTTGAAAAAATTGAGTTTTCTCATCTCATAGAAAATTATAATGTTTTGTAAGTTATAAAGAGGGAGTGTTTATAGATCCTTATCTACCAAATCTAACATGATTACATAAAAATTATCATATAATATTTTCAAGATCTTTTCCACCATGATAGAATCTTATAACTTCTCACTAAATCCTCTAATCATACTCACAATCTCATTAACCCTTATAAAGAATCCATCCACTGTTTCATTATCATGAATATTTATGTATTTATACTTCAAATTCTAAATATATATATGTTACCACTGAAATTTGGTTTTCCCTTCATAGAATTTCTCAAGATTGACCCATATTTCTTTTATAGTTCTGATTCCTTTGACTTTCAAAAATTAATAATTTAAAATACAAGATAAAATAACATTATGATCATGTCCATAATTCTCTATATTCCACTTATTTGTTTTTGTTATGGAAGAATATTTAGTATGGGGAATAAGTCCATCAATTTTAGCTTCTAAAATATCATAATTGATAGATAAATTGTATGTAAAAAAATCCTTCCATATATGATAACCTTTACTAAAAAATATAGGGATCCCTTTATCATTCACTAAATATAAATAATCCATTATAGATAATAAATATTGGTGACAACTCCTTCAACTAGATAGAGACTTAAAACCACAAATTCCAAATATCCCATCCCAAAAAAGGGAACATATGATTTGATATCTCTTATTAATCCACCTGCAAGATCCTTGTGAGGTCACTGGTAAAGTGGTGAATCTGTAATATTAATTTTTTTTAAAGATTATTTTTTAACAGCCTCTAATATACATTAAGATGAGTCATATATGTTGACCACATACATCCAAAACACACAAAAATAGGGTAAATAGTGATTTAAAAGGTTCACCTCTTAAAATATAAGGTTAATCATTGGTGTGATTTGTAATTAACCAAGATCACACTTCCAACTAGAATTGACTTGTAGGTATAAATGATCAGGGTTTATCCTTGAATTCACATTACATATATCCCAATAATTTCTCATCACATCCCACATAAATTTCATCCATTACATTATAATAAAATTGAATATTTATAACTAAAGATTATTCCACCAAATAAATAATTCTTGAATTGTTTACGTGATGATTTCTTCTTATTCTCTTACGTGATAGTAAGTCCCTTATTCAATTTGTATGAAAACAGCATGCGCACTTTCACTTATTCCCTTCTATTTCTATTTTTCTTCATTTTTCTCACTTATAAATAATCTCAAATTATTTAATGTTAATAAAATATCCAACCATCAAATATTTTGTTCTCTCTACAATCAATATATATCATTCACAAAAAAAAATATCCAATAAGTTCAAATAAAAATTTTGAATTTGAATTTGGATCTTCAACTTCCCTCAAACAAATTTCAATAACTACCACATTTAATCGATCCATTAGATCACCTTGTGTAATACCCCAAGAAAAATCACCTAGTCCAGGACAAAGGGCTACATAACCTCATGTGAACCTCCCATGAGAAAGAGATTTCCATTTAGTACTGAGGGTCTGAATACTATTATTAGGGAGACTATACCAATAGTATCAAAATTCATACATTATAAATATATCGAAAAATTAAATATAATATAAAAGGTCATAATGGAGAGTATAATAATAATTCTATAATAGATGAAATGAAATGTATCTCAAGCTATGAATGTAATAAATCAAGGACCCCCAAGTGGCAGGTCGAACGAGAGTATAAGAAATAATAACAAAGTAAATAAATTCATTCAAAAAACACTACAAATTCTATCCTAGTACTTCCATAAAACTACATGATCCATCTACTCTTATTCCTCTCATTGGGTCCTTTACCTTTCCTGAATCCCTGATCACGAAATCTGCACGTGTATTGAGATTTTTGTGTAAAGTGTGAGTATAAACCTTATAGGATGCCACCAATGAATCCTTAACAAAATTTCACATGCATAAGTGGTGTATGTTATGATAATAGATGAATTTGAAATAAAATAATGATTAGTCATGTATCGAGGAGTCGTGAACTGACCAATATTCCATGAACAATGGTTATGCCTTATTCAACTCTGTTCCATAAGATCTTTCATAATATATGTCATAAACTAGGTAAATCTATAGGTCTGACACATATATCTCTAAGTAGTCCCAAGGAAAATAGGTCTCAAGTTGTTCTATAATGTCCTTAAGACTCTTCTCTATCATGGTTCAAACTATATGGCCATCATACCCCATATTTGCCTCAGGCCATGCCACACGGCCATTGTATCCTAGCACTGCCTCGGGTCAGACCTTAGGGTCATCAAACTCGTACCATTTGTCTCATTCCATTATCGTCATATTATCATGTTATACATTATTTCCCTCTAAAGTACAACCAATCCATGATGGTCCACAAATCATTTACTACCAGAATAAAAACCCCCAAAGGCCATATATTCACATACAATAGTGAATAACACATACAAGCACAAACATAGAATATAAAGAATGAGTCTTAATATCCATACACAAACATGTGACCAAACTCAAACATGGGTCTCATGGGATAAATGTGTATACACATGTAATCAATATCAAACATGGTTCTCATGGGCTACACATTCACACACATGTAATAAAACTCAATCATGGTTATAAATACACATAACATCATACCGTAATGTCATGAAAGCAACCATACACAACTATAAAATGACCCTATAGACACACTTATATTTCCATGGTTTGGAAAACCATGTTAGTAGGCATCCTATAGCCATGTAATATGAAAACTGAGGATATAGGCCAATGTATTGCCATAGTTATATGAAACTATGGTGGTAGGTTTCGTGGGAACACCTAAAAACATGGGATATTAGAGATAAAGGAATACCTCCATGGATTAATAAACCATGTCCATAAAAACTATGTCTACAGTTTAAACCATGTCCACATTCACATAATTCCATGGTTTAAACCGTGTCCATAGAAACCTAAGTCCATTTTTTAAACTATGGCTATAGACATCTATTTCCACATTTTAAACAATAGATATAGCCACTTATTTCAATGGATTAAATTGTCCCTATAGACACATAAATACATGATTTAAACCATGGATATAGGCACTTAAGGATATGGTTTGAAACTGTGGATATAGCCACATGTCTCCATGATTTCAAATCATTGTTATAGCCACCTATTTCCATGGTTTCAAACCGTGACTATAGGTTTTTTATTTTTAAAATGATAAATAATTATAATTATATAAAATTATATAATCATTTATATGTATATAAATATATATATATATAGTAGATTTCATATTATTGGTAAATTCATGGAAATATTATAGAAGATGTTGGAGGATCAAACCTCACATGTAACATTTTTTTAAGGATACCACCACAGTTTCAAACCATGGTCATAGCCATATAAGAACAAGGTTTGAAACTATATCCATGGCCACCTAATTTCATAGTTTGAAACCGTGAACATATTAACCTAAGGTTCTGGTTTAAACTATGGCCACAACAACATAAGGTAATGGTTTAAACTATGTCCATATCCACCAAATGCCATGATTTAAACTATGGCTATAGACACCTATTTCAATAGTTTAAACTATTTCTATATCCACCTATTTCTATGGTTTAAAATATGTCTACAAACTCATTTTTACATAGTTTAGACCGTGTCTATAGTATATACCCTATTGAAATGGCTATAGCAGTCATGATTCAAGTAAATCATGGCCTTAGGCTATAACCACGGTTTTGAGCCTATTGCCACGGTTTTAAACCCTAGAAATATTCTGATTCTATAGTTGTGATATAAAATGGGTATATATGGTTGGGAATTTATTCCTCAAACTTATCAATGTCAATTTCAATAATTTTTTAGATTCAATTCAAAAATCATCCTCGTGCACCAACCAGATCAACCACACGCTAAGGGTCCCCTAGAACCAATTCCAATCCAACATAACATTAGTTTTAAATTATATTCAAGGATGGGATCATTAAAAAAGGTATAACTACATCAATATACCCAAAATCAACCACTTTTAATAGTATATCTAGATTCTGTCTATGGGATATAATTTTTTACTCCCAGAAATGGTGACTTGAGATAAAGAGGTTGAGATCCCCATGAGTCTAGATTAGTAAGAACAAGACTCTAACTGAAAGGTTTTGATCTTCAATAAAATTTAAATAATTATAAATATGATAAGAATTAGGTTATACAAGGTAGATCCTTGAATGTAACAAGGTTCAACTAGATCTTACCACAAATTCATCTATATTTGAGAAAATAACAAAAATAGTGTTGTTTGGAGAAAGATGGAAATATGGGTGAATTACCATTAAAAATAAAAAAAATTAATTTGTGATATAAAATATATGAAACTATAATAAATCAAGATATATAATAAATTAAACACGTAATGAAAGATAAAACAATTAAATGAAAGTATAGTGAAAAATTAAATGAGAAATGCAAAAAAAGTTAAGGAACACTTTGATAATGGATTTTAAAAATAGCACATGAGTTGAAACTATGTATCATCCCCTCAGGATTTTTTGAGAGGGTTATATAACCCCTTGGTTTTAATTTAAATCCAAGTGATAAAAAGGTAAAGTCCCTTGGTATTAATAGTAACTAAAAACAAAACAAGGATTCCCTTAAATTTTCATAAAAAATAAGAAACAAATAGAATCCTTGATTTTTAATGGAAAAATAAAGAAACCAATAATGATAAGAAAGAGGGAGAAAATATATGGTTTTACATTTGGAAAACCTATTACATTTTCGTCTCAACATTCACTAAAATATTAGAAGATAAAATAAAGGGAGAGAGAAATAATTTATAATTTAGAATGATTTCCAAGGGGTTATATAGGAAAGTATAATGGTTTAAGAGAAGAATAAGAATGAAGGAATATAGAAAGAAATAATAAATACACTTGATGGAACATGATTAATATTGATGAATATCATGACTTTAAAAGGTGGATGAGGGAGATCTCAACTCCCATTAACAATTTACTCATGGTCTTCTTTGTAATTGGATACAAAATATTGTAACTTTTAATATATTTGAATATTAGTGATGAAACTAATATTGTTATAGATCAAAGAGAATTTTTTTTCTATTTTAATTCATTAATATGAATATTCAAGTCTCTTTTATCCTCTATTTACAGCCTTCAAGGGTTTTGGGGTGGTCTAAGGTAGAGCCAATCCATTAAGACCCGATTAAAGTCATTTATGAACATTATAATTATGCCTTGAAATTTTTGAAATTGTGACATCAGCTAGCTACCCAATTCTACCAACTAACTAGTGTGAAAGGTAGTAGGTATGATAGTTCTAAAAAATACAATGAAAATATAATTATCCTCCATCGGCTAACTGGTGTGGTGCAACTAGAAAAAGTTGGTTCTATTTGATCAAACAACTAGTTAGTGAACTCATAGCTCCTAGTTAGTTATTCACTATAAAATTACAATATGAAATAGTCCTCCAAGACTACTTTGATCACTCCTAAAGTCCAATTTCCATTATATCAGTATAACTCAACAAAAAAACTAAAAGCACACTTATATCATTCTAGAAAAACATTAGATTGTTTTTTACCATTAAAACAACTATACAATGAGATTCAACAATCTCCCCCATCTTCATGAACAGAAAAAACTTCATATAAAAATCAACATAAGGAAGAGGAAAAAGATAAAAAATGAAGTAGTTACCAAAAATTCACGACCATGTATCATCCTAAATAAATTAATCCCCCCCCACCATTGTGTTATTGAAACAAATTATATCCTTTGGATGTATGAATCCTTAAATCTCTTTTATCTTCTTCCTCTATCACAACAAATCCCCACCAATAACTATAAAAATGAAACTTATAAAGAAAGAGAGTTAGAGAAATAATATTTAATATGATATAATTTGATGAAAACATTCTTTTAAAAATACCTTCATGTATTAAATTAAATATGATAAACATTTAATTTTTAAAACAACCTTCAAAATAAAACATTCATAACTTTATCTAACTTGCCCATAAAAAAATAAATGCATATTAAAGTGAGGGTATTTTCAAACTATCATGCCTCAACATATAAATAAATAAAAAAAATTAAACTCAAAAATTCATGTAAATATTAACAACTAGGTCCATGCTCAAGAAATGTACAAAAACTACTTCAAAATTATAACACTTTAAAATAAAGATTCTAAACATGTATAAATATATTCAAATAATTATAAAATATTTTCAAATAATTATAAATATCATCCCATGATATAAAAATTTAAAACATGATTTTAAAATATTATTTTAAAGATATAAATTTTTTAGAAAAAGAAAAAATTAATAACATGATTAGGTAATGGAATAAATAAAAATAAAATATCATTAAAATAACTCCTCCTATAAAAAATAAATATAGCATATAAAAAAATATACTTATGGGATTTTACCACATTTACACCATCATGGATTTTTATTTATTATATAACCACCATATTATATATTAATGAGGTTTTGTATAAAAGTTTTGTAAGATATAAAAATTGAGTGCCTTTTGGTACATATATTTTGGGTCTGAAAGTGTTAGATAATAAAAAAAAATTAAGATAAAACAATTTTAGTCATAATAAGAATACCTAATAAATATTTGAGAACCCAAAATTATTTTCTATGACATTTTATATTAAGAATATTAGAATAAATATAGATATAATTAGGTCTCCCATATCTATCTTTTTCACAATCACAGTCATAAATTAAATTATTAAATATTTGAAAATATTTATAAAATTTATTTTTAGAAACACCTTTTACAGAAGTATTAATTTTTTATGAACTCACGTTAATTGAAAAACCAAAACCCTAATTATTTCTTTTTAAAAATTGATAACTAAGGATTATGTTCAGATTTTAATTACCTTAGGTGAATTTTGAAAAGAATATTTTTAAATCCTTGATTTAAAATTTTAAAACTTTAACTATCGTTGATCTCATAATTTTAAATCCAAATCATCTTTTTCATTAAAAATAATATTTTTTTCAATTGAAATATTATTTTCTCATTAAGAGCTTGTTTATATTTATTATAAATTAATTTATATAAATAATAAGGTTGATGAAAACCATTTTCGAGATGATCATGACAGTATTTTAGGCATAAAAATCTTAGTGGACATTAAGAAGAGGAAGAGAAAGAAGAAGAGGTGGTAGAAGGTTTATAATTTAAATTTCTACTTACCATAACCTATACCATGAAGAATTTTGGATTTTATTTTCTTGAGGATGATGAGTCAATGGATTCATCACTTACACTTTAAGTAGATATTTTAAGAGCTTTCTTACCTTTATTCTTATATTTTAACTTCTTTTTTTAAATACGGAATTTCATTCTTATATGAACCTTTTTATTTCATTTGTATCACGTCACAACTAGTGATTCAATTTGATCTTTATTTTTTACATGTTAATATTTTTTCTTCATATTTAAATGTTTTTTCACCTTTTTGAAAAAAAAAATCAATTTTGCCTTCGTCATTGGTATCACTTCAAAAAGAATCATCTTATCTAATTACTTTGAAATATAGATTCTTATTGGTTTTTTTGGGTTATGTAACTTATTTTACTACTTGGGTTTTCATGATGATTCTATAAATAATGAGAGATATAATGATATATTTGACCACCATATTTTTTATGTTCTTAAATTCTTTGATCATTTTTACCATGAACTAGTTAAAACCCATAAGATTTTATTCATGATCATTTATGTTGAGAAATCATCACCAAGATACTTTATACCATTACAAATGTTAGTAAGCCTCATAAACATACTAGTAATGGATATCTTAGGATGCATATAAATGATTTAAACATATTTTCTAAACATTTATAATCTAGTGGATTTTAATTTATTTGTTCATTCATGTGTGACTTCTAACAATTTAAAATTTTCATGAGAGATTTTACAAGTAGATATTTTCTTGAATTCATTTTGATCTAGACAACAATGTAATGCATTCAAAGATTTACCATCTTATTCAAAAGATTCAATGTCTTGGGGAGTCCATTTATCTTGTGGTTAGATTGTAGGACTATAACCATGCACCACTGATATCCAATTATTTTAAGAAAAATTTACATGTGAGTTTTCCAATATGAATAATTTGAACCATAAAATAAAGGTTCATGATTATAATAGGTCAATTCGATCATAAAATCATAATTTTAAATCTGTTAAGATTTTAAAAACAAAATTAAATATAATTTTAAAAATAAAAAAATTAAAAAAAATCCTTTGATAGAAATTTATTATCAGAGAATGATGGAAATAGGGGGTTAGTTTCCTTTAAAAATTAATATAATAAATTTTTAATGATTCTATAAAAGATATGGAAATTCAAGAAATCATGTGATAAAATCATATTAAATTAGTAAAAAAGATAAAATAATTAAATGAAATAATAGTGGAAATATAGATGCATAAAGTAAAAAAAAATAAAGTAACACTTTGATAATAGAGTTTCGTAGTAGCACGTGAGGTGCTCCTATTTCTCCTCTCCTCAAGAAGGCTCGAGAGAATTATATGACCCCTTGATTTTAAGGGATATAAAATAAAAAAAAAGATAAAATCACTTGGTTTTAATGGTAACTAAGAACCAAATGAATATTCCCTCTATTTTACATAGAGAAGTAAAAAATCCAAGTGAATCCATAATTTTGAAAATAAAAAAGAAAGAATCCAATAATGAGAAGAAGGATTAAAAAAGAGATGGTTTTATTTTTAGAAACCCTGTTATAATGCTATCTCAACACTAACTAAATGATAATAAGATTAAATAAGGTGAGATAGAGTGAATTTAAAATTGATAAAGTGATCCAATGGGTTATATAAGAAAGTACATATGTCAAAAACAAGAATAAGAAATAAGGCACAAATAAATATAGAATAAAATAATTTGATGGCTCTTTATGAATATTGATGAATATTTAACCCTTAAAAGGAACTCATTAAGATATCAATTCTTATTGAGAGTGAACTCTTGATCTTATTTTTAATTAGATGATAATGATTAGAACATTGAATAAATTTTAATTTTGGTGAGTAAACATTTCTTGGTGGACATAGGAAAGTCTTTCATTGGTATCGTACATCATCCATATAAAGATCCAAGACTCCCTTTTCCTCTATTTATATCCTTATAGGGTGTTATGGTGATCCAATTACGAGCCCATACATTAAGATCTGAGTCAATACATTTTAGAATATAATAATTAAACCTTATAAAGTTTTTTAGAAATTCCATCAACTAACTTCCTAATTCTACCGGTTAGCCGGTGTGCAAGGTAATAGTCCCCTTATTTTTGAAAACTCCACTGGTTTTCTAGTAGAGTGTTTCTAGTTGAGGATAGTTTTCTTTGATATATTGGATAGTCGGTGCACTCTTAGCGGTTGGAAGGTTCTTTAATACAAAATTATAATAGTAAATGATCCTCCAAGGCTACTTTGAGTGCTACTAAAGGATGTTTTTTTCATGACCCATCCCCCGGGGCTCGTTTCGTGACTACCCAATGCTCGCATTCCATAGGCCAGGGGATGGTGACTATCACCGGAAAAGAATATCCCTACGATGAGAAGACATTGCCTTTAAACCTATACAATCACACGGTCTAAGAACACAATAAGAAGAAATTGTGATGTAAGCTGCTGTAGTAAAAGTGTACTGAATGTAAAGGGGCTGGAATACAAGCCCAACTCGAAAAGTACAAGTACAACTGAAAAGTAAAAAACAAATGAAAAGGTGAAAAGAAACTCTTGGATTGTCCACCACAGATCCTACCTGAAGGGTAGGTACATCTCACGATCAGTAGTCCATGCATCACATCATGCCAAATGGTCCACCTCCAAGCATCATCCAGTCATGGCTCCCTCATCCTAGATCAATGTTGTACATCGTCTGCACAAGACACAACAAGGTGTGGGCGAAGCCCATGTAGGGGTGAGTATAACTATACTCAGTAGGGACCCGGAGACCCCGTAGGTCTCCTAGAAGTCCACAAAGGAAAACCACAAAGCACGACCTCAATCACAAAGCACAAAGCAGCAGACATAGCTCAATTAGAGTCTCAACTCTAACCAGGTATACAACTGAGAGAAACAGGATTATGATGCTAACCCACATAGAATCACTGTGAATGTTGATATCCAGCCACAGTTTCTCTAGGCCTGTGAACAAGTAACATTTCCAGTCACAACGTCAAACACCTCAGATGCTGGAGAAATCCTCGTATATCGAGTACATTGGTCCTTCCATGTCACACAGAGGCGCTTCCCACTAACCTTCAACGGTCGAGGTACTCCTACCCATCGCGTACCGTGGGTCTATCGGGTCACACAGAACTGCCCTCCCCCACCATGCCCTACTGAGGTAATCCTCCCCATCACGTACCATGGCCGCTCCCCAACATGACCTACTGAGGTACTCCTCCCCATCGCGTACCGTGTTCGTCGAGTCACTCTGATTTGAAAAGTCAGCAGTTATTAGGTCTCAGCTAGTTGTAGCGTTCCATACATAGTGTGCTTGGGAGAACCGCTCCCCAAGACATTAGTCTTATTTAAACCAGCACAAAGTCTCACAAGAAGTAACCCAATGATCCTCCATGTAATAAGGGTTCCAATGCAACACACAGCATGTTAATCGGATGTTCGGTCTGTGTGTTATTGGCATTTTAGTGTCGAGGGCCTGGTTGGATTTAGGTGTTATCCATCCCATACATACTCCAAGTTTCTCTAAAACTCTCATGGATTATTTCAAAAATAACTTCTTTCTCCAAGGATCCCAACATCGTAGATGTTTCATCAAATGGACGTCTGGTTCAGAAGTTAGGGTTCGTTTTGTGTTTCTGGGCCTCGGTCCGGTCCGACCCGGTTAGACCCACCGGACCCACAAAAAGGGGGGGCCCAAAAAAGAGTCTCGTCCCTCAAATGAGAATCCCACAAGGGCGACCCATCCCGCAGTGTGGCATGGCCCGGCCCGCTGGAAATACCCGTCTAGGAGGGCGGCCCGCGGGGCTTCCGCCAGGCGGCTCGGGGGAGCCACTCCCCCGAAATCCTGAAAGGACAAAGGTCATTCTGCCTTTGGAGAGGCGACGCCACATGGGTGCCGCCCGATCACCGCAGAACCCGTCGTAGGTGTGTGTTTGGCCTTATTCACTGCGGCTTCGGTCGCGGCCTCCTTCTCACTGACAGTGCACGACGGCGCGCCGCCCTTCCCTTCTGCGACTGGCCAACGAGTCGGTTGCCTTCTCCGTCTGCTGTGGCTGAAAAGTTGTGGCCCCTTTAACAATGGAGGCATGCACCGGCATGTCGCACCTCCACTGTGGATGGCAGGTTTCAGCTGCTCCGAGGACTGTTGTGGCTTCGTGTTGTGGCCTCCTCTTGCGGCGCGTGTTGGTGCATCGCCTCCTTCATAGTTGGTTGGTGCCGCCGTGCCGGCAGTCTTCCACAGAAGGTGAAGGTGTAACAAAGTTATGAAGGGTTCAGGCTGGGTTCGTTAGGCTCACTCCCTCAGTGTTAGCTCATGATCAAAGGGAGGATAAAATGGGTTTAACAATTTTTTGTATTAAACAACAAACCAAACCCCACAAGGATACCTCGTAACAACCTCCCACAAAATGAATGAATCACAGATCAACCCGTTAGTCGGTTGACCTGTATTCTTTTTATAATTTCATGAATGGGGAAGAGGGAATCGAAAATGCACAAATAAAATAACCCCTACCTCGTAAACTCGTTGGAGAGTGTCTGCGCTTAAAGGTAGATCATGTTCTTCGCTCCCGCAACCGGTTCCAAACGACGCCACTCATACATAATCCTTCGGTTCATGGTTCGATGTCGTTTGTCACATCCTACTAGGATTGGCTCCATCCTCTAAGGGTCCGGCATCATGGCACTTCTTCAACACTTCGTTTCTTGGAAAATTTGTGCCGATACCCCTCACCAATCTTCATATATATAGGAGAGGGGGAGGGAATTAACAATATGGGGAATTAATAGGGGCTCATAAATTAGGAACCTTCCTAATTACCCAACGATGTCGTTACTTAGGGTTGGTACGACAAGTCATTTATTGGCTTGACACAACGCTATCCCCACACACCTCTTGTCCGTTGGAGGATATGAAAGAAAATAAAATAATAATTTTATTTTATTTCATTTCTTTTAAAAGTCACAAAACATAAATTTTTCTCCAGACCTACTGTGGTCAAAGTAAAGTATCCCTTAAGATAATCTCAGTGCTATGGATTCAACAGTACCCTTGTATTTTTAATCCGAGAACCAGTTCAAAAGTTATAAAATTCCACTCGTGTGTTTATTGAACATACCCAAAAACAAGTTTATAAAATTATTAACAGACACTCTCGACCCGCGCCGACCGAGGTTAGGCTCTACCTAAGGGAAACAGGACCCATAGAACCCAATGGTACTCTTAGATTTTTAATCCAAGTTAATATTTAGAAGTTATGGATTTTAAAATAAAATAATTGTCACATAATTATTTTACTTATAGCCAAAAACTAACTTTCACGGGTGGCCCGTACCGGCCAATGTTAGTATCAGCCTAAAGAAATCATACCCTCATGAGTTCAGCGGTGGTCTCAGATTTTTAATCTGAGTTACCATTCATGAGTTATAAGCATTTGAAAAATAAAATAATTTTATTTAATTATTTTATTTACAGTTATTCCATTTTCGGGTTTTCTCACAGAAGGCATGCGCCCACTAAAATTAAGTTGCACCTAGGGTAAACCCACCATAATGAATGAAACGGTGCCCTAAGATTTCTGATCTAGGCAACCGTTTAAAAGTTATTCCACTTTTTCAGGAAAACTGTTTATGCGTGCTAATTAAATATTAACAAAACTTCGACATATTATTTTGGGCACTCCGGACCTCGGAATCGTGCACCATCTGATTTCACGGTCTTAAAATAATTCCATATAATTAAAAAAATATGGAAATTCCAGGACATTACAATATCCCCACCATAAGGATTTACATCCTTGAAATACAAAACAAAGAAAAACAAAATAAATGAGGGTACTGAGCATGAATCTGAGTCTCCTACTCCCATGTGCTCTCATTAAGGTCCCCATGTTTCCACCGAACTCGCACTAGAGGGATCGACCATCCATGAAGGACTCTCTCATGTCGATCCTTTATCTCCACTGGGAACTCTGTAAAAGTCACCCCATCATCAATGTTCAACTCGCCCTAGTTGATAATGTGTGATGGATCATGCACGTATCTCCTCAGCTGTGACAAATGGAAAACATTATGCACCTGGTGCATCTATGGGGAAAAAGATAGATGGTACACCACCTCACCCACTCTACTGATAATATAGAAAGGTTAGATGAACCTCGGAGATAACTTTCCGCCCCGGCCAAACCTCTGCAATCCTCGTAGGGGTGAGACCCATAATAGGACATGGTCTCCCTCCTCCTATCGGTATAAGACTTCTGTCGGCTCTGTGCAGTCTTCGCTTGATAACAAGTGAGGCATCATGATACAAACTCTTCCACTACTTCCTTCATACCTAGCCATTAGTACTGATGTCTAAAGACCTAGTGCACCTTCACCACTCTAGGATGTACCGCTAAAGGGGATGTATGGATCCCCTTTAACACCTCCTCCCGAAGCGTCACTGGTACCATGGTACATCCTCTAAATAGAATGGCGTGCTCCCTACCTTTAATAAATCCTTCAAGAGACCATCCAAATGATATCTGAGCACGGTGAGCCTCACAGTCAGCATCCCAAAGTTGTACCTCCCAAACTCGCTAAAGAATTGGGGGAGTGACAGTCATAGACTAGAGGTAAGACGCTCCCTCTTTATCTGTGAAGGGTATCCATAGCGCGACAAGCTACTCTGACGCATCACTCAGCAGTTGTAGACTAGACCTCCTGTTGAGTGTGTATGCTACTATGTTCCCTTTCCCAAGAGTATAGACTAACTCAAATTCATAGTCTTGGAGGAACTCTATCCATCGCGGATGTCTCGGGTTCAGCCCCTTCTATGAGAAGATACACCTGATACTCTTGTGATCATAGTAAACAGTAAATCGTTCACCCATCAAGTAGTGTCACCACATATTCAGTTCAAAGACCACTACTACTAACTATAGGTCATGGGTAGCATAGTTCTTCTCAAGCTTTCACAACTGTCGTGAGCCATAGGAGATCACTACCTACTCCTGTATCAGGAAACAACCTAGTGTGTCCCTAATGCATTTCATTAGACTACATAACCAATTCCCTCTTCTGGTATCCTCAAGATAGGGGCACTCTTCAGTCTCTGTCTCAGCTTTTGAAATCTCTACTGACACTTCTCCATCCACAGGAAAGGATCCCCCTTCTTCTTCGAAGTTGACAAGGGTTCTACTACCCTGGAGAAGTCAGGTACAAAACTCTAGTAGTACCCAACAAAAGAAGAAGTCCCTCAACCTTTGGGGAGGTAAACCTGGAAACATCTTTTGAAAGGATGTCCCCACACTCTGTAACTTCTGTTGGGAATTGAAAGCTCGAAACTCCTGCTGCCATGAGGTTAAGGCTGGCCGACTCAAGAGTGATCAGCTCCACACTACTGGAAATATGACTTTTACCAACGGTTTTGGCCAAACCGTTGGTATAGTTCATTAATTTAGACCTATACCAACGGTTTGGCCAAAACTGTTGGTATAGGTCACTTATATGGACCTATACCAACGGTTTTGGACAAACCGTTGGTATAGGGGGGACCTATAGGACATATACCAACGGTTTGGCCAAACCGTTGATATAGGTCCCCCCTATACCAACGGTTTGTCCAAAACCTTTGGTATAGGTCCTAAAATCAAAAGACCTATACCAACAGTTCTCAAAACCGTTGGTATAGGTCCTTCGATTTTTAATCGAATCTTCTTACCGAGAACAATATATAAATCAAAATTTAAAATTATTAAAACAATACATATACATATTTATGAAATTTTTTTCACAAAAGTCATGTTAGGTTAGTGGTTAAGTCATTAAATTATAAACTAGAGGTCCTGGGATCAAATCCCACCGAATGTTTTTTTTTTTGAAATACATATACCAACGGTTTTGAGAACCGTTGGTATAGGTTTTCATATTTCTTATACCAACGGTTTTCCCAAAACTGTTGGTATAGACCTATTGTCATGGCTTACTTGCCAACGGTCCTCCAAACCGTTGGTATAGCCTATACCAACGGTTTGAGGGCCTATACCAACGGTTCCAAACTGTTGGTATAGGGTATTTTTTCAGTAGTGCCACCCTCATTTGCATGTTTTTATCCTGTGCTGCTTGGGTTTCTTTTTTTCTGCCAACCAAAGAAAACCTCATTCTATCATTGTAGATAAAACACAAACTTTTTTCCTAATACATTTAATCTGAGTATGAACTGTGGATGTCCAGTCCATACGCAAACTAACTTCATAAGGGCTCGACACTGCCACCAAGAGGTTCCAACCGAAAATCTTGCCTCAAGGGTCATATCACACCAATGGAGTAAGTGTGATTATTGAGTCTCCTCCCAAAGATTTCTCCAGACATGAGGGTCAAGTCAACGGATTAACCGAAAACTCTAGGTCTTGAACAAGATTAGTGGAAGGAAGGCATGATTAGTTCCTATGACTATAAATATGGAAACTTTTAGTAGACACAAACCATACCTCTAATCATTTCTGAATCCCTTGGGTCACACTCCTTGACCGCATGCAGCTACTCTCTTCCCCTGTCCTCCAGCTCCCTAAGCCTGGTTGGGACCACATTATGGTGGTGGTTGTAATATGTTGAAATATATGCCACCTTATGATGCTATCCTAGCTCCACTTCCATGTATGATGCCCCACAGATTCATCTGTCACTATCACTTCCTCTTCCCGAAACACTTTACACACCCAAGTCTTTAAGACTGGCATTAGTTTCCTTCATTCCCACTATTAACATTCACTGGCTACATCCACCCAGCCAAAGAACATTTGACCATAATCCTTCTCTCTAGAACCCTAACATAAGTAAGAATTCATAGAGGAAAAGTGATAGCTCAGATGTCCCTAAACACACCTCGCTCGGAGGACTGAGCCTTGAAGCACTGATCGTACTATATTCATCAAGTACCTGGGATGGTTGGTACACCTCTATGAATACATAGCTACTGATATGTCATCCTGAAGAAGCTGTAGAAGCTCTAGGTAACTCTCATCCCTTAGATCATTATGTAAAGAGACCCCCTTATTTGAGGAAGGTTCTCAAGCTTGTCCATAGAAAAGTCACCTCTTCGCAAAATCAGGGTAATCTAAACCCTGTCATCATCCTACAGAGCCATGTAGAAGAATCTCTATTGGGGAAGCCATCTGATAAAATGGTGCCTTGGCTATATGGAAACTTGGACACCTTCTCAATACAATCCTTGGCCTCCTTTGAGTTGGGCTCACCTCAAAACCTGAGGGGTATCTGATGTTGAAACACGTGTAAGGCACTAATCCTATATGTGTCCTCTATCAGTACCGTCAGTTGTAACTGTTGACCAATGGGAAGTGATATAGCTGGAACACTATATGACAGTACCATCTCAAGAAATGGTTCACTTACCAAAGCCTCATCACTATGCAGACCATCCTCATGGTCACTCACTGAAAAAGACTAGCAGCTAAGATCATTATCTTCTCTACTGGTGTCTAAACAAGGCGGAAAACTCTAGCCACAGCCTCCAGCTAGTCCTCAGCTGCCTGAGAATCTATATCACCTAGAAACCTCAAAGGCCTCTACCGTTTGAACTCATGCAACGCGCTCAGTCGGCATGCATCATCTGCTAGTGGGGCTGGTGGCAACGGCTTCCCAACAGGTAGTGGTGTTGCTGGTACACCACATGAAGGTGCTAACGCCATAATAGGGACCTACACCGAGGCCTCATCGCTTAGTGGGCCATCATCATGTACTCCCTTGGGAATCCTAGATGGTTGTCTACACGGTAGAATCCTGATAAGGAACAGGTGCATCTTGATCATTAAGTTATACTTGGTGAGTTGACTCAAAGAAATCATAAGAAAAAACTTTTCAAAAACACACGTAATCAGTGTTTTCGTGCGCTGAGTCAGAAATTAGAATTCAGGGTCCTGGTGTATGGATACATTAGTCGCCGCACCAACACTAGACTCCTCGAACTGAAAACCACACTCAAAACACTTAACACTATTTCCACACAGAAAATATCAGAGTCTTAGTTCTTAGGTAGAACTGACTCCTCTGATACCACTTTGTCACGACATGTCCCTCGGGGCCCATGCCGTGACTACCCCAAGCCTGCCTTCCATAGGCCAGGGGCTAGCGACTAGAACTAGAAAGGCTTATCCCTATGATGGGAATGTATTTCCTTTAAACCTATAAATCAAATAGTCTGATAACACAACAAGAAACAACTGTGAAGTAAACTGTTGTAGTAAAAGTGTACTGAAAGTAAAGGAGTCAGAATAGAAGCCCAACTGGAAAAGTAAAAGTACAACTAAAAAGTAAAAAACAATTGAAAAGGTGAAAAGAAGCTCCAAGATCGTCCACCACAAATCCTACCTGAAGGGTAGGTACATCTCACAATCAGAAGTCCCTACGTCACATCACACCATATAGTCCACCTCCGAGCACCATCCAGTCTTGGATCCCTCAGCCTCAATCAATATTTTATGTTTTCTACACAAGACACAATAAGGTGTGGGAGAATCCCATGTAGGGGTGAGAATAACAATACTTTTTAGGGACCCCGAGACCCCATAGGTTTTCTATAACTCCACAAAGGAAAACCACAAAGCATGATCTCGATCACAAAGCACAAAGCAATAGACATAGCTAAATTAGAGTCTCAACTCAAACAAGGCATACAACTCAGAGAAATAGGATTATGATGTTGACCCACACAGGATTGCTCTGAATAATGATAGCTATCCATGGTTTCTCTAGGCCTAGGAATAAGTAACATTCCCAGTCACAACATCAAACACCTCGGCTTCTAGAGAACTCCTCCCCTATCGTGTACAATGGGCCTACCGCATCACACAGAGGTGCTTCCCACTAACCTTGAACTACTGAGGTACTCCTCCCCATCATGTATTGTGGGTCTAAAGGGTCACACAGAGCTGCCCTCCCCCATCATGGCCTGCTGAGGTACTCCTCCCCATCACATATTGTGGCCGTCGAGTCACTTAGAGTCGAAAAGTCAACAGTCGTCAGGTCTCAGCCAGTCACGGGGTTCCGTCTGTAGTGCACTTGGGAGAACTGATCCCCAAGCCATCATTCGTATTTTAACCATCACTAAGCCTCACAAGAAGTAACTCTATGATCCTTCATGTCATAAGGGTTCCAACGCAACAGACGGTACATTAATCGGACACCCGGTCTGTGCGTTATAGGCATTTCAACGCCGAGGGCCCGGTTAGATTTGGGTGCTATCCAACTAGGCCATACATCAAGTTTCTCCAAAAATCTCATGAAGTAAGTCAAAAGGACCGACTTTCTCCAAGGATCCTGACGACATAGACAGTTCATCAAATGGACGTTCGGTTCAGAAGATAGGGCCCATTTTGTGTTTCTAGTCCCGGGTCCAGTCTAACCTAGTATAATCAACCCGGCCTGACCCGGTCTTGGTTGGGCCACGGAGGACTCGATTTTATAGGACGAGGTTCAGTCTGGACCACAAAAATGGGTGGCCCGGCCCGCAAAGGACAGGCCTATAAGGGCGACCCGACCCATGGTGGGGCGCGGCCCGGCCCACGGGGCAGGCGGCGCGGCCCGCTGGCGGCGGACCGACCGCATAAGGTGCAGCCCATGGGGCTTCCTCCAGGCAGATCGGGGGAGCCGCTCCCCCAGAATCCCGAATGGCTAGAGGCCTTTCGGCCTTTGAAGTGGTGAAGCCACGTGGGGGCCGCCCGGTTGCCGCAGAACCTAGCAGCACGGGTTCGGCCTCCTCCGCTGTAACGACCCAAAGTTTTTCAATGGAAAATTCCCTTCTTATATCTATGTCATAAAAACACAAAATAATGAACTACTAAGTGATAAGTGACCTTTAAACATAATTTTGTCACCCCTATGTTTGAAATCCAACATACACGGTTGTGTTCAAGATAGTTTTTGGAGTCTAATGAAACAAAAATAATTTTTGGTGAATAGTAACCTACCCTTATGAATAGTAACCTACCCTTATGAAATATGACCATTATAAATAGTAAATAAGAGTAACATTACCTATGAATAATAAAATAAAATTGAGACATCTTCGAAAGTGACAATTTGACCTCAATAAACGTTTTTGGTATTTTATATGTCATAAATAATTAATTATAATTAATTAATTAATTTAAAAGAATATTTATTTTCCTGTAATGTATTCATAAATTATTGAGTCAATGTCTAATAGTTTTATAAGACCCTACTTAATTTTTGAAAGAACTATAAATTTAGTTTTAATCTTAAAAACTGTTTTTTTATGTAAATTATGATTTTTATTAATTATTAAATTAATAATATTTAGAAAATTATTTTTGAAAAATGGACATCATTTTTGGATTCTACACGTTGAAAAATGCTAGGGGTAAATTTTTTGGTTTATTCTGAAATACTTCAATTTTCAGGTGAATAGTAAAAAATACTGTTTTTCGCATAATCGGTGTACACTAAATTGCATCATTAATGATGTAATGAAGACATATACATTCTAGAACTTTAGTTTCGGCCAAAAAATATTAAATTTCATAAATTTTTCCTTTAAATACAATAGATCCAATTGTCAAACCTAAAAATAACTTTCCAAAGCCTAAAGTCAAAAGGTGATTTCTTAAAGTGTCTTTTTCTCTTCCTTTCACTTTCCTTTTAATAAATTAATGAATTCAACTTATAAAGAAGAGTTAAACCCTAAAACGAATTTTATTATATTAATATATGATTTAGGATTTCAAAAAACTACTATTAAAAGTCTAACTTGTGATACATTATTTTATTTAATATTTTATGCCAAAAACACCTCCCTCCTCATGTATAAATAATCCCCCCCCCCTTCTCTTGCCGAACCACACCTCTCAAGATTTAAGCATTGTCTAATATCTACCCAATCATCTCCCCTAGACCCTCCCCTACGTCTAAGAGCTCCTGGTATCATCAAAAGACCAAGATTAGGCCCTTAAGGAGGTTCTTAAGAGGAGGATTCTAAAGGTAGTTTCTCTCCCTCTTCTCCTTTAATTTCCTTTCAAGTTCAAGTTCCTTTCTTGATCTCTCCCAATATATCTTCATACAAACTGTTTTGTAAATCCAATATTATAAATATACTGTAATCTTATGATTCTAATGGTATATTATATCACCCCTCACCCTTTCCCTCTTCATTTTATTTTATTAAAGAGAACGTTGTTCATGTGGTGAAAATTTATCACCTTCAAAAACAACATGCTCTCTTCTTCCATTTATACCTTCAATATGGTCATGAAACCATTTTTATGGTTGAACCAGAATGTTTTATATGTATTATGTTCTATTTTAAGTTCTGGAAATAACCTATGGTCGTACTACTAAGTGAAAAGTTAAAATGAGTTGGTTGTGATCCAAAAACCACTCAAATTAGCCCAAATAATCTTCATTTAATTCTTATCTAATGATTCGGACACATGGATCTAATATAACTCATTATAAAATCATTCAAGCTTCTGTAATATCATTAATTAAATTTAATATCAGTTCTGGATGTTTACCCATGATCTAACCAAACATTAAATCAAGAATACAAGTGGACCGCTCAAGAAAACCATGAAAAAGAACATCCCCGAGCAATGTTTTTAAACTCTACAAGTCATACAAAGGAATGTAATATGAAATAATGAAACCATAATGAACCCTATTAATGTATAAAAGGTTCTGTAATTTCTAATTAATGAATATAATGTCATTATAAAGGACATTAAAGATAAGGAGGCATTCGAGTACAAGGTAAGGGGAAATTTCGAACCCAATTTGCTTCCTTCGGGTTCTCCCTCTTTCACTCCATTTTTGATGTGGTTACTCTTAAAAGAACATTTTTTCATCATTTACTTGACTTTTATGGGATATACATGTTTGTCACTGGTTTTTTATGTCCATCAAAATTTTTTCCAAAAGAACTCTTCTTTCAAGATCTCACCTTTTACCTCTCATTCAAGGTTGATGGTTCTTATATCAAGTATGTTGTTCCCTTTTTATTTTGGAAACCCAAAGCTTATGAATGTGTTATTATGAGATGAAACCCATTCCTTTACATGGGTTATTTATGTACATGTTTGATATGTGTTCTATGTGGCAAGCATGATAATGATAATGTTATGATGTGACGGGTGCACCCGGAATTATATAGCGCAATGTGAATGTTTAAATGTGACGGGTGCGCCCGGAATTATATAGCGCTCCAATGCATTGGGTAAAGTGATGAATCTCATTAGTAAATTTGAAATGATGCGTGAACATGATGCTAGATTTTTTCACAAGTATGTGTGTTAGTTAACCACTAAGACATGATGTTTCATTTTTATGCTTTGCCACATTTCAAGTTTATTGTTTATGCTCCTCTCATGTTCAAGATCTTCTTCCTATGTCATGATTATGCTCACCCCATGCTATATTGTTCTTATCTATCCTCTTACTAGGCTTTTAGCTCACCCCTTTTGATGTATATCCTCAGGTGGCTACATGTACTAAGGAGAGGACAAGTGCTACTAAGAATCTATAGAAGAAGAGATTAAATGAATTTTTATGCTTGATGTTGTACTTGTTATGTGTAGTCCTAGTTTTCCCAAGACAATAAACCTCTGGATCCTCCATGTGTAATAATATTGTCTTGTTTGTCTTTGAAATGATGTAATAGTAATGTAAGAAAAGGTCGGGTCGCTATAGTTGGTATCAAAGGAAAGGTTTAGTTAATTTGGAAATTAGGATTAGTGAACCCTAAAGAAAACCTCTAGCATGATACTAAGTACAAATATGCACACAAGGATATTTACCTAGGGATCCCATATGTTATGTTTTTGGTATAATTGTTTAAAAGGATAAGTTATTCATGACTTGTTTACTTATGTTTTGTTCTAACCTTTTCTATTTTAGAAAATGGTGGGAACCAGGAGGAATCAGGCCAACAACTCTTGCGAAGGCCAATGCAACGATTGCCCGAATGACATCCCCAATGATTTTGGAGGTGGAGTTCAAAAATTCATGGCGATGCTTACCCAATTATCCCGGGTTATGAATAATAACCATAATAATGGGGAATGACCTCCTTCACCAAAGAGGGAGCATCTAGCTATCGAATGTTTTATGCGGCAACGACCACCGACATTTTGTGGATCTTCTGATCCACTAGTTGCAGAACAGTGGGTCAACTCCATGGAGAAGATCTTTTCTGTTCTTCACTGTTCCGAGATAGAGAAGGTGACTCTAGCCATTTATCGTCTAGATGGAGAAGCTGATCAATGGTGGGCTTTGATTAAGAACACCAAGCCAGGGGATGAAATTTAAGAGATGGAATGGGAAGACTTTAAGATAATGTTTCTTAATAAGTACTTCCCACGAACTCTTCGCACGAAGATGGAGAGAGAATTCATAGAGCTCAAGTAAAAAGAAGGAGAATCTGTCACAACCTATGAAGCAAATTTCACAAGGCTCTCAAGGTATGCTTCGGGTTTTGTTATCAACAATGATAGCAAAATTGATAGATTCTTTAGTGGACTAAAACCACATCTTCAAAAGGCTCTTGCAATTCGAGACTTTGGGAGTTATGAAGAAGTTGTTCGGTGTGCTCTCAAAGTGGAGAGGGAGTTTGGAGAATGGTCCCATGGATATGGTGATAAGAAAAGAAAGATGGAGTTTCAAGCTGGTGGATCTATTGATAAAGATGGGAAGAAAACACAACAACCCACATGCCAAAAATGTGGGAAGTTGCACAATGGGAACTGCCTCAAAGGGACGGGGAAATGCTTCAAGTGTGGGAAAGAAGGACACCTAGCTCACGAGTGTCGAAGAGACATGAAAAGGAAGGATAATGTATCTGATGAAAGGGGAGAAACACTCGTGGTTCAATGCTACAACTGTAAGGAGCTAGGGAACTATTCAAACCAGTGCACTAAACCTCGAGCTCTCGAGGGTAATCAGCGCCAACAACCACCAAAGCCAAGGGAACAAGGGAAGGCTTATGCTATCACTACTGCGGAGGTGGAACATGATAATTAAGTCGTACGAGGTACACTTCCTATTCACTCAAGAATGGAAAAAGTCTTATTTGATTCTGGTTCTACTCATTCCTTTATATCTTGCAAGTTTGCTAGAACTATAGAATCGAAGCCCCGAAACCTTGAAGTAGAGATATCTGTAAAAACACCAAGTGGTGCAATCATTGCAACCCTCGTGTTTGATTCTTCTCATGTTTACGTATGTGGGAAGATTCTTCCGGAAAATCTCGTAATACTTACCTTGGTGGAATTCGACGCTATAATGGGAATGGATTGGCTCTCGTTATATAGAGCACATATCAACTGTCGGGAAGAGGAAATATATTTTCATATTCTGAACCATCCCATGGTCCTCTACAAATGCAAGGAAGATCATGAATCTCCTTTGAGAAATCCTTCAATGGTTTGGGTGATGATTCCCTATGAAGAAGCATACCTTGCCCAAATGTTTGAGTCGAAGGAAAGTTCCAACCTTGCGGAAATGCCCATCGTAAGGGAATACAGCGATGTATTTCCTGAAGAGTTACCTGAAATTCCCCCGGATCATGAGGTAGTGTTCTCAATTGAACTCATACACGGAGCTACTCCTATCTCAAAGTGCCCCTATAGGATATCTCCTATCGAACTGGAGGAGTTAAAGAAGAAGCTGCAAGAGCATTTGGACAAAGGGTTCATACGCCCTAGTGCATCACCTTGGGGTGCGCCAGTGCTCTTTGTGAAGAAGAAGGATGGAACCATGCGGCTGTGTATCGATTATCGGGAACTCAACAAGATCACCATAAAGAACAAGTATCCTCTCCCAAGGATTGATGACTTGTTCGATCAGTTAAGAGGAGCTCAATACTTCTCAAAGGTGGATCTTCGTTCTGGATATCATCAAGTAAAGGTGAAGAAGGAAGATATTCAGAAGACTGCCTTCCGTACAAGGTATGGGCACTATGAATTTTTGGTGATGCCCTTCAGACTTACTAATGCCCCTGCAATCTTCATGGATTTTATGAATAGAGTCTTTAGACATTACCTAGAAAAATTTTTGGTTGTGTTTATTGATGATATTCTCATTTACTCCAAGAGTAAGGAGGAACATGAAGAACATCTAAGACTTGTGTTGGCGACATTGAGAAAGGAGAGGTTGTACGCCAAGTTCAGAAAGTGTGACTTTTGGATGAATCAATTCACGTTCTTGGGACATGTGATCACAAGAGAGGGAATTTCTGTGGACCCTTCAAAGACAAAGGTAATTGAAGAATGTCTCAGGCCCTCTAGTGTCATAGAAATCCATAGTTTTATTGGATTAGCTGGGTACTACCGACGTTTGGTGAGAATCTTCTCATGATTGTCAAGCCCGCTAACTATGTTAACAAGGAAAGGGGTAAAGTATGTCTAGACGGATGAATGTGAGGGAAGCTTCAAGGAGCTAAAGAAAAGGCTAATCACTGCACCTGTACTCACACTACCGAAAAGTAGAGAAAGTTTTGTGATATACAATGATGCGTCAAAGAAAGGATTGGGTTGTGTACTCATGCAAAATGATAATGTGATAGCCTACGCCTCACGACAGTTGAATATCCATGAGCAGAACTACCCGACGCATGATCTAGAGCTGGAAACCGTGATTTTTTCCTTGAAAATATGGCGGCACTACCTTTATGGTGAGAAGTGTGACATATACACCGACTATAAGAGCCTAAAGTATATATTCACACAAAAGGAGATAAACATGCGTCAAAGGAGATGGCTAGAGCTAATCAAGGATTACGATTGCGCTATTCACTATCATCCTGGAAAGGACAAGGTATCTGATGCTCTAAGCAGGAAAGAACCTGCTACTCTATCCATGTTGAGGATTGAGAAAAACCCTATCTTCTCGGATATGCAAGGGATGGATTTGGAAATCGTAAGGTAAGGGGATACATCCTACCTTGCCCAAATGATTGCGCAACCATCCATCCAAAAGAAGATTAAGGAAGCACAAAGGGATGATGTGGAGACACAAAAGAGGGTAAATGCAGTAAAGAAAGGTAAGCTTCAAGAGTTCCATATCAATGATGATGGTGTGATTCGGTTTGGAATGTGGATTTGTGTGCCTTCATCACCCGGAATAAATAAGGAGCTATTGGATAATGCACATAGCTCAACTTTCTCTATTCATCCTGGAAGTACCAAGATTTATCGTGATCTCTGAGAACACTTTCGGTGGGATAACATGAAGAAGGAGATTGCGAAATATATATCAAGGTGCTTGGTATGTCAGCAAGTTAAATTTGAGTGGAAAAAGTCCAAAGGTATGATGCAGCCATTTCCTATAACCATGTGGAAATGGGAAAATGTTACTATGGACTTTTTCACGGGTCTCCCGAAGACGTCAAGAGGAAATAATGCGATATGGGTTGTGGTTGACCGACTCACCAAGACTGCCCATTTTATCGATATTTGGGAAGACCTCTCACTTGAACAACTTGCAAGGATATATGTGAAGGAAGTAGTGAGATTGCACGGTGTTCCGCTCTCGATTGTCTCTGACCGTGATCCAAGGTTCACTTCTAAATTCTGGAGGAGCCTTCAACATGCTTTGAGTACTGAATTAAATTTCAGCACGGCCTATCACCCCCAAACTGATGGCCAGTCTGAAAGGACTATTCATACACTTGAAATATTCTAAGATCCTGCTCTCTTGAATTCAAAGGTGGTTGGGATCAGCATCTCCCATTGGTTGAGTTCTCATACAACAATAGCTTCCACTCGAGTATTCAGATGGCTCCGTATGAAGCTCTTTATGGGAAGCGATGTAGAACTCCAACCTGTTGGGATGAAGTTGGAGAACGAAAACTACTTGGTCCCGATCTTGTTCAAGAGATGACAGAGAAGGTTCAATTCATCCAGAAACATATCAAAGCTGCTCAAAGTCGGAAAAAGAGCTATGCTGAAAATCGTCGAAGGGACTTGGAGTTCGACGTTGGAGATAAAGTCTTCCTTCGAATATCTCCATGGAAGAGAGTCATGCGATTCGGGAAGAAAGGGAAGCTAAGCCCCAAGGTACATTGGCCCCTTTGAGATCCTTGATCGTATAGAAGCCATGGCCTATCGTCTGGAACTTCCACTGAATATGGCTCAAGTTCATGATGTGTTTCACGTATCACTACTGAGGAAGTACATTCCAGACCCCTCACATGTACTAAACTCAGAGGTGGTACAGTTGGAAGATGATCTCTCATATGAGGAGCAGCCGGTAAAAATTTTGGACCGAAATGATAAGGTTCTACGCAACAAGACAACCCGCCTTGTCAAAGTGTTGTGGAGGAACCAAAAGTTTTAGGAAGCAACATGGGAACCGGAAGAGGCAATGAAGGAGAAGTACCCTCACCTGTTTGTGTAAAGTGAAATTTCAGGGGCGAAATTTCTTAAGGGGGGAAGAATGTAACGACCCAAAGTTTTTCAATGGAAAATTCCCTTCTTATATCTATGTCATAAAAACACAAAATAATGAACTACTAAGTGATAAGTGGCCTTTAAACATAATTTTGTCACCCCTATGTTTGGAATCCAGCATACACGGTTGTGTTCAAGATAGTTTTTGGAGTCTAATGAAACAAAAATAATTTTTGGTGAATAGTAACCTGCCCTTATGAATAGTAACCTACCCTTATGAAATATGACCATTATAAATAGTAAATAAGAGTAACATTACCTATGAATAATAAAATAAAATTTAGACATCTTCGAAAGTGACAATTTGACCTCAATAAACGTTTTTCGTATTTTATAAGTCATAAATAATTAATTATAATTAATTAATTAATTTAAAATAATATTTATTTTCCTGTAATGTATTCATAAATTATTGAGTCAATTTATAATAGTTTTATAAGACCCTACGTAATTTTTGAAAGAACTATAAATTTAGTTTTAATCTTAAAAACTGTTTTTTATGTAAATTATGATTTTTATTAATTATTAAATTAATAATATTTAGAAAATTATTTTTGAAAAATGGACATCATTTTTGGATTCTACACGTCAAAAAATGGTAGGGTTAAATTTTTGGGTTTATTCTGAAATACTTCAATTTTCGTGTGAATAGTAAAAAATACAGTTTTTCGCATAATCGGTGTACACTAAATTGCATCATTAATGATGTAATGATGACATAAACATTATAGAACTTTAGTTTCGGCCAAAACATATTAAATTTCATAAATTTTTCCTTGAAATACAATAGATCCAATTGTCAAACCTAAAAAGAACTTTCCAAAGCCTAAAGTCAAAAGGTGATTTCTTAAAGTGTCTTTTTCTCTTCCTTTCACTTTCCTTTTAATAAATTAATGAATTCGACTTATAAAGAAGATTTAAACCCTAAAACGAATTTTATTATATTAATATATGATTTAGGATGTCAAAAAACTACTATTACAAGTCTAACTTGTGATACATTATTTTATTTAATATTTTATGCCAAAAACACCTCCCTCCTCATGTATAAATAAGCCCTCCCCCTTCTCTTGCCAAAACACACCTCTCAAGCTTCAAGCATTGTCTAAGCTCTGCCCAATCATCTCCCCTAGACCCTCCCCCACGTCTAAGAGCTTCTGGTCTCATAAAAAGACCAAGATTAGGCCCTTAAGGAGGTTCTTAAGAGGAGGATTCTAAAGGTAATTTCTCTCCCTCTTCTCCTTTAATTTCCTTTCAAGTTCAAGTTCCTTTATTGATCTCTCCCTACCTATCTTCATCCAAACTGTTTTGTAACTCCAGTATTATACATATACTGTAATCTTATTATTCTAATGGTATATTATATCACCCCTCACCCTTTCCCTCTTCATTTTATTTTATTAAAGAGAACGTTGTTCATGTGGTGAAAATTTATCACCTTCAAAAACAACATGCTCTCTTCTTCCATTTATACCTTCAATCTGGTCATGAAACCATTTTTATGGTTGAACCAGAATTTTTTATATGTATTATGTTCTATTTTAAGTTCTGGAAATAACCTATGGCCATACTACTAAGTGAAAAGTTAAAATGAGTTAGTTGTGATCCAAAAACCGCTCAAATTAGCCCAAATAATCTTCATTTAATTCTTATCTAATGATTCGGACACATGGATCTAATATAACTCATTATAAAATCATTCAATATTCTGTAATATCATTAATTACATTTAATATCAGTTATGTATGTTTACCCATGATCTACCCAAACATCAAATTAAGATTACAAGTGGACCGCTCAAGAAAACCATGAAAAAGAACATCCCCGAGCAATGTTTTTAAACTCTATAAGTCATCCAAAGGAATGTAATATGAAATAATGAAACTATAATGAAACCTATTAATGTATAAAAGGTTCTGGAATTTCTAATTAATGAATATAATGTCATTATACAGGACATTAAAGAGAATGAGGCATTCGAGTACAAGGTAAGGGGAAATTACGAACCCAATTTGCTTCCTTCGGGTTCGCCCTCTTTCACTCCATTTTTGATGTGGTTACTCTTCAAAGAACATTTGTTCATAATTTACTTGAATTTTATGGGATATACATGTTTTTCACTGGTTTTTTATGTCCATAAAAATTTTTTCCAAAAGAACTCTTCTTTCAAGATCTCACCTTTTACCTCTCATTCAAGGTTGATGGTTCTTATATCAAGTATGTTGTTCCCTTTTTCTTTTGGGAACCCAAAGCTTATGAATGTGTTATTATGAGATGAAACCCATTCCTTTCCATGGGTTATTTATGTACATGTTTGATATGTGTTCTATGTGGCAAGCATGATAATGATAATGTTATGATGTGACGGGTGCGCCCGGAATTATATAGCGCAATGTGAATGTTTAAATGTGACGGGTGCGCCTGGAATTATATAGCGCTCCAATGCATTGGGTAAAGTGATGAATCTCATGAGTAAATGTGAAATGATGCATGAACATGATTCTATCTTTGTTCACAAGTATGTGTGGTAGTTAACCACTAAGACTGATGTTTCATTTTTATGCTTTTCCACATTTCAAGTTTATTGTTTATGCTCCTCTGATGTTAAAGATCTTCTTCCTATGTCATGATTATGCTCACCCCATTCTATATTGTTCTTATCTATCCTCTTACTGGGATTTTAGCTCACCATGTTTTATGTATATCCTCAGGTGGCTACATGTACTAAGGAGAGGACAAGTGCTACTAAGAAGCTATAGAAGAAGAGATTAAATGAATTTTTATGCTTGATGTTGTACTTGTTATGTGTAGTCCTAGTTTTCCCAAGACACTAAACCTCTGGATCCTCCATGTGTAATACTATTATGTTGTTTGTCTTTGAAATGATGTAATAGTAATGTAAGAAAAGGTCGGGTCGCTATATCCGCCACGGCTTCGGTCGCAGCCTCCTTCTCAAAGGCGGCATGCGACGGCGCACCACCCTTCCCTTCCTTGGACAGCTGAAGAGTCGCCTGCCTTCTTCGTCTTCCGCGGCTGATGAGCTGTGGACCCTTGCACACTGGCAATGCGTAATGGCGTACCGCATCTCCTACATGGCCATCTGGTGTCAACCACTCCGATGGCTGTCATAGCTTTGTGTTGCGTCCTCCTCTTGAGGCGTGCATTGGTGTGTCGCCTACTTCATAGCTGGCTGGTGTCGTTGTGCCGATGGTCTTCCACGGATGGTGCTAGGGTAACAAAGTTGCAGAGGGTTCGAGTCAGGTTCGTTAGGCCCATTCCCTCCGCGTTAGCTCATGATCAAAGGGAGGATAAAATGGGTTTAATAATTTCTTGTATTAAACAACAAACCAAGCCCCACAAGGATACCCCGTAACAACCTCCCACAAAATGAAGGAATTGTGGATCAACCCGTTAGTCAGTTGACTCGTTTTCTTCGTATAATTTCATGAACAGGGAAGAGGGAATCAAAAATGCACAAACGAAATAACCCCTACCTCATAAACCCATTGGAGAGCATCTGCGCTTGAAGGTGGATTGTGTTATTCGCTCCCACAACTGGTTCCCAATGACACCACACGTATGTTGTCCTTCAGTTAATGGTTCAGTGTCGCTTGTCACCTCCCATTAGGATTGGCTCTATCCTCTAAGGGTCTGGCGTCACGGCTCCCCTTCAGCACTTCGTTTCTTGGTAGAGCTATGTTGATACCCCTCCCCAAGCTCTATATATATAAGATAGGGGGAGGGTAAGTAACAACGTGGGGAATTAATGGGGGCTAATAAATTAAGAACCTTCCTAATTACCCAACAACTTTGTCACTTTGGGTTGGCAGGTTAAGCCATTTATTGGCTTGACACATCACTGGAACCACACACCTCTTGTTCGTTGGCGGATATGAAAGAAAATAAAATAATAAATTTTATTTTATTTCATTTATTTTAAAAGTCACAAAACATAAATTTTTCTCCAGACCTACTACGGTCAAAGTAAAGCCTCTCTTAAGTGAATCCCGGTGCATCAGATTCAATGGTGCCCTAAGATTTTTAATCTGAGAACCGGTTCAAAAGTTAGAAAACGCCACTTGTTCGTTTATTTAACGTACCCAAAAAAAAGTTCAGAAAATTATTAATCGACACCCTAGACCCGCATATGTCGAGGGTAGGCTCTGCCTAAGGAAAGAACATCTCATAGAACCAAACTGTACTCTTGTATTTTTAATCTGAGTTACCGTTTAGAAGTTATGTATTTTACAATAAAATAATTATCACTTAATTATTTTATTTACAGCCAAAAACTAACTTTCACAGGTATCCCATTTCAGAAAATGTTAGTATTAGCCTAAGGAACGCATTCCCTCATAGTTCAGTGGTGGTCTTGGATTTTCAATCTGAGTAACCGTTCATGAGTTATAAGCATTTGAAAAATAAAATAATTTTATTTACAATTATTCCATTTTCAGGTTTTCTCACAGGAGGCATGCGTCAACTAAACTTAAGTCACTCTTAGGGTAAACCTGCCATTATGAATGCAATGGTGCCCTTGGATTTATGATATGGTCAACCATTTAAGAGTTCTTCCACTTTTTTAGTAAAACTACTTATGAGCGTTAATTAAATCTTAACAAAACTTAGACGGATTATACTGGGCACTCCGGGCCTCCGAATCGTGCGCCGTCAGATTTCGCGGTCTCTAAATAATATCATATAATTAAAAAATTATTCGGAAATTCTGGGACAATGCAGTTTTCCTTCCATTCACTATAGCTCAATAAAATTACAAAAAACACACTAAAAACAAGATATAAAAAATTGGAGTTTTTTTATCATTAAAAACTATACTATGAGAGTAAACGAGGAGGATATATATTCAATTAATAGAGGAAAAAATGAGTTAATAACACATTAAACATCCCCTCTTAATGATCATATGAATTATCATTAATAGTTGTAACTCCCCCTAAAATATTATTAGTTGAATTGTCCATTTCTAATTATGAAATAGTTATCACCATGTCATGCTGATTCCCACTATAGCTAGGGTGGATTCAAACATTTCATCCCAAAAAACCCGACATGGCCACCCACTGTGGAATGGTGTCAAGACCCTTCTTATTTTGGACTCACTACACCTTCCATCATGGCATAGTTGGGCCACTCTAGTAATGGTCCATATAGAACTCACAATGTTACACTCTTGAGACCACACCCATCTATGGGAATTTTGATCAACCTATTTCCCACTGGTGGGTTCTAGTATTAAAATGGCATACAAAATGATGTGGTCCTACCTATCGTGTACTCTAAAATGGTCAAAAATCATATAAAACTCACTAGAAACCTCAAAATTAACCTAGATCCAAGTTAAACAATCATGAGTCTCAATAACACCATTTAATATATACTAAAACTAAAATTTATGTACCTTTTAAAACTGAGGGTGTTACAACTCTCCTACTCTGATGAAATCATGTCCTTAATAAGTACCTCTAATGGTCCTGCTCAAACAACTGGAAATATTGTGTCTAAACATTAGACACTTTCTCCCATGTCTCCTATCGGATCCATCCATACTACCATAAGGCTTGAACAAGTGAAAATTTATTCTCCCTAAACACCTTATCTATTTTTTCTATAATTCTCATCGTGAACTCCAAAAATTATGCATCGGGTTCCAACTCAATATCCTCATAGTTGATCACTTGCATAGGATCAGGCTCATACCTCAAAAGGTGATAAATGTGTAAAAATTTATGAATACCTTGATATCATGGAAGAAGGTACAGTTAATAAGACACTACTCTGATACACTCAGTGATCTCAAATAGTACCAAAAACCATGGTACCAATTCCCCTTGCTTGCATATAGATTATCCTCTCTAACTATCTATCAGTCTATGGATGATACACCATACTCAGTTTCAGCTGGGTCATCAAATCCTTATACATACCTTTCCAAAACCACAATTTAAAATGTAAAACCCTCTCTAATACCATATTAGAAGGTATTCTATGTAGTTATATAATCTCACAGATATAAATCTTATCCAACTCCTCCATATAGTGATTATATAAGATTGGAAAGTCTTATGGAATTACCCATACAATATCAAAACTTCTTAGGGTCCTGGGTAGAACTATCATGAAGTCCCCTATCACCTCATCCCACTTCTATAATGTCATGGTAAATGGATAAAGTAATCCTCCAAGTCACTGGTGCATCTCTTTCTTTGATAAGTCAGACAATGATATGTGAAGCCGATGATGTCTCTCATCATTATCATTCACCGGAAGTGTCACTTAATATATGGATACATCTTCATCGAACTTGGGTGAACTTCCCATTAAGACATATGGGAATCCCATGTCAACTATTCCCTCATAAAATTAGGAACCACTAATCTCCATTGAACAAAGATCATGTCATCATTGTCAATCGACCATCCTGGAACTTGGTCACTTCCTTCCAATTTTTCCCACATCAATAAGAATTTAGGATTCGAATAATGGTTTGTCTTTACCCATTACACCAATGTCTATGTGATATCCAAGGGAGCATATGTCATACTCATTGGTTCATGGATTCATCCACCAACTATTCATCCAAAAATCTAATTAACCACCATTCCTCTTCTAAAGGAATATCTTTAGGCACGTGTATTTTCTTTCTAAGTGTATATGTAGAAATATTCCCTTTTCATGGGGTACAATCCGTCTATAAATAAAATTTATGTAGATACTCCACCAAATTCCTCTACTGAAGATTCAAGTTTCATTGAGTGAAAATGTAACATAAGCTATTTTGGTCTATGTATATAAAAAATATCTCATGAAAGTGATAAAAGAGATAAAACTTCATAGCATGGAATAAAACTATCAACTCCAAGTCATTCATAGGATATTCTTCTCATTATTTCATAGCTAAAAAGACTTATAATCTACTACCCAATCCCTCTAAATTAGTAAAGTTCCTAAAACAAAACCTAAGGCATAAAATTAAACTGCATATCCAATTACAGGATCTAGAAATATCAGGATTAGAGCTATCTTTAGTCTTCTCTTCAACTCTAGGAAGGACTCTTCACACAGGTATGTACACTAAAACTTGACTCCCTTCTTGGTAATCCCAGTCATAGATTCTAACAAATGGGAGAATTTTTGTATGAACCATCTATAATACTCAGAAAAACCAAGGAATATCCTAATCTCAAACACATTTCTAGGGAATTCCCAAGACATAATAGCCCCTAACTTCTTCAGGTCCAAAAAAAATCATACCTCAAAGATCAAATTCCTAAGGAACCATACCTCATTGATCCAGAAGTGACACTTCTAGATCTTTGCATAGAGTCTATGTGCTTGAAGTGTACTCAACACAATTTCCGTGTGTCTAGTGTTCATCTTTGAGTACTATGATTATATAAGTATTCCATCAATAAGAACCATAATTAAGGAGTAAAGATATGGGTTTAAGATCATATTAATGAGATCCATTAACATTTTCGGTGAATTTTTAAACTAAAAATTCATGAAAAGATACTCATACAATCCATATCTACTCATGAACATTGTCTTAGGAATATCCTCCTCTCTAACCTAAAGCTACTGATATCCTAATTTTAGGTCAATCATATAGAACCATAGGGATCCCTAAAATTAATCAAATAAGTCATAAATCCTTATTAATAGGTATTTATTATCCACAATCACCTATTTAATACTTTTTTAGTCCACACATACCTAAATATTACCATATTCCTTCTTTGCGGACAACCTTGGATCACCCTTGGAAGATATTCTTGGTCTAATAAAACCCTTCACCTCCAAATACTTAATTTGAAAATTTAGATCTTTTAACTCAAATTTTGTCATACAATATAAATTAATCAATATATTTTATGCTCTTGTAATGATTTTTATCTTAAACTCAGTCCCCCTATACGGAGGGAGGCCTAAGAAGTCCTCTGTAAAAATATCCTGATAGTGATCTACCACCAGAGTAATAGATGAGGAGGACACTTCTAGCTCTAAAGCAAGATACAAACCTACTAAATGTGTCATAATATCTCCAATATATCTCAATTCTATTCTCATTTTTCTTTCTCTAACATCCCATTCATTGATCAAACCAAACTTCTCCCACTTTGGCATAGTAAAGTATACACATATCTTGTGTCGGTCGTAGTATTGTTGATAACCAATCAACTAATCCATGTCAAATATAACATCAAAGATATTCATCTCTATGATCATAAATTCCCATTTATTTATATAGTCATAAACTACTATAGAACATTATGGAAATATTTTTATATGGTCCGCTTTCATCCCCAAAGGTGACCAAGAGAAAAAAACTCAAAAGATAACTTAACCACTAAATCAAGGATAGAAAAAATTTATCATATGTAAATGAATGGGAAGAACCTAAATCAAATAAGGAATAAGATATAATTGTTGTGATCAAGACCATACATTGAACCATCAATGTTCCCTCTCTACCATCAGCTATAACCAGATCCACTAAATAAACTCTACCTTCTTCAACTCCATGGACCAAATCTTAAGGCATATAACTCATTTAGGTAAAAAAAGTATATGGGGTGAAATTATACTAATGAGGACCCCATCTAGATACATGGGTCACAGTGGGAATATTCTCTATGCCCCTTCAAGAACTTGTCTATAGTTACCTCCAATAGAACTGCTAAATATTCCCCATCTCTCCACATTGATGACACTTGTTCTGAGGTCCTAGGTAAAATTTGTGATGAATACAAATATTTTCACAATTTAATCACTATATACCTACACCTCTAATATAATGGGATGAATAAACCCTAATCTATAATTATTTATTACTACCTCCCTTTTACAACTCATCAACCTTCCCCTACATGCTACCAGAAGAGGCACCCACTACTGCACTAAAAAGCCCTCCAGTTGATCTACTAAGAGTTGAAAGAAGACATATATCTCTATCCTCCTCTATAACTTTCTCAATAATTAAGTCCTTAAAAAGAACCTATTGACATGTAATTAGGTCAAAGATCCTTACCTGACACATCTACTCTGATAAAAGGCCTATTAAGAACTTTTTGGCCTTATGTTCCTTGTCTACAACCAAAATATGATCAAAGTGAAGAAAATAAATGAAATGAGAGAAGGAATTCGAAACTAAAATTGGTCCCTAATAAAGATCCATAAACTCTTCAGAAAAGTCCATATTTATTTTAACTAGAAATAATTACAAGAAGAAATTTCTTTTAATTTTTCCCATGTAAGACCCTCATATATTCCCACCTAGTTCATAACACCCTACCACCTTTTGGAAGGGACCTAAAGCATGAAATAATCCAACATTACTCATTGATATTATTGGGACTCTAATAAATAAAATATTCCCTCGATGAAATCAAACCAGTCCTCAGTGTCTTAAGGGACTCCAGTGCCCAAGAAGGATAGAGGATGGTGGAGTTGGAAGTACCAGGAATAATCAACCATAGTCTTGGGAGATCCTCAGCCTTGAACATGCACTAATAGAAAGACTTTGACCAATATCGAGTCTGAATCTTAAACCACTGGATATGGAATAGTACCACTCTCAAATATATTCTCTTTTAAAATTGGTGGTCAAATTGGGGTGTTATCCACTGTAAGAAAATTCTGACCAATTTTTATCAGCGATTTTATCCGACGTATCTAGGAATAATTGTCTCTAATGCTAAATATATTCTTAGAAAATCTGTAAAATTATTTCTAAGATAACAAACTAATAAATTAATAGTCACACACAATGTATTTTTACAAAAAACCTATGCTAGGAGTCTTCCCACAATGATAAGTCATCACCCTTCTAGTACTACCTAATGCTCCAGCATAGTTATTTGTACATGTATTTTAGTCATAGTCATATTCATATAAGAACAAGAGTTGTCAAATTAAAATAATAAAAATTTAATCATACTATATCTCAAAACCATAAATCAGATATCATGAGATTTAATTAAATGAACTACCATGGTTAGCAAGCAACATGTATACATGACATGTAATCCTATGTACCTGGTTTTGATGCATGAACACACTCAAATCCCATAAACTGTAAGAAAACAACATACTCAGAATCATCATAAAACCATAAAGTTCCAACTATAATAGTAGTATCATCACTGGTAACTTAGAGGTCCATTACATAAGAGTTTTTCAGGAAATTATGTGATACCTCTTCCTGAGTTACACACTGCCTAACCCCTTTCAACCATTCTCCAAACATATTCAATAATAAAATAACATAAAAACATCCTTTGATGATACTTTTTAATTCCCTAACATGAATCACCTGGTCCACGCCAGAGTGCCACATGACTTCATGTTCTTCTACTTGTATGCAAGAGGTTTCTAACTAGTGGTGAGTGTATGAACATCATCAGTGGAGAGACTATACCCTAATTATTGAAATAATTACATCATAAATATATCAAGAAATGAATTATCACATTAAAAAGTACAATTAATTATATAATAACAATGTTATAATATATGACATGGCAAGTATATCAAGTCATGAAAGTAATAAATCTAGGATATTCTTGAATAGGGTGGTTCCTGTGAGGAGGTGAATGATTTTTTCTAGAGTAGTTATATTCGAGGTCTAATTGGGTTTTTTACATCCATAAGTGAATTGTGTACGTGCTATGATAGTTTGATTACAATATAAATTTTTTAATGAGATCCTCTATCTAGTATCTTGGATTGTTTCCTTTTTTAAGATAAAATTTTTTAAAGGTGTGTAGGATATAGTAACCTAGATATTTTTTCAAGTTAGACTTAATTTATTTTTGAGTTTCAAAGGTTGGGTCCATTAGAGAGGGAAAAAAATAAATTTACCCTAGCAGTTGACCTAAAAAAATATTTATTGTTCTATTTGAAGGGTTTTGTTAGAATCTAATAATTATTATTAAATAAAGCATAAGAGACTAAATACCCTAGTCTGAGTATCTCCATGAAAGATAATATGATACCTATGTAAAAACTAAAATGAAGAACATGTTGTAAATCACGAGTACCTAACACTGAATAGAATCAGGTACATATTGATCATCAACATATGGTTTGATAAAGATCATTAAGTGTAAAAATCTTCTCATATTTATGGTGTATCCATGGACTATGTATAATCATTTGACATTTTTTATGGGATCCATACTTCAATTATTGATGAGATTGCATATCATATACAAAGATGGAAGATAAAGAGATCTATGGGTGTTGGGATGTTTTGGACAAGCATGAGGATCTCAATCCACACCAACACACTTCCATCACATTGTATTAGTTTAAATAGTAAATTTAGTATTCTCCTTAATTTTTTTCATTTATTCATGTGTTGAAAAACATGAATAAATACCATGTCCATTTCATGAATATATACATGCATCATATGAATTTACTCCCAAATGTTTCATCAAATGAAATTATACATAAAATTATAGTTATGTGGATGAATGAAATTCCAAATAATAACTATTATCACAATTAGTATAAATGATATACCCATAATCCATACAAATCTAAATTTTCATGAAAAATGATACACCTTATATATATCATATATATATATATACATATTCATAGATTTAGGGAATATATCCTTCAATATCCAACTTTAACTGAAGCCTCATAGAATTTTTACCATTTAAATTTTTATTTTATCATATACAGTAACTCATGAAATCATATCCAAACCTACTTTTTGATATCTTCTAAAACACTTTTGGAAATCTATCATTATCTCTATATTGTTTCACATCATATGTAATACCTTGTGAATACCCATCCAAATTTCTTTTGGATTAAATCTAAAACACTTTTAGAGTATCTCTCTAAGACACTATCAATCCCCATTTAGTCAACCATAATGTGTGACCCCATGATACTTTATATTTTTGACAAAAAAATATGAATCTCTAGATCTATATATGTAAGCAAAGAGCGACCTCTAGCAAAGAGTCAATATCACTCAATATATAAAGGTATATGGAATAATCTCTATCAAAACCATATATCTATATACCTTTTTCCATCATTATACATCTTATTAAAATGTTCATTCTCATATTTCCCCTTTTTCTAAGACATCGAGTGACCACGAGACATGGAACATGTCAATCCCATATAACCAACTCATTTGTACTCAATTTTATGAGTGTAAACGGATCTAATTGATTAATACATAACATGAAATTAATTATTATTCAAAAACACACCACATGTGTAATACCCAAATATTTTAAATGAATAACATTATGTTTGATAGTATTTATAGCATGCGACATTGGTCTTAAACGACCCGTGAAATGTATAATTTAAATATAATTTTTATAACCTAGTAATTGAATTGGTAGGTATAAATATGATTAATATAATCATAAAATATATGTATGTATGTATATATATATATGGGTCCTAATGAATAAAAAATTATTTATTAATTCTTAGGAAATAAGCACATAATTTTCACTAAAGTCATTTTATGCTTAAAAAAATGTTTTCTTCAAAAATGAATTTTATTTCATTTAGAATGATGATAATATAATTAATTTATATCAATTTTAGTAATTTTGTTATATAAAAATTATATAATGTTTTAAATAAATATATCAAAAATATCTTAGGGTACTTTTTTTTGATTTTTTTGAAAATATTGGTTGTTCAGTAAATAGTGAAAAAATCAATTTTTTTCAAACTATCATTTCCTTTCATTAGATAAAGTAATTTAAATTATGATTATATTTTTTATTTGTATAAAATTTAAATATGATCCATTTTATTATTAATAACCTAATTAATTTAATTTTAATCAGAAATTTTCATGATTTTGGTATAAATCAGTTTTTATGCTTAAAAAGCATTTTTTGGAAAACTATTTATAAGAACATAGTGTTTTCTATTTTAATTAATTAAAATAACCCCTAATGAAAAATGATTTAAAATAAATTTACATATTATATATGTATATATTTATATTAAATTTAAATTAATATAATGAATTTGACTAGTCATAGAGTTAATTTAAATTCATCTTTTCCTTGAAAAATTCATTTTCTGGAAAAACTACTTTTCATCAGGATTTGAAGTTTCATTTTAAATTAAATTAAGTAACTTATTTTAATTGAGTCTTGAATAATGAATTACATATTTTTAATCAGGTGTTACAAATATGGTAAATATTTCCCTTTTATATTTAGTTATTATGAATAATAACTATTGTAAATAAATATCACCACAATAAGGGTAAAATGGGTAACTAAAGTTAAAATAATATGATAAGGACTAAAATATGACCATAACACTTGTATAAATTTTATTTTATAAGTTTATTTTATCCATAAACATCCAAAATTTGAATACATAAAATTATTTTCCATTTTCCATGATTTTGACCTTTATATTATTTTATATAAAGAAAAGTAAAAAATGTCACTTTCTTGATTTTAATTTCTATAATATTTTATGACCGGGATAAAAAAATATATGTTCATTTATAAGTACTTATTTGAATTCTAAATTATTTTTTTATCATGGTAATTTAATTTTAAATTTTTTGGATGAAATAATTGTCAAAATCATTATAAAAGGTTGACATAGTATAATTAAATTAATAGAAAAATAAAATCAATTATATAAAAAATATTAAAAGTGGTATAATTAAAAATAATTATTGGGTTCCATAAATTTATCAAAAAAATATAACATGTCAGAGTGGTTTTTTTGTAATATATTCTAATTACTTTGTTGTCATGTTGTTTTCAAAGTCAAATTAAATGAATAGTTCCAAGAAGGAATTTAATGTTATATTATAATAAATAATATTTTATTAAATGATTTAAAATTACTAAAAATCCAATATTTTTCCAATTTATTGTTATATGGTTTAAAATATCAACCATGGTTTATTTATTATCCAATTTTCCTTTTATAGTAACTATATTTACCCCTAAAGAGTATAAACTTTTTTGCAGTGGTAATTGTCAAAAATGGTTAACACGAGCTACAACAAAAAGATAATGGTAAAAACATAATATAAACTTTTCCAAATTTTATTTAATGTTATAATTTTTACCCATACACATCTAATATTTGAAATATATCATTTTGGATCCGTTTTTAGGATAAATTATTTTTACTAATCTAATACTTTAAGAAATTTCAAAAGTGCCCCTCCCCTCACTTATAAATGGGAACCTCATATCCTTTTTTTATTAAAAATTCAAAATCATTTTTTTTCAACCAATATCTACCCAAATACCTTCACTTACTTCCATTCCCATTTCCTATAGGCCTTTTTCATTAGTAATCCCTCCTAGGAAGGACTTTGGTGTAAACCTAAAGAGGTTGTCTGAAGAAGAGGTATCATTCTTAACCAAGTGTTTTTTTCATTTCTTCTTCCACATATATCAAATATTATTAAATCATGTTGATATAATAACACAAATATCTATAGTATACTAATATTTTGTTGTGTTAATGGAATACCCTATATCCATCTCATCTTTTATCAAATAGTAAATGAAATTATCGTTCATGTGTACAGTGCACTGCCGCCTCACGAATCAATGTAATGTGTTTTCCATCACCACCTCTCATAGATGGTTTTAATTATGTATTTACTATATATATATATATGTGTGTGTGTGTGATATTCATAAAATATTTATCTTTTTTTAAAGATAATACATCATATAATTTTTCATATCCTCAATTCTTATTAATAATCAGACCCTCTATTATTAAAAATTTATAAATGTTTTTAGGTGAAAAATGCAATTCTTTAATAAAAATAATCTTATAAATGAATTATTTTAAAGTGACTGCATGTAAGTGTAAAGTCCCTATTAACACTTTGGAATATTCTATGGAATCTTTTTGGGGTTAGGCGCTGAGTCGGTGTGAGATTCTGAGGCCCGTAGATCCTTAGTATTGATAAAATAAAAAATATATATATTATATTATGTTCATGTGATTTTTCTAAAATAATAGAATATATCCAAAATTTTGTATCATAAGGGAAATGTGAGACCTCGGTTATCTTTGGAATGTGAGATTTACCCTAGGTGCAGCAAAACATTTTTTTGCGTCAGGTTTTTGGTCAAATCACATGTGAGGATAATTTATCTCATATTATTATTATAACGTTTTATTAAATAATGAAATATCTCCAAAATGGTATTTTATATGTAAAATTTGAGACCACCATTATGTTTGGAATGTAGTTTTTGCCATAGGTACAACATATCCTTTGTGTGCATTAGGTTTTTGGTAAAATCATGCATGAGGGAAATTTATTGTAGCCCATTTTAATTATATTATTGTTATTTTTATTATTAAATTCGTTTTATTTCAACACTATTCTTCAAATCATTCCCTAAACCACCATTTTTTATAGTACATCAATCTAAAACCTTCAAAATCAACACATTTTGACCCAATTATTTCAGTAACACCGTAATGGAAAGAATTAAAACCCTCCTTAATCAATTTTTAGTTGAAACATAAATTAAATCGATGTATTGATTTGGGGTTCTGGAATGTGAAAATAAATAAGTGTTTGGGGTTCTAAATAGACAAATAACTTGTATTTCACTTTTCTCAATTTAATATTGATATGTGTATTTTTTTATCGAATGTGGTTTTATAGTGATTCTTGAGGAGATAATTACTCATGCATATGTTGGTCAAATATGATAATTCAAAAATTATTTATGAGAGAGAAAGTATCATCACATGTGATAATTTATTTATTTTTAAAATAAAATAGCTATTTTTGGTTCAAGGAACCTTTGACGAACCTCAATCATTGATGTGTCGAAAATTATAATAGTAAGTCTTATGATGAGGTTTTCTTGATTGTTGAGGTTACCATTCTAGATTTTGGACCACTCATGGTGGTTTATTCTTATCGTTGACATCAATGAATTTTGAGGTAAGAAGTTCCTTACCTATTGGGGATTTTGTTACACAAGTTTCAATGTTGTATTTTATATATTGGAATAACTTTATATATGTTCTTTATTGTGATCACATGTGGGAGTTTTTGTGTATATCCCATGAGACCCAATTTGATATTTTTTCCCATAAGTACTTTTAGATTAACTTGTTGACATGTTTGATTATGATCACATCTTGGTGTGTGTTGATGCTTTATTCTCTTGGTGATATGATTTTAATTGTATTCTCTAACTTTTATTTATGTTACCTTGTGTTATAGGTATCGTCTTAGTGATCTGAATAGGTATACCATTGTTACATGATTATCCCTCGAAGTGGGAGTGAGCTTGTCTTGCGATGATGGAAGTGGTGGACCTGATTACATGGAAGAGATAGAATGATCCCATCAATCATTTTTAAGGACTCACTTGATGCCTGGATGCCAAGTATTGGGTTTCTCTAGTTCTAGTGTTATAAAAAATATCTCATGATGCCTATATGCTGAGAAACATGCCATACTTAATGCCTAGAAAAGGTTGAGCATGCATATATGCACGATTCCGTGAGGTTTTCAAGTGATAGATTGTCACAAACTAGATCTGGTATCCATAAAAACCAGCACCCAACCTGTTCCATGACAAGTAATGAAGGTATATCCCTATCCACACAAGATTGTAAAATTTCTTGGGTATCATGAATAAGTGTTTGGGAATGATTTACCCGAGTTTAGGAACATTAAAAAACCAAAAATAATAAATAAACTAAATCTGAAAATTTAGTCCAAACAAGAATTTAATAAAATTCAGAACTAAAATACATGGTTTTAGACAAAAACACAAGAGGCACACAACTCAAAATTAGTAGAAACTCCAACTATATAACCACCACACAACAAGAGGCCATTATCCACAAGCCTTCTCCACAACATCGCATCGAGGATGGAAGCTAACAACCTCAACTGCCATCTCCAAGGACCTTGCCCTTGCCTGTGTCAAACATAACCAATTGTACTTAAAACCAAAGGTGTAATTAGGGTGTGAGACTAATACCAATAGGATTCAACCCAAAAATATTCCATGTGATCAACATTATAAGATAAAAAACTTGCACATTTTTATAAACAAGAAATGGTGGCAACAATTTTTAAAGGGGTGTAACTTTTAAATAAAATAGTTTTCAAGGGGAATATTTAAATAATGAACACTTTTAAGTAAAACATGAATTTTTTTAATTTTCTATCCAAACACACCACATTCTAATGGTATGTACAAAATATTCCATGAGCACTTGTCATGGGAACACCCCTAGGCACTAGCTAGTTGTGGGCCCTAGGCACCTCGTATATTCGTGTAAAGGCGATCATAATCCATAAACTTCTCAGGAACGAGACACTAGTAGTGGAAACACCAATGGAATATTGGTCCCCAACATCATAAAAGTTTAGTTAGTGTTGTCATCATCAACTTTCTATGTGAAAACGGGATGATACCACTCTGGATCACTAGCATACTAGTCATAGTCTACCCACCTAGATACCTGGGTTTCCCTCTTTATTCTCAAACAAGTTACCCATTCTATAAAATAAAATTTACACATAACAATACCATTTATTGTCATACACACTCAAAAATTTATCTAAACATGTTTTTACCCTTTGTGTAATTCAATAAACCATTTAAAATTTTCATAAAACAATTTCAAGAAGTTTAACAAAGATTTGCACATGAAATCTATTTAAAAAGACTCTTTTAAATACAATTCTCACCAATGTCACACCAAACCCTAATTTTAATCCCTAACACCACTTAATAAAACCATTCCATTAACCATAAAACAATTTCATATAATACAACATGGAATACACATTAAAAACACTCATTTTTACACAAAAATGCTACTTTAAAATCAACTGCATACTCTATGCTACCAAAAATGGTTTTTTCACCAAATAAATGGAATATGAACATGATAAAAATTTAAATAAAGCAAATATAACTCATAAAATAATGCTTACACATGGAATCACTTACCATATATGTCAAAAACCTCAAATCCTTGTGTAAAACTTCAACCGCACCATCGTCATACCACAAGGGAGTGAAAATGAACCTAAAACAATAATATTGGACCAAGAAACCCAAAATAAAACCCTAGGAACAAATCCCTAGTTTATAGACATTTGGAAATTCATGTAGGAGGGAATAAACCGTTAGGAAAAGGAATAAAACAAGATAGAAAATCACTTACTTGATGATCCTTGAAGTTTTTCCACCAAAACCCCCTTAAAATGGGTTCCAAGAGAGGTTGAGGGGGTTTGGGAGACTTCCATGGGTGCTAAGGTCAAATGGGGGAAGAAATTGGCGGATTAGGTTTAATTCTATAAGTTAAAAGTTTGAATTTAAAAATATTTTTAATGAGGTGGACAGTTGGGCATGGTTTGCCTGCATGGTTTGGTAAACTGTGCATGCAAACCATACGCCCAGTTATGTCTACTAAAAACATTCCCAAATTCTTCAAAATTCTAGGGGGCTAGAGGAAACCTAGGGGGAAGTTAGGAAAAGAATATAAGATAAAAAGTACCTTAAAAGAAGGATATGGATATGACAATTCTTCCCACCATGAAAACTTTCTTCCGTAGAAAGTCAACCCAAAGCTTGATCAGAAAACAAGAATGGGTACTCTTTCTCAACCCATGAATTCTGCTCCCAACTCTCATGCACATAATTATCATTCTTCCAAATGACCCTAACTAGTGTAATAGAATTCCCTCAAAGCACCTTCTCTTGAGAATCCACTATTCGCACTAGCCGCTCAAACACTGATAAATTAGGATCTATCTCAAGATCTTCCCAATTTAACATGTGAGATAGATCTAGATTTTACATCTTCAACTGGGATACATGGATTACGTCGTGAATAGATGTAAACTAAGAGGGTAAAGCTAATTGGTATGACACCTTTCCAAGGTGATCAATGATCTCAAATGGTGTTACATACCTTGGCATTAGCTTTCCCTGCTTTCTAAAATGTCGACGACCCAAACGAGGGACCACCTTCAAGAATACATGATAACCCATCTAAAACTATAGATCACAATGAATCTAGTTAGCATAGGATTTTTGGAGACTCTGAGATGTCAATAACTGATGCCTAATCAACTTGACCATCTCATATGTCTCTTGCACCAGGCTCAGACCCAACAGTGAGGTCTCACCTACCTCATCCCAACATAGGGAGGACCAACAAGACTGACAATAGAGTGCCTCAAAAAGTACCATTCGAATCAAGGATTGGTAACTGTTATTATAAGAAAACTCTAAAAATCCCAAATATATATCCCATGAACCATTGAAGTCTAGGACACATGCACAGAGCTTGTATTCCAGAATCTGTTTTTCCTACTCTGTTTGACTATCGGTCTAAGGATGGAATGTTGTTCTCATCTTAATACGCAACCCCAAATACTTTTAAGGCCTTCCCAAAACCGAGAGGTGAATAGGGGTTCCCTATCTGACACAACTGCTGATGGTACACCATGAAGCCTTACCACATCCTGAATATACAACCAACACAACTCATCCACTTTGAATATATCTCTGATCATAATGAAGGGGATTGATTTAGTTAGATGATTAATCACTACCCAGATGGAATTATTACCCTAAGGTGTATGAGGTAAGATGATGATGAAGTACACGGAGACCTCATCCCACTTCCAGGAAAGAATGAGTAACAGCTTGAGTAAGACAACGGGCATTTGATGCTCTACTTTCACCTGTTGACATGTATAAAATATCGACATGAAATCAGTTATAGATTGCCTTATACCTGGCCACTATAAATTATAACTAAAATCATAGTACATTTTGGTATCTCCTGGATGAACGGTCCACTGAGATAGGTGGCTATCCTGCATCACCACCATCCTCAAATATAGTGGTACCACTGAGCGTCCCTTAAAGCACAAGATTCCCTCAAGAGATAAAGACCAATCAAGAGTCATATCCTCACCATGAAGAAACTGAACTGAGTGTTGAAAAATCTCATCACATGACTACTCTCACCGAATCAACTCTAAAAGAGCAGTATTCAACTGAACTCTTTCCAAGAATGCACTTCCACGGTGATCCTTGGTCTCCACATACATCTAAGAAAAGAGCCCCATCAGAGCCCACTCATCACTGCACTTCATCAAATCCTACACTGGTACTATTAATCTCAAGGCATCATCCACAACATTACCCTTGATCAGGGTATAGACTATATTGAAGTTTAACCTCTGCAGATATTTGATCCAACGGTGCTACCTCAGATTAAGATCCTTCTTTGAGAAAATGTAGGATAAACTCTTATAATCAGAGTAAACCACAAACTTCTACCCAAATAGGTAGTGATTCCAAGTCTTCAAATCATGCATCACCAATTATAACTTCAAGTCATGATTTGGGTAATTCTTGTCATGTGGTCGGAGTTGGTGAGAGACATACACCACCACGTGATCACCTTGCATAAGAACACACCTGAAACTCATACCTAAAGTGTCGCAATACACCACATAGCCCTTTTCAAATTCTGGAAAAAATCAACATAGGGGCAGTAGTCAACTGCCTCTTCAACTCCTTGAAGGATGGTTGACATTCTAGTAACCATTCAAACTTCACCCCTTTCTGAGTGAGTGTGGTCATGGGAAAATCAAGGTGAGAGAAATCCCAAACAAACCACCTATAATAACTAGTCAGGTTGAGGAAACTTCTGATCTCAAACAAATTCATTGGATGCTCTCATGAAATAACTACACTAATCTTCTCAGGGTCCACCGAAACCCCATTCTCTGAGATCACGTGGCCCAAAAACTTCACTTCCCTAATCCATAAGGTGCACTTGGATAAATTTTAATAGAGGTGATGATCCCACAGAGTTCCCAACATGATCCGCAAATGATGCTCATACTCTTACTTGGATCCAATGTAAACTAGGGTTTCATTCATGAATACCATGATGAAGGATTCAAGATAATGGTGGAACACCATATTCATGAGTTCCATAAATACCTATGGAGAATTGGTCAATCTGATGGCATGACCAAGAACTCAAAGTGGTCATACTTTCTTTGGAAGGATATTTGCCTCTCTCACCCTGACTTGGTGGTAACCCGAATTAAAGTCAATCATGGAAAACCAATTTTCCCCCTTCAACTAATCAAACAAGTCATCTATTTGAGTAAAAGGATACGTGTTCTTGATGGTTACTTTATTCTTCTTCTGGTAATCGATGCAAAACTAGAGGGATCCATCAGACTTCTTTGCAAAAAGAATAGGATAGGCCCAAGGAGAGATTATCGGGTGAATGAATCCTTTGGATTCCAAATTTTCTAGTTGTATATTTAATTCCCTCAACTCTGTGGGGGCCATATGATACGAGGTAAGATATATTGGATCTGTTCATGGTGTCAAATCAATTGAGAAATCCACTTCCTGCTCTGGGGGAAAGCCTAAAAATCCATCTAGAAATACCTCTAATAACTCATCCACTGTATGAGGTAATCCACTCTCAAGATCATGACCATCATTCTCTAGCGCAAGTAATGATAACTGGAAGAAAATATTCCCCAATTCTGGGAGTGGAGGTCCTACAAGACCCGACTGAGGATCCCATTCCCCAATGAAAACCTGATAACTCTCATTAGGTTCCATGAAACTCACCTGACACCTATATAAATCGATATGTGATTGAAATTGCACTAGCCAATTCATTTTGAGGATTACGTCAAAAAGATCCACATCCAAAACCAGGAGGTCTCACTCTATTTCAACCCTTGACATGGTAAGCACAAAATGATGATCACGTGAGACCTTTCTCCTTCTTCTTACCCAATGATGTCACCAAATTCATCGCAAAAGATAGAAACTCGATTGAAAAAATCAATAGGTTCACAATAAGGTAATAGGTAAAATAAATAGAAGAACTATTATCAAAAATAACAACAACTATAGAAGATGAAATCAAAATGGTACCTTGAACTGTCAAAGGCCCTACATCTGATCCCACGGGTTCCTGATCCACCACATAAAGATGTCCAGCCTCTACCTGAGAATGGCCACTCGCCTATGGATCTACCCTGAACTCGATCTGGTCAAAAGAATATCTAGACCACCAACCATGAACCCCAAACCGAGATCCTCCCATCCTTGACGGCTTTGACTGAACTGGCACTCCCCAAGAAGACATAGATCCTACCCCACTCTGGAGTGGATGTGACACCTTTCAAAATAATTTTAAGTGTTCCATATCTCTTAAATGATTAAAAGACTTTGGAGGAGATGTACATAAAGTTCGGGTGTGACCTGGCCTCCCGCACTGGTGGCACACAACGGACCTTTCATTAGAATCCAAATATGAGAACTGTCTGGGAGGATAGCCTGAACTAATACCTCTCTTCTTCCCCTACTCCAATCACTTCCTTTTCTTCTTAGATGAGTTACCACTACCCGTAGTAGACACCACCCCAGAAAACCCATGCTTTTTTTAATAAATCTCGACCATACAAGAACGATCGACCACCTCAACCTAAGTTCCTAGCTTAAACAAGAAGACCTAAGAGTGAATTTCGGGTCACAGCCCCTTGTCAAACTTCTGAGATTTTAGGGACTCATTAGAAACAATATTAGGCACATACCACACTAGATCAGAAAAATGGTTAGCATATTCCATCACGGATTGATCTCCCATGGAAAGATCTATGAAATCCCAGGATCTAGAATAGGACAGGACCTCGGGGCAATAATGCTCGTTGAAGATGGCATTGAAATCTTTCCATCTCATCTTCTCATGCTTCCCATCTTGAAGCACTAATTCCTGCCACCTACGGCTGGGACTCTCTAGATAAAATGAGGCACATTTCACCTTGACCTCCTCAGGTGTGTCCAATAACTTGAACATACACTCTATCTTCTCGATCCATTCCTCTGCCTCTTGAGGTTCGGAGCTACCTCGGAATGAAGGGTGTTTATTCTTAAGGAACTCCTAGGCTTTGTCCTTACTAGGACTAGACTCATATTCTCTAGTCAGAGTAGGTGTAGGATCTAATCCCTATCCTAGAACTTGGATAACCTGCACCATAGCTTTTACCATCCTATGTTCAAGTGGTGTGGGAGAACTCTCTCTAGCTTCCTCCTATGGGTGAATGGGAGGTTTTTGAAGAGGCGTGTTGCTACAAAAAGCAACAGTCACAAGGTAAAAACATTCGTACAATATTTCAGAAAAAGTTCATCAAAAAAATAAAATATAAAATAATCAAACTCATCATAATAATGAAATAAACAACTACTTCACTCTCACCCAATGCCCATGGGCAGTCTGTAGCCCGCACGTCCCACCTGGAAGAGAATTCAAACAAACAATCCCAACATCCCATAGCGACTCGAGGTCCATCATGAGAGGTACTAGACAATCACCCTACTTGTAACTAGAACTATGTTCCTTGACAGTCCTAGCTTCTATCTAACTAGACTCATCCCAAATAACATAACCCAGAGACCTTAACCTCCTCTAATACCATTTTGTCATGAACCAGATCTATTTGACATCAAAATAGGCACCTGACCTAATCCATGTCAAGGCCCGAAGGTCATTATTTATCCCCATAGGCTGGAACAAGTGTCTGGGTATCATGAATAAACTTTTAAGAACAATTTACCCGAGTTTAGAATCATTAAATAGCCAAAAACAATAAATAAACTAAATCTGAAAATTTAGTCCAAACAAGCCTTTAATAAAATTCAGAACTGAAATACATGGTTTCAGACAAAACCCAAGATGTACACAACTAAAACTTAGTAGAAACTAAAACTCTAGAACCACCACATGATGAGGGGCCATCATCACCAAGACTTCTCCACAACACAGTATCAAGGATGGAAGCTAACAACCTGAACTGTTATCTCTAAGGACCTTTCCCTTACCTATGTCAAACATAACAAAGTCTACTTACACCCAAAGGTGTATTTAGGGTGTGATCCAAATTCCAAAAGGATTCCACCTAAAAATTTTCCATGTGATAAACATTATAAGATAAAAATCTTGCATGTTTTTATAAACAAGAAATGGTCGCAACAATTTCTAAAGGGGTGCAAATTTTAAATGAAATAGTTTTCAAGGGGAATCTTTAAAGAATGAAAAATTTAAAATAAAACATGCATCATACTGAATTTTCTAGATAAAAACTCCACATTCCAATGGTAAGTACAAAAATAATTAATGATAATTATTCACGGGAACACCCCTAGGCACTAACTAGTTGTGGGCCCTAGGCACCTTGTATCTCAGTGTAAAAACAATCATAATCTATAACCTTTTTGTGCACGAGTCACTAGGAGAGGAAACCCCAATATAATAGTGGTCCCCAACATCATCAAATTTTAGTTAGTGTTTTCATCATCAACTTTATAAGTGAAACATGGACGATACCACTCCAGATCACTGTCTTATTAGTCCTAGTCCACCCTCCTAGATACCCAGGTTTCCCTCTTTGTGATCAAGAAAGTTCCACATGCTATAAAATACCATTTACACATAAAAATACTAGTCCCAGTCATACACACTCAAAACAGTAGCTAAACATGTTTTTCACCCTTTGTGTAACTCAATAAACCATTTAAAATTTTCATAAAACAATTTCAAGAAGTTTAACAAAGCTTTGCACATGAAACCCATTTAAAACCCCTCTTTTAAAGCCAATGCATACCAATGTTACACGAAACCATAATTTTAATCCCTAAAACAACTTAATAAAACCATTCCATGAACCATAAAACAACCCCAAATAATACAACATGGAATACACATTAAAAACACTCATGTTTACATAAAAATTATACTTTAAACTCAACTGCATACTCTATGATACCAAAAATGGTTTTCGCACCAAGAAAAATGGAATATAAACATGATAAAAATGAAAATAAAGAAAATATAACTCATCAAATGATTCTTACACATGGAATCACCTACCATATATTTCAAAAACCTCAAATCCTTTTGTGAATTTTCAACTACACCACAAGGGAGTAAAAATGAACCCAAATCCATAAGATTGGACCAAGAAACCCAAAATAATTCCCTAGGTATGAATCCCTAGTTTTTGGAAATTTATAACTTCAATGATGAGGGAATTAATCCTAAGTAGATGAAATAAAAAAAAGATAAAATCACTTACTTGATTATCCTTGAAGTTTTTTCACCAAAAAACCCTTCAAAAATGGGTTCCAAGAGAGGTTGAGGGAGATTGGGAGACTTCCATGGCTACTAGGGTTGAATGGGGGATGAAATGAGAGGATTATGTTTAATTATGGAATGGAAAAGTTGGAATTTCAAAATATTTTTAATGATCTAGATAGTTGTGCATGGTTTTCCTGCACGATTTGGTAAACCTGGGAACACAAATTGTGCGCCTAGTTCTGTCCACTCAAAACATGCCCAAATTCTCCCAAATTAAAGGGGTGGATAGGGTAAACCTAGTGGTATTTAGTATAAGAATATAAGAGAAAAAATTACCTTAAAATAATTATGTGTATGTGACTTAGATTTACTGGACCTATGTCTGTCTTGGTTACTCCTAAAACCTATAACGATTATTCTTCTGATATAGAGCCAAAGAAGGTACAGTCATGGGTTTTTTGTGGCTTAGTTTTCACAAAAATTCTTGGTTTTTGATTTTATGTTTATTTCATTACAAATTTATTATAATTATAGAATAAACTTGTTATACATTAGCATAATATGTAAGGATGCATTAGTGGTATCCTACCGAGTCTTCTACACACACCCTACTCATGAATTTTAGAGCGCTAGTAGATTTCATGAGGGACTTGGTGAAGGGAAAGGGCCCTATAGTGGAAGGCTGAGTAGGGGAACATGGAATAGGTTTCATATTGGAATATACTACATGTTATATACTCTATTTACATTTTTCTTATTTACCTGTTACTTATTTCACTAGATAGGATTGGTATATCGCATCCTTCTCTTATTTATATGACATGTATTCCATTTATTAGTTTATACATGTTTACTTTGATTATTTATTATATTTTTTACTTTTTATTATTCATCCTATGATATGATAATGAGCATATAGTCTCTCCACTAATGAATTCAAACCCTCACTACTAGTCAGAAGCCTCTTGCATATGAGGAGGCATGCATGAGGTTATGTGTCACTCTAGCTCAGACCGATAGTTTAGGTTGGGTGTTACAAAATGGTATTAGGTATTTGATATTTACTAACTTTTTTCTTCTCTTATCTTGATTTTTGATAGGGTAAGTAGGATATAGTACTATTGGGACTTGGGTAGGGGAATTATGATAGTGTCTGGATGGTACTTTATAGTGTAACTTCGAGTTTCCATAAATTAGGGGAAATTATGTTTTTTTGTTTCCATAGATTAAATTAATCTTGGGTGTTTTACATGATATTGATATGTGATTTATGATATTTTGGGTGATTTTTTACATCAATACTAGGCATTTAGTTTCAAATTCCATATATATTCTTATATTGTGATGTATAGTATTTATTTAAATAAATACCTTTATTTTTATTATATGTTCAGTATAGTTTCTCTTTGGGTGGTATGTCTGTATTGACATGTTATTGTGATATATAATTATTTACATTAATTAGTTGAACTAATCATGTTTTTTTGTTAGGATATATGTGATGAGTTCGACTAATGTGGAGGTATGGAGACTAGGGTTAGTGCTAGGAGGGTTATACCTTAGGTTGAGGGTAGACTCCTAGGAGAAATCTTTTTTGATCTCATAGATATATTAGGGTTTATACTAATATCTCTTTTTTAAAATTGTTTCATTAATATTATATAATATGTCACCTTTACATAGTATTATGGGACTATTTTGGAATAAGGATAGAATACCCCCATAAGGGAGTATGTTTCTGATTTACCACATACATGTAGGAGAATTCAGTTGATCATGCTCCCACACCTGCTTTGTGGTTTAGGTAGTAGGGCCTCTTCAACCTAAATTCTTTTCATTTAGATTCAATCCTATTCATAGGATTTAAAAAATATATTCAAATATACCATGCATTCACTCTAATATTCTACATCCTTTTAGGGCATTAATGGCCCTCAGGGTGATAAGGAATGGGTGGAAATATTTGTGGGAGTCATTGACCTAGTAAAGACTCTAAAGGGTCAAAAATTTATGTTGAGATTCAGCTCATACCAAGTGTGATTCCCGGTTTGATGCCCCCATATCATATGTAACCAACCAAGATGAAAGAGATCAAGTGTATCTGGATGACCTGGATTGGAAGGGATTCATCAACCTGAGTACTTCACCGTGGGGTTCACCTATATTTTTCTCCAATAATATGTATGGTATTATTCAACTCTGTGTTGATTATCGGAAGCTAAACCAAGTGATGTTGAAGAAAAAATATCCCTTACCCTATATCCATTATCTTTTTGATTAGTTATGGGGAGTTTGGTGGTTCTCAAATATTGATCATCAATCAAGATATTACTAGTTGTGAGTAAGATGTGTGGATATTCTGAATACAACATTTTAGAGAAGATATGGGTTGTATAAGTACTTAATGATGTCATTCAGACTGATGAATACATAGTTAGTGTTCATTGATCTCATAAAAAAGATCTTCCACCCATAAATATATTCGTTCATTATGGTTTTTATCGATGACATCCTCATCTACTCATCAACACCGGAGGAGCATGCTAGACACCTCGAGATAGTCATTAGTATGCTTGGAGCACATCGAATCTATTCCAAGTTGTCAAAGATTATCATTGGATATAGGAGGTGAATTTATTAGGAAATTTTATGTATTAAATGGTTATATCTATATACCTAGATAAAGTAGAGGCAATCATGTCCCTAACACATCCCCAGAGCATGTTCAAGATTAGGAGCTTTTTGGGTTTAGTAGAATATTACTAGTGGTTTATCCATAACAACTCCCGACTATCAATGCCCATGAATACTCTAACGAATAAAGGAGTAATTTTCTAGTGTTTATACTATTGTGAAGAGGATTTTTTTAAGATAAAAGGTGTATTGACTATATTTCCATTAATGATACTACCCAAGCTAGGGATCAGATAGTCATATACTGTGATGCAATAGGAATTGGTTAGGGAGTAATACTAATGAAGAGAGAGTAGGTAGTATATTATGGGTCACTTTAGCTATAACCTCACAAGAGTAACTACCCTACTCATTAATTGGAGTTGGTATTTTTGGTCCACTCTCTAAAGTGTTGGTGCCACTATCTCTTTGATGAGAGATTTGTTATTTTCATGGACCACAAGAGCCTTCGTTATATCTTCACGCAGTAGGACCCAAATTTGAGACAAAGGCATTGGTTTGAGTTTCTTCAGAATTTTTTACTTCAAGATGGATTATTTAATAGGAAAAGGTATCATCATTTTTTATTCTCTTATCTGTAAGATTCAAGTGGGGCATGAGCTTGGTGAGAGGCCCGCATAGTAGTAGTAGAGCTTGATGAGATTAGTGTCTGAATAAAGGATTGAGGATTTTAAGGATTAGGGATTAATGGATTGTTCCCATTTAGTGATCACATCCTCACTTATAGACCACTTGAAGGATGGATACAATTTAGAACAAGAGTGTGTTGTTATGAGGGAAAATCTAGCTAGAGGTAACCCAATACTTAGGTGGAATTTTGGAAACAATAATTTGATCATCATATATGGGTGAGTGGTAGTCCTTAATTCTTTTAGAGAGGATATAATTAGATATATACATACATTGACATGAGAGGTATATCCTAGTATGAAGAATATATTCTATGAAATCAGGTGATAGTTATGGTGGCTATGAACGAATAGGGACATCACAAGGTTGTGTCTCGATGCCTTACCTACAAAAGGGTAAAGGTTGAGGACCAGTGTCTTGGTGGTTTTATCCTACCACTTATAGTGACCATGTAGAATGACTTTTTCATGGGGTTACCAAGGATTGATAGGAGTAGTGATTCATTTTGGTTGATTATTAATTGGATGATGAAAGATACTCATTTTTTTACCAATTTGAGAGACTTGCTAAGTGGATGAGATAAGAAAGCTCTATGACTGTGAGATCATATTCTTACATGGAGTTCCATTGAACATTGTTCTGGATAGAGATGAAAATTTTACATCACGGTTTGGGTATGGATTTCAAAAGTTCCTAGTTAATCAATTGAGGGTGATCACATCGTACCATCCTCAAACAAATGAATAGTCCAAATAGATAATATGCATATTAGAGGATATTCATAGAGATTGTGTTCTATACTTCAGTGGAGCATTATATGATCATATAGTCTTGGTTTAGTTCATTTACAATAAAAAAATATCAGGATTTGATTCAGATGTCGCCTTACAAGGCTCTTTATGATATACTATGTTAATCACCAATTTATTGGCATGGGGATAGTGAGGATGTGGTTGTGGGGCCTGGATTGGTTTGAGAGGCCTCTAAGAGAGTGTGTCGAATTTATAGTAGTTTTATAAATTCTAATATCAAAAAGATATCATATAATGACTATAGGAGTATACCTCTATAGTTTGTTGAGGGTGATCATGTTTTCTTTAATGTGACTCCTCGTTTAGGACACCAGCATATGAGGGAGAAAGGAAAGATATCACCATGGTTGTTTGGACCTTTCATGGTCACTAAATAGATTATAATAATTCCATATATTTTGGACCATCCTCAAAATCATTGAGTAATTAACGATGTGTTTCATGTGTCTTAACTCTATAGGTATGTACCTAATCCTACACATTTCATTGACTGTGAGGATGTTGATATAGAACTTGATGAATCTTATGAGGAGAATCCAGTGTAAATTATAGACTAGAGAAAGAAAATATTATATGGAAGATGGTACCACTTGTTTATATTTGGTGGCATCATGTAAAAATACAAGAGGAGACATGGGAGAGTAATTCTGATATTCAGGCTTAGAGGTGTGAGTTATTCGAGTGAGACCACTAAAGTTACTTTTCGAGGATGATAAGTTGATAGAGGGGGATAATTATACTATCCTCAATTCTTAATGATAATAAGAAACTCATTGTTAATAATTTATGAGTTTTTTTAAGTGAAAATATAATTTTTCCATAAAAAACGTTATAAATAATTTCCTTTTAAGTGACGTCATGAAAGGGTAAAAGAACTATTAACACTTTGGAATATTTTATGGAAATATTTTGGTGGTAAAGTTCTGAGTCATCATGGGATTCTGAGGCCTGTAGAACATTGGTATTGATATTTTAATGATGTTAAATATATTATATTATATGAATATGATTTTTAAGAAATAATGGAATATCTCCTAAATGGTATCTTGGATGGGAAATATGAGACCGTTATTTGTACTGGAATATGGAAATTAATCTAGGTGAAACATAACATTTTTGTGTGTTGGGTGATAGGTCAAATTTCATATGAGTATAATTTATTTAATAGTTTTATTTTATTTTTTATAAAATAATGAAATGTATCTAAATTGGTGTTTTAGATGGAAAATATGAGACCATCATTAGGTACAAAATGTTGGTTTCCCCTAGGTGTAACATAAACTTTGTGTGTATCAGGTGTTTGGTAACATCACATGTGAGGGTAATTCATTTTAGCCAATTTTATTTATATTATTATTATTTTAAATATTATATTATTTTTATTTTAAATATTATATTATTTTTATTTTTATCCACTTCATCAATGCACACCCAAAACCTCTATTTTTTACACAGTATCAATTCAAAAACATCATAATCAAATTTTTTGGACCTCGTTATTTTAACAACTCCATAATGGGAAGAATTAAAACTCTCCTTAATAAATTTTTAGTTGAAAATTGAATTAAATAAATTTATTGATTTGGGGTTTCATAATGTGAAATTAAATATGTGTTTGTGGTTCTAAATAGCTGAAAATTTTGTATTTTACAGTTGGTCGATCCCATTAAGTCTGAGAAACATCAAAACCTCATTGGAAATGATCAATCAAGTCTCTAAAGGTCCTATTTTGTGGTTCCAAGAATTGAGAGTTCATCCTTATTCGTCTTCCTTGGGGAATTGTGCACAAGGTAGAAAAGGCTTTGGTTTTTTATTTTATTTTGTTTTATTTTATTCTTTCTTTATTTTTCTTCTTCAAAATTCTCAAAAAAAGAGGTTGATTAATAAAATGATAAAACCTAAATTATCTAGGTATAATTTAGAAAATTATCAAATTATAATTGTGAAAAATTAATCAATATAATTATGAAAATTATCTAATGATAATTGAGATGAATTATTAAAGGATACTTTATGATAAATTATCAAAATATAATTATAAAAGTATAATTTATGAGTGGAGAAGATATCAGAACAATGGAAGCATGAGGAGAAAGCGGAAACCATAAATATACTAATTCAGATGGCAATACAAAGCTTAACCTTTGGGAAACTTGAAAGGATTGGTGTTGATTTGGGAATGTGGGTCATAGTGTGCTACTTCATTTTGTGGTGAAATCAAATTTGAAGAATAATGATAATGATTTGTGTGTTGTTCCGTAAAATAATTTTCTAAAGGTCATTAAATCGACTGCTTCTCTATCTTTTTCTAACTTTGATATACATTTGCCTGGGTGAGTGATTCAAAGAGGGCATATTGCGCATGTATCGGCTAACCAAGATGCAGTGGAAGAATAGGTAAGGCTCTGTAAATTATCTATTATTGCATGGGTCCTAGTCTCAAAGGGAGATAAAATATGGAAATTTAAAGAGTTAACTAGAAGAATTGAAGAAATATGGGGTTTTAATGAATGGAAAATGACTGTTATGGGTCATGGGTATTATCATGTGGTGTTTCCAGCTGATGACTGTAAGAGATGATCCTAGAGCATGGGGAAAATAGAATTAAATCCTGGATTTATAAGAATCTAGGAATGGGATAGAAACTTTGATCCCAATAATGTTCAGAATACATTCACTCATATTTGGATTCGTATTTATAAGATTAATTGGATATATTAGAATCTGTAGATCCTCTGGTATGTAGAATCATCTATTGAAAATACCCTTAGGATGGACAAGAAAAATAAAAATCCTCATTTTGGACACTATGAAAGAATTTTAGTGGAGTTTGATATGTCCATCACCTCGGTGGAAGAGGTGGTGCTCACTATAAGAGATGACAAAATTAAACTTGAGATACAATATGAAATAAATCCAAAATTCTACAATGACTGTAAGTTTTTTAGACATTTAATATTTGAATGTAAAATGGATATTGATTGCATCATTTGTAAGATAAAAGGAAATTATGTTACTTTCTATAAAAGGAGGAAACGGAAGGGGTCCCTTGACCAATGCAATGAGGTTGTCCCTATAGGTACATATATTATGAATAATGATTCTTAACAGCCACATCTGGAAAATGGGGAAGGCAGTTTGAAAGTGACTTCTACTATTACAAATAGGGTTGATGTGTGTACTCCTAAAGGTGCTTGTCTTCCCACTGAAAACATCTAGATTATGAAAGATAATTACATACCTGACAGAGAGGTGACCATTGAAGAATAGTAATGATCATAAACATGTCTTGATGATGTGTCTGGAAGTAAGGTTGAAAAGGTAAGTATCTTAACCCAAGAGGAATCAAGAGAGCCTTGGGATCATTCTGGTGGTGTCCTTCTGGAAGCAGGCTATTCAGGTATGGAAACTACTAAAAATGGGAAACCCTCTAATAAAGTGGCTAAAAAGGTTTATTCAATCCACTCTATTGTACATTTCTCAAGTGGGTAAGTAATGATTAATCAACAGGCACCAAGTCGTCATGGTCAAATAGTGACACCCATTGTTGGCTCCTTACGTGTTATGATAGAGTTAGACTCACAAGGGAGGCATTAAAATGTGTATGAAAAATAATCCACTCAACTACTTCATCATGATGAAAGTGGTGAGTAGTAGGGGGGATTCTCACAGGTACCTACATCCAAGGTTTCCAAGAGGAGATTCTCTATAGAGAAACAAAGTGAGAATGGGAAATTTGGGAATCAGTTCGCACCCTTGACTAGTGTGTTCTGGTCTGATGAACCTAAAGACACAAAGGTACTAGAGTAGGATGTGGATACCTCAAAAGATGAAAAACTCTTGATTAAAAACAAGAAGGCATTTGGACTTGAAAGCAACTCAAAAGAAGGAAATAAGAAAAGAAAGGGACATAAAGGTAAAGTCCAGGTGAACATGGAACCGAAAGGGGGGCCCAAACATGGGGAAAACCCTTATGAAATGAATATTTTATATTGGAATTGTCAAGGGTTAGAAAATTACCTAAGTACCAAGGCCCCTGGACACTTCATTATGACCTATAAACCTATACTTTTTGGCATTGATGAACCAAAACTTCTATTTAATAATTAGAAAGGATTCAATTGGGGCTCCCTTGGATATAATTTTGTCTCAAAAAATTGTCGTGACTCTAATATGGATTATTTTTGAGTTTTAAGGCATGAAACTATCCATATTAACTTATATAGTGGGTTATATCAGAGCATTTTGATAAACTTTAGCATAAATGATTATGAGATTTATGTATCATTTGTGTATGCTTAAAATTACAATATTAGAATAAGGGAATTATGGGAAGGATTTAAGGTAATTTATGGAAATATGGATCAAAAATGGGTGATCATTGGATACTTTAACACTATTTTGAGGCCTGAGGAAAAAATTTGAGATAATTTTAACCGAACTGCATATTTGGAATTTTCTTTGTGCATTGATCAATGTCATCTTGTTTAAGTCCCAGTGGTAGGATCTAATTTCACATGGAATAGATACACCTGGAATGGGAAGAAATAAAGAAAGATTTAAAGATGTTTTGTTAAAATTGATGATCAAAGTGCTTCTCATGGTATTTCAGGATTCACACTCCCCAATCATCACTCTGATCATAATCTGATTATTTTGTAAATTAGCACACAATTGAAAAGGTATGTCCCTATCCATTTTCAGTATAATAATGGTTGTATTTTACTTCTTGGGTGAAGGGAAACTATGTTGGAGTCTTGGAAAACAAACTTCATTGGCAGCCCATTTCAAAGGATGGCTGGGAAATTAAATCACACTAAGTCCTCACTCAAGTAATGGAGCAAAAAATCATTTTCAAAGATTTATCTTGACATTACAGCTACTGAGGAGGATCTTTATTATAGTAATATTAGGAATAAACATAAAACTAATCCATATAGGGAGGATATACATACTCATAATAGGCTAGATGATCTACTAATATTAAAGGAGTGGTTTGAAAAAAATTATTTTAATGTTAAATGGTTAAAATAGGGGGTCAGAACACAAAATTATTTCATATACTACACAAAGAGGAGAGGGCTTGGGCAGGAAACAAAGTAATAAACATTAATAATCAACTTCGCACTTTTGGAAATGAGATATCTCAGGAAGTTGTGGATTATTTCAAGGGTTTATAATCTGAATATGAGAAGTTAAACACACACAAAATGGTTGAAAACATAATCCACTGCATTGATGATCATAATAACCAGGCTCTCATTTCTCCCCCACTCAAGGAGGAAATTAAATCAACCCTTTTCTCTCTTAACATGGACAGTGCTCCTGATCCAGATGGGTTTACTAACAAATTTTTCATGTTTTATTGGGATGTCTTACAGGATGATATTACTCAATCAATTAGGGAATTATTTACACATTTCTGTATGCCTTATGGGATGAATTTGTGCTTTATTGCACTAATACCCAATAAGGAAAAAGTATTTGATATTAAGGATTTCAGGTCAGTTTCACTTGGGAACATAATTCATAAGATAATTAGTAAGATCTTTATTAATTGGGTGAGATAAATGGTTAGTGGAATGATCACTCCAAATCATTTTGGATTTTTTCCTGGAAGAAACATCCAAAATTGTCTCTTTGCAACCTCAGAGAGTGTTAACTTAATGAGGAGGAAAGTGAAAGAAGGGAAGTTTGTTCTAAAAATTGAAATCTATAATGATTTTTATACATTAAGAAAGGGCCTCCTTTTTTATGTCCTCAAAATGTATGGGTTCTCGGATGAGGTTATCAATTTAATTAACACTATTTTAAGCTCATCAAGGCTATCCATTATTATAAACGGAGTATCTAGAGGTTTCTTTCAATGCACTAAAGGTGTGAGACAAGGGGACCCACTCTCAGTATTACTATTTGTTATCGTTGAAGATTATTTGAGAAGATATATCAATGACCTTGCTCAATTTTTCCTCTATAAACAAATCAAGGCTGGTAAAAATGACTCTTCTCCTTCACATTTGCTACGTGTTGATGACATCCTTTTATTTGGACAAGAAGGAAACGATTTCCTCCACCAAGGTGTTATTTTCACATTATGAGGAGGTGGTCGGATGGGAAATTAGTTGTAACAAATCCTTTATTTTCTTCAGTAATTGGATTCTTGTTGGTAAACAAAACTAGATAATTCGAAGCCTTAGAGTGAAAAAATGAACTCTCCCTTTTCACTATCTTGGTGTTCCCTTATTCTATGGAAAGGTGAAAAATCATTAACTTGAAGGCATTTATTCAGGAATTGTGAATCAACCTACTAGGTGGAAAGGAAAGTCCATGTCTCTGTATGGAAGGGTGTGCCTTGTTAACTCAATGATACATCAAAGTTTGTATATTATTTCTCATTGTATAGATGGCCCAAAGGTCTCATCAAGGAGATTCAAATCATGGTAATGAATTTTACATGGACTAGTTCAGTCAATGAAAGGAAGATGATTATTGTTTCCTAGAAAGAGTGTATCAAGCCTATTGATTTGGAAGGCCTTGGGGTCAAAGATTTAAGGATTTATAATGATGTACTCATTGGGAAGTTCACTTGGAATCTGATTTCCAATGATACATCTGATTATTTTTTGATCAACAGATTCAAGGGGAGGTTTTTAAATGGATATAAGTACTATATTGGGTCATCTATCTGGGAATCTTTAAAGAATACCTTCAATAAAATCATTCATGAAACAAAGTGGCTGGTGTGTATTAATTCCACTCCCAATTGCTAGAATAGTACATGCCTTGACAGGCCTCTACCGGACAACATGAATATTCATCCTAAGATAAGAAACTTTTCCATTACTGATTTTATATAATAATGGAACAAATTTGATAGTATGGTCCTCTCTTAAAATGGCCTAGAGATACAAAGTTATACATTTATAGATTATGATAATCTTATATGGAAACCAAATAGGCATGGTTTCCTTAATATCAAGAAATTCTATAAGTTGGAATGTGGAGCCTCCACTCCCCCACCGACATGGATCAAGCCTTTATTAGAATCTTTCATTCAACCATACAAATTTATTTTAATCTGTAGAATTTGAAAAAACAGACTCACCTCGTAGGATTAACTCCAGTGGGCTGGAATTAAGCTTGCTTCAACATGTTATTTTTCTATGCTATCATAGGAGATCATACAACATCTTTTTGTGGAGTGTAGTTATGCACAACAACTTTGGTCTTATGAAAGTTCTCTATTCGGGATGGATATGAATACAAATATTCATGTGATTGATCTTATGGAAATGTTTTCCAATGCTGGACACAGTTAGAAAACTCATACCCTCCTTCTAGCGACTATCATTGCAATTCTATCAGCTGTATGGTATGCCCGCAATGCCATACTCTTTTAAAACAAGAAGATTCCTATACAAACTAGAATGATTTCATTACACAAGGAGGTTTGTGAAACATTTATGGTGAAACTGGTGAGATGAATAATAGCTTCTTTAACCTGTAGATCCTCAGACTGTTAGGAATGTCTGGCCGATCACAGAGGCCCAAAACTCTGAAATACATTCGATGGATACCTCTGATAGGCCCATGGCTCAAAGTAAATGTTTATGGGGAGACCTCTGGCATGCCAAGACCTTCTGAATGTGGAGGTGTCTTCTGCACACATCGTATCTTTGTGAAAGGATTATTTTATCATTACAATGATGTTGGGGTGGACTATGAAGCTGAATTATGGGTTATCGTTTATGAAGTCATGTATGATGTTCAATTTAAATGGAACTTGTTATAGATTGAATCAAATTATCAACTTGTGGTGAAAGCCTTAAAAATAAGAACCTAGAATGTGCGATGGAGATTCATACATCAATAGATTGAGTGCCTCAACAAGGCCACTCAACCCAATCTGGTAGTCTCACATGCATATAGGGAAGAAAATAAAGTTGTGGACACTTTGTCAAAGAAATTAATCATGGAAAATAATATGATGTGGTATTTCATAGCCCCAAGTTATTGCAGTCCAATGGTAGAGGTAAACATGTGTGGTGTCATGTATTCTCACATTTGTAATAATCCCTTATATGCTCAACTCCTTTATCACCTTTTAAAAAAACTTTTTAGGATTGGGTTTGATCAGATCCTGGACTTTTGGGTATAATTTATAAGAAATTGTCAAAATATAATTATAAAATAATAATTTAAGATAAATTATCAAAATGTAATTATAAATGGATAATTTATGAGAAATTGTCAAAATATGATTATAAAAGGATAATTTATGAGAAATTATCAAAATATAATTATAAAAGGATAATTTATTATAAATTATCAAAGTATAGTCATAAAGAAATAATTTATGACTGATTATCAAAAGATAACTCTCAATGTATAATTTATAAAAAATTATCAAAAGATAATTATAAAAACATAATTAATAAGATATTATCATAAAATAATCCTAAAAAACAAAGTTTAAGAAAATTTATAAAATGAAAATTATATTGTCTTATCAAAGAATAATTATAAATAACAACCACATATATTCTCGATTTAAAATTGATATATGTATTTTTTAAAGAATGTGGTTTTATAGTTATTATCGAGGATTAAATTTCTAGAACATATATTGGTATAATATGATAGTTTATAAATTATATAAGAGGGAGAAAATATCATTTCCTGTCATATTTTATTTTATTATTTGAAATAAAAAAGCTATTTTTGGTTTGGGGAACTTTTGAAAAAACTCAACCATTTATGTGTCAACTACTGTAATAATAATGCCTGAGAGTATGTGTTATTTAATATTGAGGTTTCCTCCCCATATTTTGAAACACACATGGTGGTTTATTATTTTCATTAACATCGATGACATTTGATGTAATAAGTTCCTTAAGTATTGGGGATTTTGTTACACATATTCCCTTGTTATATTTTATGTACTAGAATAACTTGATATTTTTGCTTAATTGTGATCACATGTGGGTGTGGGGGGTATCCCATGAGAACCAATTTTAAATTTTTTCCCATGAGTATCATTAGATGTACTTGTTGACATATTTGATTATGATCACATGTTTTAGTGTGTTGTTACTTTATTATCATGATTATATGCTTGTAGTTGTATTCTCTACCTTGTAAATATTTTAACTTATGATGGATGTACCATCTTAGTGCTTCAAAAATGTGGACTACTGTGACATGATTATCCCTCAGAGTGGGAGTGCACTTGTATTTAAATGATTTATATGGTGGACCTGGGAATAGGGAGGAGATATGATGATCCCATAGATCTGTCTTGAGGATGTACTCAATGCATGGTTTCCAAGTATCTAGTTTCTCAAGGCCTAGTGTTATTCTAAGTTGATCATATGCCTTGATGTAGAGTAACATTTCATACTTTAGGATTAATAAATGTCAAGCCTGTATGTACACACGATGTCATGTGGTTTTCAAGAAAGAGATTCAATGGCCATGTGGCTACATTGGTTACTACTAACACCTTTATGATTATTCATTTAGTATAGAGCTGAATCAGGTATAACCCAGGGTTTTGGGGGGATTGGTTAGTGCATGACTGATAAGTTTTGGATTGTATGTATATATCATTATGAATTTATTATCATTATGGAATACACTTGTTATATTTGAGCATAATAGGTCAGGACGCATTGGTGGTTTCCTACTGAGTCATGTACTCACACCCAACTTGGTAATTTTGGTGTGCTTTTAGACTTCATGGGGGACTATATGAAGGGAAAGGGGACTATGTTGGATGGCTAAGTAGGGGAACATGGAGTAGGTGGAAAACCGGGATGGTCTCATGAGGACCTCTACAATTTCTTTTAGTGTTTATTTATTTACCTACTGCTTATAACACTAGAAAGGCATTATACATTAGAAGATGATATTATTTATATGAAATTTCTTCCATTTATTAGTTTCCTTGTGTTTACTCTAATTATTTATTATATTATTTATTTTTTATTATTGATCCTATGATATTACACTGAGGGTATAGTATCCCCACTGATGGACGCAAGCCCTTACTGCTTTTCAGTAGCTTCCTGCATAAGGGTAGGTATGAATGAGGTTATGCGTCACTCCATATTATACTCATTATTTCTGGTTGGGGTGTTACATAATTTCTTACCTTTACATTCATTTAAAAATGATTGAATCATTCATGAATACATGTGGATTACCACCTCCACAGAGTTATGTGATCCATTTCTCATAAACACATCACATTAATTATATATATAAGTATATTTAATGAAATAATCTGGTATTTATGATATAATCATCACTCTATAAATATAGAATAATAGTTACTTTCTTTCCATAATGATCTTTGAAAATCTAAACAATACTCATGCGTGCGTACGACTTATCATCTCCATGATTGTAACATAGTTCATTTTTAATAACCATATTTCATGGTTAGATTTAAAAGTATAATTGATGTGTAGAAATAATAGTTATTCCAAGATTATTATTCTAGATATTATTGTGAAATGACCTCTTTTACAATATTCAACCTATCTAATTCATTTTAGACATATGAACTAAATATCATCAAAACATTTGATGTGAACTTAATTGATTATGTAATTTACTATAACATGATATTAAATAAAATAAAAAAGAATAATAAACATGAAAAGGGTTCTTAATAAAGTAAATAATTCCCATAATTTTATTATTCAAGAAGATAAATAACGTACGTGAAAAGTCGAACTTGAGGAAAGGGATTTCATAACTCAATTTATTTTCATTGGGTTATATTACTTATTCATTACCTTTGATATAATAAGATTATGAGTGTAATGAATCTTGATTATATTAAATTTTATTTCCACTTATTTTATCTGGATTTATATTTCATACATATAATCAATTCATTGATTAAATCTCATTTCAATGGTATGATCTTCGTAATAAATTTCATCTCTATTTCCACTCTATTGAGACATATTTGGTATTATACACCTATTTATTTATATGAGGTGTATCTACTTCACCTTTAATATATTTAACATGAATTAATATTTATTTATGATGATTATGTTACAATTCAAGTTTATTATTTCAATGGGTGGAAATTGAAAAGTTACCAAATAGGTAAGGATTTATTTTTCAATCTTATTTTTTTGGGATTGACTTAATTTTTGTTGAAGGGATCTTATAATCCATACTTTATTAAATCCATTTATTTTATTAACCTCTAGATATTTAAAGAGTTTTCATATTTTCTTCCAACTTTTCTTATATTTGGAACATGAATCAAGAAACTAAATATTTAAAAAAATTGATTTTATTTCCCTTTTAATCGGATATATTTTTCATCCACATCCATATTTTTCAAAAAAAATTACAAAAGTTCTTTTTATTAATCAAATTATTTATTAATTATATTTTAATTTAATATAAACTTTTCAAAATGGTTTAAAATTCATCTTCTTATTTTTTCATAATAAGGTACATTTTTAATTTTGAAAAAAAATGTGAATGGAATATTCATTTTAACATACTCAACATGAATGGAATTTTATTATCATAATGACCACTCATTTATTTGAATATTACTTTACAATTTTACAATTATATTTTTAAAGAAATTTTTTTCCTTAATATTCTGTAAATTTTTAGTTTTAAAAAAGAATTTTCAATGTGAAAAGACTATTTTACTCAAAAAAAAATTTAATGATATTTTTTTTGTATTTATATTCATCAAAAAAATTATTTTACTTATAATTAATTGGAAATATGTTATAATGATACCATACTTATTTTTTCTCTAGATGGTTTATGAGCAGTTTGACTAGGGAAAGTATTAAGATTCTTGATTAATTTTTTATTCATTAACTTTCCCTTGAAATATTCACTTTCTTGTGATCGTTGTACATTACTTTTCACTTAAATATCTATATTATTTATCATGGATATGATTATTTCTTAAACCATATATCATTTAAATATATGGTTTTTTATAATAAAATTTATTTGATTAACTGGGTAATTCCTTAATAAATTTGTATTCTTTACTCAATACAAATATTTGTTGATAATGCATGCTGTTTATAAAATAAATTGATCATTCAAAATACAAGGAATGAATTGGACTTTAAATAACAAGTGGGGCCTAGTTATAGAAATTCACTCAATGAATTAACAGGTATCATGAGAAAAATTAATTATCTAGAATTAAATGGGTTGCAAATATATACATACCCATCGATAAGACTATCTTGGAATAAGGTCTTAACGATATTTATTTCATGATGTCTAAGATCATGATGTTCAATATTAATAATTTTCTTCATTGATAATTTAGTTATTATTATCCATGAGATAACTATATTGATATTATATATAGATGATTTTTTTACTCAGGTTATTTACTAAATGGAATATGTTTTTAGTTATTTACCTTTCCATATTTATAATGGCTTTTTGATTCATGATAGCTTCTATTGTACATAACCCTTACTGAGTATATGAACCCACCCTTATTTTTTTCCTTTCCCTGAGATATAAAGAAGGAATATTTGAATGAGTAGAAGGAAACATAATATTTAATTTAACTATGTTTTTTACTTTATGCATTCAAATGTAATGTGATATTAAATTATATATCCATTTTACCAAGACTACTAAACTATTCAGTCCTTCGGGATACAGTTCCTTTTATCTAGTTTCAATTTAATAAAGCAACCACCAGCTCTAGGATACAAGGGTTGGGATCATTACAACATATCCCTTGTCTAGATAGATATAAAATATATAGGTTTGGTTGAGGACTCCCATGGTTTATTTAAATTGAGGGACCTAATGTCATACTCATCATATGAGAGTACAAATCCAAACTTGGTTAAGATCAAACTGATGACATGATCAGTAACATACCCAACCACCCCTGTATTATCTAATTCAATATATAGACTTTTGTAAGTAGGGTATCAAAGTATTATGGTTCTCATGCTAGGTATCTCTCCAAACTCAGGTATTGGGGGCTCAAATATAATCCATGTACCCATAGTATACCAAATACATCTCTATGAAACTCATATAGTATACTTAGTGGGTCATCTAGTATAAATAAATAATCCAATTATTTTTCATGTTCCTCATGAGAATATTTTGTATCTCTATAAAATAATCCTAATCATGATAATGTTAGCATTTTTTTTCATAACCTATAATACTCCATGATAAACATTGGTTAGGGATAAACTCAAAGTCATAATTTGAGATGTCAATTATCATTTCACATCAAAAAATGTATGTAAATATATACATTTATGTATCCAAAGTTAAATAATGATAAAATGGTGGTTCCCTTTCAAATTGATACATTTTAATATTCTTAAACTTTAAAATAATATTTAAAAAACCTATCATAAGCATTGGTTTAACGTATCATATATAATAAACTTTCATATTAGCCTTTTGTTTGCAACAATTTATGTATTTTGTTAACACATTACATCATATGTAATCCCTATCACATATATATGGGGACATATGATAAAAAAACTCCCACTAACACTTTAGTGAGAAATATCTATAAATAAATCTAGTTTGAATAATGGTGAGATTTATAATCCATATTCATAATTGTTTAACTTGTTGAACATATTAAAACTTCTTAACTTTACAACATCAAATGTTGTGATTATAACATCTATTTTTTACATGGAACTCCTTACAAGTTCATCATCATAATCTTTGGAACCTTGTTCCATCAAACTTTGTCCTTCAAATAATGTAACTAATTTCATTATTGTTAACTAGACCTCCTATGAAAAACTGAAAACCAAATTTTTATGGTAACTAATATTACTCTATACATTTCTCTTTACCATCATACCCTAAACGCTTTTTACATATCAATTGTAATTAAATTTTCATTTTGATTGGTATAATCCTTCAAGAAATAGTTACTTTCATTTTTCATGATAAATAAATGTAACTCTTTACATTTCTTTTCTTTATCATCACATATCCTAAAATATTTTAGGATATTTATTGAAAAACACTTTAATCTTAAATAGGTATAATATTTTAGGAAATAGTGATATCCACTTTTAAATGATAAATAAATGTAACACTTTACATTTTTCTTTATAATCACATATCCTAAAAATTTTAGGATATTAAGTGTAAAAAATTTAACTTTAGATCAGTGTTATCACTTATTTCTTAATTTTGAACTCCTCTAACTCCAAATATAATTTTTTAGCCTCTTAGACATTATATAATTTTAAAAATATCTTCCAAAGATACAAAAAACCTTTTGTGTTTTAAAATTACATTTATTTACCTTTAGTAGGAATATCTAACAAATAAACAGTTTTTTCCATATCACATATGGTATTCTATTTTATTGGAACATTTTTTTAAAACATAAGACATTATTAAAATATATCATCGATGGGTGGAAATTACACACTCCCATATATTTTAACAAATATTTGGATAAACACTTTTATCCTGGATAGAACTCTTTTATCCATATCTTCTTCTAAAAACCTGATATAGAAATTCATAAATAATAAACCATGTATATACATTTAATTATAATAACTCTTTGAAATCAAAAATATTCTCTTATCACATTTAATAATTGAGATGAAGATACAAATATTTTTACCTATATTCACTTGAGCTTAACACTATCTTTTATATTCATATATAGAAACCCTTTTCTTAATTAATTTAAACTAAAAGACCAAAACATTCTTACTTTTATTTTTAACCCCTATATATTTACAACACTTATAAAATATACATTCAGTATGATATACCCTTAAAAATCAAATAATTAATTTCTATAACATACATACCTAAAATGGAAATTCCATGGATTTTCACAAAATCGTTCAAGTATATCTTGGATAATCCAAAAATATTCAATTATTACACTTATTTTCTAGAAACTCTAGGTTTCATTGATCTTGATCATATTCTTGAAGAAACATTATTTAACTTTTCAACTAACTTGTCATCTTATGATTTTTAATTTTACCCACTTGAACTATCCATATAGTTATAGAAACCAAACATCATATACCCATTTTATCTATTCTGAACACTTTAAGATTATCGAGTAAAGTTTTCTTGAATTCATTCACTTTGTTGGAGAATTTTCTTAAATGAAAATAGTATGAATTATATAACCAGAACAATACATTTTAATCTCTCTTAAAGTCTGTTATAGAACTGAATCCAAGATTTAAAAATTCAAGTTACTAATGATACAACTCCTTTAATCCACTACTAGAAACATCCATAAATATATAGCCTTAAATTCTTTCTCATCTTTTGACCTTTATAAATTTTTAATTTTTTGTAAAACATAAATTTGGAATCATGTATTTTTTATAATAATAGAATTGAATTATACAACCAAAAATCATTAAGTAAACCTTCAGTCTCATCAAATCATTATCATATTCAATCATATTTAATATAATTTAACATACCCAATCATATTTAATATATGAGATTAAAAATACTTTGGGAATTTTTTATATAATTCATTTGAAACCTTAAATGAATCACTATATAGTTCTATAATAATTTAAATAAAATTATTGAATAATTTTAACACTTGGTTACTCATGAAGGAACAATTCTTACAGCTATAATTTTCCATAAGAACTTTCCTTAAATTTCATATATCACTTAAGACCTTTCATAAGTTACGAGACTAAAGAGTATCTTACATTAAGAATTTCCTTGTAAAGTATTTATCAAAAAGTTTAGAATGATAATGATGTTGATATTATATACAATAGAATTTTTTATTAGATGAATATCATGTTTTATAACCATTCAATAAAGAATTTTATTAAATGGGATCTAGCTAAAAGATGGCCCCTTTAAAATCCATCATACCCATTAGTGGGTCAAGATCCATATTTCCCTAATAAAATGACCTTTCTTTGGCATAAAACTCACTGGTAAGTTAATTGGGTAGGAAATCATCCCAATAATATCAAATATGAATCTTGTATTATTGAGTTGAAAATTATTTATACAATTCATAATATGGAAAAACCCAACTCAACTCCTCTGGTATCCCAATCCTTGGGGTATCCCAGCCAGTGTAACCTCAAGAAAATGTCAAAAACAATCTAATAACTAGACAATACAGGGACACACTACTTTTTCATGAAACAACCCAAGCATTATCTGAGATCATTAATCACTTTCTTTCCTTATACAAGATAATCCAGGGGCACTCTGATTTGGCATGAAACTACCTAATTGGATGATCGAGGTCTTGAAAAGTGTCACTTTGGAAGGAATATCACACTTAGTGTTTGAAGTTGATTTTAATCTCACCATCTTATCTCATGTTATTCCCTTTTATGTATGTGTGCTTCTAGTAATTTAGTTCGGAATCATATTCCCTCCACCAAATAAATATTTTCAAACCATATTGATGTGTAACCCTTTAAACAACCCACAAGTTTGTGTTAATCACCCAAAAATTAAATCTAAACATATTAATACATATTTAGATTCATTATATACGTAAGATACATGAACACATCATTTAAAAATTTAAAATTATATGGTATTATAAATATCTACATATTAATCCTAAACTGATAGATTTCTAACCCCATTCTCTTTCATAGACAAGGCACATGCCTCTATGTAAGTAAGTAGTCCAACCCCAAGTCCATCTACCCAGGGATAATTTACTCAAGAGTGAATCTGAATCATTATAACTCTAATCACCTAATGTGTACAAATTATATTCAATAACTAAATTCAATCCCATAACTTCAATTACAACTTCAGGTCAAGGTAAATGAAAAAATAAATTCATTAACATTACCTGACAAGTAATGCAAGGCTTTATCTAGATGTAATTTAACATTTTAAACTAAAGAATACATGATATTAAAATTTCTTAAACAATTTTCTAAAGATGAATATAGTTTTTAATAAACTTTAAATAAATGAACAATTCAATGATTTAAGTATGATATAACCATTTATGAACAATTCATAAATAAAATCTAATTATAAACATTTTATAATTATAGATTTATATTATGTACATTCAATAAACATGAATATAAACCCTTTATATTCATTAAAATATTAACACATTCATATTTATCTTATATAGCATTTCTATTTTATGAAAAATTATCAGAAGATAGTTATAAAAGGATAATTTATGGTAAATTAACAAAAAATAACTATAAAGGATAATTTATGAGAGATTATAAGAAAATAATTATCAAAGGATAATTTATAAAAAATTATAAAAAATATATTATAAAAAGATTATTTATAATAAATTATCATAATATAATCATAAAAATTATAATTTAAGAAATATTATTAAAGGATAATTGTATGGTTTTATCGAAGAAAATTTATAAAGAACTACCACATGTGTTCTCAATTTAATCTTGAGAGATGTATTTTTTTTATCGAATGTGGTTTTATATTTATTCTTAGGGATATAACTACTCATGAATATGTTGGTCTAATATGATAATTCCGAAATTATCCTACAAGTAGAAAGTATCATCACATGTGATACTTTATTTTTTTAAAATAAAATAGATAGTTTTGGTTCTAAAAACCTTTGATTAACCTCAAGCATTGATGTGTCAAAAACTATAATAATAAGGAAGTTTTATTGACTATTGAGGTTTCTATTCTAGATTTTGGACCACTCATGGTGGTTTATTCTTATCATTGACATCGATGAATTTTGAGGTAAGAAGTTCCTTGCCTCTTGGGGATTATTTTACACTAGTTTCCATGTTTTATTTTATTTATTAGAATAACTTGATATATGTTCTTGATTGTGATCACATGTGGTTGTTTGTGTGTATAGCCCATGAAACCCACTTTGTTATTTTTTCCCATGAGTAATTTTAGATTAACCTGCTGACATGTTTGATTATGATCATATCTTGTTGTGTGTTTTTGCTTTATTCTCTTAATGATATGATTTTCATTGTATTATATACCTTGTATGTATGTTACCTTGTGTTGGAGGTATCATCTTGGTGCTCCAAATAGGTATACCATTGTGACATGATTAGCCTTCATAGGTGGAGTGAAATTTTCTTGTGATAATGGGAATGGTGGACCTGATTACATGGTGGAGATACAATGATCCCATTGATCCTTGTTAAGGACTCACTCGATGCCTAGATGTTAAGAATCAGGTTTCTTGAGGCCTAGTGTTATAAAAAATATCTCATGATTCATATATGTTGATAAACATGACATTATTAAGTCTTGGGAAATGTTGAACCTACATATATGCACAATTCCATGAGGTTTTTAAGTGATAGATTCACTATACCAATGGCTATCTTGGTTACTCCTAAAACCTGTAAATATAATTCTTCGAATATAGATCCAAAGAAGGTATAATCGAGGGTTTTTTTATTAGTTTTCACATGATAGATTAGTTTTTTAATTGTATTTTATTTCATTACACATTTATTATCATTATGAAATATACTTGACATACTTGAGAACAATATATAATTATGCATTGGTGGTGTCCTGTTGAGTCTTCTACACACACCCTACACAGAAATTTTGAAGTGCTTATAGATTTCATGAGGGACTTCGTGAAGGGAAAGGTCTATTAGTGGACAGATGAGTAGGGGAACACGAAGTAGGTGTCCAATTACAATCGAATCTAGGGGACCTCCTCTATTTCTTTTTTTTTGTCTATTTATTTACCTAATACTTATTTCATTAGATATGCTTGCCATATTGGATGCCTCTCTTATTTATATGACGTGTATTCCATTTATTATATTCTACATGTTTACTCTGATTATTTATTATATTGTTTACTATTTATTATTGATCATATGATATGATACTGATCATATAGTCTCATCACTAACAAATTAATACCCTCACTTCTAGTTAGAATCCTCTTACATATGAGGGGGCATGTAGGACGTTATTTGTCACTCTAGCTCAGACCAGTGGTTTAGGTTGGGTGTTACAAAATGGTATCATGGCATTAGGATTTAGTAATTTTTTTCTTCTCTTGTCTTGATTTTTGATAGGGTCAATAAGATATGGGACTATTGGGACCTGGGTAGGGGAACTATGACATTTTCTGGATGGTACTTTATAGTGGACCTTGGAGTTCCCATAAACTAGGGGAAATTATGTTTTGTTGTTTCCATTGATTAAATTCATCTTGGGTGATGTACAAGATATTTATATGTGATTTATTATATCTTGGGTGAGTTTTTACATCATTACTAGGTGTTTAAGTTCACATGATATATATATTCTTATTTTGTGATGCATGGTAGTTCTTTAATTAAATGCCTTGATTTTTTCTATATGTTTGGTATAGTTTCTCTTTGTGTGATATGTCTGTGTTGACATGTTAATGTGATATATCATTATTGAAATTAATTATTTGAACTAAGAATTTTTTTTGTGTTAGAATATATGTGATGAGTTCAACTAATTTGTAGGTATGGACACTAGGGTTAGTGTTAGGAGGGTTATAAATTAGGTTGAGGGTAGACTCCTAGGAGAAACCTTATTTGATCTCATAGATAGATTAGGGTTTACACTAAAAAATATTTCTTTTAAAGTGTTTCCATCATATTATATAATATTTCACCTTGAAATAGTCTTATGGGACTACTTGGGAAGCAGGATAGAATACCCCCATAAGGGAATATGTTTCTGATTTACTACATACAAGGAAGAGAATTCAGTTCATCATGTTCCCAATCCTGCTCTATGGTTTAGGTAGTAGGGCCTCTTCAACCTAAATTATTTTTGTTTAGTTCCTATCCTAGTCATAAGAATTCAAAATTATAGTCAAATATACCATTCATTCACTCTAAAATTCTTCATCATTCTAGGGCATAAAAGTCCCACAAGATGATAAATAATGGGTTGAAATATTTTTTGGATTCACTGAACTAGTATAGACTATGAAGGGTCAGAAATTTAAGTTGAGATTGAAATCATACCAAGTGTGATGACCATTTAAATGCCCCCATATCATAAGGAATCAACCAATCTTAAGGATATCAGGTGTAGTTGGATGACCTGTACTGGAAGGGATTCATCAGCCCAAGTACTTCACTATGGGGTTCACCTATATTGTTCTCCCAGAAGACATATGGTAGTATTTGAATTTGTGTTTATTACCATAAGATGAACCAGGTGATGGTGAAGAACAAATATCCCTTACCCCTACCAATGATATTTTTGATCGGTTATGGGGAGTCTAATAGTTCTCAAATATTTATATTCAATCGAGATATTACTAGTTGCGAGTATGTGATGTGGATATTCTGAAGACAACATTTTAGAGAATATTTGAGTTATATGAATACATAATGATGTCGTTCAGACTAATAAATGAATAGGTATTGTTAATGGATCTCATAAATAAGATATTTCACCCATACCTATATTCATTTTTTGTGGTGTTCATCGATGACATACTCATCTACTCATCGATGTTGGAGGAGCATGCTAGGCACATCGACATTGTCATGAGTATTCTTGGAGCGCATCGACTTTATTCCAAGATTCCAAAGTGTATCTTTGGATATAGGAGGTGAATTTATTAGGATATGTGATTTATTTTATGGTTATATCCAAATACCTAGATAAAGTAGAGGAAATATTGTCCCTGAAACATCTCCATAACATGTTCGAGATCAGGAAGTTTCTAGGTTTAGCAGAATATTACCAGTGGTTTATCCATTACTTCTCCTAACTATCAATGCCCCTGACTATGCTGATGAATAAAGGATTAATTTTCTAGTGTTTATACTACTTTCAAGAGAAATTTTTTAAGATTAAAGGTACGTAGAGTATAGTTCCATTGTTGATATTACCCAAGATAGGGATCAGATAGTCATACACTGTGATGCAACAAGAATTGGTTTGGGAGTGGTACTAATGCAGTGAGAGCAGGTAGTATCGTATGGTTCATGTTATCTATAAACTCACAAGAGTAACTAACCTACTCAAGATTGTGAGTTGGAAGTTTTGTTCCACTCTCTGAAGTGTTGGTGACACTATCTCTTTGGTGATAGATTCGTTTTTTACATGGACCACAAGAGCCTTCTCTATATCTTCACATAGTAGGACACAAATTTGAGACAAAGGGACTGGTTTAAGTGTATTCAGACTTTTTAATTCAATATGGATTATATAATAGAAAAAGTTATCATCATTGTTGATTATCTTATCTATAAGATTCAAGTGGGGCAGGATCTTGGTGAGAGACTTTCAGAGGAGTGGTGGAGCTTGATGAGATTAGTGTTCAAATAAAGGATAAATGATTTTAAGTATTAAGTATTGATGGATTTTTTCCCTTTAGTGATCACATACTCACTTTTAGACCATTTGAAGTTTTTATAGGAGTTAGACCAAGAGTTTGTTATTATGAGGGAATATCTGGATAGAGGTAACCCAATATATGGGTGGAATTTGGGAAATAATAATGTGATCATGGTACATGGGTGAATGGTAGTCCTTACTTTTATAATAAAGTATATAATTATATATTTACATACCTTGATATGGGAGGTATATACTAGTTTGAATAATATGATCCATGACTTCAGGTGATAGTTCTGGTGGCTAGGAATGAAGAGGGACATCACAGGGTTGTGTCTCAATGCCTTACTTGGAAAAGGGTAAAGGTTGAGGACCAGTGTCTTGGTGGTTTTCTCAAACCACTTACAGTGACCATGTGAAAGTGTGAAGATGACATGACAGACTTTTTCATTGGGTTACTAAGGAACTAGAGGATTATAGATTAATTTTGGTTTATTATCATTTGGATGATGGTAGTTACTCACTTTTTACCAATCTGAGAGACTCACTAAGTAGACAAGATGGGAAATATCTATGTCTGTGAGATCATATTCTTACATGAAGTTCCATTGAACATTGTTTTGGATAGAGATGAAAATTTTAAATCATGGTTTGGGAAGGTATTTCAAAAGAACCTAGGTAATCAATTTAGGTTCATCACATTGTACCATCATTAAACAAATGGATATCCGAAATAAACAATATGCATATTTGAAGATATGCTTAGAGATTGTGTTCTATACTTCATTGGAGAATGATATGATCATATATCCTTGGTTGAGTTCATTTACAACAAAAAATATCAATATTTTATTGAGATGTAACCTTATAAGCCTTTTTATGAGAGACCATATTGATCACCACTTTATTGGAATGAGGCAAGTGCGGTTGTGGTTATGGGTCCTGAATTGGTTTGAGAGACCTCTAAGAGAGTGTATCTAATTTATAAGGGTTTTATCAATGCTAATATAAGGAATAGATCATATGATGACCATAGGATTATACCTCTAGAATTTTTTGTGGGTGATCATGTTTTCTTGAATGTGACTGCTCATTTAGGACACTAGAATATAAGGGAGAAAGGAAAGCTATCACCATGGTTTGTTGGACCTTTTATGGTCATAGAATAGATTATAATATTGGAATACCATTTAGACCTTCTTCAAAATCATCAAGGAAGGAACTATGTGTTTTATGTGTCTTAGATCTATAGGTATGTACCTAATCCGGTGCATGTCGTTGACTATGATGATGTTGAGATGGAACCTGATGCATCTTTTGAGGATCATCCGGTGTAAATTATAGACTGGATAAATGAATTCATGTGAGGGAATATGGTACCAATTGTTCATATTTTGTGGAATCATGTAAAAATACAAGAGTAGAAATGGGAGCGTAAGTCTAATTTTCGATCACAGGGGTCAGATTTATTTGAGTGAGACCACTAGAGTTAATTCTTAGGGATGATAAGTTGATAGAGGGGGATAATTGTAATATTCTCAATTCTTAATGATAATAAGAAACTGTTTGTTAATAATTTATGAGTGTTTTTATGTAAAAATTTAATTTTTAAATAAAAATAACCTTATAAATAATTTCTCTTGAAGTGACATCGTGAATGGGTAAAAGCTCTATAAACACTTTGTAATATTCTATGGAAATATTTTTGGGGTAAGGCGTTGAGTCATCATTGGATTCTGAGGCTTGTAGAACATCAGTATTGATATTTTAATGATGTTAAATATATTATATTATGTGCATATTATTTTTATGAAACAATGTAATATCTCTCAAATGGTGTCTTTTATAAAAAAATCTAAGACCATTGTTTGGTGCGGGATGTGGGAATTAATCTAGGTGCAACATAACATTAGTGTGTGTTGGGTTTTTGGTCAAATTTAATATGAGGATAGTTTATTTAATATTCTTCTTTTTTTTATAATATAATGGAATTTCTCCAAAATGGTGTTTCAGATGGAAAATATAAGACCATTATTAGGTACAGAATGTTGGTTTTACCCTAGGTGTGACATAACCTTTGTGTGTATCAGGTGTTTGGTAACATCGCATGTGAGAGTAATTCATTTTACCCAATTTTAATTATATTATTATTATTTTAAATATCATATGATCTTTATTTTCATCCACTTCCTTAATGCACACCCAAAACCTCCATTTTTTACACGGTATCAATTCAAAAACAAAATCAACTTTTTGGACCTTGTTATTTCAAAAACACCATAATAGGAAGAATTAAAACTATCCTCAATCAATTTTTAGTTGAATATTTAATTAAATAAATGTATTTATTTTGGGTTTTTCAATGTGAAAAAAAAATGTGTTTGAGGTTCTAAATATCTGAAACATTTTTATTTTACAGTTGGTTGATCCCATTAAGTATAAGAAACCCCATAACCTCCTTGGGCATGATCAATCAAGTCTCTAGAGGTCCAATTTTTTGGTTCCAATAATGGAGGTATCATCCTTCTTCATCTTCCTTGTGGATTTGCGCACAAGGTGGAAAAGGGTTTAATTTTTATTTCATTTTATTTTATTTATTGCCTTCTTTATTTTCCTTCTTCAAAAATATTCAAATAAAAGAGGTTGATTAATAAAATGATAAAACCTAGATTATCTAGGGATAATTTAGAAAATTATAAAATGATATTTGTGAAAAGTTAATAAAGATAATTATGACAATTATTTAATGATAACTGTGATGAATTATTAAAGGATAATTTATTTGAAATTATCAAAATATAATTATAAAAGTATAATTTATGAGAAATTGTCAAAATATAATTATAAAAGAATAATTTATGAGAAATTTCTAAAATATAATTATAAATGGATAATTTATGGGAAATTATCCAAAGATTTTTATAAAAGGATAATTTATTAGAAACTATCAAAAGATAATTATAAAAGGATAATGTATGATAAATTATAAAAAGATAGTTATAAAAGGATAATTTATGAGTGATTATAAAAAGATAATTCTCAATGTATAATTTATCAGAAATTATGAAAAGATAATTATAAAAGGATAATTTATAAGAAATTATCATAAGATAATCATAAAAAAAGGAAAATTTAAGAAAATTTATCAAAGGATAATTATCCAGTCTTATCAAAGAATAATTATAAATAAAAACCACATATATTCTCAGTTTAATCTTGAGAGATGTATTTTTTAAATAATGTGGTTTTATAGTTATTATTGAGGAGAAAATTGATCACACATATATTGGTCTAATATGATAGTTTATAAATTATCCAAGAGAGATAAAATATCATTGAATGTGATATTTTATTTCTTTTTGAAATTAAAAAAAAATTTGGTTTTGGGAACCTTAAAAAAACTCAACCATTTACAGGTCAACTACTATAATAATAATTCCTGAGACGAGATGTTTTTGACTGTTGAGGTTTCCTCTCCATATTGTGAAACACACATGGTGGTTTATTCTTTTCATTGACATCGATGATGGTTGAGGTAAGAAGTTCCTTATGTGTTGTGGATTTTGTCACACATTTTTCCTTGTTATATTTTAGGTATTGGAATAACTTGATATTCGTGCTTGATTGTGATCACATGTGGGAATGTGGGGGTATCCCATGAGTAACGTTAGAGTAAATTGTTGACATTCTTGATTATGATCACATGTTGTAGTGTGTTGTTGCTTTATTCTCATGATTATATTCTTGTCATTGTATTATCTACCTTATGTGTATTTTACCTTATGATGGAGGTATCATCTTGGTGCTTTAAATAGGTGGAATACTATGACATGATTATCCCTTGGAGTGGTAGTACAGTTGTCTAGAGACGATGGAGATGGTGGACCTAGGCATAGGGAGGAAATACGATGATCCCATATATCTGTGTTGAGGATGTACTCATTGCCTAGTTTCCAAGTATCTAGTTTCTCAAGGACTAGTCTTATTCTGAGTTGATTTTATGCCTTTATGTAGAGTAATATTTCATACTTTAGGCTTAGTAAATGTCAAGATAATATGTATGCACGATGTCATGAGGTTTTTAGGAAATATATTCACTGGATCTATCGCTAGCTTGGTTACTACTAACACCTATTATGATTATTCATTCGGCATGGAGATGAATCAGGTATAACCTAGGATTTGTGGTGGCTAGGTTAGTGCATGACCCCTCGATTTTGGATTGTATGTATATGTCATTATGAATTTATTATCATTATGGAATACACTTTTTATATTTGAGAACAATAGGTTAGGACGCATTGGTGGTTTACTACTGAGTCAGGTACTCACACTCTACTTGATAATTTTGGTGTGATTTTAGACTTCATGAGGGACTCAATAAAGTTAAAAGAGCCTATATTGGATGGATAATAAAGGTAACATGAATCATGTGGTAGAACGGGTTGGTATCTTGAGGACCTCTACTATTTATTTTATTGTTTATTTATTTACCAACTGCTTATTACACTGGATAGTCTTTCCGTATTAGAAGTTTCTATTTGTTATATGAAATGTATTCCATTTATTAGTTTCCTTGTGTTTATTCTGATTATTTATTATATAATTTATTGTTTATTATTGATCCTATGATACGCCACTAAGGGTATAGTCTCCCCACCAATGGACGCAATCCCTTACTACTAGTTAGTAACTTCTTGCATAGGGTAGGTATGAATGAGGTCAAGTGGAAATCCATATCAGAATCATTATTTTAGTTTAGGGTGTTACATAATTTCTTACCTTTACATTCATTTAAAAATTATAGAATCCTTCATGCATACATGTGGATTACCACCTTCACAAAGTGATGTGATCCATTTTTCATAACCACATCACATGAATTCTATATATAAGTCTATTTAATGAAATAATAAGGCATTTAAGATATAATTATCACTATATAAATATAAAATAGTACTTACATTCTTTTTATAATGATATTTGAAAAATTTGAACGTTACTCATGTGTACGTACGGTTTACCATATCCATGATTGTAACATAGTTCATTTTTCAAAACCATATTTCATGGTCAGATTTAAAAGTATTATTGATGTATATAAATAATAATTATTCCAATATAATTATTCTATAGATGATGGAAAATGACCTTTTTTACCATATTCAACCTATCGAATTCATTTTAGACATATGAACTAAATATCATCAAAACATATGATCTGAACTTAATTTATTAAGTAATTTACTATAACATGGTATAAAATAAAATAAACATGAATAATAAACATGAATAATTTTATTAGGAAAGAAAATAATTACCATTATTTTATTATTTAAGAAGTTAAATAACATACGTGAAAAGTCGGACCTAAGGTGAGGGATTTCATAACTCAATTTATTTTCATTGGGTTTTTCATTGGGTTATATTACTTATTCATTATCATTGATATACTAGGATTATGTGTGTAATGAATTGTTATTATATTGAATTGTATTTAAACTTATTTTATGTTGATTTATATTTCATATATATAATCAATTCATTGATTGATTCTCATTTCAACGATATGATCTTTTTAAGAGATTTCATCTCAGTTTCCACTCCATTAAGACCTATTTGGTATTATACACCTATTAATTTGTATGAGGTCTATCGACTTACCCTTTGATATATTTACCAAGAATTAATATTTATTCAGGATTATTAACATTTCAAATCAAGTTTATTATTTAAATAGTTTATAATCTAAAAGTTACCAATGAGGTAAGGATTTATTTTTCAATCTCATTTTTTTGGGATTGCCTTAATTTTTGTTGAAGGGATATTATAATACAACCTTCATAAAATCCATTTATTTTATTACCCACTAGATATTTAAGCAGTTTCCCTATTTTATTCCAACTTCTCCTCTCTTTGGAACTTAAAACAAGAAAATAAATATTTAAAAAAATTATTTTATTTTTCTTTTAATCGGTTATATTTTTCTTCCATGTCCATATTTTTCAAAATTGTTTTAAAAAAGTAATTTTTATTAAAATAATAATTTGTTAAGTATATTTTAATTTAATAATAACTTTTCAAACTAGTTTAAAATGAATATTCTTATCTTTTTTAGAACAAGGTACATTTTTAATTTTTAATGAAAATGTGAAAGGAATATTAGTGTTATCATACGTAAAATGAATTGAATTTTCTTATCACCATGACCACTCATTTATTTGAAGATTAATTTATAGTTTTATAATGATATTCTCAAAGAAATTTTTTTTCATAATATTTTGTAACTTTTTGGATTTTGAAATTGATTTTCAAAGTGAAAATATTATTTTCCTCAACAATGTTTTTAATGATAATTTTATTATATTTATATTCATCAACAATAAAAACATTTTATTTTACTTATACTTCACAAGTAATATGTTCTAATGATACCATCCTTATTCTTTATCGAGATGGTTTATGATCTGTTTGACCAGGGAAGGTATTAAGATTCTTGATTAATTTTTTAGTCATTAATTTTCCCTTGAAACATTCAGTTTTTTGTGATCGTTGTACATTGCATTTCACTTAAATATCCATATTATTTATCATGGATATGATTATTTATTAAACCATATATCATTTCTGTATATGGTTTTTTATAATGAAATTTATTTTATTAATTGGGGAATTCCTTAGTAAATTTTTATTCTTTACTCAATAGAGATATTTGTTGATAATTCATATTGTTTATAAAATAAATTGATCATTCAATATACAAGGAATGAATTGGACATGAAATAACAAGTGGGACCCAGTTATATAAATCCACTCAATGCATCAATAAGTCTCACGAGACAAATCAGTTAGCTAACATTAAATTGGTTGCTAGTGTATACTTACCCATCGATTAAACTATCTTGGCATAAGATTTTAAAAATATATATATCATGATGTCTGAGATCTTGATGTCCAATATTAAGCATTTACTTCATTGAGAATTTATTTATTATTATCCATGAGATTACTATATTTATATTATCCATATATTAATTTCACACTCAAGTTATTGATTAAATAACATGTGTTTTTAGTTATTTACTTTTCCATATTGATTATGAATTTTTGATTCATGATAGCTTCTATTGTACGTAACCCTTACTTAGTATATGATATCGCGCTTATTTTTTTCCATTCCCCAAGATATAAAGAATGATTATTTGAATGAGTTCAAGGAAACATAATATTTACTTTCACTATGTTTTATATTTTATGCATTCAAATTTAATGTGAGATTCAAGTATATATCTATTTTGACAAGATTACTAAACTATTCGTTACTTCGGGATACAATTCCTTATATCTAGTTTCAATTTAATAAAGTGACCACCGACTCTTGGATACTAGGTCTGGTGTCTTTACAACATATCCCTTGTCTATATAGATATAAAATATATAGGTTTGGTTTCGCACTCCTACACGTTATCTCAATTGAGGGACTTAATGTCATACTCGTCATACGAGAGGACAAATCCTATCTTGGTTAAGCTCAAATTGATGACATGATCAGCAATATACCCAACCAACTTGGTATTATCTAAGTCAATATATATAATTTTGTTAGTAGGGTATCAAATTATGATGGTTCTCATTCTAGGTATCTCTCAAACCTCAGGTATTGGGGGCTGAAAAATGATCCATGCACCCATAGTATCTCTATGAAATTACATGTAGTATACTTAGTGGGTAATATAGTATAAATAAATAATCTTATTATTTGCCTTATTCTAAATGGGAATATTTTTTATCTCTATACAAGAATCATAATCATGGAAATGTTCACATTTTTTCATAACCTATAATACTCCATGATGAATATCTATTAGTAATAAACTCAAAGTCATAATTTGAAATGTAAATTATCATTTCACATCACAAAATGTATGTAAATATATACATTTATGTAGACAAGGTGAAATAATGATAAAATAGTGGTTTCCTTTCAATTTGATACATTTTAATAATCTTAAACTTTAAAATAATATCTAACAAACCTGAAATAAACATTGTTTTAACATATCATATATGATAAACTTCCATATCAGCCTTCTATTTCCTACAATTTCTGGATTTTGTTAACACATTAAATCATATGTTATCCTTATCACATCTCTATGGGGACATATGATAAAACACCCTCACTAACTCTTTAGTGATAACTATCTATAAATAAATCTAGTTTGAATAATGGTGAGATTTATAAACCCTATTCATAACTGTTCAACTTGTTGAACATATTAAAACTTATTAACTTTAGAACATCAAATTTTATTATTATAACATATGTTTTCAAATAAGAACTATTTACCAGTTCATCATCATCATCTTTGGAACCCTGTTCCATCAAATTTTTTCCTTGAAATAATGTAACTACTTGTATTATTGTTAACTGGATCTCCTAAACACTTTTATGGTAAAGTGAAAACCAATTTTTTATGATAACTAATATTACTCTTTACATTTATCTTTACCATCATACCCTAAACTCTTTTCAGAGGTCAATTGTAATTCAATATTTATTTTGACTAGTATAATCCTTCAAGAAATAGTGACTTTTATTTTTCATGACAAATAAATGTAACCCTTTACATTTATTTTCTTTATCATCACATATCCTAAAATATTTTAGGATATTGAGTGAAAAACACTGTAATCTTAAATAGGTGTAATATTTTAGGAAATAGTGGTATCCACTTTTAAATGATAAACAAATGTAACACTTTAAATTTTTCTTTTATCATCACATATCCTAAACGTTTTAGGATATTTTGGGGAAAAACATTAACTTTAGATTAGTGTTATACTTGATTTGTTAATTTTTAACTCCTCTAAGTATAAACATACTCCCACCAGCCTCTTAGACATTATATTCTATTTAGAATATATTCACAAGATACACAAACCCTTTTTTATTTTAAAATAACATTTATTTACTTTTAGTGGAAATATTTTACAAATAAACCATCATTTCCATATCACATATGTTATTATATTTTATTGGAACATTTTTATAAAAAATAATACTTCATTAAAATTTATCATCAATGGGTGGAAATAACACACTCCCGCATATTTTATTAAATATTTGGATAAACACTTTTATCTCAGATAGAACTATTTTATCAATATCTTCTTATAAAGTCCTGTTATAGAAATTAATAAATCATAAACCATGTGTATACATTTAATCATAATAACTCTTTTTTATCAAAAATATTCTCTTATAACATATGATAAATGAGATGAACATACAAATTTTTTACCTAGATTCACTTGATCTTGACATTATCTTTTATATTCATATATAGAAACTCTTTTCAACATGAATGTAAACTAAAATATAAAACAATTCTTCCTTTTATTTTGAACCACTATATATTTACAACACTTATAAAATATACATTTGGTATGATATACCCTTAAAAATCAAAGAATTAATTTCTATAACATATATACCAAACATGGAAATTCAATAGAGTTTCACAAAGTCCTTAAATTATATCTTGGATAATCCAAACATATTCAATTATTACTCTTCTTTCCTATAAACTCTGGGTTTTATTGACCTTGATTGAATTCTTGAAGAAACATTATTGAAATTTTTAACTAACTTTTCTTCTTCTGGTTTTTAATTTTACCCACTTAGATTATCCATATAGTTCCAGAAACCAAACATCATATACCCAATTCATCTATTCTGAACATTTTAATTATATTGGGTAAAGTTTTCTTGAATTCACTCACTTTGATGGAGAATTTCCATAAATAAAAATAGTATAAATTCTATAACCAAAAAATCCATTTAAATCTCCCTTAAAGTGTTTTATAGAACTGAATCCAATATTTGACAACTCAGTTTATTAAAGCAAAAACTCCTTTAATCCCTTACTAGAAACATCCATCAATCTCTAGCCTCTAATTACTTCTCATATTCTCACCTTTATAAATTTATAAAACTTTCATAAAACATAAATTTGGCATCATATATTTTTTAGAACAATATAATTGAATTTTAAAACCAGAAAAATTAAGGAAACCTCTAGGCTCATCGAATCATTATCATGTTCAATCATATTTAATATAATTTAACATACCCAATAATATTGAGTATATGAGATTAAAAATACTTTGGGAATTTTTTATATAATAAATTTTAAACCTTAAATGAACCACTATATGATTCCATAAGAATTTAAATTCACTTATTGAATAATTTTAGTACCCAGTTACTCATGAAGGAACAATTCTTACAAACATAATTTTCCTTAAGAACTTTTCTTAAATTTCCAATATGGATTAAGGACACTTCATAAGTTACCAGACTAAGAAGTATCTTACATTAAGAATTTCCTTATCAAGGATTGACCCCATGGTTTATCTTGATAATGGTGTTTATATTATATACAATAGAATATTTTATTTGATGAGTATCATTTTTTATAACCATTTAATAAATAATTTTATTAAATAGGATCCAACAAAAATGATGACCCCTTTAAAATACAGTTTATCCATTAGTGGGCCAAGATCCATATTTCACTAAGAAAATGACCTTTCTTTAGCATAAAACTCACCAATTAGTTCAATAGGTAGTAAATCATCCCAATCATATCAAATATTATTTTTTGATAGTTTAGTTGAAAAATATTTATCCAATCAATCATATGGATAAACCTAACTTGATTCCTCTGGTATCCCAATCCTTAGAGTATCCCAGCCAGTGTAATATAAAGAAAATGTCAAAAAAATATAATCAAAATACAATACATGGACACCCTACTTTTTCATGAAATAACCCTAGGATGATCCCAGATCATTCATCACTTTTTTTCCTTATACAATATAATCCAGGGGCACTCTGCTTTGGCATGAAACTACCTGATTGGATGATCAGGGTCTTGAAATGTGTCACTTTGGAAGGAATATCACACTTAGTATTTGAATTGGATTTTAATATCACCATCTTATCTCATGTTATTCCTTTTTATGTATGAATGCTTCTAGTAATTTTGTTTGGAATCCTATTCCCTCCACCAAATTAATATTTTCAAACCATATTGATGTGTAACCCTTTACACAACCCACAAGTTTGTGTTACTCACCCAGAAATTGAATCCAAACATATTAATACATATTTAGATTAATAATATACATAAAATACATGAAATATTCATTTAAAAATTTAAAATTATATGGTATTGGAAATATCCAAATGAGTAATCTTGGACTGATAGATTGTTAACCCCATTCACTTTCCTAGACAAGGCATCAGCCTCTAGGTAAGTAAGTAGTCCAACCCTAATTCCCTCAACCCACGGATAATTTAATCAAGAGTGAATCCAATTCATCATAACTCAAATCACCTAATATGTACAAAATATATTCAACAACTAAATTCATGCTAATAACTTGAATTACAGCCTGAGGTCAAGGTAAATGAAAAAATAAATTCATTATCATTACCTAACATGTAATGTAATGATTTTTCTACAAGTAATTTAAAATTTAAAATTAAAGCATACACGATATTCAAATCTCTTAAACAATTTACTAAATATGAATATAAAAGTGAATAACCATTAAATAAATAAATAATTCTATGATTTAAGCATGATATAACCACTTATGAACAATTCATAAATAAAATATAATTATAAACGTTTTATAATTATTTATTTATATTATGGACATTCAATAAACATGAATATAAACCCTTTATATTCATTCAATTAATTTATTTTTATTAATAGATCTTAAATATTAGGTAATTGATTTATTATAGTATGGTATTAACATTGTGATTAATCCTCTAAGTTTATTAAGATTTTTAAATGAGAAATTTCGATGATTTATTATTCTAATGAGGTATATTCATGGTGATGATATTACTATTATTATTCATCATTGATAAAATATTCTTTGATAAATTAATATATATATGAATGATTATTTTTATTTGATAAATAAGAATCAAATTTCTTACCCTCCTTGTGCTCATCATTCTTTTTTGTATAAGTTCATGAACCTAATTTTCAGGGGGAATGAATATTCTTATAACCACTATTATTGATTCCCTTTTATCTCTTCCTCATTTTTTATGTGTTCTAGACTCCATGGAATTATTTTATTTAATGGATAGTGATTCAATTTCAACTAGTAATTTAGGTGTGGCTAGTTATTGGGGAAACAATAGAATTTTTAGTGGGGAAATGAAGATTCTAACGTTATTCATATTTTTCGAATACATATAATGTAGTACCAAGTCACATTCCATGTATATTTTCATTTATAATTTCTACTTTTTATTTAATTACACATATAATTTACCCTTAATAACCTCACTATGAATCTTGGAAACTGTGGTGTCTATGGTTTTTATTAAAAATTAAGTATCACACATAGTGTGACTCTTTGTTAAACATCATGTATGAGTACTTCAACGTGTAACTATGTACACTCCATTTTAACATTATAGGCCTATATATCACATATCCAATTAACATACATTATTTATATTGGATAGTGTGGCTCAGTATATATCAGTTATGTGTTGGGAACAAATTAGTTGGATGTTGTTGAAGATGTTTTTCAAGAAATTGTTGTCTTTTGTTGTCAAAGGAAATAAATCAATTCACTTTGTAATGTTTATGAATGATTCGAATAATCATCATATTCAGGTGTTCAGACTCATATTGAGAAGAATTTTTCTAGAAGAAAAGGTTTTTTGGAGTGATCTCAGGTTTGTACAGGAAGGAAGATTATACTGGGAAGTAGTTTCAAAGTCTGTTTGGATCTGATGGAAACATGGAAATGATTTTGTGATTTTAGAGTTCTCATAAATCATAAGTAATATGTGAAACTTGTGATTCAAGCCTTATACATGTAAGGGGGAGAGCTGTTTCTACCAATCGTATTGAGGATTGGTTGGAAAGAAATAAGTTTCTAGTAAGGATGGGAAGTTACAATACTTCCCAATATAAGTCACATGATGTTATTTCAATCATAAAAATATTCAAAGTCATGGGGAATTCATGATACAAGAATAATTTTATGGAATAAGGAAGTTTTTTAAGTTGGATATTTCTAGTCTCAGTCTATCAATGTGAGATTACAAGATACAAATTTAATTAATGGCTGGAAATATTGATCATAATGTGAGAAACCAAAGGTTCTAGTTTTTAGTTAGACCAATAATCCATGAGATAAAAATATATGCAGAAATAATTTGTGTACTATAATTCATTGGTATTGTAATAAAAAAAGTAAACAAGTTATTGAACCTGATGTTTCTGGAACCGGTCTATCAAACACGGCATGCCACTGATCATCGGAGGCGGATTGATAAAGAAATTTTTCTTAAGAATAATTGTCTTTAAGAAATTGTTGGGACCAATAAAGAATAAAATAAAGTGGAGTTTTTTGGCACTGATACAAAATCAGATCATAGATCAATCATTAATTTAGTCAAACCTTTTCATCATGTTGAATTATATTGGTTGTTATTCATTTGGGTCAAGATAAAAAGAAGACTTGTTTACTTAATAATTGGGACAAGTGAAAGAATAACTCTGATATGTTTTCAAGTGGTTCAATACTATCATACTGGAGTTGACACTGATTTTTGTAGTGAAGTAGAGACCAATTCATCAGACACGGGTCAATATAAATAACTTCATCAGACGCAGGATCGTCGGTTTGAGGAAAATAATAAAATGGATATTTCTTAAAATAGAATCCAAAAATGTTTTCAAGGGTGATCTTGAAAGTTTGTTTAAAGTAATTATGAAAATGTTATCATGGGAATATTGATGTTTGGAGAACATGTTTAACAAATAATTTTTAAACTGATGCTGGATTGTTTTCATCATAATTATAAGAAATATGTTTTCCTTCTCATTTACAATCAATATAGAGTAGTGTAATAATGAATATATTATTGAATATATGTACTCATCATAATGAGAAAATCATAATGGAAATCATAATTATACTGAATAATGTTAAGAAATTATGAAGTGATCTAAATTCATGAAGATTCAATAAGGTTTGAAAATAAATAAGGAGCATTGAAGAAGTCAAAGATTCATCCAAATTTCAAGGAGAATTGAAGTTTCAAGAAATTTGGTTGAGTGGGAAAGATTTTGAGAATCCCACCTAAACTACTTTTGGTTAACCTGTAAAATGAGGAAGTAATTTGTACTTTTTGACATGGATGTATTATTCAATAGATAAGGTGGAGTACTGAAAGATTATAGAGAGAAGAAGTTTACATCTCTAGCATTATTGTGGAAGTTTTCTAGACAGAATAATAAAGGAGAAGAGAGATTATTGTAATCAAATTTTTTCGATCAAACTGGGAAATTGGACTGGTAATTCCAAACTTAGGAAAAAGTAGTTCGTAATTGTGTCACTAGTATTCTAGTAGAGTTAATTTATCAAACTAAGTAATCAAACTTGGGGATTAGACTGGGAAATTGGAGTGAGTATCATTACAAATTCCAGGAAGTTATTTCCGGCTTTGTGGTAAGAAAGTGAATAATTGTTTTGAATATCATATTTTTGAAATTTGACAAGAAATCAAAGTAAAATGTTTCTTAACTTGTTACAAAAATATTGTATTACATATTTCATGCTACTTGAAGCACATTCACTGTTATATTGAACATAGTGCGGAAAAATTGTAAGGATGTATCCTATTTGTTTTATTACACATAAAAGGATTTTTTTTTCAAGTTGATTGTGTGGTATTATATTGTTTCCATACCATACAAAGAAATTGGATACTCTTTTTCAGTAGTGAACCTTATAAATTCTTGTGTTCCTATGGATTTGTGATTTTTTTGTTTTCAGTGAAGGTGATAACTCTTTAACAGGAGGTGAAGGTTGTTTCAGAAAGAAGAAAAATTAAAAGGAAAAGATATCAATGATTCACCCCCTCCCCTATCAGTGATACTTGATCTTGACTGGGAAATCTCAATTATTATTAGAGATGAAGGTTCCATTAGTTTACTCTTTGCTATGGTTTTGAAGAAAAAGTTGTGATGGATAATCTCAATTGTGTGAATAGTAAGGGGATTCTAGTATTCATTGATAATAACTATCATATCTAGAAAGATATAATGTTTCCTTATATTATGTATATTGGTTATTATGTTCTTTAATTTTTAATAAATATATCTCAACATATTGATTATAATGTTCCACTTACATCTATTGATAAGAATAATCTTGAGAATGATAGAAGGGATAAAAATTATTTACTCTCATTACTTTATAAAAGTGAGTTTTTAAGAGTGAAGGGTGTTTCTACTTCCAAAGGTATCTGGGATAAGATGAAAAATATTTATGAAGATAATACAAAAGTATAGAAGGAAAATTTATAAATTTGGATGCTGAAGTATAAAGATTTAAAGTTGGGTGAATATGAATGTAACGCCCCGACCCTAGATACCCAGAGTCGGTGCATTATTACATAACATTGGCATGATCACAAGAAATATCAAGTCTCGAAAGACCGATTAGTTTAGTAGCCTCGGAAACACTATATATATTCATAAGTCTTACATTACATCATAAGGTAAAAAAACTACAACAAAATATTGTCTTCATATCCCCTCATACTTTCCCTACAGGTCATTCATAAATTACTTCTTCACATCCTGGGAAAAATAAAACATTGAAAGGGGTGATATCAGATGCTCAGTAAGGATAACAATATAGCAGAAGCTTTCATAGATAAGCATAAACACTTAAGGCAATGTGTGACTAAAACAAAAGCCTTTTAAACTTGAACTTCAGAATAATATGGCAATGATAAAATGAACTAATGTCATTTACTTACTCACATGGATATTCTACTAGTCGAATAATCACATGTAATATCAATAACCACTTTCATAAAGATGGAATGCATAATGCCAGACTATCATAACCATGTAGCCAAGGCCTCGTGCCAAGACTACAAATAAGATTTTGTCAAGGTCTCATGCCAAGACACTAGTTTGTTTCATGAGACCTACCGATTCATCGAAGAGCTATAGCGGTCTCCACCCGTCACTTACTAAGTCCAATGAATTCCTCATATTAAAATTTTTAAACATAACATAAACATTCATATTAAAACTATCATACGAAATGTCAATACTTTGTCCAAAAACCATGAATGGTATAAAAATAGCACATCCACAGTCAAACATAACTCATTTGATACAATATGGAAGATTGTATTGTATCATATTAATCTCAATCGATAATGATGAAGTATATTGACATAGATGAAAATAATCATCAAAACAATAAGAATTAAATGTCTCCCTTTTTCTTGAAATCATTTAGAAGTCACAGTATTTGTCAAGAAGCCATTTAAAAATAGATTTTTGAATCAAAGTGTCCCATACCACTTTGAAAATTTTAAAAGGAGTTTTAATATTAAAAATTTAATGTCCATATAAATAAATCCTTAAAACCATTTTTAAAACATGGACATTAATGAGGAAGATTTAGAGGAATAAGTATTTAAAACATTTAAAAATGGTATTTTAGTTTGAGTTTATAACCAAAAGAGAGACACTTGAATACAAATAATTCATGTAATCAAAACTTTGTAATATCATGAGAATAAAGGGATTCATGATATACTATGTCAAAGTACATTATATACACCACATAAAAGTTATTTGGTGTATAACAACAAAGAAGTCTCAATGGAATGTAAATTGAGATGAAATCTCTCATAAAGTCTATATCCTTAGGTTAAGGATAAATCAATGACATAATTATTTGTGAAAAATATAAATACACTAAATATGGTTGGATATTAAGTGTAAAATAGTCAATGTACATTCACACATATTCTTGTAAAAACAATACCAATGAATTGGATGTTTATCTCAACAAATTGAGATTGAGTAAAAAATACTCTTATCAAGTTCATACCGATGACTTGAGAATTTATCAATGGAGTGATTATGTGTATAAAAAGTATATCCACATAAAGGGGAGTGGAAATTATGACATAATCAAATGAATAGTGATTCTACACATAATCTTGGAGTAAAATAATCAATGAAGTATGCGTAAAGCCGAATGAGTGGAAATTGAAATTTCAAATTCTCTTATTGATTTAGTAACATACAAAACATACACCCATGAAAGAAGGATCCTTCAATGATGATGTAAATATACATGAATTAAAGTATATTACACAATTAATACAAACATGGGCAGTACACACACCACATGTAATAAATAAGTGGTGAACAATGGAATTCTCATGGAATTAAAAGTGAGATAAGAAACCCCTTACCTTGTAATTTTACTTGGTTGGGGGTAGGTTAACCTCCTGTATAATGGTGAAATAATTTTTATTAAATTATACAAGAATCATATACATTAATATGACATCATATATGATCTTTTAACATTTCTTTGTTAATAATATCTTAATATTATTGTCGTTTCGGGTGTTAACTTACTCATTTTATTTTATATGTTTTGTTATGTAAGACCTGTTTGTTATGGATAGGTTGTATCTTATTCATATACAAAATGATATAAAGTCCTTAAAAATTATTATTAATCTTTAAATGAGAATTAGACTTGAATGGATACAATGGAGAATGAATCTCATCGCATTCGTGGAGACGGTAGTCCGTACGTACGCACGAGCAACAATATCATTCTTTTGATGTTAAAATAATATATAATTGGATGATATATCATATATACAGAATAATTATCATGTTATATTTATTATTTACATGAATTACACATCATTATTACACCCATCCAAATAATAATTTATTGAATGAAAATTACACCATGACTTGGAGACGGTAATCCGTACGTATGCACGTATAGTGACATGCCATTCAAAGGATGGATAGAATACTGAATATGATTGTACCATATTTATAATAACATCAAAGTATATGGAAGATACTGGAGTTATTATTTTAGAATATAAATAACAAAGAAAGAAGAAGTTGAAGAAGAAAGGAACTTGGAAGAGGGTGGTGAAAACATTACCTCTTCTTCGGGTTCTTCCTTTTGATTTGATCAAAAGGGCTCCTTAAGTTGGATTTATGATCAAACTAAGGGCACTAGGTTGTAGTGAGGGAAGTTTAAAGAGTATTTGGGTAGAGTTTGTCCGAGCCAAAAGGCTTTGAATGTTTGAATTAGTGAGAAGGGGGGTGCCCTTTTATAAGAGGGGTGAGGGGAACCTTTGGAAAAGCTAAAAATATTATTTTATAATAAATTCATATTCGGTTTCTAATGGCTCCAAAGTGTATTATTTAAATGTTAAGGTGGGGATGGGTCAAAACCACTCATCCAATTGAATTTAGACAGGTTTGGGTCATCATATTAACCTTATCTTTAAGTATTAACTCTTAGTAAATTAGTTTCACTTTTACAATGTCTCTTTGTATTTTTATATTATATGGTTAATAAACTTACTATATACATACAAGAGACCCCCAATTAGTCCATTAATGAGACAAATATCATGATATAAGTATCTTGGCCGAAGCATAGATTTTTAATAATTTAATATAAATTAATAATATAATATTTGTTTTAAAAAACTCTTTTATGTCAATTTTTACACTATTGGGTATTTTGTTTTTGATAAATTCATAACAACATTATTACTTAGAAAAAAATTTACATAATCAATCCTAATATGTCATATTAATATATAAAATTAGTGTAATTCATAAAAAGTCTCAAATTACATTTATTTTGATATTTATAATACCAATTATTTTAATATTTCATTAATTAGGTAATTACTGCATCACAATTGTGTCATAAATAAATTAAATTATTTAATGTCTAAAAATTATAAATAAAATACCATTATGTAGGAAATCTTTTTAGATTTCTAATGAATATTTACAATCTAATTTATATTATGTATAACCCTATATTAAAAATGTTTTAGTAAATAAACTTTGATTTTAACTCTTTTAACTCTTCTTTGAATTAAATAATAATAAATGTCCTAATCTAATCCAAGTGGACCTAAATGATAATATTTTATTACTAAGGTTGTTTTTGGTCTAGATACACTTTTCCAATAGAATTAGGACATGTGTTAGGGTAATATTAATATCATTTGTACCCTTAATTACCCTATTTACTTTTAACCGTGGTAAATAAAAGTAAAAAGTTACTATTCACCAAAAATTATTTTCATCTCATTGAACCACATTTTACTCCTTGATATTAACTGTGTGTCTTGGATTTTTCAAATTCCACTCACATAAGTGGTAAAATTAAGTTTTATGAAAAATTCAGTTTTTTAACTACCACTTAGTGGTTTCACTATTCATCAAAAAATGAAAGTTTCCAGAAAAATACCAAAAATTTGGCCTAAGATATATTTGATATTATGAATTCAAAAATGATGTCTATTTTACCAAATTCAAAACATATCAGTTGCATTAATTAATTTAAAAATTAATTCATGTTGTCAAAACAAATAGCATGTTTTTAAGAGATAATAACTATCAAAAGATTGACACTTGTTTATGTCTGGTTTAAATGTGGAATTACATCCAATGAACAACATTGTATTAAATGGTAAAAATAAATATACTTTAAAACCACTCAAATTAATAATTTATCACTATTAATTATTTCGATTAAAAAAGTTGTTTTTAATTAAAATTTAGTAATTTTCACTATTCATCAAAATATGAAAGTTATCCGAAAAGTACAAAAATTTCACCCTAAGCTAATTTCGATATTACAAATCCAAAAATGAAGTCCATTTCGAAAGATAAAATTTATAAAATTTCAAAAAAGTAGGTATTACTATTCATAACGGTTATTTTGATTGGTTGTGGTGTGTTAGAATCTCGAAGTTGCGTACAATGCAAGCCATTGCATTAATCAAAGGGAAACATACCGTGGAAGCTTGGGGTGTCACATTATCCCCTCCTTCAATAAATTGCGTCCTCGCAATTTTTAAAATTGATCTTGGGAATTTAATGGAAAGTCCCACATCAGAAAAAGAGTCAATAAAACTATCACTTTAAAAGAAAGGAAGAGAGGTATAAAGGTCACCCAAGATAACCCATACTAGGATTCCATGTAGGAAAACATGGATATGGACGATAAACTAAGTGTTAAGTTCTGATGGAGAGGGATATAGAACATGATCAAGAGAAAGTTAACAATAAGAAAATCACAAACTTGTGTTGGGACAAACGTTCCTTAGTCTCCCAGTAGGAAAAGTAAATGGACAACATTTTTTGTTTTAAGTTACATTACATAAGGACGAGGAATTCATTTATGATATTGACTAAGAACATAAAGAGATATACTTACTTTTTAAGTAGAGTTTCATTATTTAATAAATTTTTACCACTAACTCTTTTTTTTAACAATGAGTATTCAAGAAGACTTGGTCGCAATGGAAGAGCTAGAATAAAATCCTATAGAAATACATGATCCAGGTAGGATCAACTATATATTTACCTTGTCTTTAGAGATTTATCAAAACCAAAATGGTTACTATAATATCTGATGATCCCCCAAATGGATATTCCATTAGAGAAAAAAAACACTAATCTTAATTTCTAAAATTAAACCATCAACACCCCAAAGTTAAATAAATACCATTCAATAATCAATTTTCCTTAAAATACTTCAATATAATCCAAACTAATATTGAAACCCAAAACTTTGAAGAATTTTGTTATGTAGTCTTCCATGTTAAATTGTATCTCCAAATGACATCAACTACTCTTAAATTCAAAAACATAAAAGTAATTAACCTAATCACATATTCTCTATTATAGGTTAATCATTTCCATAAATAACCCAAATCACTATATATCCACAATAAAAACATAGATAAAAATCCACTATTACTCCTCAAATGAAATCCCATACTATTCAATTTTCCTGGGGCATATAGTGTTCCCAACAAAGCGAACATATTCCAAAATAACATTTATCACTTAATCACCAAATCATTTTCCTATACTAAAGGTATTCATTTGATAAGACATAAGATCCCAAATCAAATTATTATTGATCAATAAAAACATTTTACTAAAAAAATAGTCACACTAACCAGGGACTTCACGTAGTCCAGTGGTAGGTGATAAAACCCAATCCCGATTTGGTTGTGGGTTCGATTCCCACAGCTTTGTCCGACGCGACGGGTTGTCACACGGTCTGCGTGTTGTCCTTTTTCAAAAACTATATTTTATAACATTACCAAAATGATATAAATTCCTCAAAATAACCATAACTTAATTTTAACCAGAAATGTTATCTCATACCTTGCATTTTCATCCCAAAATATAATAACATGTAATTTCCTCAAACCCAATGATCATATAAAACCAAATGGTTATTTATAAATATATCCACAAGGGAAAAGATAAGAATTCCTCAAATATCATTCTCACATGGAAAACTACGGGGTTACAAATATAAGAGAAAATTATTCCAAAGTAATCCCATCAATAAGGAGAACTAATACTTTTAAACATTTATCCAACCATTTATTTCTACATAGCTTCTTCTTTGACCAAGAAAATATTCTATAGAAATGGGCATTCACTCGGGTAATGGTCAGGTCCCCTACATTTATGACAAATGATTGTAAATGGATTCTTGGGACCATTTTTATTTTCTTCCATAGTACTCTTCATTTTTCTTCGGCAATTCTTCACTTTATTTCCTTCTTTCCCGCATGTAAAGCATTTCTTTGTTCTGTTGAGACACTTTCTTGGGTGTCTCCTTCCACATTTCCAGCATGATGGAAATTCAGGATTCCTTTCTCCATGGTCTCCACTTTTGGAGCACTTATCATTCATCATCTTTCTCTTCTTTGTTGAGTCCGGGAATTGGTTAATATATATATTGTTGATCATATTTTTGGAAAATTGATTTGGCATAAAGATGATATCTTTTACGCATATCAACATTCCATTTTTTTGCTCATTGCCACCATCGTTCCCACCTTGTACATCATTATCAATGTCACTATGACTTCCTTGGAATCCATCCATTGACTAAAACCAGAAATCATTGTGTGAGTAACAGTGGTCATAAAATCATTTAGAGAATATCATGTCACCATATTCTTAATTTGAAACACATTAGGATTAACCAAGTTCATTTACTCTCATCTTATATATAATATTTCAAATTGGTTTTTAAAGAAAATGTAAATTATCCTAATCATATCCCCCGGGAGTGTTGTAACCAAGAGTGCAGCAAGGCCCATTGTCGTGTACCAGTTCTCATTCAAGTCTAGCTCAAAGCGGTGTTTTCGGGTTTTACCCCTAGGTACATCTGTGCCAGAGCTGCCTCTACCTGCTCGTATCCAGATAGGGATGTATTGCTCGGAAAACTCACAAAATCTCTACAATACCAAAATTCTAGGAAGTTATTTTATACTAATCCTCAAAGTCTATCTTAGGGCTACGTGCTCTAATCAGAGTTTATCTAAATCTAGTTTCCAAGATTTGTACTAAAATTCCTCTGATACCAAATGTAACTCCCCAACCCTAGATACCCAGAGTCGGTGCATTATTACATAACATTGGCATGATCACAAGAAATATCAAGTCTCGAAAGACCGATTAGTTTAGTATCCTTGGAAACTCTAGATATATTCATAAGTCTTACATTACATCATAAGGTAAAAAAACTACAACAACATCTTGTCTTCATATCCCCTCATACTATCCCTGCAGGTCATTCATAAATTACTTCTTCACATCCTGGAAAAAATAAAACATTGAAAGGGGTGAGCTTAGATGCTCAGTAAGGATAAAAATATTGCAGAAGATTTCATAGAAAATCATAAACACTTAAGGCAATGTGTGACTAAAACAAAACCCTTTTAAACTTGAACTTCAGAATAATATGGCAATGATAAAATGAAATAATGCCATTTAATTACTCACATGGTTATTCTACTAGTCAAATAATCACATGAAATATCAATAACAACTTTCATAAAGATGGAATGCATAATTCCAGACTATCATAACCACGTAGCCAAGGCCTCGTGCCAAGACTAAAAATAAGATTTTGTCAAGGCCTCGTTCTAAGACACTAGTTTGTCTCATGAGACCTACCGATGCATCGAGGAGCTATAGCGGGCTCCACCCATCACTTACTAATTCCAATGAATTCCTCATATGAGATGTTTTAAACATAACATAAACATTCGTATTAAAACTAGCATACGAAATGTCAATACTTTCTCCACAAACCAAGAATGGTATAAATATAGCACATCCACAGTCAAACATAACTCATTCGATACAATATGGAATATTGTATTGTATCATATTAACCTCAATCAAGAATGATGAAGGATATTGACATAGATGAAAATAATCATCAAAACAATTATAATGAAATGTCTCCCTTTTTCTTGAAATCATTTAGAAGTCACACTATTTGTCAAGAAGCCATTTAAAAATAGATTTTTGAATCAAAGTGTCCCATACCACTTTGAAACTTTTAAAAGGAGTTTTAATTTTAAAACTTTAATGTCCATATAAATAAATCCTTAAAACATTTTTAAAACATGGACATTAATGAGCAAGATTTAGAGGAATAAGTCTTTAAAACATTTAAAAATGGTATTTTAGTTAGAGATTATAACCAAAAGAGAGAAACCTGAATACAAATAATTGAGGTAATCAAAACTTTGTAATATCATGAGAATAAAGGGATTCATGATATACTATGTCAAAGTACATTATATACACCACATAAAAGTGATTTGGTGTATAACAAAAAATAAGTCTCAATGGAATGTAAATTGAGATAAAATCTCTCATAAAGGCTATATCCTTAGGTTAAGGATAAATCAACGACATAATTAAGTGTGAAAAATATAAATACACTAAATATGGTTGGATATTATGTTTAAAACAGTCAAAGGACATTCACACATATTCTTGTAAAAACAACACCAATGAATTGGATGTTTATCTCATCAAATCGAGATTGAGTAAAAAATACTCTTATCAAGTTCATACCGATGACTTGAGAATTTATCAATAGAGTGATTATGTGTATAAAAAGTATATCCACAGAAAGGGGAGTGGAAATTATGACATAATCAAATTAATAGTGATTCTACACATAATCTTGGAGTAACATAATCAATGAAGTATGCGTAAAGCCGAATGAGTGGAAATTGAAATTTCAAATTCCCTTATTGATTTGGTAACATACAAAATATACACCCATGAAAGAAGGATCATACAATGATGATGTAAATATACATGAATTAAAGTATATTACACAATGAATAAAAACATGGGCAGTACACACACCACATGTAATAAATAAGTGGTGAACAATGGAATTCTCATGGAATTAAAAGTGAGATAAGAAACCCCTTACCTTGTAATTTTCCTTGGTTGTGGGTAGGTTAAACTCCTGTATAATGGTGAAATAATTGTTATTAAATTATAAAATAATCATATACATTAATATGATATCATATATTCTCTTTTAACATTGCTTTGTTAATAATATCTTAATATTATTGTCGTTTCGGGTGTTAACTTACTCATTTTCTTTTATATGTTTTGTTATGTAAGCCTTGTTTGTTATGGATAGGTTGTATCTTATTCATATCCATAATTATATTAAGTCCTTAAAAATTATTATTAATCTTTAAATGATAATTAGACTTGAATGGATACGATGGATAATGAATCTCATCGCATTCGTGGAGACGGTAGTCTGTACGTACGCACGAGCGACAATATCATTCTTTTGATGTTAAAATAATATATAATTGGATGATATATCATATAAAAAGAATAATTATCATGTTATATTTATTATTTACATGAATTACACATCATTATTATACCCATCCAAATAATAATTTATTGAATGACAATTACACCACGACGTGGAGACGGTAATCCGTACGTACGCACGTATGGTGACATGACAATAAAAGGATGGATAAAATACTAAATATGGTTGTAACATATTTATAATAACATCACAGTATATAAAAGATACTGGAGTTATTATTTTAGAATATAAATAACAAATAAAGAAGAAGTTGAAGAAGAAAGGAACTTGGAAGAGGGTGGTGAAAACATTACCTCTTCTTCAGGTTATTCCTTTTGATTTTATCAAAAGGGGTCCTTAGGTTGGATTTATGATCAAAATAAGGCCTCTAAGTTGTATTGAGGGAAGTTGAGAGAGTATTTGGGAAGGGTATGGCCGATCCAAAAGGCTTTGAATGTGTGAATTAGTGAGAAGGGGGAGTTCCCTTTTATAAGAGGGGTGAGGGGCACCTTTTGAAAAGCTAAAAATATTATTTTATAATAAATTCATATTCGGTTTCTAATGGCTCAAAAGTGTATTATTTAAAGGTTAATGTGGGTATGGGTCTAAAACCACTCAACCAATAGAATATAGACAGGTTTGGGTCATCATATTAACCTTATCTTTAAGTATTAACTCTTAGTTAATTAGTTTCACTTTTACAATGTCTCTTTGTATTTTTATATTATATGGTTAATAAACTTACTATATACATCCAAGAGACCCCCAAGTAGTACATTAATGATACACCTATCATTATATAATTCTCTTGGACAAACCTTAGATTTTTAGGAATTGAATATAAATTAATAATATAATATTTTTTTAAAAAAACTCTTTTATGTCAATTTTTACACTACTGGGTATTTTGATTTTGATAAATTCATAACAGCATTATTAATTAGAAAACTATTTATATAATAAATCCTAATATGTCATATTAACATATAAAATTAGTGTAATTCATAAAAAGGCTCAAATTACATTTATTTTGATATTTATAATACCAATTATTTTAATATTTCATTAATTAGGTAATTATTGCATCACAATTGTGTCATAAATAAATTAAATTATTTAATGTCTAAAAATTATAAATAAAATACCATTATGTAGGAAATAGTTTTATATTTCTAATTAATATTTACAATAGAATTTATATTCTTTATAACCCTATATTAAAAATGTTTTATTAAATAAACTTTGATTTTAACTCTTTTAACTCTTCTTTGAATTAAATAATAATAAATGTCCTAATCTAATCCAAGTGGACCTAAATGATAATATTTTATTCATAAGGTTGTTTTTTGTCGAGATACACTTGTCCAATAGAATTAGGACATGTGTTAGGGTAATATTAATATCATTTTTACCCTTAATTAACCTATTTACTTTTAACCGTGGTAAATAAAAGTAAACAGTTACTATTCACCAAAAAATATTTTCATCTCATTGAACCACATTTTACTCCTTGATATTAACCTTATGTCTCAGATTTTAGAAATTCCACTCACATAAGTGGTAAAATTAAGTTTTATGAAAAAATCAGTTTTTTAACTACCACTTAGTGGTTTCACTATTCATCAAAAAATGAAAGTTTCCAGAAAAATACCAAAAATTTGGCCTAAGCTACATTTGATATTATGAATTAAAAAATGATGTCTATTTTACCAAATTAAAAACATATGAGTTTCATTAATTAATTTAAAAATTAATTCCTGTCGTCAAAACAAATAGCGTGTTTTTAAGAGATAATAACTATCAAAAGATTGACACTTGTTTATGTCTGGTTTAAATGTAAAATTACATCCAATGACCAAAATTGTATTAAATGGTAAAAATATATTCTAAATATACTTTAAAACCACTCAAATTTATAATTTATCACTATTAATTATTTCTATTAAAAAAGTTGTTTTTAATTAAAATTTAGTAATTTTCACTATTCATCAAAATATGAAAGTTATCCGAAAAGTACAAAAATTTCACCCTAAGCTAATTTAGAAATTACTAATCCAAAAATGAAGTCAATTTCGAAAGATAAAATTTATAAAATTTCCAAAAAGTAGGTATTACTATTCATAACAGCTAGTTTGATTGGTTGTGGTGTGTTAGAATCTCGAAGTTGCGTACAATGCACGTCATTGCATTAATCAAAGGGAAATGTACCACGGAATCTTGGGGTGTCACAATGAATCTATTGGGGAATTCTTTACCATGATCAATGACATTGCCAATAATATTATATTTATTGGTGAAAATTTATAAGATTCTATAGTTGTTTAAAATATATTGATAATTATTCCTGAATATTTTGATGCTAAAGTTTTCTTGTTGGAAGATAGAGATCGAGAAACATTATCTCTAGAATATTTTCATATTACTCTCATTACTTATGAAATTATAAAGGAAAAATTTATGAAAGGAAAAATAAAAAATTGTAGGGAAATGTATTTCATGGATTCCAAGAAGAAAAATTCAATGAATAATCTTATTGAAGAAGAAACTGGTGAATATGATTCCAAAAATGTGGTATGTAAAAATCTTGATTAATTTTTATCCTTTTTTTCTAAAAATGTGAAAATATTTACATTAAAATATAAAGGAAAACATCCCTTGAAATGTTTTGAATATGGAGTCATTGAGAACTTTATGGATAATTGTTCTCAAAGAAATAAAGAATAGGATAGTGAGGAAGATGATATAAGGAAAAAAGATCATGGAAGAAACATGGTAATAAGGCTAAATCTTATTTCAAAGGTAGAGATAGAAAATTATCCAAATCTAAAAGGAGAGGTTTATTATCTAAAGATGATAAAGAACAAGACATTGAAGCTAAATCCAAAAATTATATTGAGAAGGATAAGAATAATTTTGCTGTAAAAATTAGCAATGAAAAATTTGGAAGAAGTAGTTCGGAATAAGAAGAAGAAACACAATTATAATTTCATCGGAAATAATAATTTAAAGCATGTTTGAGAAAGATTGGGAGGCTTAATAAAGAAATCAGGAAGATGAAAAGTGAAGACTCTTCAAAAAACAATCAATATTTTTTTAATGATGATAAATTCATTATTCTGGAAGATATTTATGATTTGAAGAAATATCTTGAGAAAGAAAAGAATCATAATGAAAAACTTGAAGTAAAGTTCAAAGAAAAAGAAGGTGAATTGTACATTTTCAAAAAAACATTCCAAATATGAACAGAGCGCTACAAGTTTAAATAATTCTATCTTTGGAGTTAGTAAAAGCTCTTTAAATTGTAAACATGATAAGGATAAAAAAATTTCTTTCAAAGGTCAATAATAAATTTGAAATTATTTCTGAGAATAATAAATCTGGGAAAGTTATGTATGTGGCCAAGACCAACAAATTGGAGAAGTCAAAAGTTTCTAAAAATTATGAATTCCTAAAAATTTCTATTACTTCTATTTATGATAAGGAAAAAAATAAAACTGATCAGAAAAAGAAGATTCTAACTGATGACAAAAAGGTTGGTAGTCAACAAAGTCTTGATATAAAATATAAAAAGGTTGCTGATAAACATACTCACAACTCTGAGAAGTATGGAAGTTTCATAGGAAAACATTCCTTCTATGGATATTGCTGGTATTGTGGTGGATTTAGACATATTTTAACGACCTGACTCTTTGGCAAAGGTACGGATCATTAGTTTTGCTTTCAAATATTTCCTTTAAGCTTGATTAATGTGTGTAACATTCTAAGGAAGGTTCGGGGAGTGTTCGGGGCTTTTTCGGAGCCCAGGAGTTTGAGATTTGGAGTTTCAGACTGAGGCACACAGTTTTCACATGACATGAATAGTAAAATCACACGGTTTGGATAAACCATGTAGCCCTGCATTCCGGAGGCAGTGAGGTGCACATGGTTTGCGCATGGTTTGGTAAACTGTGCGCCTAAACTGTGTGACCCTAATCTGGGTAAAAATTTACAATTTTTACCTTAATTCTATTTAATCCTAAAACCCATTCTTTCTTCTTCCTGTGGACAGAACCAGAGGGGAGCCTCCTTTGAGCTCCAAAACCCTCTCCTCACTCATTCTCTTGTCGTTTCTTCCCCTGGTGTCCGTTATTCGATCTGTCGAAGGTGTTGGATCACCCTTGGTAAGTATAACCTCATGCACCCCTTTCTCCTCGGAAAATATTTCCTACAGTTGTGTTATTTTGATGCAAGCTCATATGCCCTATTTTTAGGGATTTGGACTAAAACATAGATCTCTTCCAACCTGTTGAAAATATGAGGTCGATATCAAGAGAGCCTACATCTACAGCCCTAAGGTAGGTGTTCATGTGTTCTCCTTTTGGGTTTTCTGTCACTTTGGGTTTATAACATCATGTTGGGGGTTGTCTTTCCCCAAACCCCTTATTTATATTGACCGCTTACTATCTAAATGACCTGACCTGTATGGGATGGGATGGATGAATATAACCTTGTTAGGGCGTTTAGAGGAGGTATGGACCGGGAGTGGTAAACCATAGGTGTTATGCCTTGAGTTTTGCCCCTTTCTCAACTTTGAACCTTAACGATATGACTTGAAAGTACATTTTCCATGTTAGGAAAATGAGATAACCTAGTTAGAGGTTGGCTAGGATGAGATAGCCTGAACCCCTTGAATGAATTGAAGTGTATGTATGCCATGCTTTGATAACGTGATATGATATAAGATGTAATTCCCTATACATTATGATGTGAATGGTTAAGCTTTTCTGTGTTGACATGCTTGTGATAACCCATGTTGGGCGGGAGGCATTCTTTCCCCGTGCCAGATGAATCTCTATGTGTTGGGCGGGAGGCATTCTTACCTCGTGCCAGATAAAACTCTATGAAACAGGATGAGAGGAATTTATACCTCGTGCTTATATAACCTTTATGGATGGGAGGCATTTCTACCCCACGCCAGCTACAACGATTGAGGATGAGAGGAATTTATACCTCGTGCCTATATAACCTTTATGGGTGGGAGGAATTTCTACCCCACACCGGCTACAGTGCTTATGGACGAGAGGCATGCTTACCTCATGCCAGTGATAACCTATATGTATGTAATTATACTCAGGTGACTTGTTCAGATTTCCAGCCTTCAGCTGAAGCAGTTAGACCCGCCAGGTGTCCTTCCAGAACCTGAGCGGGAGTGTTGTTTATTTACTTTGATTTGCTTACTTGTAGTATATTACTCATTGTTGCATGAGAACACCTATTTGGATTACACGTAGACACCGTTGGTGGTGGACTACTGAGACTTGTCTCACACCCTACCCGGGTGGCCTATTGGGAACCCGTGTAGACTTTACTGTTGTAGGTACTAGTAGGGGAAAAGGCCCAGCGTCAGGTTGTTGATACATGAATGTTCTAGATGGATTTCCATAGCAGAGGATCGAGCTTGGCTAGAGATGCTCATGGACTATTTTTTTTCTTTTTGTATTACTGCATAGCATGCTTGTCTTCTATTTCCATTGAATCAGCATTCCATGCATCCATTTTGTATCAGACACTGCCTATGAGGCTTTTGTATACTTATCAGGGTTTTCCTTACTTTTGTTGTTCGGTTTGTATGTTTCCCTATTTCTCCTGTTATCCATTGGTTGTGTTTCCACTATCTATATTACTTTGCTATTATACCGCTGTGTACTCTGACATGGGGGTATAGTCTCCCCACTGACTTACCATTACACCCCCGCTGCTAGTTGGCAGCCCCTGGCCTACGGGGAGATGAGCCAGGGGTTATGTGGCCAACCAGGCTCGGGGCTCGGGTTGATGGGAAACCGGGTCCGGGACGTCACAAAGTGGTATCAGAGGTTTTTTTTCTTGCTTGCTTTACTATTTGGCGATGAGAGACTTGGAGACCAGGAACTCTTAGGGACTTAGTTATAAGTCGTGCTTGGGCGTCGCGAACCCATGTATGGGGAAAATACCAAGTTGCCTGAATTATTTTGTTATTGATTCTGCTATTTACTATTGATACCGTTTCATCGTTGGGTGCTTCACATGATTTGTGATGTTAATGACTTTTACGAGATTGAAATTTGTGTTTCATGGTTTGACCCGATGAAATGAGGGTTATGCATTAGAACATGCATCATGGTTGGCACAATATGATTAGTTCATGAATTTTTCCATGCCAGGTCTAAATTTTCAGCGAGCATTCCTTATTTGTTATTTCCATGCCATTCCAATATGTGTGCAACTGTGCTAACCCTCCTTGCAGGTTGTGAATTGAGGAATGAGGTGGTTTTAGTGGGTGTCACTCTTTGGTTCATAAGGTGTATAGGCCCTTATGGATCGGAAAATGACATTCCAACTAAACCAATCATTTGTTTTAAAAGAAATTAAAATGTTTGTTTATTAGTAGTAAATGATAAATGACATTCAAGTGTGTGTCATCTTTCAATTCATGAGGAGTATGGGCCCTTATGGTCTGGGAAATTCCATATCACTAGATTAAGTTAAATTTGATCAGTTGTGGGTTTTTTCTAAGAATTCCTATGGGTATGGATAGGTGATCTTAGGGGTAGGAAGGCATAGTACATGTCCTAGCTTCTAGATTTCAACCATTAACTTGTTGTTTTCTTCTTTTGAGATGTTCATTTGCCATTGTAGCACTATGCCTCTGAGACGCCCTCGAGTCACACGTGTTGAAGGCGGTGACGATCACGTTCCTGAGGTGGCGGGTCCTGAGCTGCCAGCCGATATTCCTATCGAGCCACCTGTGTCTCCTCTTGTTATTCCTGAGATGGGCGTCGATGCCCAGTTTCGTGAGAGCTTTTTTCATTTGATGCAAAGTGTGCAAGGTGGAGTGCGACCTACCCCGAGTATGGAAGAGTTGACCCGTGAGTTTCAGTCGTAGTATCCTCCTACGTTTATGGGAGATGGAGGACCTTTTGCTGCGGAGTCCTGGTTAGAGGCTATTCTGAACATCTTTGAGCACCTTGAGACGCCTCCCGAGCGGAGGGTCAACCTCGCAACTTATATGCTACGGGGTTAAGCCAAGAGGTGGTGGGACATCATCACCCAGTCGGGACAGTAGAGAGATATGGTCTGGGATGATTTCCATACCATCTTCTTCGACTTTTTCTTTCCCCAGACTTTGAGGGCTTACAGAGCTAGGCAGTTTATGAATCTGCAGCAAGGGACCATGACAGTCATGGAATATTCATCCCATTTCACGGATTTGCAGCGTTTTGTTCCTACACTAGCTTCTGATGATCTCACAGCCACCATGAGATTTGAGGATGGGCTGTATTACGCCATCTGGTCGAAGGCTAACGTGTTCAGGTTGACATCCGTTTCAGAGATCATCAATCAGTATTTGATCACGGAGAGGAATCTGAGAGATGCGGATAGTGAGAACCAGGGCGGTTTAGCACCTGAGGGTTCCAGTGGATCTGCTTCTGGGAAGAAGCTGCGTTTTGAGGACTCTCATGGTATTAGTGGTGGTCATACCCTTTTCTCATGTGGTACTCTTATCTGTCACCAATGTGGGGTGCCAGGGCATATGAAGAGGCAGTGTACGTGAAACCCAGTGGAGTGCAGAGGCTGTGGTAGGTTGGGACATCTCCACCGCTTCTGCAGGACTTTTCCCCCAGGGTCCAGTGAGCAAGGATCTATGCCTGGGATACGATCTGGCGCTAGATCGGCAGGTTCACATCAGTCAGGCAACTGGAATACCGTCGGCCGATCAGGTTGTGCTGGCAGCCGAGGCAGGGGTAATCAGGCATATGACTCTCAGCACCAGTAGGGCAGGTCTGCTCAGGGTAGCCAGGCTGTGACTCAGGGTCGTGGTACCGGCCAGTTGTATGCAGTCGATCCTGCGCCACAAGAGCAGTACGCCAGACCATCTACTATACGAGGTATGATTCTAGTTGCCTCTACATTAGTATCTACTTTGTTTGAAACAGGTGTTTCTCACTCTTTTATATCGGAGGCGATTGTTGGAAGCTTGGGCCTTGACATTGAGTCATATCATGGTATGATCGCGCTAGATACCCCTTTAGGTGTACGTTCAGAGGGCGTTCAGCGTTGTTAGAATTTTCCCCTAGAGGTGGGCGGTTACCTTTTCGTGTGGAACCTGTATGTTCTGGATATGGCAAGTTTTGATGTGATCACTAGTGCAGAAAAAGTTATTTACGTCACCATTTTTTACGTCGGTTATATATAACCAACGTGAGAATCTGTGAAACGTGGTTTTTTACGTCGGTTATTTAATAACAGACGTAACAAATGCGTTGAGTAGCTTTTTAACAACGATTATTTTAATAACTGATGTTACAAATCATGTGTGTTTGGTTTTTACGTCGGTTATTTTATAACCGACGTAAAAAACCAAAGCGCGGGGGTTTTTTACGTCGGTTTTTAAATAACCGACATTATAAATTTAAAAAATAGTTTATAACGTCGGTTATTATATAACCGACATTATAAAACATTTAAAAAATTAAAGCCCCGTGGACTTTCATTTACGTTTTTTCGATCGACAGTCTGTCGACTCGTCTCTCTCGCACGATAAACCCTAATCGGCTCGTCGATCGACCTGCGTTAAACTCATTTTGGCTTCATCGTTTATCATCTTTAATCTCCTCAGATCTATCATCTCAACTCACAACACTCAAGTAAGCATTCCACGAATTTATTTTGTTCGTTTTTTTTCGAATAGTCTATATTTATGTTTTGCGATTTTTTTGTTTAAACTAGGTTAGATTCTTCCATTTCGAACCCTATTACATCTTTTTGAATATCGTTGGAACCAGACATTAGTTTTTATCTTGAGTGCCTTGTTTTTGTATTTCTTTATAAAACAAATTTTGATATATTACCTTTCATTTAATGACTCAAAATCCTCCTATGTTGGAAACATATTTGGGGTTATTTATTGAAGGACTATGGTGCGATTAAGGAAAGATTTGGAATATTTCATGATTTGACCGGTTTGAATTTAATTATCAAAAAGAAATTTGAGGTATGGTTGATTCTTCCATTCCTTTTATCCTATATTTCATTTAACGCTCAGGTTTATCTAACAATTTTGTAGTTGGATAACCAATAATGTTTATGTGATTAGAGAATTAAAAGAAATTATCATCATATATAGTGAATCATCCTTGTTGAGTGTCTTATCATAGAATAGGAATCAATCATCCATATTGAAGATGTCATTTTTTAGAAAACAGAAACCATTAATGTAAACCATTTATCATTCATTAATTGAACTAAAATAAATATTTACACATGAGTTATAATGGAACATAATAAAATAAATATTTATTATTCACCCTCATAGAGTCTAATAAATCTATGATAAACCATTTGTTTTCTTTAATGGAAACAAATTCACTTTTACCCACTTTGTATTTTTAGAAGACACTAAACTCCCTTATAATTTCACCCTTCTGGGAAGTATTAAACATCATTATATCCCTTTAAAAAATCTAAATGTCATAGAAATATCGTGCATCCATTTTGTCTTATAGGACTCTACTATAGATAAGTATACCATTTTTTATATTATTAGTTATGATAAAATCTATCATAACATCATTAATATATGTTTATAAAAATGGGAATATCACAATTCTCATGATTTTAGTTGAGAATAATGATAATTTTTTTTATTAATGATAATATAGACATGGGTAATTTTACAAAAAGAATGTGAACTTGAATAATGAATGTTACTTATATGTATTTCACAAGATTTTTTGATTTTATGTTACAAAACTAATTGATGATCGAATACAACAAATAATTGCACCACCAACCAAAGTGAAACCAGTGTATTATTCTATTTTAGAAATTCAGGATTCAATCAATGATATTGTGATTTATTTATTTTTTAGAGTTTCTGAATCAAGATACTAGATTCTATTTCAAATGGGTATTCGTTTTTTTTTTATGTTTCACGATTTTATTTGATGTAGGTTTTTATTTTTCATGGATTACTTCATAAAGTGGTCTCAGTTCATTTGATTTTGTGTTTCCTTTGACACCATCCCCCCTCAATGACTATGATCTCTCATTGCCAGTTTTTCTCTAATTGTTCTCTCATACACCTTTTGGATTTTATGGTTGATTACAAACATATTTATTCAAATATTTAAGCTGGATTATATGCATTTTTTAGGATTATATTGCTATTTTATGCCACTTTATTTATTATTCTATCCAATACTAAGACCCTTTCTAGTAAGAAAAATTTCATAAGAAATACGATTGGACTCTTCATCATATTTCATGAAACATTTTTAATAATATCACGTTTTAAAAAAAAATATGTTATATAAAAGATGTGGAAATGGGTGGTGTCCGTGGGGGTGTCCAAGGGGGTGGGTGGGTGTGAGTGGTTGTCCACAGGGGTGGGGGCCTGTCCAGAGGGTTTGGGGGGTTGTCCGAGGGGGTGGGGGCTGTCCAAGGGTTGGGGTGTCCAGGGGGTGTTCAAGGGGTTGGGGTGGGGGTGGTGTCCAGGAGGGGTGGGCGTGCTGTCTAGAGGGTGGGGGGCTGTCTGGAGGTTTGGGGGTGTCCAGGGGTGGTCCAAGGGGGTGGGTGGGTGTGGGGGTTGTCCAAGGGGGTGGGGGCCTATCCAGAGGGTTTTGGGGGTTGTCCGGGGGGTGGGGGTGATTCTCAAGTTTAATCCATTTTCTCCAATTTTCTATCAACTATGTAGGCGGCATGGTTTTCTTTGATTTAATGAAATTTGAAACTGTTATATCTAACTATATTTTGTTTTAAAAATAATATTCAAGCATATTTTCTTAAATACCCATAGATTTGTTTTATATTTTAAATTGTTTTACATTCAAATTATGATTTTTTTCATATAAACATATATTTGTCTTATCTTAAAAATATATATTTTGTGTTGATATTTGTTATAGGTAATAATGAGTCGAAGTTGGATTATAGCACATTGAATGAGCAATGAATTTGAGTAAGGTGTTGATGCCTTTTTGGAATTTGCAAAACGAAATGTTCCAAGGAGTGACATTTTTTTCTGTCCATGCCTAAAATGTTTGAATATGAAGAAGTTGAAAATTAGAGAGATAAAAGATCATTTGATTTGTCATGGTTTTAATCCGAGTTACAGCCCTTGGATTTGGCATGGTGAAACTGGATGGAATGTCACTGATGATGATGATTCGCAAGATGGAAACTCCGATGGAATTGAAGAAATGATTCGCGATATTGTAGCAGAACAAATTGAGATAGAACCGGCAGTTGCACGTCTATATGGTGATGCTGAAAAACCATTATATCCTAGTTGTACAGATTTTACAGTTTTGTCAGCGGTGATAAGATTGATTAACCTGAAGGCAAAACATGGATGGAGTGAAAAAAGTTTTACAGAGCTGCTACAATTGATGAAAGACATTCTTCCAAAAGATAACGATCTTCCAGATTCACATTACAAAACCAAGAAAATATTATACCCGATGGGATTGGGATACAATAAAATACATGCCTGTCCGAATGACTACATTATATATAGGAAGGAATATGAATTTCTATCATAGTGTCCTAAATGTGGGACATCACGGTATAAGGTGAAAGAAAAATCACAGGCTAGTGTAGAGATTACAAATCTCCCTTCAAAGGTATTTTGGTATCTTCCTATAATTAATCGTTTCAAACGTTTATTTTCTAATTCACATGATGCAAAAAGGTTAAGATGGCATGCTAAAGAGCGGGTATGTGATGGAAAAATACATCATCCAGCTGATTGTCCACAATGGAAGAAAATTTATGCGCAGTATTCTACATTTGGAAATGAAATTAGAAATCTCAGACTAGGGTTTTGCACAGATGGAATGAATCCATACCGAAACCTTAGTAGCACACATAGTTCATGGCCTATTTTATTGGAAATTTACAACCTCTCTCCTGAAGTTTGTATGAAGCGCAAATATGTCATGTTGAGTATAATGATCTCTGGTCCAAAGAAACCTGGTAATGATATTGATGTTTACATGTCACCGTTGATTGATGATTTGAAACTGTTATGGGCTGATGGTATTAGGGTGTATGATTCTTATAAAATGGAATATTTTCAACTGCATGTAGTGCTTCTGTTCACTATAAATGACTTCCCAGCGTATGGAAATTTGTATGGATACAGTGTTAAAGGGCATAAAGAATGTCCAATTTGCGAACAACAGACGTCATATTGTCAATTGCATCATGGGAGGAAAACAGTGTACATGGGTCATCGAAAGTTTTTGTCTATGGAACACCCTTATAGAAGACTAAAAAAGGCATTCAATGGCTCACAAGAATTTGATACTACTCCAAAACCTTTATCCCCTGATCTGTATTTTGAGAGGGTGAAAAACTTTGATGTGACATTAGTAAAGACACAGAAATCTGGTAATGATAGACATATTTGGAAGAAAAGGTCAATTTTTCTTTGAGCTACCGTATTGGAGGTATCATGAAGTTAAACATAATATTGATGTCATGCACTTGGAGAAGAATATCTGCGATTATTTGATTGCAACATTGTTAGATATTAAATGAAAGACTAAAGATGGGTTGAATGTAAGATTAGACTTACTATCAATGGGAATACGTTTGGAGTTAGCTCCCACTCCTAAAGGAAGATGAACATTTCTTCCCCCGGATTGTCATTAATTATCGAAGAGGGAGAAAATTAGCTTCTATCAGTGTCTTCATGATACCAAAGTGCCTCAAGATTATTCTTCTAATGTAAAAAATTTTGTCTCATTGAAGGACTTGAAGTTGATAGGTATGAAATCACATGATTGTCACATCATGATGCAACAAATTCTACCAGTTGCATTGCGTGGAATATTGCCCATTCGTGTTAGAAAGATTATAATGAAGTTGTGTTATTTTTTCAATTCAATTTGTAACAAGTCGATTGATGTGAATGCTTTGAACATTTTGGAAAAGGATGCAATTTTTATACTTGGTCAATTGGAAATGTATTTTCCTCCAACTTTTTTTGATATAATGGTGCATTTAATGATTCATCTGGTTTGAGAAATAAAGTTTTGTGGACTTGTATATCTTCGTTGGATGTATCCTTTTGAAAGTTATATGAAAATGTTAAAGGGGTATGTTAAAAATCTATATCGACATGAATCCTCCATTATTAAAAAGTATATTTCTGAGGAGGTAGTAGAGTTTTGTACGAGCTACTTGGCTACGGCGCAACACATAGGTTTGCCTCTATCTCTCCATGAATGAGTTAATAATGAGGGAAAGGGGATTCGCGGCTTGAAATTCAAATCATTGTCAGCTGAATAGATGAAGAAGTTAGAATCATACATCTTGAATAACATAGCTAATGCTCAACTGTATATCACATTGCATATTAATGAGTTGAAACAATGTCATCCAAAGAAGAAAGAAATGTGGATTTTGAATGAGCACAACAAAACTTTTTTGTCATGGATTAAAAAGACTTTGCTTGGTATATCAGATGTATCAGAGACATTAAAATGTATAGTGGGTGGTCTATGTTTAAATGTGATAACATGGTCCGGTTATGACATTAATGGTTATACATTTCATACGAAAGCTAAGGACAACAGAAGTGAAGTTCAGAATAGTGGTGTATTGGTGTTTGCAGAAGCAATGCATTTTTTGAGTGCTAAGGACAAAAACCCAATTTCTGTATCAAGTGCATATTATGGAGTGATTGAAGACATATGAGAGGTTGATTACTTTAAAATTAAAGTTCCCGTTTTTAACTGTAAATGGTTTAACGGTAACAACAGTGTCAGACATGATGAATTTGGAATGATACTTGTTAATATGAATAGATTGGAAGACACAGCTGATTCTTTTATAATGGAAACACATGCAAAACAAATTTTCTATGTAGTAGATCAATCAAATATGCAGTGGGTTGTTGTTTTACAAGGGAAAAACAATATGTTGGTGAGGATGAAGTTGATGAATATGCTGATTTATGTGAGATCCCTACTTCCACGGAAAGATTAACAGAACATAATGATGATCATGTTGAAGACATAGTTTGTGCCATAAGGAACGATCACGATGAAGGAATTTGGGAAAACAATCCATTTGTACATTCCTAAAATTACAGGTAACATATGTTTATTTCTTGTTTACATTTATTTTTTCCATAAATGTTAGATATTGTAAGTTTTCTATTTATTAAAACATGTTTTAAAACAAAATAAGTATATGTTTTTGTTTGTTTTAAGTTTGTTTAGTTTACTTTATCATGTTTATAACCATTACATGAATTATATATCTATTTTTTTTTCAATGACAATTACTTTACCATTTTTACCATGTTTTCCAAGTTTACCATTTTTACCATGTTTACCATCTTGACCATATTTACCATCTTTACCATCTTTACCATTGTTTAACATGCTTACCATATTACCAATGTTTACTATTATGTAACTTAGTACACTTTTCTATTTTCTAATTACAGTAGTATTAAAATATTTGAATTTGTATATTTGTGAACTGATGGTTGTTTTTTTGATGTGAAGGATAATGACAGATCATTCAGATGATCAACCACATGATTCTGGAGAGGAGCATATTGCTATTCATACCTCTGGGGATGAACATTCACATACTCCTATTATGACAAAGAGTTCAAAGGTTGGTAAACGTGGGTGCACACGTTTATAAAAATTACCACTTGCCCATACGCAGGATCAAAGGATAGTCATTGAGTTTGATGATGATGATATTCATAGAGGTCTGAATGCAAAATATTTTAAGAGTTTTGTAGAAACTCAGGCTAAGAGAAAAGTAAGCATTATGTATGATGATTGGAGAAGTGTGGATAAAGCGATTATCTCTCAGCTGTGGGAGACGATTTTGGTAATATATTTTGTCATTGTTTGACTATTCTTTTAATGTTTCTAGTATATATAATATGTTTAACCTCTTCTTTATCAGATGACATTTGATATTCCTGACACTGGAGGAGTCAGGAAGAAATGCTTATCATTGGCTGCCAGGAGATGGAGGGATTTCAAATCAACCCTCTCATCTGATTTCATTTATGGTCATATGAGTCATGACAATCCATGTCGTATATATCCTTTTATAGATGAAGACACATGGAGACAGTTTTTTGAAAGTAGAAGAAAAGAGTCATTTATGGTAAGGGCAATGTAAACTTTTATAAACTTTCTTATATAAATGATTTTATTAATGTTTTGTTAATGATTTCTTATTCTTAAATTACAGAAAACAAGGAAAGATCATCAGGAGATCCAATCTAAAAATGTATACCCTCATTTTTTATCTCGAGGAGGGTATGAATTATTGGAAGAACAAATGATGGAGGAAAAATTTCAACAACTAAGAGCTGAGTCTTCAAGATCTGGAGAGGTGGCCCCTCCATCCCCTCCATCTAGACATGAAAAATGGAAGAGAGCTCGGAAGGGGAAAAAAGGGCAATATCTTTCGGAAGAATCGATAATCGTAGATGAGAGGATTGTAAGATATCTATTTTATTTATTTAAGTTAACTATTTTATTCATATAATTTCAATCATTACAGAAATGTTCAATTAATTAATAGAGAACTCTCTTGAGGAGCAGAGTTCAGAGGGGACATTTACAGCTACTGGGAGGGAAGATATTTTATTTACAGCATTGGGAAGGCCCGAACATCCTGGTCGTGTAAGAGGATATCTGGCATGTGTATCGGTAAGAAAAGTGTTTCCACGTTCTTCAACTTCTAACATTGAGGGGGTTTATAAAAAAAATAGAATCCTTGGAGGCTGAAATTCATAATATTAATGCGAGAATGGAGGACAAGAATAGAGAGTCGGTGCAGTCTATGTTTGCATAAATGCAAGGACAATTTCAGACTATAGCTCCCACTCCTCCACCTCCCCCTGCAGACCCCATTATTTATCCTCCACCTCCGCCAGTATCCCCCACTCCCCCACCTCAGCCTATGGACCCCATTTTTTATCCTACGCCTCTGCCGCAGCTTCCTACTTATTGCGAGTTGTATGTTGATGATTATCAACATCATATAGTAGCATATGGGTTGGTATATTGAATATGAGATATAGTTCATCATCAACAATTAGAGGTAGATAATCAGAGGGTCACTACACAGGATATTATAGATAGATCAGCTAGGGTACCAATACCTACAGATGAGGTGGCGACATTTGGACAGAGTATCGGTCATTTTTTAATTTGTCCATCCATACTTCTTCGACTCATTACCATAGAGGTATGAATGTTATATCTTTTATTTTATTTTTTTATTAAAGTTGTTTTATCATTTGAAAACTAATATATTTTTCAATTTTTTTTACAGGAATACTTCAAAGGTAACAAAATATTGTATAGACAACAACAAAGAAAAATGGCTATGACATCAAATACAAATTCAAATGGTATTGATATATTGTCAAGATATTCAAATTTTTTTCGAGTTATTATGAGTTTCCAATGGAAGCTCATGTTTTTGGATGTGAAATAAGAGTGGGGATTATAAAAACTGATATCATGGAGCTTGTTACTGGAGATAAGTTGGGCATCAACGTGGTGCAAATTTTTTCCATGTAAGTCTTAACACCTTTTCCCTGTGTTATATTTATTAAAAATGTATACTTATATATGTTTTGTATTAGGTATCTTTATAAAATTTGTGAGAGGAATGAGCTGATAGAAGTATATGGATTCATGGACCCGCAATTGATTTCCCCTGAAGCATGTGCATTGAATGAGGAACAAAGAATGGTTTATATTGCTGAAATATTTGAAAAGAATATAATCACACAATGTTGGATGATGTATTTCTGTGAGAGGTATGAAACACATTTCTCTCAAAGAGTTAACTATCTTTTAACATAAAAAACCACTAACGTCAAATTTCTTTTTATCAGTGATCATTGGATGTTAGGGGTTTTTTGCCCAAGGGAGAAATCCCTTTATTGGATATTCTCTGTCCATGGTGATGTGCGGAAAATTTTTAAGAATATATTGGAAAAGTAAGTTTCATTTTCTCAATAGTTTTATATATTATAATGAATTTTAAATTTACCCCATTCGTATTATTTTCTAACAGTTCATGGGCCTACTTTCAAAAAAACATAAACAAAAGAGGTTCAAAGATCAAATATGTAAATGCGAAGGTAAATATCCATTTATAATTTTTACTTTTTGATTTATTACATAAAAATAATATATTTAATTTACACTCATTCAAAAAGAATTGTCATGAACAACAAGGCCTCGTCGAATGCGGATATTATATGTTAAGATTTATGTATGAAATAATAACAACTGGGACAGTTGTGAATTTTGACCTGGTACGATTTCCTCTTAAACTTTGCCATAATATTTCAATTTGATTTATTCATTATACACGTTAACTACTTTCTTTTTCATTTGTAGATTTTTGATGACCCTAAACCCTATACTGCTGAAGACATCAAACACTTACAAGTGGAGTGGTCAAATTATTTTACAGGTTTGATTGACTTTTAGTTGTTTGTAATGTAAAATGTAATTTTGAATATTGTCGTTGTAATTGTGTATTTGGTAGTTGTTTAGGTTGGATTTAGTTTTTTTTAAGTTGATAGTGTAAGTTTTGAATGTTATATAAGTGAATGTTTAATTTTTCTCTTCTTCTTGTTTTGGTTTACTTATGATGGTTTTTCTGGTATGGATTTGGGTCTGTGGGGGAGGGGTTTCAAGGGTGTGGGGGTGTGTTCAGTGGGGTTGGGGGTGTCCAGCGGTCTGGGAGGGTTGTCCGGTGGGGTGGGGGGACATTCCAGGGGGGTGGTAGGGATGTCCAGGGGTGTGGGAAGGTGGTCCAGGGGTGTGGGAGTTCTTTCCAGGGGTGGAGGGTATACATGAGGGTGGGGGGTTGTCCAGGGGTGTGGTGGGGGCTGTCAAGTGGGGTGAGGGGGTGAGGGGGTGCTTTTCAGGCGGGTGGGAGGTTTTTGAGGGGTGTTTGGGGTTGTCCGGGGGTCGGGGCAGTCTAGGAGTGTGGTGGGGGCTCCAATGGGGTGGGGGAGGGCTGTCCAAGGGGTATACATGAGGGTGGGAGCTCCAATGGGGTGGGGGAGGGCTGTCCAGGGGGTATACATGAGGGTGAGGGCTCCAACGGGGTGGGGGAGGGCTGTCCATGGGGTATACATGAGGGTGGGGGCTGTCTAGGGGGTAAGTTTTATATGTTATCAATGTACATGATTAATTTTGATCTACTTCTGTTTTTGTGGTACGATTTCTTGATTTGTTTTCTGGTTGATTCTCGTGGAGAGCAAATGACTTCATTCAATTAAAAAAAAAATTGGGTTTATCACGTTGGTTATTTAATAACCGACGTGATAAAAGGCCTGGGAAATGGTTTATCACGTCGGTTATTTAATAACCGACGTGATACAAGGCCTGGAAAATGGTTTATCACGTCGGTTATTTAATAACCGACATGATAAAAGGCCTGGAAAACGGTTTTTCAGTTCGGTTATTTAATAACCGACGTGATAAACCACCTCCCCCGGGTTTATCACGTCGGTTATTTAATAACCGGCATGATAAACCCCCTCCCCCCATTTTATCACGGTGGTTATATAATAACCGACGTGATAAACCCCCCTCACCCCGGTTTATCACGGCGGTTATATAATAACCGACGTGATAAACCCCCCGCCCCCATTTTATCACGCCGGTTGTTTAATAACCGATGTGATAACCCCCCCCCCCCCGGTTTATCACGGAAGTTATATAATAACCAACGTGATAAACCCCCCACCCCCCGGTTTATCACCTCGGTTCTTTAATAACCGACATGATAGACCATTTCCCCGTCCTTTTATCACGTCGGTTTTTTAATAACCGACGTGATAAACCATTTTCCAGGCCTTTTATCACGTCGGTTGTTAAATAACCAACGTGATAAACCCTTCCCATTTTATTTATCACGTCGGTTCTAAAATAACCGACGTCATAAACATTGCGAATTTATGTTTTTTACATCGTTTTTTAAATAACCGACGTCAAAAACGTTATTTATAACGTCGCCCATATTAACATCGGCTAGAAACCGACGTAAAAAATAAAAAATAACCAACGTAAAAAACGTTTTCTGCACTAGTGGATAATCGGGATGGATTGGTTAGTTCCCTATAGATCCCAGATTGACTGCTATCGTCGGAGGGTGATGTTTACGTCACTAGAGGGTGACACGTATATGCATAAGGGAGAATGGGATCTTAGTGCGACATGAGCAGGACCGAAACATCAGAGTTTAGGCAGTGTCACGGCACAGGTTGCCAGTCTTTATCTCGATGAATAAGGGTTACAATCCTCTGTTTATCCTCCCATGGTAGAGCACTTCAGTGATGTCTTTCTTGATGATTTCTCTGGCCTACCTCCAGTGCGAGAGGTGGATTTTACTATTGTTCTTATACCAGGAGCAGCACCAGTGACCATTCCTCCTTATAAGATGGAACCTAAGGAACTCCTGGAGCTCAAGAATCAGTTGGAGGACCTGGAAGCAAAAGGCTTTATACATCCCAATACCTCTCCTTGGGGATCGGCGGTCCTCTTTGCCAAGAAGGCAGATGGTACCCTTCGTCTTTGCGTGGATTACTGTAAGTTAAATCAGCTGATGATTAATAATCGGTATCATTTACCTTGAATTGATGACCTCTTTGATCATCTCCGAGGATCGAAGGTGTTTTCAAAGATAGATTTGAGGTCGGGCTATCACTAGGTGTGGGTTAGGACTTTGGACATACCCCGCACGGTGTTTAGGAGTAGGTATGGTCTCTATGAGTACCTAGTGATGACGTTTGGGCTTACGAATTCACCTGCAGTGTTTATGTCTCTTATGAATCGGATTTTTCACCCTTACCTTGATTCTTTTGTGGTTGTATTTTTGGATGACATATTAGTCTATTCACGCCCGAGACACGACCATGAAACTCATCTTGAGATCGTGCTGAATACACTAAGAGAGCATCAGCTTTATGCTAAGCTCAGTAAATGCCACTTTTGGATAAATAAGGTTCACTTCCTGGGTCACATTATTTCTGAGTCTGGAGTTTCAGTTGACCCTCAGAAGGTGAGTGTTGTAGTCTCTTGGGTGCAACCTAATAATGTCTTCGATATCAAAAGTTTCTTGGGGATTTCTAGATATTATAGGCAGTTCATTTAGGACTTTTCACGCCTATCAGCACTGCTTACAGCTTCGACCAAAAAGGGGGTGAGATTCGAGTGGTCGGAACCTTGTGAAACAACATTTCAGGAAATTAAGGGCAGACTGACTTCGGCGCTGATACTGATCTTACCGGATCTGGGAAGGGATTATACGGTCTATTGTGACGCGTCAGGTATCGAGCTTGGAGCTGTCTTGATGCAGGACGAGTGAGTCATTGCGTATGGTTCTCGTTAGTTAAAGCCTCATGAATGGAATTATCTGATGCACAACCTCGAGCTCGCAGTAGTTGTACATGCCTTATGCTGTTGGAGACACTATTTTTTGGGAGAGCATTTTGTGGTATTCACTGACCACAAAAGCCTCAAATATATCTTCACTCGGCGAGATCTAAATCTCAGGCAACGCAGGTGGGTTGATTACTAGAAATCTTTTGATTTCAAATTGGACTACACTCCAGGGAAAGGAAATTCAGTAGCCGATGCGCCGAGTCAGAAAACTCAGTCACAAGTAGTTCGGGAATCTGATGAAGAGTGGAATCTGATGGCCCTATTTTCGAAGATGCACGTTGAGGTTCAGGAGGGTCAGGGTCATACTGTTCTCTTAGCCTTAGTAGTGACATCTACTCTTTTGGAACAGGTCAGGTCTAGATAGTTATCGGATCCGGAAGGCCTTGTTTTACGAGAAAGTGTCATTGACGATGCATCTACAGATTGGACCGTGGATGAGAGTGATACTTTATTGTTCTGTGGGCGGGTATGGGTCCTAGAAAACATCAGAGAGGAGCTGATGAGGGATTTTTATGCCTCAGCATGGGCAGTTCACCCAGTCATCACCAAAATGTTTCGTGATTTGCGACAACAGTGCTGGTGCCCTAGCATGAAGTGGGAGATAGCCAGTTTCATCACGCGTTGTTCCACCTGTTAGCAGGTGAAGGTGGAACATCAGCGTCCGGCTGAGATTTTGCATCCGTTGTCCATTCTAGAGTGGAAATGGGATTATGTTTCTATGGACTTTGTAACTGCATTACCCAGGTCACCTCGTGGCAATGATGCAGTATGGTTTATCGTCGACCGCCTGACGAAGGTCGCGCATTTCTTACCTGTGCGAGAAACATTCATGGTTGACGACATGGGAAGAATGTATGTCAAGGAGATAGTGCACCTTCATGGAGCACCTTGTTCGGTTGTTTTAGACAGATATCCTCATTTTACATCTCGGTTTTGGCAGGGTTTACAGAAGGCTTTAGGTACGCAGGTACTTTTGAGTACGGCCTATCACCCACAAACTGACGAATAGACCGAGCAGACTATATAGGTAATAGAGGATATGTTACATGCATGTGTTCTATATTTTGGAGGTTCATGGTAGAAACACATTCCTCTTTTTGAGTTCAGTTATAACAATAGCTTCCAGGCTACCATGAATATGGCTCCCTATGAAGAATTATATGGTAGGCCTTGTCACTCACCTTTGTGTTGGCTTGAAGCAGGGGAGGCAGTTGTTCTAGGACCATGTCTGGTGGAGGAGACTACCGAGAAGATACAACTTATCAGGAAGCGTATGCAGACAGCTCAATCTAGAAAACAGTCTTATGCTAACAAGCACCGACGACCTATTGAGTTTGAGGTCGGGAACCGGGTTTTCTTGAAGGTCTCGCCCAGTTTAGGGAAGAGACGTATTCAGAAGTAGGGTAAGCTTTCACCAAGGTTCGTAGGACCCTTTGAGGTGGTGAAGCGGATCGGACCAGTAGCTTACCAGCTTGTGATTCTACAGAGATATCAGGCCATGCACAATGTTTTTCATGTATCTCAGCTTCACCGGTACTTTTCATATCTGACTCATGTGTTTCTACCTCATGAGGTTGAACTGGATATGGATGCTTCCTTCGAGGAGTATCTGATGCGAATTGTCGACCGGAGCATGAAGACACTCCGAGGCAGGTCCGTTCCTCTTGTACGGGTGCTATGGCAGCACGGCCGGGTGCAGGATGAGACCTGGGAGCGGGAGGCTGATATACGATCTCAATGGCTGGATCTTTTCGCTGGTGACACCTCTTTACCCTCAGAAGACCAACTTGGGTATTAGTTTCTTTAAGGAGGGGAGGTTTTAATGACCCAACTCATTGGAAAAGGTACATATTGTTAGTTTTTCTTTCAAATATTTCCTTTAAGCTTGCTTAATGTGTGTAACATTCTAAGGAAGGTTTGGGGAGTGTCTGGGGCTTGTTGGGAGCCCGGGAGTTTGAGATTTGGAGTTGCAGACTGAGGTGCATGGTTTGCGCACGGCATGAATAGTAAAGTTGCACGGTTTGGATAAACCATGAAGCCCTGCATTCCGGAAGCAGTGAGGTGCACACGGTTTGTGCATGGTTTTGTAAACTATGTTCCTAAACCATGCGACCCTGATCTGGGTAAAAATTTACAATTTTTTCCTTAATTCTATTTAAGACAAAAACCCATTCTTTCTTCTTCCCGCAGACAGAACCAGAGGGGAGCCTCCTTTGAGCTCCAAAACCCTCTCCTCGCTCATTCTCTTACCGTTTATTCCCCCAGTGTCTGTTCTTCGATCTGTCAAAGGCGTTGGATCACCCTTGGTAAGGCTATCCTCATGCACCCTTTTCTCCTTGAAAAGTATTTCCTACAATTGTGTTATTTTGATGCAAGCTCATATGCCCAATTTTCAGGGCTTTGGACTAAAACTTAGATCTCTTCCAACCTGTTGCAAATCTAAGGTTGATATCAAGCGAGCCTACGTATAAGGACCCATCCTTAAACATTACTTAATATTGAATTAAATGAATAATTCACATTGAGGACCTTTTTAGGTTTAGAGTTTTAGAGAATTAGGACATAACTATTACATCTCAAAAGTTTACAAAGTAGACACTTCTACATAGTGTTCTTTTTTTACAAAACATGAACTCTTGAAAACAAAGAGTAAAGTCTGGTTCCATGTTTAAGATAGAATACCTTTTCCTTGATCCCATCCTTAACCCTATTCCACATTATGTCCTGTGAAAAACATTTCAAAAAAACTTGGGATGAGCATAAAAAGCTCAGTAAGGGATACACAAAGAAGGAAAACTATTAGTTTTTCAAAACAACAAGTAAACCATGAATACTTTATCAAAGTAATACTTTTCACCTTTATGAATTAGTAAAAACTCTTCAATTAAACAAAAAAGATCATTACTTACTCTTTTGTGACCAAAAGATTACCATAAAACCCATATAAAGAACACATATCAAATAAAGGTAACTTGGGACATAAACATACTTAAATGGAATAACCATACGGTTGACTTCCACACATATCACTAAATGGAATAGTCATACGACCGACTTTTATACCCAATGCATTGGAGGTTATAACGTAACCACCCGTCCTAGTATTCAAGGCACCACTAGTCATATGGTTTATCAGGTAACCACCCGTCCTAGTATTCACGCCACCACCCGTCATATGGTTTATCACGTAACCACCCGTCAAATGTCCAAGTACCATTATAAAATCATAAGACATAAAACAAATATAATGGAAATAAAACATTTCCACATTTCAATCACAATATATCACTTAAATATATTGCCATAAAAATCCATTATAAAAACCATTTTCAATACAAGAATACATAAAAGAGTATATGTTATTTATTTAATTTTAAAAACATTACGGCTTGTTGAGGAAGCCAAAGACCAAATAATACTCGTGACGGCGGAAAAGGTCATTGTCACCGCGTACGTTAAAATAAAAATTCCTTTTTTCGTTTAATAAAAATATTTGTAGAAAAAGATTCCTTTTGTATAAAATTAAAATTCAAAGGGGTTTATACACCGTATAAAAGAAAGTCTTGTATTAGAACAAAATATGCCTCAATGAAAGGAGATTAAGACGAAGTCCCATACCTCGTGTCCGACGTGACTCAATTGCTCTTTAATCTCCTAAATAACAAACTAAAGTTAATTTATACTTGATTAAGAACCTTTTTAAAGTTTATTATTCCTTTTATATAACTTATTTACATGTTATAAACATTATTAAATAATTTAAGTTAATAAAGTTCGTTTTGTCGATATTTGGTGCTTAAGTCAAAAATGGACTTCTTACAATCACATGTTGTTCATATACTCAAAGGTTCATTATATCCAGAATGATATTTATGATTTGGATATAATATATATAATATATATCCATAATATACATTTATTTATAATTGTACATAACATTTAGAGGTAATAAATGAAATGCACCGATCATGGAGACGGTAAGTCGTATGTACGCATGAACGCGACTTTCATTTCTATTTATTATTTAATGGAGTGAAATCATAATGATATAAAGGTATATTATAATTCCAGTATAATATCATATATAATATCATTAACTCCATCCTTTATACATCCCACATATGGCATTAACGAATCAAATCACTTTGAGGGGGCGGTAGTCCACACTTCCTAAAATGAAATTATCGTGTTTACCCATAATGGAAACCATAAAGGTATGTCATAAATGAAAAATAAATAAGCATAAAGAAAACATAAACATAATATATATCATATATAAATAGAGTTAAATCTTAATTTCCACCATGAAAGGTGTTAAAAGAAGATTGAACAATCAACGTTTCGTGAGGCAGAAATTTTCCAACCACAGAAACAGTATGTTCTTTAACCATTAGATGAAGGTGTGTGTAAGTGTAGCTTGAATCCATATCATAACAACATCCTAGTATATTTTAGATACTATTTTTGTCACAAAATAAAGGAATATAAATAGTTTATGGGGTTGGAGAAACAAAATAAAACAAAAGGACATAAGAGAAGACTTTACCTTTAAATCGGGTAACTCCCCTTGGTTTGAACCAAAAGGGTTTCTTGAAGAGCTTTCTACATAAGGGAATGATTCTAGGATGAAGAGAGGGATGTGGAGAGATAAAATGAGAAGATATTGGCCGAGCCAATGGCTTGATATGTGTGGGTAAGGTGGTAAAGTTGGGTGCCTTTTATAAGAGGGAGGAGGGGCACTCTTGGAAAGTCAAGAAATGTTACTTTATTATATAATGAGTTTCGGATTTTAAAGGTCCCACGATTATATATTTCAAGGATAAGGTGATAATAGTTCTAAATACACCCATCCAATAGGTTTTTGACAAGTTTAAGTCTTATATTTTACATTATCTTTTCATTTTATTTAAATCGTTAGTTAATGAGGTAATCGCTGCATCATCATGGTTTCATAAATAATTTAATTTATTTAATTTCTAAAAATTATAAAAAAAATCATGATGTAGTAAATCTTTTTATCTCTCCAATGAATATTTATAGTCGAAAATTTAACTTATATAACTTCATGTAATAATTGTTTTAGTAAAACAACACATGTTTGTGACAATTTTATTTTTACTTTAAATAAAAAGTTATTAATGTCATTTTCTTACCCAAGTGGCTCCATGGGGTCCCCAAGTTGACCCATGGATTTTTTTGGTCGTCCATGACACATCCAATAAGGGTAGGACATGTTTCAAGGTAATTTCATATTATTATAACATTATTTTTACCTTAAATTACACTAATTACCTCTAATCGCGATTAATAAAACTTAAAAGTTACTATTCACCAACAAAATTATTTTAATCCCATTGAACCACATTTTACTTCCTAATGACAACCATGTATGTCGGATTTTTAAAATTCAATTCACAGAAGTGGTAAAGTTTCATTTAAACAAAAAAATCAATTTTTTAACTACCACTTAGTGGTTTCACTATTCATCAAAAATTGAAGTTTTTCAGAAAAATACCAAAAATTCACCCTAACCTATATTTGATATTCCGAATTCAAAAATGATGTATATTTTACAAAATTAAAAACATATAAGTTGCATTAATTAATTTAATAATTAATTCACGCAGTTAAAACAAATAGCGTGTTTTTAAGAAGCAATATCTATTAAAAGATTGACACTTGTTTAAGTCCAATTTCAAAGTGAAATTAATTCCAATGACCACCATTGGATTAAATGGTAAAAATATATTCTAATTTCACTTTCAAACCAATTAAAAAGATAATATAATCTTATAAATAAATTATATTTAAAAGATATTTTGAATTAAAATACAACATTTTTCACTATTCATTAAAAAATGAACTTTATCAGAAAAATACCAAAAATTTAAACAAAGTAAATTTTGATGTCCCGATTATAAAGAAGAATTTTATTTGGTCCAATAAAATTTATATGAGTGACCAAAACTATATTTAAAGAGGGTTCTCCATCAAAAGACGATAAGTCGACCTTTTAGTGAATATTAGAGTATTTATGCCTAAAATTGAATTCTTTTCTTATTTTAAGACTTTATATTTTATTGGATAAATGTAAAAACATTTAAAAAACATATATAATCATATTTTAGTTATTTCTATTCATTCCCGCCAATACAACAGCTACGTGTTAACTACTATTTAAAATAATATTATTATATTACTAGTGTGCAACGTAAGATTTCAAAGAAACCCGTTGTTGCGTATCAGGTACGCTATCAAACATAACAACCCCTTTAAAGTAAAATTAATATTTAATTCACAATATTTAATAAATATGAAAATGACTTATTCTTTATTTACCTGGGATGTTACATCCTTCCCCCCATTTGGGAATTGCGTCCTCGCAATTTTATTCACTTATCAAAATAAGAGGGGGTATTTATCCCTCATAGAATTTTCAGATTCCCACGTTTCCTCTTCAACCATGTGGTTTTTTCATAAAACTATTACCTGGTGAATTACCTTATTTCGCAACACTTTCTCTCTTCGGTCAAGAATCTGGACTGGTTGTTTTTCATAAGAGAGATTCTCCTCCAACTTAACTACCTCTGGGCTCAAAACATGAGATGGATCTGGCATATACTTTCTCAACATCAAAACATTAAAAACATTGTGTACCTAAGATAAACTCGGAGGTAAAGACACTTTGTAAGCAACTGATCTAACTCTCTCTAGAATTTCATATGGTCTAATGAACCTTGGACTCAGCTTTCCTTTCTTACCAAATCGCATCACAATTTTCCATGGTGAAACTTTGAGGCAGACATGATCACCTACCTCAAAAGAGAGATCCTTCCCCCGGTTGTCTGCATAACTTTTCTTCCTGCTCTGAGCTATTCTCATGTGTTTCTGAATCAACTGAACTTTTTCTGCCATCTCTTCTACCAATTCTGGTCCCATCATCTTCCTTTCCCCTACTTCATCTCAAAAAGCTGGAGTTCGACATCGTTTGACATATAATGCTTCAAACGGATCCATCTGTATACTGGAATGAAAACTGTTATTATATGAAAATTCAACCAAGGAAAGATGTTGGTCCTAACTTCCCTGATAATCCATCGAGCAAGCACGTATCATATCCTCCAAGGTTTGATTGTTCATTCTGACTGCCCATCTGACTGAGGATGAAAAGTTGTACTAAAATTTATTTCAGTACCCAACGACTTCTGAAGGACTTTCCAAAAGTTAGAAGTAAACCTAGGATCACGATCAGATACAATGGAGAGGGGAACTCCATGAAACCTGACTATCTATTTAAGATACAACTGAGAAAGTTGATCTAGATACAAAGTATCTCTAATAGGAAGGAAATTAGCATATTTACTCAATCGATCAACAATAACCCAGATTGCATTATTACCTCGAGATGTCTTCGGTAATCCCACAACAAAGTCCATGGATATATTTTTTCATTTCCACTCTGGCACTGGTAATGACTGAAGAATCCCTTTCAGTAATTGTCGCTCTGCTTTAACCTGTTGACAATTCAAACACTTCACAGTAAAATCAGAAATATCTCTTTTCATTCCATCCCACCAGTAATACTCCCGCAGATCTTTGTACATCTTAGTACTTCCAGGATGAACTGAAAATGGAGAACTATGATCCTCACAAAACAACTCATTCTTCAACTGTGAATCACAAGGCACACATAATCTCTTCCCAAACCTCAAAACACAATCATTATCAATGTTAAATTCATGCAACTTACCCTTCTAAACCAGCTCAACCTTTTTCTGCAACCCACTGTCTTTCTTCTGTGCTTTCTTAATTCTGTCTGATAGAGATGATCTCACTGACACCTGAAACAAAAAAGAAGAACTTTCTCCACCAAAAACTTCTATTTCATAGTTTATCAAATCAAAAACCAAAGGATCTCGTTCTAAACGTAGCATGGTTAATGAAGCATTACTTTTTCGACTCAAAGAATTATCCACTTTATTTGCTTTTCCCGGATGGTAATGAATTGTACAATCATAATCCTTGATTAATTCCAGCCATCTCCTCTATCTCATGTTCAATTATTTCTGAGTGAATATATAATTTAAACTTTTGTGATCAGTATATATTTCACACTTTACTCCATACAAATGATGCCTCCAAATTTTTAGAGCAAAAACAATAGCAGCTAATTCCAAATCATGTGTAGGGTAATTTACCTCATGAATTTTCGACTGATGTAAAGCATAAACAATTACCTGACCATTGTGCATAAGGACACAACCAAGTCCCTTCAATGAATCATCACTGTAGATAACAAACTCACCATTCCTGTAAGGAAGTGCCAAAACTAGAGGATTCACCAATCTTCTTTTTAACTCATGAAAACAATCATCACATTCTTTTGTCCAGATAAACTTAACACCCTTCCGAGTTAGCTTAGTCATTGGACTAGATAACCGTGAAAAATTGTCAACAAACCTTTGGTAGTAACCTGCCAAACCAAGAAAACTAGGAATCTCAGTAACATTTTTGGGTCTTGGCCATTCTTCAACAACTTTTGTTTTAGCGGGATCAATAGTTATGCCATTTTTTGAAACAATGTGACCAAGGAAAGAAATTTTTTATAACCAAAACTCACACTTGATGAATTTTCAATACAGTTTCTTTTGTTTTAAGGTTTTCAAGATAACCCTTAATTGACTTTCATGCTCCTCTTTACTTTTAGAAAATACCAAAATATCATCAATGAAAACAACCACAAACTCATCCAAGAACTCATGGAAAATTCTATTCATAAGGACCATGAATACAGCAGGTGCATTGGTTAACCCAAAAGGCATAACTACAAATTCATAATGGCCATATCTAGTACGAAATGTAGTCTTCGCAATTTCTGCTTCTTTTACTTTCAACTGATAGTATCCCGACCTCAAGTAAATCTTCAAAAAATACTGAGCTCCCTGGAGCTGATCAAATAAATCATTGATATGAGGAAAAGGATACTTGTTCTTAACAGTGATATTATTCAAGGCTCTATAATCAATGCAAAGTCTCATTAAACCATCTTTCCTTTTAACAAACAAGACAGGAGCACCCCATGGTGATGTGCTAGGTTGAATTAAACCTTTATCTAATAACTCCTACAATTGATTATTTAACTCTAAAAGTTCAACTTGAGCAATTCGATAAGGGGGTTTTGAAATTGGATTAGTATCAGGGACTAAGTCAACAGTAAATTCAACTTCCTGATCATGAATAATACCAGGGAACTCATCCGGAAAAACATCAAGATACTCATTTACCACTGGCACATCATTAATCTAAACAGTTCCTTTATTTTCAAAAATATATGAAAGGTAACATTCATTTCCATCTTTTACTAGTTTCTCAACTTCTTGATATGTTATCAAAAGCAAGGGTTCATTCTTGTACACAAACTGAAAATATTTCTGAAAAGAAACCTCTTTAGCTCTGTATTCAATCTTATCATGATAAACAGAAATCCAATCCATGCCCAAAATAACATCAAACTATACTAGAGGAAAAACAATAATTTTTGCAGGTAGATTCTTTATGCACACAAGGATAGGAAGGTTCTTATAATTTCTTTTTGTCTTAATGTTCCCTTCGGGTATTTTTACCATAAGTTCGGGATTCATATCTTGAGATGGAATTCCCAATTTACTAGAAAACTTTTTAGGAATGAAAGAATGTGTAGACCCTGAATCAAACAACACATTGGCATAATCTGAACAAACAAACAGTGTACCTGATACTACTTCATTCGATGTCCCAACATCTGCTGGAGTAGTTGCAAAGGATTTCACCACCCCTTTCTACTTGTAGTATGGCTGCTTTACCCTAGTTGAGTTCTTAGTTAGGAACTCATTTGCATAATGACCCATTTCATTACACTTAAAACATCTTACCGTTGGCTTTTCATTTCCAGGTTGATCATCTTCATTACAGTTACGAGCAATATGACCAGACTTACCACACCGAAATCAATTTCCAGACTTGGATAAACATTCTCCAGGATGAATTTTACCACACTTATCACAGGATGGATATTTGGTTTTCTTACCTCCTAGCTTCTTTGATGAATTCTTCCCCTTTTCCTGCCAACTAGACCTCTTATTCTGTTGTTTGTCAAAGAACACCTGATCATCGGCAAACTCCATTTCCAATTTCTCCGCACATCAAACAAGTTTTTCATAACTTTTGAACTCACAAGAAGCTAATTCCCTTAGATACTTTGGCTTTAACCCTGAGTAAAAACGGTTGATTTTACTATCAAGATCTCGTAAGAAATTTGGATCATACCTTGCTAGTCTAGTGAACTTTGCTTCATAAGCAGCCACTGAGTCATCTTCCTGCCTCAATTATAGGAATTGTTTTTCCATCCTAAGACAAACCACCTTAGGAAAATATTTCTCAAGAAACATATCTTTAAATTCATCCCAGTGAAGATCATCAATATCATCACTATTCCTGATATTTTTCATCATCGACCACCACTGATCTGCTTCACCTTTAAAACGGTAAACAGAAAGACTAACCTTTTGATATTCTGAACACCCCATGACATCAAAAATCTTCTCTAGTGATTTAATCCACCATTCTGATAGCACAGGGTCAGATGACCCTCTGAATGATGGGGGATGTTGCCTCATGAAATGTTCCACCACTGACATGTTCCTCTGCGGTTGATCTGGCTGATCTCGTGCATAGATACCACCACCATTTATAGCCTGAGTGAACTATGCCATCACTGCAAAAAACTGCTCAGTTTTGATTCTGACCATCTCAGGTTACTGATTTGGAAGGTTACCTTCCTCCTGATGCCTTCCCAATATAGCTGCCTTGTTTCCTCTGTATAAAACCATTCTGAACATAGAAATATCTTAGGCGTAGCAACATGGTAATATTTAAATTCTATATCATTTCAATCGTACCATAAATTAATTTATAAATTTAACAATTTTCCAACTCCTAAAGTTGTCTAAACCTCCCTCTAATACCAACTATATGGTCCTGACCTTATACATTACTTAATATTGAATTAAATGAATAATTCACATTGAGGAAATTTTTAGGTTTAGAGTTTTAGAGAATTAGGACATAACTATTACATCTCAAAAGTTTACAAAGTAGACACTTCTACATAGTTTCCTTTTTTTACAAAACATGAACTCTTGAAAACAAAGAGTCGTGTCTAGTTACATGTTTAAGACAGCATGACTTTTCCTTGATCTCATCCTTAACCCTATTCAACATTATGTCATATGAAAAACATTTCAAAAAAAACTTGGGATGAACATAAAGAGCTCAGTAAGGGATACACAAAGAAGGAAAACTGTTAGTTTTTCATAACAACAAGTAAACCATGAATACTTTATCAAAGTAATAATTTTCACCTTTATGAAGTAGTAAAAACTCTTCACTAAAAAAAATATCATTAATTACCCTTTTTTAACAAAAATATTACCATAAAACCCATATAAAAACACATATCATGTAAAGGTAACTTGGGACATAAACATACTTAAATGGAATAACCATACGGTCGACTTCCATACATATCACTAAATGGAATAGCCATACGGACGACTTCCATACCCAATGAATTGGAGGTTATAACGTAACCACCCATCCTGGTATTCACGGCACCACCCGTCATATGATTTATCACATAACCACCCGTCAAATGTCTAAGTACCATTATAAAATCATAAGACATAAAACAAATATAATAGAAAGAAAACATTTTCACATTTCGATCACAATATATCACTTAAATATATTGATATAACAAATCCATTATAAAAACCATTTTCAATACCAAAATACATAAAAGAGTATATGGTATTTATTTCATTTTAAAAACATTACAGCTTGTTGAGGAAGCCAAAGAATAAATAATACTCACGGCGGTGGAAAAGGTCACTGTCACCGCGTACGTTAAAATAAACATTCCTTTTTGTTGTTTAGTAAAACGCTTCGTAGAAAAAGATTCCTTTTGTATAAAATTAAAAGTCAAAGGGGTTTATACACCATATAAAATAAAGTCTTGTATTAGAACAAAATATGCCTCAATGAAAGGAGATTGAGATGAAGTCCCTTACCTCTTGTCCGATGTGACTCGATTTCTCTTTAATCTCCTGAATAATAAACTAAAGTTAATTTATACTTTATTAAGAACCTTTTTCAAGTTTATTGTTACTTTTATATAACTTATTTCCATGTTATAAACATTATTAAATAATTTAAGTTAATAAAGTTCGTTTTGTCGATATTTGGTGCTTAAGTCAAAAATGGACTTCTTACAATCACATGTTGTTCATGTGGTCAAAGGTTCATTATATCCAGAATTATATTCATGATTTGGATATCATATATATCATATATATCCAGAATATAAATTTATTTATAATATTACATAACATTTAGAGGTAAGAAATGAAATGAACCATTCATGGAAACGGTAAGCCGTACGTACGCATGAACGCTACTTTCATTTCTATTTCGTATTTAATGGAGTGAAATCATAATGATATAAAGGTTTATTATAATTACATTATTATATTATATATAATATCATTAACTCTATCCTTTATACGTCCCATATATGGAATTAACGAATCAAATCACTTTGAGGGGGCGGTAGTCCGCACTTCCTAAAATGAAATTATCATGTTTACCCACAATGGAAACCATAAAGGTATGCCATAAATGAAAAATAAATAAGCATAAGTAAAACATAAAAATAATATATTTAATATATAAATAGAGTGACATATTAATGTCCACCATGAAAGGTGTTAAAAGAAGATTGAACAATCATCGTTTTGTTAGGCAGAAATTCGCCAACCACAGAAACAGTATGTTCTTTAACCATTAGATGGAGGTGTGTGTAAGTGTAGCTCGAATACATCTCATAAAAAAATTCTAGTATATTTTATATACATTTTTTGTTACAAAATAAAGGAATAGAAATATTTTAGGGGGTTGGAGAAGAAAAATAAAACAAAAGGACATAAGAGAAGACTTTACCTTTAAATCGGGTAACTCCCCTTGGTTTGTACCAAAAGGGTTTCTTGAAGAGATTTCTGCCTAAGGGAAGGCATCTAGTATGAAGAGAGGGATTTGGAGAGATAAAATGAGTAGATCTTGGCTGAGACAATGGCTTGAGAGGTGTGGGTAAGGTGGTAGAGGTGGGGGCATTTTATAACAGGGAGGAGGGGCACTATTGGAAAGTCAAGAAATGTTACTTTATTATATAATGAGTTTCGAATTTTAAAGGTCCCACAATTATATATTTCGAGGATAAGGTGATAATAGTTGGAAATAAACCCATAAAATAGGTTTTTGACAAGTGTATGTCTTATATTTGACATTTTCTTTTCATTTTATTTAAATCGTTAATTAATGAGGTAATCGCTGCATCATCATGGTGTCATAAATAATTTAAATTATTTAATGTTTAAAAATTATAAAAAAAATATCATGATTTAGGAAATATTTTTATATTTCCAATGAATATTTATAGTCGAAAAGTTAACTTATATAACCCCGTGTAATAATTTTTTTAGTAAAACAACACATGTTTGTGACAATTTTATTTTTACTTTAAATAAAAAGTTATTAATGTCATTTTCTTAACCAAGTGGCTCCATGGGGTCCCCAAGTTGACCCATGGATTTTTTTGGTCGTCCATGACACATCCAATAAGGGTAGTACATGTTTCAAGGTAATTTCATATTATTATAACATTATTTTTACCTTAAATTACACTAATTACCTCTAATCACGATTAATAAAACTTAAGAGTTACTATTCACCAAAAAAATATTTTCATCCCATTGAACCACATTTTACTTCCTAATGACAACCATGTATGTAGGATTTTTGAAATTCAATTCAAATAAGTGGTAATGTTTAATTTAAACAAAAAATTAGTTTTTTAGCTACCACTTAGTGGTTTCACTATTCATCAAAAATTGAAGTTTTTCAGAAAAATACCAAAAATTCACCCTAAGGTATATATTATATTCCGAATTCAAAAATGATGTATATTTTACAAAATTTAAAACATATAAGTTGCATTAATTAATTTAATAATTAATTCTCACTGTCAAAACAAATAGTGTGTTTTTAAGAAGTAATATCTATCAAAAGATTGACACTTGTTTAAGTCCAATTTCAAAGTAAAATTAATTCCAATGACCACCAATGGATTAAATGGTAAAAATATATTCTAATTTCACTTTAAAACAAATTCAAAAGACAATCTAATATTATAAATAAATTAGACTAAAATTTGGTTTTGAATTAAAAAACAACATTTTTAACTATTCATTAAAAAATGAACTTTATCGGAAAAATACCAAAAATTTACACAAAGTAAATTTTGATATCCCAATTCTAAAGAAGACTTTTATTTGGTCCAATAAAATGTATATGAGTGAGAAAAACTATATTTAAAGAGGGTTCACCATCAAAAGGCGATAAGTCGACCTTTTAGTGAATATTAGAGTATCTATGCCTAAAATTGAATTCTTTTCTTATTTTATGCCTTTATCTTTTATTGGATAAATGTAAAAACATTTAAAAAACATATATAATCATATTTTAGTTATTTATATTCATTCCATCCAATACAATAGCTATGTGTTAACTACCATTTAAAATAATATTATTATATTACTAGTGTGCAACGTAAGATTTCAAAGAAACTCGTTGTTACGTATCGGGTACGCTATCGAACATAACAACCCCTTTAAAGTAAAATTAATATTTAATTCACAATATTTAATAAATATGAAAATTTCTTATTCTTTATTTACCTGGGATGTTACATCCTTCCCCCCTTTTGGGAATTGCGTCCTCGCAATTTTATTCACTTATCAAAATAAGTGGGGGTATTTATCCCTCATAGCATTTTCAGATTCCAACGTTGCCTCTTCAACCATATGGTTCTTCCACAAAACTTTTACCTGGTGAATTACTTTATTTCGCAACACTTTCTCTCTTCAGTCAAGAAATTTGGACAGGTTGTTCTTCATAAGAGAGATTCTCCTCCAACTGAACTACCACTGGGTTCAAAACATGAGATGGATCTGGCATATACTTTCTCACCATCAAAACATGAAAAACATTGTGTACCTGAGATAAACTCGGAGGTAAATACACTCTGTAAGAAACTGATCCAACTCTCTCTAGAATTTCATATGGTCCAATGAACCTTGTACTCAGCTTTCCTTTCTTACCAAATCGCATCACACTTTTCCATGGTGAAACTTGGAGGAAGACATGATCGCCTACCTCAAAAGAGAGATCCTTCCTCCAGTTGTCTGCATAACTTTTCTGCCTGCTCTGAGCTGTTCTCACATGTTTCTGAATCAACTGAACTATTTCTGCCATCTCTTCTACCAATTCTAGTCCCATCATCTTCCTTTCCCCTACTTCATCCCAAAAAGCTGGAGTTCGACACCGTTTTCCATATAATGCTTCAAACATAGCCATCTGTATACTGGAATGAAAACTGTTATTATATGAAAATTAAACCAAAGAAATATGTTGTTACCAACTTCCCTGATAATACATCGAGCAAGCATGTATCATATCCTCCAAGGTCTGAATTTTTCGGTCTAACTTCCCATATGACTGAGGATGAAAAGTTGTACTAAAATTTAATTCAGTACCCATCGACTTCTGAAGGCCTTTCCAAAAGTTAGAAGTAAAACTGGGATCACGATCAGATACAATGGAGTGGGAAACTCCATGTAACCTGACTATCTCTTTAAGATACAACCGAGAAAGTTTATCTAGTGACAAAGTATCTCGAATATGAAGGAAATGAGTAGATTTAGTCAATCGATCAACAATAACTCAGATTGCATTATTACCTCGAGATTTATTCGGTAATCCCACAACAAAGTCCATGGATATATTTTCCCATTTCCACTCTGGCACCAGTAATGACTGAAGCATCTCTTTCGGAAACTCCAGCTCTACTTTAACCTATTGAAAATTCAAACACTTCACAGTAAAATCAACAATATCTCTTTTCATTCTATCCCACCAGTAATACTCTTGCAGATCTCTGTACATCTTAGTACTACTAGGATGAACTGAAAAAGAGGAACTATGAGCCTCAAATAACAACTCATTCTTCAATTTTGAATCACAAGGAACACATAATCTCTTTCGAAACCTCAAAACACAATCATTATCAATGTTAAATTCAGGTAACTTACCCTTTTGAACTAGCTCTACCTTTTTCTGCAACCCACTGTCTTTCTTCTGCACTTGCTTAATTCTGTCTGATAGAGATGATCTCACTGACACCTGAAACAAAACAGAAGAACTTCCTGTACCAACAACTTCTATTCCAAAGTTCATCAAATCAAAAACCAAAGGATCTTGTTCTCAATGTAGCATGGTTAATGAAACATTACTTTTTCGACTCAAAGTATTAGTTACTTTATTTTCTTTTCCCGAATGGTAATGAATTGTACAATAATAATCCTTGATTAATTCCATCCATATCCTCTGTCTCATGTTCAATTCTTTCTGAGTGAATATATACTTTAAACTTTTGTGATCAGTATATATTTCACACTTTACTCCATACAAATGATGCCTCCAAATTTTTAGAGCAAAAACAACAGCAGCTAATTCCAAATCATGTGTAGGGTAATTTACCTCATGAATTTTCAACTGACATGAAGCATAAGCAATTACCTGATCATTCTGCATAAGGACAAAACCAAGTCCCATCAACGAAGCATCACTGTAGATAACAAACTCGCCATTCCTGGAAGGAAGTGTCAAAACTGGAGCATTCACCAATATTCTTTTCAACTCCTGAAAACAATCATCACATTCTTTTGTCCAGATAAACTTAACACCCTTCCGAGTTAGCTTAGTCATTGGACTATATAACCATGAAAAATTTTCAACAAACTTTCGGTAGTACCCTACCAAACCAAGAAAAATACGAATCTCGGTAATATTTGTGGGTCTTGGCCATTCTTCAACAACTTTTGTTTTAGCAGGATCAACAGTTATGCCATTTTCTGAAACAATGTGACCAAGGAAAGAAATTTTTTGTAACCAAAACTCACACTTGATGAATTTTCCATACAGTTTATTTTCTTTTAAGGTTTTCAAGATAACCCTTAAATGAATTTCATTCTCCTCTTTACTTTTAGAAAACACCAAAATATCATCAATGAAAACAACCACAAACTTATCCAAGAACTCATGGAAAATTCTATTCATAAGTTTCATGAATACAGGAGGTGCATTGGTTAACCCAAAAGGCATAACTACAAATTCATAATGGCCATATCTAGTACAAAATGCAGTCTTCGGAACGTCTTCTTCTTTTACTTTCAACTGATGGTATCCTAACCTCAAGTCAATCTTTGAAAAATAATGAGCTCCCTAGAGCTGATCAAGAAAATCATCGATATGAGGCAAAGGATACTTGTTCTTAACAGTGATATTATTCAAGGCTCTATAATCAATGAAAAGTCTCATTGAACCATCTTTCTTTTTAACAAACAAGATAGGAGCATCCCATGGTGATGTTCTAGGTCGAATGAAACCTTTATCTAATAACTCCTGAAATTTATTCTTTAACTCTAAAAGTTAAACTTGATCCATTCGATAAGGCGGTTTTGAAATTGGCTTAGTATTAGGGACTAAGTCAATAGTAAATTCAACTTCTCAATCATGAATAATATCAGGAAACTCATCAGGAAAAACATAAAGATACTCATTTACCACTGGCACATCATTAATCTGAACAGTTCCTTTATTTTCAACAATATGTGCTAGGTAACATTCATTTCCATCTTTTACTAGTTTCTCAACTTCCTAATATGTTATCAAAAGCAAGGGTTCATTATTGTACACAAACTAAAAATCTTTCTGAAAAGAAACCTCTTTATCTCTACAGTAAATCTTAGAATGATAAAAAGAAAGCCAATCCATGCCCAAAATAACATCAAACTCTACTAGAGGCAAAACAGTAAGGTTTGTAGGTAGATTCTTTCCGCACACAAGGATAGAAAGGTTCTTATAATTTCTTTTTGTCTCAACGTTCCCTCTAGGTGTTTTTACCATAAGTTTAGGATTCATATCTTGAGATGGAATTCCCAATTTACTAGAAAACTTCTCAGGAATGAAATAATGTGTAGACCCTGAATCAAACAACACATTGGCATAATCTGAACAAACAAACAGTGTACATGATACTACTTCATTCGATGGCCCAAAATATGCTGAATTAGTTGTAAAGGATTTCACCACCCCTTTCTACTTGTAGTCTGGATGCTTTACCCCATATGAGTTCTTCGTTAGACACTCATTTGCATAATGACCCATTTCATTACACTTAAAACATATTACCGCTGGCTTTTCATTGCCTGATTGATCATCTCCCTTACAGTTAAGAGAAATATGACCAGACTTACCACACCGAAAGCACTTTCCAGACCTGGATAAACATTCTCCAGGATTCATTTTACAACACTTATCACAGGATGGATATTTGGTTTTCTTACCTCCTTTCTTATTTGATGAATTTTTCCCCTTTGCCTCCCAATTGGACCTCTTATTCTATTGTTTTTCAAAGAACACCTGATCATCGGCAAACTCCATTTCCACCTTCTCTGCACATCGAACAAGTTTTTCATAACTTTTGAACTCATGATAAGCTAAAGACCTTCGATACTTTGGATTTAACCCTGAGTAAAAATGGTTGATTTTACTATCAATATCTCGTATGAAATTTGGATCATACCTTTCCAGTCGAGTGAACTTTTCTTCATAAGCAGCCACTGAGTCATCCTCCTGCCTCAATTCTAGGAATTATTTTTCCATCCTAAGATGAACCAACTTAGGAAAATATTTCTCAAGAAACATACCTTTGAATTCATCCCAGTGAAGATCATAAATCTTATCACTATCCATGATATTTTTCATCACCGACCACCACTGATCTCCTTCACCTTCAAAATGGTAAACAGCAAGACTAACCTTTTGATGTTCTGAACACCCCATGACATCAAAAATCTTCTCCAGTGCTTTAATCCACCCTTCTGCTAGCACAGGGTCAGATGATCCTCTGAATGATGGGGGATGTTGCCTCATGAAATGTTCCACCACTGACATGTTTCTATGCGGTTGATCTGGCTAATCTCGTGCATGGATACCACCACCATTTATAGCCTGAGTAAATTGTGCCATCACTGCAACACTCTGCTCAGTTCCAATTCTGACCATCTCAGGTTGCTGATTTGGAAGGTTGTCTTCCTCCTAATGTCGTCCCAATATAGTTGCTTTGTTTCCTCTGCGAAAAACCATTCTGAAAATAGAAATATCATAGGCGAAGCAACATGGTAATCTTTAAATGCTATATCATTTCAATCATACCATAAATTAATTTATAAATTTAACAATTTTCTAACTCCTAAAGTTGTCTAAACCTCCCTCTAATACCAACTATAAGGCCCCAGCCTTAAACATTACTTAATATTGAATTAAATGAATAATTCACATTGAGGACCTTTTTAGGTTTAGAGTTTTAGAGAATTAGGACATAACTATTACATCTCAAAAGTTTACAAAGAAGACACTTCTACATAGTTTCCTTTTTTTACAAAACATGAACTCTTGAAAACAAAGAGTCATGTCTAGTTCCATGTTTAAGACAACATGACTTTTCCTTGATCCCATCCTTTACCCTATTCCACATTATGTCTTGTGAAAAACATTTCAAAAAAACTTGGGATGAGCATAAAAATCTCAGTAATGGATACACAAAGAAGTAAAACTGTTAGTTTTTTAGAACAACAAGTAAACCATGAATACTTTATAAAAGTAATACTTTTCACCTTTATGAAGTAATAAAAACTCTTCACTGAAAATATAGATCATTACTTACCCTTTTGTAACCAAAATATTACCATAAAACCTATATAAAGAACACATATCATATAAAGGTAACTTGGTACATAAACATACTTAAATGGAATAACCATACGGTCGACTTCCACACATATCACTAAATGGAATAGCCATACGGCCGACTTCCATACCCAATAAATTAGAGGTTATAACATAACCAACCGTCCTGGTATTCATGGAACCACCCTTCATATGGTTTATCATGTAACCACCCATCAAATGTCCATGTACCATTATAAAATCATAAGACATAAAACAAATATAATGGAAAGAAAAAATTTCCACATTTCGATCACAATATATCACTTAAATGTATTGACATAACAAATCCATTATAAAAAATATTTTCAATACCAGAATACATAAAAGATTATATGGTATTTATTTCATTTTAAAAACATTACGGCTTGTTAAGGAATCCAAAGACCAAATAATACTCGTGGCGGCGGAAAAGGTCGTTGTCACCGCGTACGTTAAAATAAACATTCATTTTTTTAGTTTAGTAAAATGATTCATAGAAAAAGATTACTTTTTTATAAAATTAAAAGTCAAAGGGGTTTATACGCCATATAAAAGAAAGTCTTTTATTAGAACAAAATATGTCTCAATGAAAGGAGATTGAGATGAAGTCCCTTACCTCATGTCCGACGTGACTCGATTGATCTTTAATCTCCTGAATAATAAACTAAAGTTAATTTCTACTTGCTTAAGAACCTTTTTCAAGTTTATTATTCCTTTTATATTACTTATTTCCATGTTATAAACATTATTAAATAATTTAAGTTAATAAAGTTCATTTTGTCGATATTTGGTGCTTAAGTCAAAAATGGACTTCTTAAAATCACATGTTGTTCATGTGGTCAAAGGTTCATTATATCCAGAATTATATTCATGATTTGGATATCATATATATCATATATATCCAGCATATACATTTATTTATAATAGTACATAACATTTAGAGGTAAGAAATGAAATGCACCGTTCATGGAGACGGTAAGTCGTACGTACGCAAGAACGCTACTTTCATTTATATTTAGTATTTAATGGAGTGAAATCATAATGATATAAAGGTATATTATAATTAAAGTATGATATAATATATAATATCATTAACTCCATCCTTTATACGTCCCAAATATGTCATTAACAAATCAAATTACTTTGAGGGGGCGGTAGTCCGCAATTCCTAAAATGAAATTATCGTATTTACCCATAATGGAAACAATAAAAGTATGACATAAATGAAAAATACATAAGCATAAGGAAAAAATAAACATAATATATATCATATATAAATATAGTTACATCTTAATGTCCACCATAAAATGTGTTAAAAGAAGATTGAACAATCATCATTTTGTGAGACCGGAATTTTCCAACCATAGAAACAGTATGTTCTTTAACCATGAGATGGAGGTGTGTGTAAGTGTAGATAGAATACATATCATAACAACATCCTAGTATATTTTATATACTGGTTTTGTTACAAAATAAAGTAATATAAACAGTTTATGGGGTTGGAGAAGAAAAATAAAACAAAAGGACATAAGAGAAGACTTTACCTTTAAATCGGGTAACTCCCATTGGTTTGAACCAAAAGGGTTTATTGAAGAGTTTTATTCCTAAGTAAAAGATTCTAGGATGCATAGAGGGATGTGTAGAGATAAAATGAGTATAACTTGGCCGATCCAATGGCTTTAGAGGTGTGGGTAAGGTGGTAGAGGTGGGGGCCTTTTATAAGAGGGAGGAGGGGAACTCTTGGAAAGTCAAGAAATGTTACTTTATTATATAATGAGTTTCGTATTTTAAAGGTCCCAAAATTATATATTTCGAGGATAAGGTGATAAGAGTTTGAAATCTACCCATCCAATATGTTTTTGACAAGTGTAAGTCTTATATTTTACATTATCTTTTCATTTTATTTAAATCGTTAATTAATGAGGTAATCGCTGCATCATCATGGTGTCATAAATAATTTAATTTATTTAATGTCTAAAAATTATAAAAAAATATCATGATGTAGGAAATCCTTTTATATTTACAATTAATATTTATAGTCAAAAAGTTAACTTATATAACCCCATTTAATATTTGTTTTAGTAAAACAACACATGTTTGTGACAATTTTATTTTTACTTTAAATAAAAAGTTATTAAAGTCATTTTCTTACCCAAGTGGCTCCATGGGGTCCCCAAGTTGACCCATTAATTTTTTTGGTCGGCCATGACACATCCAATAATGGTAAAACTTTTTTCAAGATAATTTCATATTATTATAACATTATTTTTACCTTAAATTACACTAATTACCTCTAATCGTGATTAATAAAACTTAAAAGTAACTATTCACCAAGAAATTATTTTAATCCCATTGAAAAACATTTTACTTCCTAATGACAACCATGTATGTTGGATTTTTGAAATTCAATTCACAGAAGTGGTAAAGTTTCATTTAAACAAAAAATATGTTTTTTAACTACCACTTAGTGGTTTCACTATTCATCCAAAATTGAAGTTTTTCAGAAAAATACCAAAAAATCACCCTAAGCTATATTTGATATTCCGAATTGAAAAATGATGTCTATTTTACAAATTTCAAAACATATAAGTTGAATTAATTAATTTAATAATTAATTCACGTTGTCAAAACAAATAGTGTGTTTTTAAGAAGCAATATCTATCAAAAGATTGACACGTGTTTAAGTCCAATTTCAAAGTAAAATTATTTACAATGACCACCATTGGATTAAATGGTAAAAATATATTCTAATTTCACATTAAAACCAATTCAAAAGATAATCTAATCATATAAATAAATTATATTAAAAAGAGGTTTTGAATTAAAATACAACATTTTTCACTCTTCATTAAAAATGAACTTTATCGGAAAAATACCAAAAATTTACACAAAGTAAATTTTGATGTCCCGATTCTAAAGAATAATTTTATTTGGTCCAATAAAATGTATATGAGTGACTAAAACTATATTTAAAGAGGGTTCGCCATCAAAAGGCGATAAGTCGACCTTTTAGTGAATATTAGAGTATCTATGCCTAAAATTGAATTCTTTTCTTATTTTGAGCCTTTATATTTTATTGGATAAATGTAAAAACATTTAACAAACATATATAATCATATTTTAGTTATTTTTATTCATTCCCGCCAATACAATGGCTATGTGTTAACTACCATTTAAAATAATATTACTATACTACTAGTGTGCAACATAAGATTTCAAAGAAACTCGTTGTTGCGTATCGGGTATGCTATTGAACATAACAACCCCTTTAAAGTAAAATTAATATTTAATTCAAAATATTTAATAAATATGAAAATGTCGTATTCTTTATTTACCTGGGATGTTACACTACGTCTACCGCCCTAAGGTAGGTGGTCATGTGTTCTCCTTTTGGGTTTTCTGTCACTTTAGGTTTATAACATCATGTCAGGGGTTGTATTTCCCCAAAACCCTTATTTATATTGACCTCTTACTATCTAAATGACCCTTGCGGGATGGGATGGATGAATATAACCTTGTTAGGGTGTTTAGAAGAGGTATGGACCGGGAGTGCTCAACCATAGGTGTTATGCCTTGAGTTTTGCCCCTTTCTCAACTTTGAACCTTAACGATATGACTTGAAAGGACATTTTCCATGTTAGAAAAATGAGATGACCTGGTTAGAGGTTGGCTAGAATGAGATAGCCAAAACCCCTTGAATGAATTGAAGTGTATGTATTCCATGCATTGCTAACTTGATATGATATAAGATGTAATGCGTTATACATTGTGATGTGAATGGTTATGATTTTCTATGTTGACATGCTTGTGATAACCCATGTTGGGAGGGAGGCATTCTTTCCCCGTGCCAGATGAATCTTTGTGTGTTGGGCGGGAGTCATTCTTACCCCGTGCCAGATGAAACTCTATGAAACAGGATGAGAGGCATTTATACCTCGTGCCTATATAACCTTTATGGGTGGGAGGCATTTCTACCCCACTCCAACTACATCGATTGAGGACAAGAGGCATTTATACCTCATGCCTATATAACCTTTATGGGTGGGAGGCATTTCTACCCCAAGCCAGCTACAGTGCTTATGGGCGAGAGGCATTCTTACCTCGTGCTAGTGATAACCTATATGTATGTACTTATACTCAGGTGACTTGTTCAGATTTTCCAACCTTGAGCTGAAGCAGGTAGACCCGCTAGGTGTCCTTCCAGAACCTGAGCGGGAGTGTTGTTTATTTACTTTGTTTTTATTACTTACAATATATTACTCATTGTTGCATGTGAACACCTATTTGGATTACACGTAGACACCGTTGGTGGTGGACTACTGAGACTTGTCTCACACCCTACCCGGGCGGCCTCCTGGGCACCCGTGTAGACTTTACTGCTGCAGGTACTAGTAGGGGAAAAGGCCCAGCGTCAGGTTGTGGATACATGAATGTTCTAGATGGATTTATAGAGAAGAGGATCAAGCTTGGCTAGAGATGCTCGTGGACTATTTTTGTTCTTTTTGTATTACTGTATAGCATGATTGTCTTCTATTTCCATTGTATCAGTATGCCATGCATCCATTTTGTATCAAACACTTCCTATGAGGCTTTTGTATACTTATCAGTGTTTTCCTTACTTCCATTGTTCGGTTTTTATGTTTCCCTATTTCTCCTATTATCCATTGGTTGTGTTTCCGCTATCTATATTACTTTGCTACTACACTGCTGTGTACTCTGACATGGGGGTACAGTCTCCCCACTGACTTACCATTACACCCCCGCTGCTAGTCGGCAGCCCCTGGCCTACGGGGAGATGAGCCAGGGGTTATGTGGCCAACCGGGCTCGGGGCTCGGGTTGATGGGCAACCGGGTCCGGGACGTCACACATATGGAAAATATGTGTTGGTTTAATAAATAATATTAAAAATATTATACAAACTACAAAAGGAAAAGTTTTAGGGGGATTCAATCTCCTCAAAGGGATGTTTGGAAGAAACCTAAGAATGTTTTTATGAATGTTGAAAATAGATTCCAACCTCTACAAACTATTTTTGAAATATTTGAATAACCAAAAAACATTGTAAAGGGTTTATTATTTTTTTAATGGCATAGAAAAAGTTTCTTAACAATTCTCAAATGCCAGAGGTGAAGAAATATAAAGGTAAAGAAAAATATCTTGTTGTTGAAACCACACTCAAAGATAAAAAATGAGAATGACCTTGGATCTTGTATAGTGGGTGTTCTTCTCATATTATAGGATACCTAAAGTTTTTGAAGAATATGAAAGACTTAAATGAAGGAATAGTGACATTTGTTAATGATGAATCTCTCAAAATAAAAGGTGTTGGATCAGCCGTCATTGGAGAAGAAAAGTTGAAATCTAAAAAGGATTTTTTTTGTTGGTGGGGTGAAACACAACGTGCTATGTGTTTCAAAAAAATTTGATGAAGGAAATTATTTTTTTTATAAAATATGGTTTTTTTAAAAGAGAGGAAGATGGAAATATAGTCACAAGAGGCTAACACACAAAAGGAAACTTCTTCGAAGTTGTTGAAATACAAAACTCTTATTACTTTGGAATGGTAGAATAAAATCAATTATGGAATAAATTTTTGGGGCACATGTGTTAAAGAAACATGATAATTTTATCAAATAAAAACAGTTTTTGTAGTATTCTTGATATTTCTGGAAGAATAGATTGGTATTTCACTATTTTCAGAAAGAAAAAATTATAAATTATGTGCATAAGAAAGTTTAAATTTATTCAAATTGGCCCCTTGAACTTACTCATTCTGATATCTGTGATCCAATGAGAAAACAATAAACTATTGTAGATAAGTACTTCATCACTTTCATTGATGACTTTACTCACATTACCTGTGTTGTGTATATAAAATATAATATTTATGCTCTAAAAATGTATAAAATTTTCAAGAGGAAAGATGATAAGGAATGTGAGTATTCAGTGAAGAAGTTGAGAACTAATAATAGTGGTGAGTACAAAAATGAATAATTTTAAATTTATCTGGAGAATCGTGGAATTTTGAATAAGTTCTGTACACCTTACACTCCTCAAAAAAATGGTGTTATTTAAAGAAAGAATCAATGTTTTTTGGAAATGGGGAAAACTATGTTACTAGAGAATGGTCTCTCTCATTACTTTTAGAGGCAAGACATGAGTACTTATATGCATATTCAAAACCAATTTTTCCATAAACCAAGTTCATATATGACTCCATATAAATATATTAATGGAAAAACTCTAAGTTTGAAACACTTAAGAATTTTTGGGTTTCCATGTGTTGTTAAAATGAAAGGTGGAATCCTTGGAAAATTTGAACCGATAGGTGAAGATAAAATTTTGTTGGGCTATGCTCCAGAAGGAAGAGGATACAGATATTCAAAAAAAAGATTTAGGAAGATTGGTTGATTCTATTGATGTGAAAGTTATTGAAAAGTATAAGGAAGATAAACAGGCTCATGTATAAAATGAAGGTGAAAACGATGAAATAACTTTTGTTAACAATTCTGATAAGGATGCTGAAAATGGTAATAATAATTAGGAAGAAAAATTGGACTCATCTATTTCAAATAATGAGGAAGAATCTTGAAAATATCATCCAAGGCTGAGGAACCAAGTGGAAGATCAAAACATTATTGGTGATCAACATCAAAATATTCAAACAATAAGAACATAAAAAGTTGTTACACATACTTCCTTGTATTCAAAAGTTGATCTGAAAGATTTCAATAATGACTTTCCGATTTCGAAATAGGTTTAGTAAATGAATGAATAGATGGATCATGTATAAAATAATGATACTTGGGAACTCATACCTAATCCAAATAACAAAATTCCATTGGTAAAAAATGTATTTTCTAGAATAATATGAATGAATATGGTGAATTAATAAGAAACAAAGAAAGATTAGTGTGCTAAGGTTAGTCACCGATTGAATGCATTGATTGTTTGGACACATCTTATATGGTGGAAAGATTATAAACAATCATAATATTTCTTTATATTTTAGCACAAAAAAGTTACAAATTATTTCAGTTGGATGTGAAGTCTGCATTTATGAATGGGGATATTGATGAGGAAGTTTATATTGAACAACCATTTGACATTTTTATTGGTAAATATTTTTTCAAGTTGATGAAATCATTTTATTAGATAAAAAATATCTAATGTAATGGTATTCCAATTTGGATAATTTCTTGGGGAATATTATTTTTAATAAAGGGAGATTTGATATCAATATTTACATCAAATAAATTCATGAGTTTTCCCTCATCGTAATTTTTTATGTTGATGAAATTATCTTTTTAGGGAATAATGAAAGAAATGGTTAATGAATTTATAAAGAAATGAAAAAAAAATCAAATTTCCATGCTAGGTGAAATGAAATGATTTATTGGGTTACAAACCTCATAGAAGAAGAAATATATTATTCTTTCATAAGAAAAATATGCCAAGGAACTTCTCAATCGGTTCAGCAGAGAAAATTAAAAATTATTTTCCACACTTATTTTAGTGGGAACAAAATTTTATATAGATGGATAAGAAAAGGGAGTTAACTCTAAATACTTTCAAAATATTATTGGAAGTTTTTTATATTTTACTTCCTCAAGACCCAAAATTTTTTATGTTTCTACCTTATGTGCAAGATTCCATAGTGCTCTAAAATAATCACATTTTTTTATGGAAAAATAATTCTCAGATATATCAAAGTAAAATAAAATTTCCAAATTAGGTATGATAGCTTAGGGAATATTGAAATATTTGGGTATTCATATGTTGATTGGTATGAAAATTTTGTCGATATAAGATCCACATTTGGTAGAGTTTTCTTTCTGTGAAAAAATTGTATTAGTAGATATACAAAGAAATAAAATTTAGTAACTCTTAGCATGGATGAATCTATTATTTTTCTTACACTAAATCCACTACCCAACTTATGTGTATAAAGTCTCAGTTGGAAGATTTACTTGTTGAAGTGAAGTTGCCCTTTCTCTTGGGTTGTGATAATCAAAGTGAAATCAACCTTATAAGAAATATGGTAAAACATTCTTGTTAAAACATTTTGATATCAAATATCATTTCATAAAATAGAATGTAGAGAAGAATTAATTAAAGTTGGAGTATGTTCCAACATCAGAAAAAGTTTCTGACGTTTTAAAAAAACCTTTATCAAATGATCATTTTCACAAAATGAGTTTGAACATGGTCATCCAACCTCTTTATCATAAAGTTTGAGGTATGTTTTTTTGTCCCCTATCTCATATAGTATTTGGATAGTGTTTTCAAGGGGGAATTGTTTCATAAATATATCCATTGAATATGTGATAAACCTTTTAAAGAAGCATGTATGATGGGGTTTGTGGTTAATCTATGATATCAACATGTAAATGTGTGAACTATACTAACTATTTGTTATGGTGGTTGTAGGAATCTATTGTTTGCAGGAAATTTTAACAAGTAAAGAAAGTTGTGATGAAAAGATGAAGATGTTTCACGAGTCGCTACTTTTGGAAATCATTTTTTTATTGTCAATGATTCTTATTTCCTATAATGAGTTACCTCATGTAGTCTTAGAATTATTAATAAGTAATCCATAGCTTGAGGATAAAAAGTTCAGTGATTTATAAATATTGGTTGACAACAAAATCCAAAGGGGGACATTTTTTGGGCCGAGTTGGATGGAAGATGTTTTCAGATGATTGAAGAAGTTTTTAAAGAAAGTGTTGTATTTTTTTGTCAAATAAAATAAATAAATTCACTTCGTAAAGTGTCTGAAAGATAATAAAAATCATCATATTTAGGATTTTAGACTCAAAATGATTAAAAAATTCTATTGTATTAAGAAGAATGTTGTTGGAAGAAAAGGTTTGTTAGAATCATCTCGGGTCTAGACTGGAAGGATGATCATATTGGGAATCTATTTTGAAGTCTGTTTGGATCCAATGGAAACTTGACAATGATTTTATTTTCTTGGAGTTCTCATAAATCATAAGTAATATGTGAAAACTGTGATGACATCATTATAAAGAAAAGTTGGAGAGCTATTTCTGCCAACCTTATTGAGGATTTTTTGAAATAAAGAATTTTCTAGTAAGGATGAGAAGTTACAATGCTTCCCAATATAATTCATATGATGCTATGTTGATATTAATTTCATTAAAAGTCATGAATAATTCATGATACAAGAATAATTTTTTGGAAGAATGAAGTTTTAGAACCTGAAGATTTTTGGTCTTAGTCTATCAGTGTGAGATCATTGGATAGAGATTTATTTAAAGGATAGAAATTTTGATCGTAACGTGAGAAACAGAAGGTGCTAGTTTTCAGTCTAACTAATAAGAAATGAGATACAAATCTATGGAGAAAGAAGTTGGGTAATGGAAGTTCATTGGTATCATAATAAAAAGGGAAAGAAGTTATTTAAGTCAAAGCTTCTGGAACCGGTCCATCAGATGTGGTGTTCCACTGATTATTAGAGGTAGATTGATAAAGAAATTTTGTTAAATAAGAATTGTTTTATGAGGAATTGTTGTGAATAATGAAGAAAAAGAGAAAATATATTTTGTTGGGATCGATAAAAAATCATATAAGAGATCAATAAACAATGTAGTGGACCATTTTCATCCAGTTGAATTACATTGGTTGTTCTTCATTTGGGTCAAGAGGAAACAAATGCTTGTTTCCCTAATAGTTGGTCAAGAGAAAGAGTAACTCTGATATGTTTTCAAGCGGTTAAAGACTATCATAATAGAGTTGACACTTATTTTAGGATTAAATCAGAGGCCAATTCATCAAACCCAAGTTGACACAAATTACTTTATCAGACGCAACATCATTAGTATGATGAAAAGAAGAAAAAGGATATTGCTTAAAACAGCCTCCTAAAATGTTTTCAAGGGGGTCTTGAAATCTTGTTTAACAAAATTATGAAAGTTTTGTCAAGGGGATCTTGAATTTTGAAGAACATGTTTATCAAATAAGTTTGAAGCTAATGCTAGAGTGCTTTCATCATAATGATAAGACACCTATTTTCCTTCTCATTTACAATTAGTGCAGAGTGTCTTAATGAATAATTTTATATTGAACGTATTTCCTCATCATAATGAGGAAATTGGAATGATAATTGGAATTTTAATGGATAATGTTAAGAAAGTATGAATCAATCAAAATTCATGAAGATTCAATAAGGTTTGAGAATAAATGAGAATCATTGAAGAAGTCAAAGATTCATCCCAAATTTAAGGAGAATTGATGATTTGGGAAATTTATTTAAGTGAGAATGATTTTGAGAATCCTGCCTAAACCACTTTTGGGTCACCTATAAAAGGAGGAAGTAATTTATAATTTCTGACACATATGTATTGTTGAATAGAAAAGGAGGAGCGCTGAAAGTTTGTAGAGAGAATAAGTTTCTAGATCGAGTATTCGTGATGAAGTTTTCTAGACATAAAAATAAATAAGAAGAGAGAAGATTGAAATCATAGTTTCTGGATCAGACTGAGAAATCAGACTGGGATTTCCAGACTCAGGAAGAAGTAGTTTGGAATTATTTCAGTGGTATTTTGGCAGACTTACTTAATAATATTGAGCAATCAGACTTGGGAATTGGACTGGGAAATAGAACTAAGTATCATTATGAAGTCCATAAATTTCTTGCCTTCTTCTGGGTAAGAAAGTGAAAAATTGTTTTGAAGATTATATTTTTGAAAGTTGACAATGTAGTAGAGTAACATGTTTCTTAACTTGTTACACAAAATTTTATTATAACATTTCATGCTACTTGAAGCACATGAACTGTTGTATTGAACATAGTGATACACAATTGTAAGGGTATATCCTAATTGTTGTATTCCATACAAAAATATTGTTTTCTAGTGGATTGTGTTGTATTGGATTATTTCTATACTATACCAAGTATTTAGAAACTATTTTTGAGTAGTGGACCTTGTAAATTCTTATGTTCTTATGGATGTGTGATTGTTTTGTTTTTAGCAAAGGTGAAAACTATTTAACAAGAGGAGAAGGTTTTTTGAGAAATAAGTAAACTTAAAATGAAAATATATCACTAATTCACCACCTCCCCCTCTCATTAATACTTGATATTGATTGGGAAATCTCACTATACAGTTTGAGTAGCCACATATACTCACATGTGTGACCATAAAAACATTATAGAATATAAAGGAACACATACCATTATCCTTTAGAAACTAACTCATAAAATAACATTTTCAGTTCAAGAACAATCCATCAATATCTATAAATCTAATAAAGACACTCACATTAAGTATTTTTGGATGGTAAAGAAATAAAAACTTTAGAAAAGTAGAATAAATAGTGGTATGATTTTAGAATCACCAAGAGTTTAATATTACAATAAATTATTCTAGTTTTGGATAGAAAATAACGGGGGAAGGGCCAAATCAGAGGATAATATTCAAGGGGAGGGATGGATTAAGGGGTTTCTTAGGGGGGGATGAGTTTCTTTAAAAATAAGATAATATCCAATTACCAAAAATAACTTTACTTAAAGTTTTGGGTCAACCATCCCACTATAACGACAATGGGGACTTGGGGGGATACTACCCCTTATCCACTCCCACTGTACTTTTAGTGTGAGCCTACCTGAATTTTAGTGGGATCCTACATTCTCCCACTAGTTTTTTGTGGTTTTCTCTCCTCATTTTTGGTATCAACACATAATAAATTTCTCCTTAGTCAAAAATCATAAAAATAAAATTGAAATTAATAAAATTAAATTGATCTTACATAAAAATTTATGTGTCGTTGCAATGCCACTATTCATACCACTGGACTCCTGATGGGTTTCCATTGGGGTTCTAGTAGGCATACCCTACAAACCACCTAACACAATTATCCTATTTCATAGTGAATTATTTATCCCATAATTATTAAATCATTTTATTAGGTCCATAACTATTTTTTAAACTCTTGAAATACATAAAAATAACCCATATCTTGATCTGATACCAAAGTTTTAAATTTCTCCTGGATTCCACTCCATTTGAATTCATTGTTTCTCAATTACACTAACACTCAATAATATGGGTTTTCACAAAAACTCTAGCTTATAAACATATCATTATTATATAACATATTAAATATATTTTTTCAACCTAAATTATAGAATATTAGGCTATATAATCTTAAAAAGAACCCATGTTCACTTAATCTATAATATATTCTGACTATATGGTGGATTCTTATGTACTTAAAGTTGTAGTTTGGATATGAATAATTATCACGGACCTTTGTGTAGTACCTAGAAGTGTATATCCTAGTATATTGTAATGTAATAACTTTACAATAGTGGATCTTTCCTAAGTTCCTATATCACACCAACAAACAAAGTATATACTTTTGATGCATTATATCTAGAGGGGTTTTACTCAAATAGGTGAATTCACTGTTAATAGAGTATCCATGATAAAAAATATATAAAATCTATTTAATAAAATCATTTATTTATAGAAACATGAGTATCATGTAAGAGATAATGGTTGAGTATTGTTAACTGTTGGATATAGTGAAAGTGGGTGATTATTGGATTGATGATTTAGAACCAACTTTATTTTATTTAATTTTAATTACTAAACCATGTATTCAATTTTATATACACATTTATTATTCATATTTCATATTGATCACTTTATTTTAAATGATTTATTTGATAATTTATTTAGAATATTTATCACAATAATATGCAATAACATTCCCCACTATAATCAGAACTTGGGGATTCTCTAAAAATACTAATAATGTTATGTATTATAATCTAGATACATTAGTCTAACATGACAAAAAAATATTTCTAACTATCAAGTACTAGGGGATCATAATCATTGGAATATCTTCTTATGAATTTCATACTTAGTGATATACAAGAAAATGAGATCATGAGAGAAAACCCTCCAATAGGAATTCCAAATACTATGTGTGTCCTTATATATTCCTATATATGTGTGTATGTAATGGTCCTTGAACATATGATAATTATTAATATATATCATGAATTTTGTAATTTGATGAATGATAAAACTAAGATATATATGTTTATGGAAACTATCTTTCATGGGGTATACCATATTTTATATGATATTAATTAAATGATAAAGAAATGAATTTTCCCTTTTGAGTTATTAAAGAATATATATCTAGCCCCTTTATTGAGATGGTATGCCTCACCTAAATCCATGGACATGGTATTTATAGTAAAGTTTATCTCAATAAGTTAAATAAATGTCTATCAAGAATTTAGGTATGGTGACTTAATTATATATCTTATTTGACAATACATCAAAAGGTAAAGGGATTATATTACACAGTTAACATTCTTAGGAAGGTTTTCGTTGCTATGGATTTTTTCTTTATCTAAAAAGATCATGGTGTATTGCTAAATACCATTTTTGGTCTATGGGTTTGACCTAATTTTACTAAGAAATGGATCTAGAGGTTCACACACAATATGTATCCAAAATCTCCCCAAATTTAGTTGAATCTGAGTATGGAAATAAAATCAATATCAGTTTAAGGATTGATTTCTATTAATGATATGTAAAAATAATTTTGTTACAGGTTATTCATGATTAGATTAAGGGATTATAATTTTATTTTCTCATATATTCATAATCTATCTAAGTAAGGATGATTGAATATTTATTTAGGATAGTTAGAAAGTAGTTAATGGTCCAAAAACATATAATTATTTAGTCATTTTCATTATTTAATCAAATAAGATTAATTTAATGTGTTACATTAATATTTTTTTATTTAATAAGTGACATATTGGATAAATATAATTGATTTGGGAATATTCATTTATCACTTTTATAACAGTTATTATTTATTTAGTAATATATTAAATAAAAGGTTAATGACATGGGGTTTTTAGTCTTAGGTCTAAAAAATGAAAGTGGAAAATTTATAATTTTATTAAAACTAAACCATAGAGATAAAATTTCATTCACCATTATTAATATGGATAATCAACCATCTCTATCATTTTTGTTTGACATGGAAAGAGAACTTTATCTCAATCCTCATGAGATCTATATAGAAAATAGACAATATATTCATGAATAATTAACACTAGATGTCAAAATGATATTATTAATCAATGATGAAAATTGAATAATCAAGATCAATATAAAATGATTTGGTAAGAATATAGGGATATCTCTAGAGAAACTCAAGTTTTAGTTCTTTAAATTGTAACTATGTTAAGATGATCAGAAACCAGATCGACATAACAATAATGAGAAGGAATAAAATTTTAAAGAAATTTATTAAGGTAATTATTATTGAATTAGATAGATAATTATAAATCATACATATTTATTATTTATTGAAGTATCATTGTTTCATTCATTATATTCTCAATATTTATCTCAATAATTAGATAAAAAATTTATTGGGTATCCTGATAAAACACTTCAGTTGTGCCCAGATCCTTCTAGATATATATGTGTTTGATGGAGATAAAATCATATACCTTTTTAGATTGAGTATAAATGAACTTTTGGTTGATATATATCTTTTTTTAATCTTGAATTATAAATTAACAATAATTATTAATGTTAAATATACTCATAGGGCCCCACATAAAATCTATGTGAATGAGGATTTATTATTCTACCAAATGTTTTTGCTAGAAAAAAATTATATAATAACCTGTTCAAATGAGTGTGGTGTTTTATCTAAAAGAGTTTTGAAAATATTTTTTAAAAAAATTACATATGCGGTAATATGATATAAAATTTGTATAAATTCAATGAGGCTTTAGTGGAAGTTAGAGATTGAATGATATATTTAAACCAAAGTGTATATATTTCACGGATAAATATGTCATGATTTATGATATCACATTGTATAACCCTGAATTATGTAACCTTTCACTGGATTTCAATATTCCATGTATCCTATTCTAGTTATATTATCTAAAACATCATTAGTAAATGTTTAAGTGTATATTCTCTCATTGCTTTAATTTTTTAAATGTTAAAAAATTAAATGAACTTAGAATAAAGGTAACAGTGTGTTTAAATATTATAAAAATAACTTTCAATTTAAGAATGTTTAATAAATGTTCAACTCCTTGTTTCTACTTCATTTATTTAAGGTATTTTTTTAAAGGATCCAAATCCTCTTTTCAATAATATTTTATGGTGTGTAAACTCCATGATTAACTCTCTCTCTCTCACACACACAAATTTATGGAGACACTAATATATCATAGTGTAAATTTAGATCTTATGATTATGAACCATGATTTACATGGATTGTTGATTATAAATGGAGGTGAGAACCTAATTGATATTTCTATATGAACATTATCAATTTCATAAATTTCTTGACTTTGATATATAAAAAATAGGTTCATATAAATCTTTTATTCTTTATTTTTCATCTTCTAAACCTTTCATAATGATCTTGGTGTATAAAGTTTTATGTTTTCTCACTACTTTTATAAATTTTATATTTCTCTAAACTCCTTCTAAAAAAATATTTTCCCTCATATACATGATTAAAATTAATATAATATATATAGATTCAACTGATTTTCTCAAAATGGGTCAACATGATATATAATTTTTTCCAACTTATAGTGTTAAGTGACATGTATCCTTATAAAAAAATCTATTCATTCAAGTTTTAATATACTGTGGTAACCAATTATTTTCATAACAGTCATTGACTAGGGATAACCTAATATTTTTATAGTATACTCCATGGATTTATTATCATATCTCATGTTAATTTTTCATTTTAACATTAATTAATGGTAAATGAAAGCATATAATAACTATAAATGTTTACATAATATAATATATCTCCTGAATTATCATGCAGTGATTTATTTTAAGGTAAAAAAACAAAAATACTTTCAACAATATAATTTACCTTAATAATAAATATATTTTTAATAACATGGTCATATTTTCAAACTTTCTTTGTGTATTAACACAATAAATACCTGAAAATTTTATCCATTGACTTTGTGGAATTTTAAGGGGTTTTTTATCAATTTACAATCAAAGAATGAAATGGTAACTCTAATGATCTTAAAATTTAAATTCTATTGAATCATTTATATTATTATATTTTGTTTACCCTAGGGTAATGTTTTTGTGGAAATATGGGTTACACGTGAAAGTTATGAGAGGTTTTTTCAAGATGCATGGTCATCATGGATGGTTAAATAATTAAAAAAAATATGCACTTTAGAAGAAAAAAAAAGTATGTGCGTGATCTATAGTTAGTTTCATGGTTAACTAAAATTGATGGATAATCATGAATTCTAGAAAATTTTAGATAATAAATAATGAACGAATAGGTGCGAATTTAAATAAATGTTAAACCCCACCCCCTTTAAGGTGTATTTTTGTTTAAAATTTTGGTTAACCTCATCTAAATACCACTTTTAGGAATGTTTAAGGGGGTTCAAAGAGACTCATGTTTTTAGGGTGCATGGGAAGAGATTTAGAAACTACAGAACCATGTTATAGTGCCACTGGCTAGACAGTGGTAATATAGTAAGGGAGAATCCCCATTTGTCTCACTAGCCAACCAGTGAGTCCTATGTTAGTTTTTTTAGTGGGTCTATTTTGTTCATTTTTTTACTCTTTATCCCATAAAACACTAAACTCATTTCATCCCCCAAAATCACATAGAAATTTCCCTCATTGAAGCCCTCTCCATCTCTGCTTCTCCTTGAAGGAACTCATTGGAGCCTTGGTCCATTGGGCTCCTATTTGGAGCGTCCAACTTCTTATGGTAAGTTTATCCTTCCTAACCTATTTTTTCTCTCCTTCTTTCACTATGGGGTTGTTTTATATTATATTTATCTAGTTTCTAAATTTTTACAAGGATATACAATTCTACTTTGATATCTATTATTTTAAGCCAAACCAAAGGCTGATATCAGACGTGTGTCCCTTACTAGGCCTAAGTTAGGGGGTCCCTAAATATTTTCCCATAGTCTCTCTATTTTCTCCTAAGTTATAGTGATATTACTCAATTAATTTTCCATTCTTGAACTTAATTTTTATTCCATGCCTTAGATCAAGTCCTTTCCATGTTATACAACCCTTGAATTTTATTTCTTGTTAAATTAAAAGAGTGGTACCATGGGATAACTTGGTTGTGATTTTTCCTTTTGAACTATACCATTGGAAATTGATATTTTTTTGTTGATGTTTAGATTTTGGAAATTGAATGTGGTGATTGAAAATGGAATTTTTTTTCCTTGAAAAGTGTTTTGAAATGGGTTTCTGATTTTAAAAAGTTTATTTGGTTTGGAAATTAAATTGGAAAGTGTATTTGGCCCTTACCTTGGTATTATTTTGTTAATAAATAAAATGTAGTAATTGTGAATGTTTTTAGATAATGGAAGTTGGACTTGTTTCAAAAATGAAATGTCAATTGAAACCGTATTATTTAAAAAAATTATCATGTATCTTGGAAATGATGAGTTATGCCCCTGTTGCATCATACATGCACATTTTGGTGAATTATAGGTCTTTAATGATTTTTTAAACTTGGGTTGAATCTTGTCCATGACAAGACGTTAGGGCCCAAAGTATGGGTATATTAACCCTAAGTGATAGTTGGTCTGGGTACGGGTATATTACCCTCATTAAAAAGTGATATTGGGTTGGCATAGTCCTCACAAAATGCTCAGAGACATCCGACACTAGATAAAGTAGGTGGGTCTAGCCTCAAGCTTCATCATGGAGCCCAGGTTTGAAGTTTTATTTACTTATTTTTTTGTTTATTTATTATTCCATTTATCTAAATTGTTAAATATGGAACCATCACATGCACTTACTATTTTAGACTAGATTATTTAGGGACATCATTAGTGATGTCCTGGTGAGTCATACTCATACCCTTCTTGGGCCACCATTTGGTACCTAAGAATATTTCATGGAAATAGGTAGAGATAAGGGAAGGTTTCTTATGATATATGTGTGATTTCATGATAGGATGGAGTTGGGGGATGGTTTTCAGGCTAGAGATCTAGCCACTTTTGAGTCTTGTAGTTTTTTCCCACTTTTTTTATACTTTTGTACTTTTTTTATACGATCAATGATATATATGAATCATTATTGATTTCGTGACATTATCTTGGATATTTCATGGTTTATATTTATTTATTGGACTCATATATTAATGTTTCTTCTAATGTATGGTGTTTTACTCATTTTACACTATTATTTAACTCTAACCAAAGGTTATAGTCTCCCTAATAAATCTCATTAGACCATCACCACTTATCAAAAACATCTAGCATACGATGAGGAACATGTGAGGTATTGTAGAATTCTATCAATACAATAACTGATCAGTGTTCCATGGAAGTAGGTATGTTACAAAGTGGTATATAAACATCTTTTATTTCATATTTCTTTTTTGGATGGTATACATGAGACAAGGATGTTTCATTTCTCGTTAATGAGCTCATTACTTGTAGTAACTAACCCATGTATGGGGAAAATCCAAGTCTCCATGGATGGGTTTTTTGTTCTTGATTTTCATGTTTTTACAGTTGATTGATTTCTACCATTAGTGGTGCACTTGGTGTTCATTATTATTGGTTATTTAGGGTTTTATCTATTGGGAACATATTAAAAGAGAGTGTTTAGGTGTTCATACATCATTCTAGGAATGTAGGGTTTGCCTTCAATTTGTTTTTTAATGGTGTTTGAATGATCTAAATTCACTATGGGAAATCTGATCTATACCAACACATCTATACCAGTGTTTTGAAAAACCCCTTGGTATAGGTCCCATTTCCCAACGGTTTGGCCAAACCGTTGGGAAAATCCCACTTTAAGCCACTTTTCCCAACAGTTTTCCAAAACTGTTGGGAAAGGGTATGGATTTCCCAACGGTTTGGCCAAACCATTGGGAAAATCCCACTTTAAGACCACTTTTCCCAACGGTTTTCCAAAACTATTGGGAAAGGGTATGGATTTCCCAACGGTTTGGCCAAACTATTGGAAAAAAAACCCACATTGAGGCCACTTTTCTCATTGGTTTTCCAAAACCATTGGGAAAGGGTATGGATTTCTCAATGGTTTGGCCAAACCATTGGGGAAAGCCCACTTTCAAGCCACTTTTCACACCAGTTTTCCAAAACCATTGTGAAAGGGTATAGCTTTACCAACGGTTTGGCCAAACCATTGGGAAAATCCCAATTTGAGGCCACTTTTCCCAATAGTTTAGCCAAACCGTTGGGATAGGTACCCTTATTTTTTATGAATTCATTTATATAATATTGTCAAATAAATCAATATATAAATTACATATAAATATATAAATATATATATATATATCTAACCAAATATATTCACAAAGGTAATTGTAGGGTAGTGGTAAAGTCTTTGATATATATCCTAGAGTTTGTGGGTTCAAAACTCCACTGTAACTTTTTTTTAATATACCTATACCAACAGTTTAAGAAAACATTAGGTGATTTGGTGTGGGGATAGACCTATCCTAATGGTTTGGGGAAAACCATTGGGAAATACCTATCCTAATGGTTTGAAAACCATTGGTATAGGTCTTTCTCAACGGTTTTCAAACCATTGGGATAGGTCTTTCCCAACGGTTTTCCCCAAACCATTGGGAAAAGTATATCCCCATGCCAAATCACTAAATGGTTGCCCATACCATTAGTATAGGCTATACCAATGGTTTGGGGACCTATACAAATAGTTAGAAACCATTAGTATAGGTAATTTTTCCATTAGTGATTTACATACATACATTTTCCTAAGAAAAAGGGGATTGACCATTCAAAGTGTCGGTAGTGTTTTATATTTTGTTTTCCTATATAAGGTTATGGTGGAATATTAATTTTCAAATTACCTATATATTACCTTATTACTGATTCATATATGAATGGGATATTAAATGTAGTTTTTGGCTAAATAAAGCATCAATAAGAAACCTATAATGTGTTTTCCCTTATAGTTTATGAATGGAAATATATTTGACCATGACTTGAAAAAGAATTTTTTTTGAAAAACTTGAAGGAGTTATAATTAAAACCTTAAAAATACAATAACTTGATAAATAATGATATAATTACAATTATAAATTCTTTCATAAAATAGCATAAAAAATTGGGTGTATAGAATGCAAGGCCATGGGTTTTTTGCCTGTCTCATTTAAATGTAAGAATTGATAAATTATTGTTATATGTATCATTATGAGATATTTTTTTATACTTTTAGATTTATTCTTCCATATAGATTTGTTATCCCAAACTCATAGGGGGTTAGAAAGCATTCTACTCCAACGGGTGGGCCAAAACCTCTAATAACTCATGGTCCAATTACGAATTATCAACTCTGTGAGAGCCTCCTATGTGTGGTAAAATCCTTAGAGAGGGGACCTCCAAAAACTTATATAACTATGTCAAATATCACCTATGAGTTCCAGCATCATCACTCTATACTCTTCATAGGTGAGGGTGCTCCAATGGAAGTATAGTTAAGGATGGAATCCATGAAAACTATTCTCAGCCACATAGATATCCCTAAGGAAAAGTGGTTGAAGTTAGAAGTATAAATATTTCATGGGAAGTGAATTGATGGTGGGAAGTTCTTGTATAGTGGAAGAAGCATGTTTTTCTGACCTTGAAATATTTTCAAACCTACATCTTTATCCACTTCTTTCAAAATACCCTATAATAAAATAGAGAATGTGATTTTATGAAGTTGAAGTTAGGGGATGTAGAAATTTTAGATTATGTTTCCTGATTTACAAAGGTTCGGTGTTTCTCTATGACCTTAATCGATGATGAGGCTACCATATTCATTATTTTTAGAAAGTTATCTACTATAAGATCAAGGTTCATATTAATATGTTATGTTTCACCTTCTTCTCTAAAATTGTGAACCAATATTTGATTACTGAGATATATATCAATGAGGGTCAGTGTACTGGGTGACTAGCCTATTTAGTAGAAAGAAGTAGTGTGGGTGGATATCTTAGTAACCGAAATTGATGATTTGATGATTCATAAAAAGGTTTTACTGTTCTATCCAGGAAAACCAGTGAATCCTCTCTCCCTTCATGAGAGAGTAGTGAGGGGAAGTGTTATCAATGTGGTTTCTTGGGATACATGAGATCTCAGTTCCCCTAACCACCTATGGAGTGAAATATTTTTGGAATTATGGGTCATTAAAACTATTTTTTTGGTTGTTTTTAGTAGGCCAGCAATGGTAGAGGATCAGGAATATCTTAGGGTTTAAGGGGTGGGGTTACTACCACTCTACAACAGTCTGGAAATTGGGCATCGACTAGCTGATTAGACCATGGTGATGGTTGTGGATCTTAGGGATGAGGGAATCAGGTTCATGTATGGATTATGACTCATTGTAGTCATAAATTAGTTTATATTCATGGCATAGGATAGTTACATATGGTATAGCCTACTCCGTTAGAGCAGGAAGTCGGGTTGTTTACCATTCTTGGTACAATTTTGGTTGCATCTACTCTTTTTTCTACTATATTTCAAATAGGTTCTTTTCACACTTTTATATTTACTTATTTAATTAGAGGATTGGTTTTTTTATTATAGTATCTATATAGGGTTCTATAAACTGAAAAAACATTGGGAATAAAGTCAAAGGGGATTCAGAAGTGTGTTGGTTGTGCTTGGGTCATCGATGACTATCATTTCAACCAGGACTTCTTCATATTGGAAATTGGTGGATTTTATGTAATTATTGGGATGGATTGGCTTGTTATTTATTAATATTAGATAAATTTTTATCATAAATGATATTATTTCACATATTTGGATGGTGGAAGATTCAGGTATGTTAGAGATTGCACTAATAGAAATTTGGGCTATATCCCCGGTTTAAAACCATCGCTATAAGCCCCAAAATCATGGTTATAGGTTATAGCCACAGTTCAATGAACCATGGATGGTATTGGCATGGCTATAATCCATGGTCTATAGACATGGTTTGAATTTTTGGCTAAAAACCTATAGCCATGGTTTTAACCGTGGCTAAAAGCCAATAGCCACGATTTGAACCTTGGCTAAAGCCCTATAGCCTCAGTTTCAAACTGTGGCAGAAGCTCAAACCAGACATTGCCTATATCCACGGTTTTAAAACTCTGTCTATAGATCTTTATCCATGGTTTGAAACTATGGCTAAATCCATTCACATTTCATACCCCCCCCCCCCACACCCCCCACACCACACCCCCCCACACACACACCCTTGAAGCAGCCCACCACTCCCCCTCCTGGATAGCCCCCCCAACCCCCCTTGTAGTAGCCCACCACTCCCCTTCCTAGATATCCCCCCTACAGTATCCCACGACTCCCCTTCCTGGACCCCCCACCCCCTGCAGCAGCCCCTCACCCCACTTGCAGCAGCCCCTCACCCCTTACATCAGCCCACCACTCCCCCTCCTGGATACCCCCCCCCCACACCCCCTTGCAACAGCCCATCACTCCCCTTCCTATACACCCCCCCTTGCAACATCCCACCACTCCCCTTCCTAGACACCCCCCCTTGTAGCAGCCCCTCACCCCACTTGCAGTAGCCCCCCACCCCCTTGTAGCAGCCCATCACTCCCCTTCCTGGACACTCCCCCCCCCCCCCACACACACACACACACACTCCCCTTGCAGCATCCCCCCACCCCCTCCCCTTGGACACCCCCTGGACACCTGGACCGACCCCCCGGGACACCCCCTGGGTAGACCCCCCCTTAGACACCTAGACAGATCCCCCCCCCCACTGGACACCCCGTTGGACCCCCCCCCCCCCCCCAGACACCTGGATAGCCACCCCCTGGACCCCCTGGACAGACCCCCCCTGCAACATCCCCTCACCCCACTTGCAGCAGCCCCCCACCCCTTTGCAGTATCCCACCACTCCCCTTCCTGGACAGCTGGATAGACCCCCCAGGACACCCCCTGGACAGACCCCCCTTGGACAACTGGACAGACCCCCCCCCCCCCACTCCCCCACTGAACACCCTGTTGGACCCCCCTGGACACTTGGACAGACCCCCCCTGGACCCCCCGGACCCCCCCCCCCTCTTTGAAGAATCCCACCACTCCCCTTCATGGACACCCCCCCCCCCCCCCCCGCCGCCCACCACACACACACACACCCCTTGTAGCAGCCCCCTACTCCCCCTGGACACCTGGACAGACCCCCCCCTTGACCACCCAGGACACCCCCTGGTCACCTGGAAAGACCCCCCCCCCCCCCAGACACCTGGACAGACCCCCCCCCACCACCACCGGACACCCCGTTGGACCCCTCTTGACACCTGGACAGACCCCCCCTTCCCCCCCCTCCGGACACCCTCCACTCAAGTAGCTGGTTTGGAGACTTCGATTGATGCATTTATCATCATTGTCTTCGAATCATAGGGTTTACAGGAGCATGTGATTGTTAGAATTCTTGATCGAAGGAATATTATGATTATTTTTGGGTAGATGGAAGATCACATTATTACTTTATCCATATTTCCTTGCTTATGCGGTGGATTCTATATTCTTTGGTGGAACATTTAATTTCATATACAGTGAGATCCTCTAACTATGATGATCTAGGTAAGATTCACTGTACTCCCACTACCCTTCCAAAATCCCTCAATTTTTCATTTTCTTGGGAACTTGGTTGGTCTTTACTTAAGCCCAGATAGTATAATAGAGGTATTTTTTCAACCCATTTGTCCTCGGGTTTTGTGGTGGTATATGTCTCTAATCCGCTAGTGGATTGGGTGTGGATAACAGATGGACAAGAATTTTAGTGGGGTCAAGCTATTAAATTTGAGCCACGGAAAGACTATTATATGTCTTTCAACTAGTAGGACATCTTTCTTATATCTGTCAAAGTGGCTATTTGAGCAAGAAGGTACAGGAGATGACGAATGAGGACTTTGTAGCTTATGGTGGATATGAAGTGGATCAATTGAATCCTCATGGGTGATTAGACTTCTATGAAGGCTTGGGTGTGGTCACGTGGTGTGGAGGGGGAACATGAAGGTTTCTCTCTGTCCCCATTATTTGTTGAGATGGAAAGATATTATTATGTTAAACAAGGGGCTTTAAATGAGTAGGAGGTGTAATTGACTGTAGAAAATTGGAAGGTTTCTGTGAAGACCATGGACATTGTTCTGATTTTCAATCAGTATGAGGTAATGGATATCAAGGGGAAACATAAGAGTATTTTGGTTCAAAATATGTCAATGGGACAGAACTAATTGAGGGGAAAATAGATAATGGGGATTATAAAATGGATGTTGATCCGGGCATATAGTAGGGTCCCCTAAAGCTAGGAAATTACTTTGAATGATTTCCTAATGATGATACAGTTCAGGAGTTCGATAAATATCTATTCATTCCCTCCATGGATGGTAAGAAGGTCGTTAGTAATGATTCTAGTGATGATTGTTCTAGCTCATTTGGATTCAAAACGGGGGATGAGGTTTAGGGTTGTTGAATTCAAAACCCATTGAGATGTAGGAGATTGAGGGGTAGCCATAATGAGAGAAAGGATTACTTATAATTTCCACCTCCAATGGATACATGGTCAGTGAATAAGTTAAAATCCATGAAGATGGATAGTGATACCCACCTTTTCCCCAAGTCTACTTGTCATCAACAGCTGTTAGGTGATGTGCTCGATCAATCCATGGATTTTAAGCATCTCACCACTCTTCCCCTGCCCCCCCTATATCTGAATTTCAACTTGTAATTTTGCTATAGATACTCCAAGACAGGTAATAGAATTATCCAAACCAGCTAATCGAGTTTCCATCCGACTGGACATAAAAACTCAACTCTTGAGTTCGAAATCTTCTTCAAAATATCCTATCCAAGATTCCCTCACTTCTAGTTTCTCTCACTAGAAATTTATCTCAATTAAATCACCAATTTATAGAAGAAATATAATAAGAGAGATAGAGGAAAGGATTCGAACCAGAATTTCAATTATAGACTCAATACAGCATACCTGGAAACAGAATTCTTCTGCTTCCCCTCCTGAAGATCCCTCTCTCTCAAACCCAAAATACAATCTGTAAACCAGAATACCCCTTACACCCTACCTACCTCTTATTTATAACATAAAAACAATAAAATTACATATCTACCCATGGCAGTTATAAAACCCAACCACCAGGTAGTTAGGCAGTTAGGCAGTTACACTCCCCTTACCTTTCCTATGATAGGTAAACCGTACAATAGGCCTATCAGAAACCCCCTAAGAAATTTAGTTTAGTAAAAATTATAAGAAATAAAAAACATGAAAAAGAAGCTCAATAAATATAGTCTCATTGGGAGACAACCCTGGTTGTTGCTATATTATATTAGTTAAAAGATAAATATATTGAATAGGATTTAAAATGAATTAAAACCCGATCATCTAATTACTTTATTGGTAAATCAATACTATGTGTTTTTTATTTATGATAAGATTATAGTTTTAGTTGTTGTTTTTATAATACCATTAGTTTAATTTTCTACTCTATTTATTAATTTTATTGTTATATATGATATACTAATTGTTCTATTATTAATAAATTTACCTTTATTTTTACCTAATTGTTTAGGTATATTGGATCTTTACATTTTCAATATATTTAATACCTGTGGACAAAAAATTGTTAGTTTTTTTAAACTAATATTCACCCCTTATAATGTGAATATAATCAATATTTTGGGATAACATTTGGTATCAAAGTAGGTCTCTATGTTTGAAACTGAGCTTGATGTAATCATTCTAAATATTCATTACTTTATCATATTTTTTATCATATCATATTCCTTGCACTAACCTAAAGTGGAGAATGTATTTTCCTTTTTCTATGGTGGAAGGATTCCATGTCAGATATATTGAAAATCTTAATCATAAAATATCACCCATAGTTGATTGAAATGATTGTGAGTACTGACAAGATTTGATGGAAACATTAATTATTCGTATTGGGAGTGAGGTCCCAAGAAGCACTCAAAAATAATATGAAAATTTTGGTTATGTTGTACATCATTGATAATCATATTACTTATAATGTCATATGAAAATTTTGTGCATAATTCTTTCCATTTATAAGATCAAAAGGGGTCACTTAGTGGTGACTTTGTCATTACACCACTTGCCTACTTGGGCAATTCCATCTTAAAAGTATAACGGCACTTAAAGTGTGTTTTTCTTTAAACAACCATTTTAATAAAAAGAGGGAAACCCCCTACAGGGATATAAAAAGGGTCAAGTACAATGTGTTCTTTACGACTAACAACGACATCAAGTATAATGAAAACATCAATGTAATAATTTCAAGAAAGGTATACCACTGTAAGTTTTTTCAGACAGCGCACCTCTATTAGAGGGGTTTTATTACAAAACCATGACTTGTTTATCAAACGAAACAATTATCTTAACTAACACTTATTCAAGAATTGAAATTTAATATAAGAAGAATTAAGAAGGCAGCTAAATTCAATTTAAAACATTCTTGAATTAAAGAGGCTAGGAGAGGGACCCTACCTCAAAGGAGCCAAGCCACACTCAGCGCTTGACACTTTTATCAGTGACAACTCTAAGTTGCTTCATCCATCCTCTAGATATATGCACCTTTGCATATACATAAGGATTCCCTAACCCTATTTACATTTCTGCATGGCCTTGAACACACAAAAGAGGATCCTTATATATATGCTCACATGCATAATCCCGTTATCACCCACACACGTATGAATTTTCCATATATATACATAAGCACACCTAGCCCCTTATATGTAATCGCACTACCATGGGTGGATATACATATAACAGGATAACTTATTATATATATTCTTACCTATGCATACGCGGTGAGTCACCTTTGACTCTGGTTTCCACAACACACATGAACAGGTCTTGGGAGACTTTAACAAAATGCCAGTGATCTGATGAATTTTCATTAATTGAACATAAAAATTGAAGTGGAGGGAACATGATTAGTGAGAAAGGAAATAATAGAACAGGTGATGATGATAAAAATATCAACACTTGAAGTGAAGGTTTCCTCTCTAATGAGGATCCAACATATCATTCAATTTCAATTCATGCAATAGGGATGTGGAACATCCAATTTAACATCATACATCAATGAAATTAAACATGAAATTTACATTTTACACAATTATAACATAATAATATGTAATACATGTACACCACATTATGGCTTCTAAAATGGTAAACAAGTATTAAGACAAAAATAACATAGTTTATAAAACATCATTCTTTTCTAGATACATTAGAGATATGTGAAACCACTATTATGTTATGTGGGATGATAATTTTCTTGGTTTTCTAATACCTATCAAAACAAGTATCTAACTATTGTATGGGTGGTAACTAGGGCGTATTAATAAAATTCTAGGTAATAGACTATGTATAGTATTTTTCATAGATAATACATAAAGATGAATGGGAGAAACTTCCAACTCAAAGCAAGACAAACACATAACATGAAACTGAACTTAAATAAAAATAGCCACAAACCTTAGTTGGTAAGCTCCATGATAGCAATGACTATATCCCCATCAGTAGATTTTAGAGCCATCACGGCCTTGGCCTTGTAGACTCCATCCTGTGTCATCACCAACTCAGTGTCCTTAGTTTGTAAGCTCCATGCTCGGGATTTCATTAAAAGAATTGTAAATGAATATAAATTAGAAACATCATTATGATATCTGACAATACCCCCCCCCCCCCCTCACTACACACCCCCTGCCCCCACCCCTACACACCCCTACCACTAGCACACCACCCTGCCCCCTGCACACCCCCTACACACCCACACCCCCTACCCCCTTCACACCCCACTGCACACCCCCTGCCCCCTACCCCCTGCACACCCCCACACTGTCCCCTGCCCTACCCCCGGCACCCTCCCCTGCACACCCCCCTCCCCCTGCCACACCTTCCTGCCCCTTGCCCCCTTCCCTACACACCCCCTGCCCCCTTCATACCCCATTGCACACCCCCTGCCCCCTACCCCCTACACACCCCCACACTACCCCTTCCCTACCCCCTACCCCCTCTCCTGCACACCCCCCTCCCCCTGCCACACCCTCATTCCCTCTTCCCCCTCCCCTGCACACCCCCTGCCCCCTCCCCTACACTCCCCCTGCCCCCTTACCCCTTCCACCATCACACCACCCTGCCCCCTGCACACACCCCTACACACCCACACCCCCTGCCCCCTTCACACCCCCCAAAAAACCCCATGTCCCCTACCCCCTGCACACCCCCAAACTTCCCCCTGCCCTCACAACCACCCCATTCTATTGGGGTGTCTACATTACAATAGCTTGTTGAGAAAAATTATACTTCTCTAGATACTTCTTAACTAAATAATAAGTGAATTAAATTCCATTATTATAACTTGGAACTTTTATATTCATTCCAAGATATCATTCTATTATCCTTTTATACCTCTAAAAATAATCAAGTGCTTCATTTTTTAATATATAGGAAAAATATAGCCTAAATATTTATAGCCATCAAAAAATAAAAGATATTACAATCATAATTTTATTTGATTCTATTTCACTGGTCCACATGCATCAATATGAACTATGTCTAATACATGAATATGTCTTATTTTCTTAGTTTTATAATATTTAATTATGATATTTCCATTTTCAAATACTTAAAATGTATTTTCTCTATCACTTTTTAGTTATGGAATATTAAAACCATTTTTTTACTAAACTAGTGTCTCCATGATTCCTTGATTGAGACCACTAAATATTTTATTAAATATATTGACTCCATATTTCATAGATAAGGATAAATTAATTTAATCTCCATCAATTTCTAGATATTTCTCAGCTAAAATTATTAAGTATTCTTGTGACCTTGATATTTTCTACACCACCATTACTAAACTTAACTTTTTCATTCACCTTAGAATTTATATTTATCAAAAAATTAATGTTTTCATCTATATGTGAGGAAAATAAATTATCAAATATCTATGTTCCCTCACTAACATTATTTTAAATCCACTTTAAATAAAATTTCTTTACTTCACTTTTTTCCAGAGAACATCATGACTTATGGGATTTTAAATCACAATTCCCAACTTTCTCGTATATGTAGTGTATAAATATTTATTTCCAACATAAAAATGATTAAAAAGATTCACATGGTTACCAAATTTATTTCTCAATTGACTTATTAGTGCCAAATATCTTCCATAAAATCTTATTCCAAACCCTCATAAATGATGAATTTTCTTAAGTTTATATTCACTATATATGAAAAAGTAACTACAAAAATATTTGAACTATACCTTTTGAACTTTTTTTATGAATGCTTAGTGTTGTCAAAGGAACGCAGCGTAATAAGGCATAAAGGTCATTTGGGGATGTGGCATGAGGCGCGGCGCGGGTCAAAACTAAGGCGCAAGCTCACATAATTAAATATATACAATTTTCAAAAATATTTTAAATTAAAAAAAAACTTAAATTCAATAAAAATAATACAGATTAAAATACATGCTAATAATTTTTAACCAAATCATAATAAAATAATCAATCATTAAGAACCTAAAAATTAAAATCATTATGTTATGTTGTATGTCTTCTGTAATGTTAAATGTGTTTCTTCTATTATCTGCTATGTTAAATGAGTTTGAGAACCTAAAAATCAAAATCATCATGTTATGTTAAATGTGTTTGATGTTATTATTTTCTTTATTTTGGTCAAGAGATGGTTCTATTTTTATAGAGTTTTATTTAGTTCTTTTATTAATATATTAAATGTTATGTTATATTTAGGGATGTACATCTCACTTTTAAGAAAATATCCCCAATTTCCATCAGCCCCTCTAAGCACGATATCTATTGCACACACCCACGATTTCCACTATCTCCCCCATGATTTCCCCTGATTTCCCCGATTTCCTCCTACCCAAGATTTCCATTTCACCCCTGATTTCTACCGGCACTCTCGATTTCCATCGGGCCCTCGATTTCTACCGCCCCTCTAAGCACAATCTCCGCTACCTTATTCCCCCTAATTTTAGTGGCTACTGGTGCACCTTTTCTGCGCCTCACACCATAGTGCCTCTCAGGTAGGCGTATGAGGCACTCGCCTTTGGCGAGCCTCGGTGAGGTTGACTTTCCTCACTGATGGTGAGGCGCACTGGGTCGGCCTCATCGCACCTCATGCCAAGGCGTGCACCTTTGACAATAGTGTGCATGTTAATTTTTCAATATCCCAGTTTCTCTGAACACACTCATAATCTTCCCATACATCCCTTAATAGAAACACATGTTTAGAGTTAAATTAGACTACATATCAACTTAAAGTATTTTCTTATCAACTTTCACTTCTTGTTTCTTCACAAATGTAATCTCAGTTGTATCATTATTGTATTGATTGATATAAGGGTCATATCATAAACGTTTTTCCCTATTACACTAGATCTTTTAATTTTAAGATATCCATCCAACCAATTTAAATATTCACTCTTTTCATGTGTATGTTCATTTGAAACACTTCCAAAAAATAGATACATTTTATTAATTAGTGACTTTCTCTTATCTTCCATATCCTTTCTATTTTACACAGCTTTCAAATATTCTATTCTCAAGTTTATTCCTTATGTTATTGTATTCAATACATTATTCAAATGATGGTGTAGGTGTATAAAATAGTATTTATAAAATTGCACAGAACAGTGTATAAATTAAAATAAAATATTAAAAAAAAATTCCAATAACAAAAAAACGGATGAAATTATAATTCCATAAATTTTATCTTCACCACTACAAATAATAATACATAATTAATAATTCATATCAACAATGACATTGACATTGGTTTGGATGATCCAAACGTATTCAAAGTCATGGATTAAATGGTTTGGAAGACAATAATGAGAGGTATTATAATCATCCCCTTTAATCTTGGGATCCCAAAGGACATGATCATGCCTTGATATATTTAAATCCAGAAAATTTCCATCCCAAAAATCTGGAGAATGTGACGGAATAAATTGATGGATTTACCCAATATAAGCTGAGAATGGCATCAAAAGAGCCCATCCGAATCATTCTGTATTTGATGTAGATAAATGACATGTCCAAGTGGGTGCACATAAGTCCCTAAAAACATCTAAAAATGGAGATGAAAATAAAGATTAGAATAAATTCAACCACCGATCTAGAGAAGGGAAAAGATGAGACCTAAATACCATGTTGGATCCGAAAATCTGAAAATACCTAGCGAGGCAAGGAGAGAATTAGGCAGGGATTTCACATGAGAAATTTAAGAAGGGTGCATTTAACTAGGGGAGTGGGGTTAGTGATAAATAATAAGAGGAGGATCTCCAGGGTAGGACTTGGTTCGAGTGAGAAATTGGGAATGTGGGGTCACTGCGTCAGAGGAGAAGAATCGGGGGTGGCCGCATGGAAGGAGGATCCCAAGAGGTGGAGTGGTTGAATCTAAGCCGGTTGGGGTAGCGTCAAAGCCGTGTCGGGGCCGTGTCGGAGAAGGATAATCGCAGTGCAGTGGGGTGGCCGCATCGGAGGCACATCGGAGGAGGAGGTGGGGAGTCCACATCGGAGCAGTCACAGTGGGGAAGTGGAGTGGCCACACCGGAGGAGGAGGATCGTGGGGAAGTTGGGTGACCCGTTGGAGGGGGAGGATCATGGAACGTCGGGGAGAAGAGTCACAGGGAGGAGGGGAGTTAGGAGGAGGGGCACGAGAGGGTTATAGTAAATTGGGGAGTGGGGGTGGGTTAATTGCCATGGACAGCGAAATTGTCGTGGATGTAAACCGGATATATCCACATTTCCTATTGTCAATGGGTATAGTTTCATAGATATATTCTTGAATTCTAGTAGTGTTGGGTTGTTCACATGGGTCATACCAGACCATACCTTTAGTGACTAGGTTTCATCACTGCCTAAGTTCCTATCCTTATCTTGGATGATGGAGAGACTCATCAGCCTATCTTTCTTCCTATGGTTGATCTATTATAGGATTCCTTTTTTGATGAATTCTTTGGATCACTACCCAAATACGGTATCAAGTTTATGATTGATCTTATACTAAGTTTAGGGATGATCTATATTCCACCTTACCGGATGGATCCTAATGAGCTTCGGGAGATCAAGGATCAAATGGAAGAATTAGAGGAAAAGGGGTTCATTAAAATGAGAACATACCCTTAGGGTGATCCAGTTCTTTTCACCAAGAAGTTATATATATCATTGAGGTTATGTGTAAACTATTATAGGCTTAACCAAGTCATTGTTAAGAACTGATATTCACTCCCCCATATTGATGACATGTTCAATCAGCTGGAAGAGTCCCATATCTTCGTAGACATTGATATATATTCAAGCTACCATCAGTTGAGAGTGTTTCCTTATGATTTCCCTCTTATTCACTTTGGGAGAAGATATGGATTTTACGAGTAGGTAATGTAATTTGAACTGATGAATGTACCAAAATTCTTCATGTATCAAATGAATATATTCTTTCATCCATATCTAGACTCCATTGTGGTTGTTTTTGTTAATGAAATATTGGTGTAATATAAGTTGAGATAGGATCATGTTATATATCTAGAGATTGTTTTGAGCACACTTCAAGTTTATAATCATTATTCTAATTTATTTTAATGTTAGTTTTAGTTCTATTGGGTACATTTCTTAGGCCATATAATATCTAAGGTTAGAGTTTCTATTGATATTGGTAAGGTTGATTTATGTGGTTTCTTAAGAGAGTCCCAATAATTTTTTTGATATTAATAGCTTCATAAGGATATATATCTATTACCGTAGGTTTATCTAGGGATTATTACTCTTGGGGTTTCCTTTGAAGATCCTAACCAAGAAAGGGGTGAAGTTTTTTTGGTCTAATGCATGTGATGTAGCTTTTCTAGATCTAAATAAGAGGTTGATGTCCATAATGATTCTAACCTTACATGGGCCAGGTAAAGAGTATACTATATATTGTGATTTTTTAGGTATCGACTTGGGTGTAGTTATTATACAAGATATGTAGGTAGTTTATTACAGTTCTAGGCATCTGAGGCCACATGAGTGTAACTACACAACCCATGATTTGGATCTTGTTGTAGTGGTACATACTCTAAGATGTTGGAAACACTACCTCATAGGGGAGATATTTTTGGTTTACATCGATCATAGAAGATTGAAATACCTCTTCACCTAGTGTAATATGAATCTCATTAAAATGAGAGAGTTTGAGTACCTATAATCATTTGACTTCGAGTTGTCTTATACCTCCTAGGAAATGTAACATATTAGAAAATTATTGAAGTAGGAAAACTTAGTCACTGGTTGTTTAAGAGTTTATTTATGAGTGGTGGATCATGTTCATGTTTACATAGATGCATATAGATGTCTAGGATTACCATGGAAGATTAATATTGTCTTCCCTATATATTACATCCCCACTCCTTAACAAGGTGAAAGAAATCCAATTTTCAAATTCCATCCTTCTGGTGATGAGGGATAGTTTATATGTTGGGGATCCCCTTATTGATTAGTCCTTGTATGGTGATGATATTCTACATGTCTGAGGAATATTTTTAGTCCCCATAAGAATGAATAAAGAACTAATGAGATACTTTTATACCTAGGGATGGGATGTACATACAAGGCTGACCAAGATGTATTGTGATATGTGTAGACAATATTGGTGCCCTGGAATGAAGAAATACTCATCTTATTTTGTTTCTTGTTACTCCACATTCCAATAGGTGAAGCCTGAGCATCAAAATTGTACTAGTATTCTTCATCTATTTCCCATAATATAGTGGAATTGCGCCAATTTTATGATGGATTTTATGATGGGACTATCAAGGACTCCTCATGGACATGATGCAATTTGGGTTTAAATTGATCATATGATAGGAGTCCCACATCTTTACCCATCAAGGATTATTATATAATTAATGATCTTTGTAGGCTGTATGTCTATAAGGATGTGAATATACATGGGTGGAATGGATCATCATATCAGATGGAGATTTCTTTTACACATTAAGATTCCAAAAGGTCCTTCAAAAGGGGTTAGACACACTGGTTTATCTAAGTACTTATTACCACCCACAGACGGATAGAAAATATGAGCACATGATACAGGTAATTTAATAAATTCTATGAAAATATTCCCTTGGATTTTGAAGTTCCTAGTATATTTATCTATCCTTAGAAGACTTAACGTAAAATAATATCTAGAATACAACCATTCAGAGGGATTTTTTCAAGTCCTTTAATGGTAAGTCATTATGATCATCTTTATGCTGGAAAGAAGCTGGATAGTTAACCATGCTTGGGCCAAGCCTAGTGTAGGATACCTCTGAGAAGATCTAGTTGATCAGAAAGTAGTTGGTGACCAATCATAGTAGGAATATGTCCTATTACAACTAGATTTTTCATCCACAAGAATTTAAGGTGGGTGATTGGGTTTTTTAACTTGTGTCATTGAGACTTAAGAAGCATCAGATTCAGAGATATGGGAAGTTAATGATGAGGTTCATTTGGACTTTTGAGATTGTGGATAGATTAAACCTAGTGTATTACCTACTATACCTCATATAGAGGTATGAAAGGATTCATGATGTGTTCCACATATCCCATATTTAATGGTATCACTCTGACCCATCTAATGTTATCAATGTTGATGACATCAATTTGGATGTCAATGCTTCCTTTGAGGAATGTCCCATTAATATCGTGGACCCTAGTGAAATGAAACTCCATGTGAAAGTCATCCCATTGGTAATTACACTATAGAAACATGGGTGAAACTAGGAGGATACTTGGGAATGAGAGTAAGACATTCAAGCCCAGTGGTCATAGCTTTTTATTGAAGTAGCTAAAGAGGATTGGGTGCTTAACTCGAGGATGAGATAATATATTATGGGGAGGTTATAAAAACCCCCACCCTTTTAGGTGAATTTTTGTTTAAATTTATTGTTATCCTCATGTAAATACCTCATTTAGAAATGTTTAGTGGGTTTTCGGTGTTATTGGGAGCTTTTGGGGTGCACGGAAATGGATTCGGACAATACAACTCCATGTTATAGTGTTATTGACTATTTGGTGGAAATCAAATAAGGAGGAATCCCTACTGGGATCACCATCCCTTTGGTGATGAATGTGTGATATTTTTTATCAATCATATTTTACTCATTTTTTATATTTCTCTCTCTAAACACTTACATAATTCCTCCCTCAAAATTACATAGTAACCCCCCCCCCCCCACCCACTATTGAAGCCCTCTCCATATCCACTTCTCCTTGAAGAAACTTCTAATAGAATTGGTCTTTTGGGATATTGTTTGAGGTTATAAAATCATTAGGTTATGTTTATCCTTCCTCTAATCTACCTTATATCCTTATTTCATTTTCAGGTTGTGTTCCATTAGATTTATTGAGTTTCTCTTTTTTTAGGTATTTAATCCGCTTCTTTGGTATCTCCCATTTTAAGTTGAACCAAAGGCTGATATTAGACGTGTGTCCCTTACTAGACCTAAGGTAGGTGTTTCATAAGTATTTTTCCATAGTTTATCTATTTTATTTTAATTATTAGTGATATGACTCAAGTTTTTTAGCATGATTGACCATAATTTTTTATTAAAATCTTTACACCCAATCTTTTTCATGCTATAACACCCATGAATTTACTTTTTTTTTAAGTAAATGATTCGGACCATGGAATAACTTGGATTGGATTATTCCTCTTGAACTATACCTTTGGAAATTGGGAAAAAATTGGTATGGTGTTTAGATTTTGTAAATTGAACATGGTGATTGGAAATGGAATTCTTTTCCTTATAAAGTTTTTTGAATTGGGATTCCAAATTTAAATATTTTATTTGGTTTGGAAATGAAATTACTAAGTGGAGTTGGCCATTTACTTGGTTTCCTTCTATTAAGAAATAAAATATGGTAGTTTTGAATGTTTTTGGATAATGGAATTTGGACTTGTTTCGAAAAGAAAATGTTAATTGAAAACTTACAATTTAAATTTTTTTATCATGTATCATTGAAATTATGAGTTATGCCTCAATTTCATCATAATTTCATGGTTTGGTGACCTATGGGTCTTCTATGGTTGGTTAAACCCAAGGTGAATCCGGCCTCTAGGTGGTTTTTGGGGCCTCAAGTATGGGTATATTACCCTTGGGTGTCATTTAGACCAACAACAGGTATATTATCCCTAGTTGAGATTGATATTGGGTTGGCACAGTCCTCACAACATTTTCAAAGACATCCAACATTGGATAAAGCAGGTGGATCCAACTTCAGATATCATCATAGAGCTCGGGTTCAGAGTTTTATTTATTCATTCATTTATTTATTTATTTATTTATTAATTAATTTATTATTCTAGTTATCCAAATTATTAAATATGGAACCATCTCATGCAATTACTATTTAGATTGGATAATTTAGGGATGTCATTAGTGGTAGCCTACTAATTAATAATCACACCCTACTCAGACCACCATTTGGTAACCGATTAGATTTAATGGATGTAGGTAGGGACAAGGGAAAGCATCCTATTATAGATGTGTGATTTCATACTTGTACGGAGATAGATATGGGTTTCAGGATAGTGCTTGAGCCACTTTTGAGTCTTATAGTTTTTAGTCTCATCTTTTTTATGCTTTGTACCTATTATATATAATCAATGATATATATAACTTATGGTTGACTCCATGATATCATATCAGATTTTACATGGTTTATGTCTAGTGATTGGACTCTTGTGTTTATGTTTTCTATGATTTTATTTGATTTATATTATTTTTCTTATTTTTTGTTGTTATTTCACTCTGAACATAGGGTATAGTCTCTATAAGAAATCTCATTATACCCTCACCGCTAGTCAGTAACCACTGGAATATGGGGAGGAATACTTGAGGTATTTCAATATTCTACCAATATGGGCATCGATCAGTGATCTAAGGTGGTGGTACAATACAAAAGTCATGTACGAAAACCATGTACACATATTCATGATATAAATTTGGACTATAAAATTCTTGGTAACCCACATTTAACACTTCTAATCATCTCTAAACATCCCATTCAACTTTTTAGTTATTGTATAGTGAAATATGATCCTCTCTTATATGTTTTAATAAATAATTAGTATTCTTGGTCGATTGAATTATAAAATGAAGGAAACTATTTACATGTATGTTATTTTCATTTATTTATATCTCTTATCTCTCATGTAATTCCAATAAATGGTGTTTTTAAACTAGATAAATATAGATCTTGAAATCGATTTTGGGGATTCGTTATTAGGATGGAAGGATTTTTTTTCCTTGGTCTAAATTTTCATAAGTGTGAGAGTCCAACATAATAAATTTAGTGATTAATGAATCTCTATTTGAATAATGACTTAGGATTAGAGTTATATTAGATTTTTTTAATATCAATCAAGGATTTAATGTAAGTGTCTTTAACTATCATTTTTTATATGTTCCCAAAGAATGATTTTTTATATGTAATGTTTAAATATTTGGAATAATATATAAATAATGAAATGGAATGGAATAGTGAAGAACATGATATATTTTTAAATTTTGTGATTTAATTTTATATATCAAAATTATGATTTGTGTTTATATATAATTATATGGTGGATTCAAACTTGGTTTTCTCAAAAATTTGTGATCTTTATATAATTAGTCATTGCAATGGGAAATATGTGTAATGAATAGGTAATTTGATAAATTTGAAAATTTTGATAGAATATGATCTTTATATGTCATTAAAGATAAAATAATTTCATTAATATTTAAATATAAATTGTTGAAGTGATATTAGCCCCTATATAAATGATGAAAGGTGAGTTGATTTAATGTGTGATGATGATGACACTATATTGACATTTATATAGTGATTTTTTATTTCTCTTTTTTTATTGAATTGTGATTGATTATAAAATATTTTTTTCCTTGGGGTTGTGATATTTTTTAATTGATAAGTTTAAAAATAATAGTATTATTGGAAGATAGTTGTGAGACAATAATTATATGAGGATATTATGTGGGGTTAATAATTAATTGTTCACTTCTAGAAAAATAGTCATTCTCTATGGTTTAAAACCATGAAAATAGCCACCAAAACCATAGTAATAGACTAGTTCCATGGTTTTCATAGTTATGGTCATATATTTTATATAATTTGGTCTATATTCATTTTTATATAAAAAATATGGAAATAACCACCTACTTACAATGTTTCTAAACTGTGGATATAGGGGGTTTATTTTTACACCCTCATTGTTATGGTTTGAAAACCATGTCTATGGGTGGATTTTGTGACACCCCAATATCAATTTTATGTATTTATTTACTATTTTTAATTATTTCCTTATGTTTAGAAGAGTATGGATCAAATTATTATAATTTTTTGGAAATTTATAATGTTCCACATCAAGTGCATAGTTAGGCAACAATGCAGCCTAACCATGTAACGTGTAATTTTCCATTACAGTAGTTGAATCATGGTTGGTTCTTGTTTAGAAAATTTTGTAGCCCGATTTTTCATGTGTTGTAGTTCAATTCCAGTAGCTTCTTAATGGTTAGTGTATGGTTTGAAAAACCATGAATATTACTTAAAAATTTAATTTTTCATTTTTCTTTTGACTCTTTTATTATTGTAACACTTTTACTCCCATATCGTTTGCATAGGATGACCTAGAGGGTTCTATAGCTGAGGTTACTTCCTTCCTCCTTGTATGGGGTCTTACAACCTTTATTTTTATATAAATTTTCAAGGTGAACCCATTTTTTCTCCCTCTCTTTTTCTTCCTCTCTTCTTCCATTTTCTCTTCCATCTATCTTCTTGATCTAATGTCCATGGTGGCCAATCCTAATGGTGATATTTTTCCAAAAACCAAGTTTTTATGCTGTTTATGGGGTTTTTGTTCCTTATCTTGTCTTTATCTTTGATTATTCAAATTATTTATATAATTTCCTCCTGATTGAGGTAGGTTTATTTATGAAAATCTATTTATATGACATTTCACATGCTTCATGATATTTACAAACCCTTTCTTTATCAAATTCCCCCTATATTTAGTACTCTTGATGAAATAAATAATGTTTTTACATTGTTTTTGGTTTTGATGTTGGACATAAAGGGTTTTTAAATGGTTTCTAGGTGATACATTTATAAAAAAAGTTTTCCATGAATTATAAATATTTGATAAAATATCTTCTATTATTTTTGTAAAGGAAATTCAATCTAAAGTAGTGTTTAAAATTTTATTTTGTTTTAAAAGATATATTTTATAACATTCAAGTTTTCAAGATTATAAATGTTTGTTTGATGTTTATAAAGTTATTTAATTGATGAATATTACTCTTTTGTTATGATTTGTATTATTTGTTTGATTATGAAACATATATGGTTTCAAATGATATTTTTTTAATAATATGTTGGTTCCTAATTGATTATAAAATGATTGTTTTATGAATATAATATTTCTATTAAACCTTAAGTCCCATTTGGAAATTTATAAGATAGTTTTTGTGTTATAAGTAACACCATTAAAGTGTTTTCCCATTTGTTTCTAGTTTGATTAGTTATGAACCCTATGTTATGTGAATTATTTAGTATTCATTATCATCATTAAAAGGGTTTATTCTTTTGAAGGATTCTTGAAGGTGATATAAGGGTTTACTTTTGATTCTATATTGATGGTTTATTGTGATATCATGATCATAACCTCACCTAAATTTATAAAACGGCATGGGAAACATAAGGTAGCTAAGTGTGAAATCGAGATACAAGGGCTATGATAGTTGAGATTACGCACTTGATAGAATCTCCTAGTTATCATTTTTCTCTCACAATAGAGAGTGTCTCATGGTGATATTTGTGAATATTAAGTCATGGTTTATTTATTTAAGACCGTTTTTTTCACCTAAGCATGTATAGTATTGTCTCATTAATTATAAAGGTGTTGTCCATTATTCATGTTATGATATGGTAGTTCTTCTGTTGATGATTCCTGGTTATGCATATTATTCCATAATTTTTTATTTTTATATTATTAAATTTATATTATTTATTACTCATTTTTTATGATTTATTTTTAAATTTATAATTTATAATTATTTCTTCTGATTTTATTTCGTTTATTTTATCATTCACTTTTTTTGTTATAATTCAAACAAACTATCAAGTATTCTAGAAGTATAAAAGTAGAATGGAAAATTTAGTTCCATTGTTCACTTATATAAACCTAAAATATCATATTATGTATATAAAATAGTTTTACAAATTACATCCATGATTCCTATTTTTTAAAAAAAGTTTGATAGTTATTTTTTAAAAGGTAATAAGTGAATGTTACTTTTTTATCTTTTATTCTTATAGAACAAATTTATTTTCTAATTGTGTTTCAAACAAGCGTATTTTTTCATATTAAATGAATTTCATAAATTCTTGGTGGTATCCTACTGGGAAATATCTCACATCCTAAATAAACACTTCAATGTGTGTAACGCCCAGCAAACTTCTAGGTTCGTTATGTTTTAGAGAAATTTGATATTTTTGAATTGGTGGGGGCCGTTTGGAGAACCAAAATGCAGAATAATATTTTTAGAGTTTGGAATCACTTAAAATGTGTTTTTGGATGGTATTTAATGATTGGGTGGTGTCTTGGGTTTTATGGAGTGTATCCAATAAGTTTTGGGTAATCGGACTGTTGTAAAGTTGTAACAGCAGCCCATTCATGATCTGAATAGGTTTTCGCACTATGAAAGTCTCAAAAAGAGGGATACATCCATATGACTTGGTGGTTTATTCTGTAAACATGGTTCATTCCATGAAATATGTGTGGATGTTTTAAAAAAAAGGGGATTGGACCCCCCACCCCAAATTTTTGATTGAATAAACACACATAGGGAGGGTGTTATGTCCAGTGCCCCCCCCCCCTCCTCCCATTATTTCCACATTATTTGGGGTGGTTCCAAGTGAGTTTATATGATAAATATTAGGTATGTTTTATATTCCTTCATTAATATCATATTCTATTTCCACTCAATTTTGGTTATTGTTTCTTAGTGATTTCCATAGGAGAATGGTGAAAATCATCCCGATCGATGGGGATCTGACTTGGCTTAAATAGACTGGACCTGAGATGATGCTTTTAAATCGTTGTAAATGGTTTCTATGAATTTACATCACCATGTGTTTTTATTAGATTTTTTGGAAAAATTAAATGAAATTAACCATTATAATGGGTTTCATAATTGGAGATTTTTTGTGGATTAGGTCAGTGTGCATGTCGAGAGTGGACTGAACCGTGTTGCTTGAGGTTTCGGTGAAAGGATGGTGCCTGGTGTGTTTTTAGAAATTTATCCATATTTGGTTTTTAATTAAATAATTATTTATAAATATTTATAATCAATAATTTTTGTTTCTTGGAATGAGATATGTGTTTGGGGTATGTACGAGACATGGTTAGCTTAGATGAGGATTGATGGAGCTTAGTTAGGGGTAAAATTTGTGTTCCAAGTAAGTGGACTCTATGATACAAACTCATATGAATGTCTATTTATAATCATGAATGTATTCATAATTAAATGAGTTTGGGAATGTGTTATAAGGACCTATAGAGTCCTTAGGTGAGGTAGTGTATTGCCATTGAGCCTCTTGGGATGAGACTAAGTGATATTTAGCACATTCAGTTGTTTAGGATCTCTCAATAACTATGATTAAAAGGGTTTTGGGACTTGTATGATATTAAAAGAGATATATAGGAGTTCATTGGATATGATATGAGATACAGGATATCCTAGGTTGGGATCCTGGGGCTACTGGGTAGGAATGAGAGTCTTGGGATCAAGTGTTTATGGGTGAGATGCTTGAAAATATTTCAAGAAACTAGGAACTCCATCTTGAGGTTGGAGTTAATTATTAGTGTGTGGAATAAGCATGGTAATTCCTCTAATACAAGGAATATATGATGGATAGGGGTTTCCTATGAGTGAATGGTTAAGGGATCTCCCTTAGTATATGAGAAATGAAACCCGAGTGAAGGTCATGGGAGTTGTTAAGGATGTGAAATTGGGTTTATAAAGGGGTTTTTATTGGGAAATGGGATCCCACCTATTGAGAAAAGGTTCTAGTAGGACATTATTTATTGGAATGGTCCCTACGTATTAGGACTAGGAGTGATCAGGGTTTTGGTGAGGTCGAACTGGACCTTGAGGTATGGGTCAAGATGAGCCTTTGGGTAGTGATGTCATCTAAGGGTGACAAATATGAGATTGTATCAATGATAAGATATTGGGATCGGTCTAGATGACCTAGTGGATACCCTGATGGGTGAGGTGAGGTGTGGTTGAGAATATGGTTAGGTCTTGAGTGACTAGTGCTCTATGATCAGTCGGTGAGCTATGTGATGGGCTATGGGCCCTTCCTATATTTCATGTGATTAATGTAACATCCATTAAGTGTGTTGGGATGGGTCGGTGTGCTTGGTTAGACCTCCCATGAGAGAAAAGTTATGAGTAGAGGCTCATGGACATATGATCATTCCCTGATTTTCCTAGTAATGGGTCAAGGTATACGAAGAATAAATTTTCCATGTCCCTTTAGCTAGTGGATCGAGGACTACCCTAGGGGATGGTTTGTGTGCATGAATTAGACATTTCCATGAGATTACTTGGTTGAGGACCACCCTAAGGGATGGGTCATGTGCTAGGTGGACCCTTCCATAGTAGGCTTAGTTCAAAGACTGCTTAGGGGGTTGGGTCATGGTGTGATGTGAGGCATAACTGATAGACTCTACCTTTAGTGACTAGATAGTGGGTCAAGATATAGACGTATGACCATGACCAATATCTTCATGTATTAGGTTGAGGTTTAGATAATTACCTTCCCTAATTATTTAGGTATGGGATGTACATTAGTATGAGACAAGGTGATGAGTAGATTTTGGAATGGAATTGAAGCATGTATGATTGGGAATCATGGTGTCCTGGTAAGCACACAGTGGCTCAGTGGGCATGCGTACCTCATTGGGTGTCGTGGCGGCCAATTTTTCACACAAGGACACTGAGAATTTTTATTTATTGTTTTTATTTTCATCATTCATACACATGCATATGATTGTGTATATTAGGGGTTTTTGGTGAGATCCCACTTATTTATATTCTCACACCATTCATAATAATCTCTATTCACCTTTAAACATTATGTTTATTTTAAAGTCAGAGCATGGGATGTAAAGTGGATCAAGATTTTGAAATTAAAGTATATTGGAGATAGGATATGTGTGTATTGGAGGTCCTAGTAGAGATAGAGTTCATGTGTTGTATTATTTGTTGATTTTATATTTTGGATCATCCCAATAGGTGATCAGTGTATGGATGTTTTTTATGACATCATCATCTGTGATATTAGTGGTGTTTATTGGTTATTCAAACTCTTGTGTTCGTGTTATGGATGTTTGGTTATTTCCACTATTATTCACTCTAATTTGAGGTAATATTCTACCCGATGTATATATTAGGTCATTGCCACTATTTGGAATCCTATTGTGTGTATGGAGGTGTTCTTGAGGCCATGTGAGCCCTTGTCTTAGATGGGTTCTGAGATGGGGGTCACAAATTGGTATCAGAGATTTCTTTTGTTTTATTATTTGAGTGGATAGTAGATAGGTGATCTAGGAATGTGTCATATATTTTGATAGATATTGGAATTTTTATTCAAGAATTACTTTTCTATAAGATTTCTTGGTTACTGGGGAATGTTATTTTTTTCTCAGTATTTTATGTTACTATTGTATGATTTAACCTTGGGTGATGCACTTGAGTTTTGGATTAATGATTTATGGGTTTTGGATCCTTTCCCATTGTAAAGAGGCCTATGCACATACATCATTCTTAGAACATAGGATTCACATGACATATGTGTGCTTTCATGTGGTTGTTTTCTGATGAGTGGTTCTACTATTTAAAGTGTCAATGACATTATATATGGTGGTTTAATGTATAAATTATTGATGGAATTAGATTCAGATAAACCGAGATGTGTTTCCTTTTAATGGAATGTCATGTGGATCGTGTGGAAGGAGTATCTTCGATGATGGTAATATATTCCCTTCATAAAGGGATATATAGAGACCCATCATGGATGGGTATAGGAATTGGTGCCTTTTCAATGAATCGATAAGGGCATGGTATTCCTAAGAGGTGATTTAAGGATGAGAACAGGATGCCCTATGGATGTGGGCCAGCATGGGTTGATGGTATCTCTTCAGTTATTCAAATCTTCAACGACAAACTATATAGAGTTTTCTTATATAGATTCTTGGTGGAATTTTAATTTACCAAAATGATTAATTTTGTAAAGGAATGTGGAATTCCCAAGGATTTTTAGATATGAATAACATGAAGTGTTTCTAGTATCAAGGTTGGGTTTCAATGGTAGGATCCATTGGGTTACTAGTTTACTAGTTTTTTGATGTGATTTAAGTGGTGTCATGGGAGCATGGGTAAGCATTCATAGTTTTAGAATGATGCTTGTGTGTCGGGTGGTAGTGAGGTTACCCTTGGAATGGGTGAGATACCTTGGGATGTTGAGTGATCCTAACATGTAGAGGGGCATGGTCAATGGGTTAAGTGAATGATCTTGGGTTATATGTTATGTGACTCGGAGAGTGAGTATGGTGATGTACGGTTAGTTTGTATGAGAGTGTATAGTTGTTGGGTTTAGTTGAGACCGAGTAGAATCATGAGTGGGAACCTGTGATAGGGTTATGAATGAATTTATCTACCTATAGAGTAGGAGATTGATAATGGGTAAGGATTTTTGGATAAAAAGTTTTGGTGTGTGAGGTTATGTGTGTGTTGGTTATGCATTATTCCTATTTGGTTTAAAAATTAATGAATGGGCCACATAGGTCCATTGATAATTGTTTGGGTTTTGGCTGAACCTAAGTGGTTTCTATGTGGTAGTATGGTATGGAGACATGTGTGGACATGGTATCATGGTGTTTGTTGTGATGGGAGATGCCCCTCAGTGATGAGAGGTGACATCAGTGAAGGATTGGGGTAATGTGGTCTGTTCGATCTAATATTTTTTCCTTAACATGGAATGTTAGGGAATTTTGGTGTCATAGGTTGATGGGAGATGATTTTGGCTCATAAAGAGTAGTATACATCTGGTTTAGAACCTTTTTGGGGTCATTCTCAAGGAGCAGTGTAAGAGAAACCATATAGTGGGGAGCACAACATCTGATATTGGAGGATTTCATTATTAGTAGGTCAGGGATGAGCATCATTGGTGTTTTGTGTTAGTTCTTGAGTATGAGTGGGATAGCCACATTTAGTCATTACATGGGGTAATTTATGGAGTGTGTACCATGGTGATCTCAATGAGTGGAAGTAATGATTCTCCTATGGTGAGGATCATTGTGTTGACTGTGGGAAAATGAGGTTTATATCAAAATAGGCTATGGATTCAGCAATATTGGTTGGTGGATAGTCAAGATGAAACCAGACACTTATGTGTATTAAGATCCATTGATATTTAGTTCCTTGGTAAATACAATATTTGAAGATCAAATGTAGTGTTGGATGGATTTGATGCCTCAACATCAGGGTCTAGGTGGTATTGGCCTAATTTGAGTGCAATTTAGATTGTTGGTATAATGGTTCTCAAGGTGACAACATTATGGCTAGTGTGATGGTTGGTAATACAACTATGGAATTACATCAGGTGTTAAGTTTTGACTTTAGTATGGGAATGGATGATCTTGAGATGAATTTAAGAGTTAAGGCATTATGATCGGGTGATGAGACAACATTTTGGTGGGTGAAACTGATAATTTTTTGGAGAAGTTGTCCAAAAGAGGTCTAGCTAGTGTTTTTGTGTGAGTTTTGGTCTAGTAAGGTGGAACCTGCATTAGGAACATTGTTCGGAATGTGGTGGGTGGATCGGTAGATTGTTGGAAGAAAATTTTCAGTAGGATATTCCTATGGTGGGGAGTATTATATTTTAAAATCGTCCTTTATGCGTAGGTCCTTATGGTTGGGAGCACCATAATAATAGGGTTTAGTAATTTTCATTCATCATGGTGTCTTATAATAGGTGGGTGAAGTGAGCATCATATCGATATAGGTATTGGTAATGAGCAGGTGGTTGGAGTTTCATAGAGGAATCACATTTGGATTTCAGATATAAAACATGGTGAGTTCTTAATGAATTTGAAACCAAGTAGGTCAAGAGATGTGGTTATCGGATTACTATGGATTATTGCGGATGAGAAGTGTTTTGGTGGGTAGTTTGTAACACCCTGTAGATTATTGGAGTTATTACATTTTTTATAAAGTTGAATTTTTGAACTATTGAGGGGTTACTTTGGAAAACTAAAATAATAAATGGAATTATGAGAGTTTTTATTCCCTTAAAGAGTATTTTGGATGTTTTTAAGGCTTGGGTGGTGTATCAGGTGTTTGGGAGGGAATTGAAGAAGGTATGGGTGGTCAGGATGTTGTAAAATTGTAGTAAGAGACCATTCACACCATGAAAAGGTGTTCACGGCGTTAAAGTATTAGGACAAATGGATATTCCCCTCTTCCTAGGTGGTTCACGACGTTAACATGGTTCATACCAAAAAAATTATATAGGTGGTTTTAAAAAAATAAGAAGGGGGTTAGACCCCCCCCCCATTTTTGGTCAACGAGAAACATTTGGGGAGGGTTTTATAGCTAGTACCTCCCCCCTCCATCTTCCACTCTTATTCCCCTTAATTAATGGTGGTTCCAAGTGTGATTATGTAGTGGATCTAAGGTAGAGAATCTGGTCCTTTATTTTTATTCATATTCAATTACCACTATTTTTCTCTGGATTTTGATTAGGTTTTATTAGTGATTTCCACAAAAGTATGGTGAAAATCATCCTGATCAAAAGTGTGTTTTCTTATCTTTCATAGAGGAGGAACCGAGATGATTTTTTCACATCATTGGAAGCATTTTCGATGAGGGTACATCATCATGTGTTTATTAAACCATACATAATAATTGTATCTTTTGTGTGTCTTAGGTCTAAATGCATGATGTGAGTGGATTGCACCCCATTGACTGAGGTTTTAGCAAGTGGATAGTGCCCTATGAGTTTTTAGTCATTATTCATATTTTATTTTTAATTAAATATTTAATTATAAATGGTTATATTTAATTTTTATTGTTTCTTGGAATGAGATCGGTTCCTGGTAGCATGGATAAGAATTTGTTGGCTTTGAAAAGGCTCAATGGAGCTTGGCTAGCGGTTAACTCCATGTTCTAGGTAGGTGGATCCTATGATACAAACTCATATAAATGTATATTTATGTGCATACATGCCTATATAATTTCATGGGTTTGGGAATGGGGTACAAGTGTTGGTAGACTCCTTAGGTTAGGTGATAGGGTGGAATTGAGCCTCCTTAGATGAGGCTAAGGGATCTTTAGTACCTTGGGTAGTTTAGGATCACTCAAAAACTATTTCACCAAGTTCCATAGGCCTTTTTTGAGCTACCAAGTGACCTATAAGAGGTATTGAGATGTGATATAAGATGTGGTATATCCTAGGTTGTGATTCTAGGGCTAGTGGATAGGTATGAGAGGCTTAGGCTAGACTGTTGATTGGTGAGATGACCAGATGTGAGTGGCTAGGAACTCCCTACTGAGGTCAAAGTCAAGTCTTGGTGTGTGGAATAATTAGGGTAAGTCCTCCAATACTTGGAATATGTGATGTAGTTGGATTTCTTTTAGTTGAAAAATTTAGGAATCTCCCTTAAGATATGTGAAATGAGATCAGGGTGATGGTCATGGGAGTTGTTTGGTACTTGGAATTGGGATTATAAGGGATTTTTGTTTAGAAAATGGGACCCTACTTATTTAGGAAAAGGTTGGGTAAAAATTGATTTCTTAGGATAGTCCCTAGGTAGTATGACCATCAGTAATGAGAGATTTAGTGAGATTAGACCAAACCTTAATGTTTGGGTCGAGATTATCCCTTAGTTTGGGGACCTGAAATAGAAAACAAAATACTTTTTTTCCATTTTGGATCATATATAATGATAATCATTCATGTATTAAAAATGAGAAAAATATATAATCAATAGAAAAACATCTATCCAATAGTAATTAGGAAACATTCATACAAGTAATAGAAATTTAACAATTCGATATTTTAATCCTTTTTAATAATTTTATCCATAATGTGATTAAACTTATTAATATACTTTTATTATTCATCATAATTTTATTATTGAGAAACTATATTCATATCCTGGTCTTTTAAATTTCCTTCAAGAGCATATATCTCCTGGTTTTTCTCAAAAAAAATTTCCCCTAAACTTATAATTTTTACTCTACTCTTCAAGTCTAAAATTATAGCACAGTGTCTCATCAAAAGACTTAGAAAGAGCATCAACCTTTTTATTAAGATCATTTACAAAATCTTTGATTCCTTCTAATTCTTTTATAGGAAATCAAAATTATCATGACACTTAGCACGTTTCTTTTCCATAGAGTTGATGTCTTTATCTCTAGATTTCAAATAATTTGAAAAAAAATTATCTTCCAGATGTGTAATTTACATTATTTATAAATATTTTTCAAAAATATTTTAACTTTAGCAAAGATATCAACCATATATTTCTGAAATTTATAAATTTTATTGTTGATAAATTGATATTATATCAATTTCATTCATGCATTATATTCTAAAAAAATATTTTTCATAGTATTTATTTTCTTTAGTAAGTTATAAGTGTATTTAATATTCCATTTCATCCTTTTAACTTTGTAACTTGAAGAATATTTTGATGATCTATTGGAATTTTATTTCTGAAATTCAACATTCCCAAGTCTAATTGTTAGTTTTTCAACATTTTATGTTAAAAAATAAATCATATTAAGAAAATTTGATTTGTAAAAATAGATTAAATTTAAACCATTTACATCTTCTGGTCTTTAATTTTCAAAAAAAATTACTAGATAAGCTATAATATGATTCAAAATATTCTCCCTCTTCTGAAAATAAAATACAATGGAGATGAAGCGATTGCTTCAGCATCCTTCTTATCTTTTTCAACATATAATTTTTCAAAATGTTATCAACTTCTTCTAATTATTTTTCTATATCATTATATTTTATGATTGGGGAAACTTAATTAGGGGTAATTATATAACTAACAATAGAATAACCTCTTCTATAATGAATTTTATAGTCTTCCTTTTTGGTTCTATAACTTCTTGATGTGTATAGAAGAGTGACAAAGATTCCTCATGAACTTTCATCATCATATCCTTCCCTTTTAATTTAAAATCAATCTTTCTCAAAATGGGAGGAACAATATAAACATATTTTCAAATACTAATATAGGTTGGAATTACCCCTTATACTTGAGAATATCTTATATTTTGAGAGTATATCTTCTTCTTCTTCTCTCTGGTTAGCTTCCAAAAATTTTCTTCCCTAAAATCCATTTTTTCACCTTATCTAGTCCAAAATAAAGCTTTCTCATAGATATTTCTTCTTTATTATTCCTTATCTTATAATAATTTTTCTACAATTATTTTCTATGGGTGTTAACCATTTTTCAAAAATATTCAATATTTTTAGTTTCTCTCTCTTATAAAATATGTTTATATTAAACTTATCCCTCTTTAAGTTTCTTTTTCTCTATAGTTATATTCTCAAAAAAATATCCCTTAGGGATTTTTCACTTCTCCTTTGGTTTATTCTTTCCCTTTTCTATATATTTTTCTTTGATATATTTCTTAACATATAGAGTAGAATCTTCTGATGAATTAATAAAAAATATATTTCTATTGAAGTTATACATCAGCCTCATTCTATAAATAGTTTCTGTATTGATATAATTTTCCTTTACCCTATTAGGATGAGATTTATCCTCAAATACTTTATCTCTTTGCAGCTTTACTAAAAATCTATTCAAAATATATGAAAACAAAAAAAATATTCAACTACATTGTTCTCATGCAGATTGCATCAATGTAGATCCAAAAAAAAATTACAAGATTAAAATTATACATGTTGACTAAAAAGTACAATATATGGATATCTTTTACCTTCACAGTATCCTTATCTCCTTTCTTTAATAGTAGGAAATATTTCAAAAACTAAAATATAATTCATACTTTTGGTTCCATATGATCCATCTTGTGTACATTCTCCTTAACTAAAAATAGACTTCTTTAGACCTTCTCATTTAAAAGGATCCAAAAACATTTATAAGTTTGTATAAAATGAATAGTGATTCAATTTCTATAGGTAATAATATAATTTCAACAAACCTCTCTAATTTTAAACTTATAATATTCTGAAAATTAGTAAACGAAACACATTTTTCAGGTTCAGATTGTATGAATCTTGTTGTTTTGCAAAATTATCAGATGATAGAAGAAAATTTCAAATCATGGTCTTCTTTATGAATAGTGATATCTTCCAATCCTTGAAATTTAATCATGTAATTTAACAAAAATCCATGCTTTATATACAAGTTGCAGTCAAATAACCTTTATCAGATGATTTCCCTTTTTAAAATTTCTCTAGACAAAGCCATTTCTTAATAGGAAAATGAATATTACTTCAGGAATTGAACAGGTTCTAATGAAAAACTATGAACTGAATATTTACAACCAACTCTAAGTACACCCCTTTATATATTCATTATAACTAATCTTACTATTAGGCCCAATGTCTCATTTATTGTTAATGATATGTCAGTATGTGTTCGATAAGCTGATGATGAAAAGTGGTGATGCCTGGAGAATTGTTATGGATTCATTTTATGGTATTGTATGTCATAATTAGATAATTTTCCAAGATAAATATAACTATTTTTTAAGTGATATTAATTACAATTACATGTGCTAAAGAGTATTCACATTGGTTACCATAAGTGAATTCTATGCAAAAAGTAATTTCAGGAAGAATAAATCCCATGCATTGTGTTTTTAATGCATGTGGATGTGAAGAGATGACCATGAAAAAAAATGAGTAAATATTTGTCATGAAGTTTCATGAGGAATACTTTTTGATAAGAGAAGAATAAATGAGACATTTGAGAAATAAGAAAGAAGACATAATTTAGGTTGGCATTTTAATTGAGGAAGGATTCGGATTTCATCTATTCTATACTTAGAATTTTTGCTTAGTATTATTTGTGGTCTTATATAAAAAATAGGCTATCCCACAACTATTCAAGGAAAAGGATCGAATGAGGGATAATATAGGACCAATTTAAACCATTCCCAAGGGAACCAGGCTCAGGCTAGCATGCGGGTAGTAGAGAGGGTGGGCCCACATATAAGGCATGCTAAACATGCCATAGAGAACGTATGGGAATAGAAGTGGTGCCACCATATGGGGAAGAATGGCAGAAGGGGTTAGGATTTATAGATGTCTAGCGGTAACCCTTGATTGATATATTGGAGAAAAAACAGGCGAGATTTTAATGTGGGATACTAGACACATGAGTATTATTCCCACATCTTAAAAATTAAGATATAACGTGACCTGTTGGTTGTGATCAATCCTATTCTCCCCTTTGATCACTCACTATGAATTTGAAATAAGATTTTCTTTAGTAGTTTAAATGATTTGTCATCTTCAACCTCAACCTTCATTTGAGCAATCTAGTTCACTAGAGAAGATCATTTGACCATCTGATGACCGAACCAATGCCTCCATAAATGTTTTTTAATCAATATTTTGGGTTGATTAGACTTAAAATCATTATTAATTCATGTTATGAGTTACATGCATGTTATAAATTGAATAAGGACCTACGGACGACTATAAATGAAGTTACATACAGTATTCAAATAATGGATGAGTTAGATATTTTTGGTAAATGAATGGCATGTGATCCTCATCGCATGCATGTGAGGACTCAGTGTTGGGAATCACGGAAGAGAGACACCATAAAACTAATGATATGTTTGAGTAAAACCTGAATAACTTAGGTGTTTAAATAATATCCTAATACTCAGTAGTATTTGTGGAGATTTAAATGATTCCACAATGTGGCATGAATTGCGGATCTAAGGTGGTATAATAAGGTGGTGATCTTCACTAATAAAAAATATAAGAACCCTCAAACAAGGTTACTAATGAAAATATTGTGAGATCTATCATTTTTATATAAAATTTAGAATACATGAACCCCAATGGTTTATGGAGGGAATAGAAGATCTGTGCAACTTCATTTGCATGCAGGAGAAGAATCTCATGGGACAGTTGACATGTTCATAGCACACTTACTCTGTTTTTCAAAAAACTGAGATTTTATGAATCACCAATATATTTAAACAAACCCATAATGTACCTTTATTGGTTGTGTGAATCACCAAGAACCTACAAAAAATAATAGTGGTGTCCTCATTGTTGTGAAAAGGGCATGCGATAACCATGATACATTGTACACTTACACTGTAAAGATCTTGTGTGAATAAAAAAATAACACCCATATGAATTAGCATTCAAGAAGAATAGTAACATTGCATTTGGTATACTTGAAGGATTACTTTAATGATATAGGAATTTGATGCATTAAGAATAGAAGTGGATAGCATGTACGAATCCCATGAGACAATCAGCACATGCATGTATTCATGCATGACCATACATATGTGGATTCACATACATGACATACATACATTGAACCCAAACTAAATAAACATTGTATAGTGTGTATTAATACTTTTTTTTGTGGGAAGAAAAAAAATAAGATAATACATTCACATGCATGCATATATAAATGAGTACATGCATGTTATTATCTTACTTGCATAAATATTGAGATACCCAAAATAAGATGTTTGGATGCCATGAAATCCATGGATGAAGTATATTTGAATTGAGTTGATAATTTGAAAATAAGAAAATGATATTGTGAAATTTATTCTTGCAAAAATAATAAATAATAATTTGTGTTCACTCTTTGTAGACATTAAGTGAGGCCGACACCTCAAGCAGAAGAAGAATTAGCTCGGGCGTTATTTCACTGAGGAAACTAGTCATTATGGGTTATTAGAATTATTGATTAAGGCCAACAGACCCAACAATAGGTTGTTTAATATACTTGAAGAGTACACACGAATTTTATATCCTAAGATATCATATAAAAAGATCATATAATCATTTTATAGTGGATAAAGCCTTTGAATAGAGGAAAAGACTTCCAGTTGGTGCTGGGAGCAGTTGATGTCTTTTGGTTAGAGCCAATAGTAGAAAGAATATCTCGGTTGGAGCCAAAGTAAGAAATCTTTTAGTTGGAGCCAAAATAAAATGTAGTCTATCGGTTGGAGAAGGAGTAGAAGTATTTCAATTGGAGATGAAATACATTGTAATCACTTATTTGATAGTGAATTATAATGAAGATTCCATGTTGGGGGGAATAACTTACATGGGAAGGAGTAGTCCTTTATACAGAACCTTGTAAATACTATTTATTGATCATTATATTGTTATTACTGCACTAAAAGTGACTTTAGGAGATAATATTGAGTGGATCGAGAACCTTAACAAGTTCAAGATTTTTATTTGTAATGAAAATGAATTCATAAAAAGATACCAGTGATTCAACCCTCCAATATTAGTGGTTAATTTGATCTGGTTACCTATAAGTGGTATCAAATGGAAGGTCACCTCTGAAGATCCAAGTGAGTTATTATGAAGTGAAGATTATAGGAAATTATTGAGATACCTTAGGTGGATAGTTATGCTAAGACTCAAAATAATATAAATAAGAATCAAAAAAATAATGTAAAGAATAATCTTATTGTTAATAGGGAGACACCTTCAACTAAAGGTAATATGAAAGGTACAACATTCAATAATTCTTTCATTTATGATTCTTCTAATGAATCCTAGTCAAGTTTTGATGATAATGGATCACTTAGTGATTTTCAGTCTATACTCAAAGAAAATCTGAATAATATCCCTAGAGAAGTGGTAAAACATATTGTACCAGGCATCAAGGTCCTTCAAGATGAAAAATTAAAACTGTAAGAAGAACCTAATTCCATGGAATAGGAATTTCTTAAAAGGGTTGGTATGTACAACACTCTCACAAAACATGTGAAAGAAAAGGAAGAAACAATTATCTTTATAATTATATATATTCTGAATCTATTAAATAATTTCATGGAAGTTTTTGTAAGAACTAATTATTTGATATTGTATTTGTAGAATCTTTCTATGCATTTGAAAAATTTCTCAATGTTTATGTGTTTTTCAAAGCTACTCAATTGGAGGATAAAGCTAACAAGGTAAAGGATCTTAATATTTCTTTGAAAGAATCAAAAAATATACATGAAGAAAAAAATGAAGAAGTTGAAATAGGAATGGTAATCCAATATGAGATCAGTTGAGGATGAGAATAACTCTCTCAACATGAAGTTCTTAGATCAAGAGGTGAGATTAACGAATAAAAAATCATCATAAGATGGATCTTACCATATTACTATGAGAGGATATATTGCCACTAAATTATATATTGAGGATACTAATTCAAAAAGGATTAGTATATTACCCTCCAATCAAATGGAATTATCCTCCAAGAATAAGGTATCCCATAATCTAGAAACTATCTTGTGTACGGATGATGTTTTAATTGTAGATACAGGTTCTAAACCAAACTCTGGGAAAGTATAGATGATGAAAAATGTTGTTAAATTCACCACATCAAGGGTGGATATAAAAAAAATCATAAATATATGTTTCCTAATAATTTTTCCAATGATTAATGGTTCCTCCCATAAGAAGAAAGGTTCAAAATTGTTGAAACCTATATAGACTACAACATAAAAGAATAGAATAAGGATCATAGGCTATTATTGGTGTTGCTAGAAATTTGGACACAAGGAATTGAATTACTGGTAAAATATGTCACATCATGATAAGCACAATAGGCCTATATTTAGGGTGATAAAAGATAAATAAAATATAATACTTTCACCAGAGAATAGAAATCCATAGAATAACAAAGGTGAAAAGTCGTCCTTGTGATGTGAAAAGAATAAAAAGACTATTTAACCAACATTAATCAAGAAGAACAATAAGAGATCCTCTCCTATATCAAAGTGAGAATTAAATTTAAAGCCATTTGGAAACTCCAAATATGTTTTTAGCATTACCAAAGACATTATTGTAATTTTTCCAACTGATTTAGAGAAATCCATAAAGTTAGAAGAATAATATGAAAAATCTAGTGCTAAATGAAAAATGAAGATTCCATGTGAAGAAGAAAAATTTCATGAGAGGTTTTTAAAAAAAATTTCATGACCCGACCCATGTTCGGGCTCAAGATGAAACTATCCCAAGCCCGCCTCTATAGGCCAGGGGCTAGCGACAAGCGCCAAAGGCATAATAGGTTTGGGAAGACCTTTGCCTAAGTACTTGTACACACACACACAACCAACTCAATGAAAAGGTTCAAAGGAAAAGTAAAAGATACAATATTTTTATATGTAAACCAAACATATGCATCGACCTCTAAATAGCACTAGTATAGAAAAGTAAACTGAAAGGGAAAAGGGGAAAAATACACACCCAACCAGAAAAGTTCTACAACCCAGCAACAAGTGGAAAAGTAAAATAGTTGAGAGATCCTTACTCCTAGATCCCAAGCTATGACCACTACACGTAGTCCAAGCACCCCATATCCATAAGCTTTTCTAATGGCATGATCATCGTCTGAAAGGGCACTCCAAGTGTGGTCAAATCCCAAGAAGAGGTGAGAATAAAAATACTCAATATGATTCCCCAAAGGCTAAAGGGAGAAGCAAAAGATGTAATGAAGAGGGGAGAAGTATATAGAACAAGGTATAGTAAAATGAGTGTAGCTCAACCCAAAAAGAGAGTGAATTAAGATCATCCAAACACAAGGAGATAGAAATAATGAGAAGATGAACTTCTCATCGAGTCTTTGCTACCTATAGAAGGAGAGTATACTCTTCTTACCATAAGAATCTAGACACAAAAAGCACATGTCATACCCCATGTGTCTTCGTCTCTCTTATAAGTATAGTAACCAATACCCAAGGAGTGGGTATTGGAAAAATAATATATATATATATATATATATATATATTCAGTCAAAGAAACCCAAATGAGAGAGTAAGGGGATCTCCATCTCAAAGCGCAGCCCAAGAAAGTGAGTCGTCAATAGTTATAGAAGTAACCACCATCGATGCCCAGTATCCCACATGTTTGTCCTAAACAACAAGTCAAAGGGACTCAATCACTACATCATGATACTATCCATTTTGGGTGGCACTGTCTCGCCCTCATGGTTTTGGGTCACGTCACAAGGACACATCTTGGAGGTAAAAGATTCCCTATTTCTCTAGAGTCCAAAGGAACTTCAAATCATGTATCCTCATAATTCCATAGTAATAAGTCATCTAAAAGTTGAGGACCAATGACAATCCCGTCTGGAGGGTGCCACTCTAGTTGTCGAGGACCCATCCCTAGCCCGACTGGAGGGTTCCACTCTAGTAGGTTGAGCACCCATGCTCAACCCAGCTGGAGGGTTCCACTCTAGTAAGTTGATGACCCATGCCCAGCCCGGCTAGAGGGTTCCACTCTAGTAACTATAGAGTGACTATATTGGTTATCCCTGCTGGATGGTACCTCTAAGAAAGCATCAAGAAACTATATTGGTAAACCTTCTTGATCACAGCTCTCATTGGACATCGCCTAAAAAATTTTCATGACCATAAAATCTCACAATGTAACCTGAAATACACTACATAGGGTGCCATCACGTTCTACATAGAAAAACACTCAGGATAGGCTACTCACATGCCAAAACCCGAGTCTAAAAGAAAGAGAAATGATAGGTGGAAGATTTGTAGCGTGTTACAAGAAGTGTGTGGGTCCCACACAATGTGTGGAACCACCTCATTACATGGTCGTGTTCCAAGCCATACTCAGGTACTAAGCTATAAACAAGTACCCCCTAGGCATGCCAGTGTTCTCCCAGAGTACATGGCACCTCTGGCCCATAAGGCTAATGAGCACATGATTCTCATTGTTTGATCTGAAGGGATAAAACATAACTCTATCAACATACCACTTCAAATGTCCCCAGATAATCAAATTGATGACACCATCACGATCCTTGTAGAAAAATGCATCGAATCGACTATTCATTCACCCAAATCAGACTTCCAGTGAAAAAACTACATTTCGAAACATTGTGCATGAACGGTGCTTTGTGGGACCCATTCCATGATCCTCAAATACATCAAACATATTTCTCCATTGAAATCCTCTTAGAAAATCACATGGTATTGGCTATTCATTCATCCCAAACGGATATTCGGTGAAGAAGCTACATTTCATCGTAAACGCCTCAAATAGGCCTCATGGGGCCCTCACCTCAAATTAAAATTAAGCTCCTAGAATTAGTCTTGAAAATTCCTCCTCAACTCTAGGGTCTAAATACCACTAACGGTGCATCAATCAGACGTTGTATGCAGACGTATGGTCCGATACAAGTTTCCCGAATAATAATAATTATATTATTATTATAATTAGACATTTCATGCCACCGAGTCTTGAGCATGAATTATAAAAATCCCAAAACAGCCTCAATAGGTCCACCTCAAAGTAAGGGTCATTTTTCTATAGATGGAACATGAATTAGACACCTGAATTGAGAGTTACGGTGGTTTAAAACACCCTCAGTCTGAAGGCCTACCTGGACCGGCCCATTCTGGCCGGTCTGGCCTACTCCATCGGCCTAGCCGCACCATCCTAGACCGATGTTGTCGGCCCTCCGCCACACCACCATGGGGCCTCCATCACGCTGCTTTATGGACTATGGACCACCTACACCTTCTGCAAACCACTAGGACCAATCTGGTGGACCGAAAAATTGATCTGAGACTAGATCTGGGATCCTCATATCCTGGTCTACACTTCCATGTGCTCCGCTCAAAGTTTTGTCTACGTTTCGATGTGACAAAAAGTTAGAGGATCTTCCGCTCTCTGCAACACCTCCTTCAGTGCCTAAAACTCAAATCTGAGCATATATTGGGACTCATTAGGTCTATAGATTCACATATATGTGTCTTTCTCCAAGATTGGAGTTCATTTGAGAATGATTAAAAATAATCATCGAAGAACGATGAAGAACATGAATAATGGGAGAAGATCACAAAGAAAGAGAAATCGATAAATCAATTGAACAATGGTAATTGCTAGTTTGGCCATCAAAAAAGAATATCAAAGTGACAGAATTGATCAAAAATCAAAATCGACAATAGATTATTCAATTGGGGTGGTGCAAAATTCGAAAGAGAAATCCTATCTCTATTTTGGATCTTCCATTATGTTTTCTACACTCTAATTTACTAGAATATACATTTTCTCCATTATCAAATAAACATCAAACATCAAATTTTCATCAGAAGCAGATGTCCAGAGCTCTGCCATCCATGAGATAAATGAGCCAACCCTAGCTCCTTTCTCTAAATACTAATTTATAGAAAATTTTTGGTGGTCGTAGAATCCGAACATCCTGTGCCTTCTCACTTTAGTTCACGCTTAAGTAAAACACCTCGCTATGAACTCAACGGGGGTCATTAATTTCCAATATGAGAATCCTTTCAAAATTTATTTGATTCGGTGTTCGAGATAAAATAATTAAATTTAATTATTTTATGTATGAAAATTCCTTCTGTGGCTTTTTCTATAGAAAATCCATGCTGACAAAGGTTATGTCACACCTTGGGTAAACATCGTGCTTCAGAATCAACTATGGCCTCATATTTTTGATCTAAGCTACTTTTTTAGAGATATATCATTTCCTCCACATGCATAGTAGAAAAATACATAATATTTTTACAAAATTTATTTCGAGCACATCAGGCCTCAGAATCGCACGTCGTCTCAACACCTAGATCTAGAAATATGTGTATAAATATTCTAAAGTATTGTAAGGAAAAACCGGTTCTCTGCATCATTCCCTCCTTTAAGATTTTTTTCCCCAAAAAGAAAAACTAGGGAAACATCTCGGGATACTAAGCTCACACCTGGCTCTCCTGATCCCAAGAAAACTTGCATGTTTCTATGCTGACATAGCATGCGAATCAAAGGGATGGTTCATGTAACAGCCCAAGATTTCATAGTAAGTTATCTCTTCAAAGTAATTCAATAACTTGCACTACACGCAACACTGAGTTCAAGTGCACTAAGAATTACCAAAATAGATGATCAAAAAGAGGTTATGAATAGTATTAACTGAATTTTGAATTTTATATACTCCATTTAATTTTAGAATCCATATTATGTGTTTCTTAGACATAATATAAGAACAAATTCATTTTTTCAGATAAAAGAAGTATTTTTATAAAAATGAATTGGAGAACCCTTTTTAAAACCAATATTTGACAATTTTATATATTCAATTTAATGAAATTAAATTCTTCTTTATAATCGGGACATAAAAATTTATTTTGGATAAATTTTTGGTACTTTTCTGATAACTTTCATATTTTGATGATAGTGAAAAATATGAAATTTTAATTGAAAAAAACTTTTTTAATTGAAATAATTTATAGTGTTAAATTATAAATTTCAATGGTTTGGAAGTATAATAATATTATATTTTTATCATTTAATACAATTTATTTCATTATAAGTAATTGCACATTTAAATTTGACATAAACACATGTGAACCTTTTGATAGTTCTACTTCTTAAAAACTCTCTTTTTGGTTTTGAAAACGGGAATTAATTTTAAATTAATTAATGATAATTTTATGTTTTTAATTTGGAAAAATATAATTAATTTTTGAATTCGAAATATCAAAATTATCTTAGGGGGAATTTTTTTTATTTTTCTGAAAACTTTCGATTTTTGATGAATAGTGAAAAACACTATGTTATTGTTTAAAAACTGCCTTTTTATTTAAATAATTAATTATTTTATTTATTTTAAGTCAATATATATACATAATACCTATATTAGTTCAATTTAATTCATTGGAGTCATTTTTATAATAAAATTAGTTGTATAAAATTTTATTGAACTTTTTTACCGTCTTTTACCCACCTTCTATGAGCATTTGCAAATTTGCATAAATCTTAATTTTACAGCTTCTGTGAGTTGAATTTCAAAAATATGAGAGACATGGTTGACATCATTAAATAAAATTTGGTTCAATAAGATGAAAATAATTTTTGGTGAATAGTAACTTTTGACTTTTATTTACCACGGTTAAAAGTAAATAGGGTAATTAAAGGTAAAAATGATATTATAATTACCCTAACACATATCCTAATTATATTGGATAAGTGTAATTCGACCAAAAACAACCTTAGGAATAAAATATGATCCTTTTGGTCCACTAGGATTAGATTAGGACATTTATTATTATTTTATTTAAAGAAGAGTTAAAAGTGTTAAATTCAATGTTTAATAACAAAATTATTTTTAATATAGGATTATACATGAGATAAATTCGACTATAAATATTCATTATAAATATAAAACGATTTCCAACATAATGGTATTTTATTTATAATTTTTATACATTAAATAATTAAATTTATTTATGACACAATGATGATGTAGTAATTACCTTATTAATGAAAGATTAAAATAATTGATATTATAAATATCCAAATAAATGTAATTTGAGACTTTTGATGAATTAAAATAATTTTATAGGTTAATATGACATGTTATCATTGATTAAATAATTTTTTTTCAAAGTAATCGTGCTGTTATGATTTTCACAAAAAACAAATACTAAATAGTGTCAAAATTGACATAAATGAGTTTTTAAACAAATACTATATTAGTGGTTGATATAATATTCTTAAAAATTTAAGGTTCGTCCAAATGGATTAAATAATATTATATATTTCATTAATGAACCACTTGAGGTTCTTTTGGAAGTTTAGAGTAAGTTTATTAACCATATAGTGTAAGAATACAAGAAGACGAGGTAAAAGCTAAACTATTTAACTAATAGTTAAATCTAAAATATAAGGTTAATATGGTGACCTAAACATGTCTAAAACCTATTGATTGAAAGTATTTAGACCCATACCCACCTTATCTTCTAAATAAATTAATTTGGATCCATTATAAACCGAAAATTATTTTGTAATAAAATAATATTTCAAGATTTTTCTAAGGTTCCCCTCACCCCTATTATATATGGGTGCTTCCCATTATATCCAAATCACACCTATAAATCCATTTGGATCGGAAAAACCTAGCCCAAATATCCTCCCAAATTCCCTCTCTTAAACCTAGATTCCTTACTTTGATCAGAAATCCAACCTAAGGATACCTTTTGATCAACTCAAAAGGAAACACCCGAAGAAGAGGTAATAATTTCACCACCCTCTTTCAAGTTTTTTTCTTCTTCCACTTCCTCTTTCTTTGTTGTTTCCATACCAAAATAATAACTACAATACCTCCTACATACTTTGATGTTATTATAAATATGGTACAACCATATTCATTATTCTATCCATCCTATAAATGACAAAGACACCATACGTGCGTACGTACGGCTTACCGTCTCCACGTCGTGGTGTAGTTTGTTATTAAAACACTTAATTATTTGGATGGGTATAATAATGAGTATAACTTATGTAAATAATAAATATAACATGTTAAATATTCTTTATATATGATATACCATCCAATTATATACGATTTCACCATCAAAATAATGATATTGTCTCTCGTGCGTACGTACGGATTACCATCTCCATGACGCGATGAGATGTCATTCCCCATTGTAACCATTCAAGACTAATTTTCATTTGATGATTAAAAATAATTTTTAAATACTTTATATCATTCTGTATAGGAATAAGATACATTCTATCCATAACAAACATGACTTTCATAACAAATCATATAAAGAAAAATGATTCAGTTAACACCCGAAACGATGATACTACTGAAATATCATTAACAAAGCAATATTAGAATATCATATATGATATCATATTAATGTATATGGTTATTGTATAATTTAATAACAATGATTTCACCATTATATAGGAGTTTAACCTACCCTCGACCAAGGAAAAGTACAAGGTAAGGGTTAATTCCGCAATCTCATTATTATCTGAGATTGTTTATGTGTAAGTTTTTACTAGTAAATATTTATTATACATTTCCACGTTTCATAAAAGAGTTTTTAAAAGGATTATTTTAAGGGACTCTTTAACTAAAAAATCATTTTAAATGGTTTAAATGTTTATTCTTCTAAATCATTCTAATTAATGTCTATGTTTTCAAAATGGTTTTAGGGATTTATCTATATGGACATGAATGTTTTAAAATGTTAATTCCTTTAAAAAGTTTCAAAGTGGTATGGGAAACATTGATTAAAAATGCATTTTAAATTTATTCATTTCTAAATTGTGTTACTTTTAAATGATTTCATAAAAAAGGGGTATTTATCTCAAAGAGTTTTACTGATCATTTTCAACTATGTCAACATCTTTTACTAGATATTATTCTTGATTGAGGTTGATTTATTATAATACAATATTCCATATTGTATTGAATGAGTTATTCTATGTTTGACTGTGGATGTGCTATTTTTATACCATTCATAGTTTATGGTTAAATTATTGACATTTATTATGCTAGTTTTAATACAAATGTTTATGTTATGTTTCAACATTTTTATATGAAGAATGCATTGTACTTAGTAAGTGATGGGTAGAGCCTGCTATAGATCCTTGATGCATCGGTAGGTCTCATGAGACAAACTAGTTTCTTGGCACAAGGCCTTGAAAAAATATTATTTGTAGTCTTGGCATGAGGCCTTGAATATGTGGTTATGATGTCTGGAATTATGCATTCCATCATCATGAAATTATCTATTGATATTACATGTGATTATTCGACTAGTAGAATATCCATGCAAATAAGTAAATGGAATTATTTGATTTATCTTTTCCATATTATACTGAAGTTTAAGTTTAAAAGGCTTTTGTTTTAGTTTTATACATTACCTTAAATGTTTATGCTTATTTGTGAAAGTTTATGCTATATTGTTATCCTTACTGAGCATTTGAGCTCACCCCTTTCTATGTTTTATTTTTTCTAGGATGTGAAGGAGTATATTATGACTGACTTGTAGGGATAGTCTAATGGAAATGAATGTGGTCAAAGTAGATAATGTTTTTGTTTTTTTTCATTTTATAATGTAATGTAAAACTTATGTATGTATCTAGTACTTCTAAGGATACTAAACTGATCGGTCTTTCGGTATTTTATCTCTTGTGATCGTGCCAATGTTATGTAATAAAGCACTGACTCTGAGTAACTGGGGTCCGGGCCTTACCGTTAATCCTCATATGGTCTTCTCCTATTGATGAAGTGTGTAGAAACATGCACATATCTCCTCAGCTACAACACATGGGAGATGTTGTCCTCCCACTCCACCTATTAGGGGTAAGGAAAGGCGGTAGACAATATCACCAAACCTCTGTATGATCTCGAACAACCCAATGAAACTTAGGGATAGATTTCCTTTTTGGCCAAACCTCTACATCCCATATCGTGACCAGAATCACTGTTTTCCCCTGGAATAGGATCTCAGGATTCCCTCCTTCAGAATATCCATCTGGTGAGACACCTAAGGATATATGGTCTTAAAAGGTCTCACAGTCGATGTATCACAACCGAGACTCTCTTACACACTCGATAAGTGAAGGAGTCAACACCATTAACTGAATAAAATTGTACCCTCCTGCTCCACCAGGGTCAAATGAAGGTAAGATAACTGATCTAAAACTTTACACGCTAGGCGGTCTTAGGACTTCCTGTTAAGGTAATCTACTAAAAAGTTTCCCTTTCCCGGTGTATAGACTATCTCAAAGTCGTAGTCCTATAGAAATTTTAATGAACATTGATGTCTCAGGTTCAAGTATCTCTAGGGGAAGACACACCTGAGACTCTGGTGGTCTGAACAAACCATAAAGACATCCTCTAGAAGATAGAATTTCCACATTCTCAGGGAGAATACTACCATTGTCAACACCCGGTATTGAGTTGCATAGTTTGGTTCATGGAGCCTCCATCACCTCAACTTGTACTTGATAACAGATGTATCAAGGTTGATGTTGAGCACACAAAGGTACCAATAAATAGGGAAGGTGAGTAAACTCATCCAATTTAAAGAATCTAGACACAGAAAGCATGTGTCATACCCCGCGTGTCTTCACTTACCTTATAAGGAGAGTAATCACCAAACAAGATACTCTTCTACATCCAATAGCAACATCTCGAGAAAAAAGTATCAAGCAGGAAGACTCTGCTGAAAATTCCAGGACCTACTCTGACTCTCCATTGCACAACCTCACATTGAACACACAAGTTAGAGGTAATCATCCACCACAACTCGATACTATAATCTTTGGGAAGCACTGACTCGCCCTCATGGTTTTTCTCACATCACAAAAACGCGTCTCAGTGGGGGAAGGACCCATATTCCTCGTTCATTCAAAGATGCATCGAACGACATCGACACAGTTTTACATCAATTCCTTGAGTCACCCTGGTAAAACCTTAAGAAATAAATAATGATAAAAGAGTACCTCACCTAGTGTGTAATAAGTTATACTGCATAAAGGTAGAAAATATTCATGGTGTATCTCTTATCATCTCATGCACTACAGGATTGTAGACATCCAAAACATGCAGATTCCCATAGCCCTGACCGCCAGATCCCTGAGCCTGACATGGGCCGCTTGGTGTTGGTGGAAGGATCTCATAGTATCATCCACCAACCACAACTACTCCTACTCCCCTACCTACACCACCTCCCTAGGGACCACCTTGTCCCCACCTGGGAGATCCCTGATCACAGTTTCGTCTCTTCCATGGTGGTTCATTTACTATATACTTGGGAAGATCAGAATGTATGGTCGAGTAGTATCGTTTCATGTGACTTCTCCCATAAAAAGAATAAAACCATCCCTCCCCAAGTTGTCCTCTTGCTCTACGATTCCTCATCCTCATATGACTACGTTCCTAAGACCGATTATGGGGAGGCCTCCTGTGTCGAGATCTTACCATCCAATGTTGCTAGCTGCGGAAAATGTCTCATCTCTTTTTCACCAACTTCTGAAACCAGTTGTATGGAACCCCTCTGAAAGAAATATCTCTATCACTAGCACCTGATCTAGCACCCCGACATATGTGGGGATAAACAGGGGGACTATATTGACATGGATCTCTCTATGGAGTCCCTGCTCAAACTTCCATTCTTGGTAGTAGCCATCGTGGATCATGTCCAGAGTGTAGCGTGTAAGGTCTACAAACCTAGTCGCGTGCTCATCCATTTTCATCCCTCTCTGCTGAAGCTCCATAATCTCCTGAATCCGAAAAAAAATCATAAGAAGTAGGGGTAGTACTCCTCGTGGAATAGTTTCTAGAATTCATCCCAAGAGTATACCGACTCATCATGCATCTGAGTATCTGGACTCCACCAACGTAAAAATACTCCATGGAAAAGACAGTATACAAAATCCACCATCTGATCTGTCAGTGTCCAAATAAGATAGAAGAGGCAAACCCCCAACTCTAACCAAACCTCCAATATTGATAGTACGAATCACTGCAGAACCTCAGCTGTCTCTGATGCTGGAACTCACAAAGCACGCTCAACCTGTGCTCATCATCATCCTGTGCTACTGGTACTAACAGCTACTCCACAGGTGGGGGTGATGCTACCTACCTACCTTGAGAAAGGGGGGTCATATGATGGATCCTAAACTGAGGCATCATCACTCACAGTTTCTTCATCACGAACTAAAGCTGGTATCCTAGATAGATGTCATCGTGGAGACATCTTGAATCCGATCAAGGAGTACCAAGGTCAAGATCATATATATATATCTGTAATTATGGGTAGATGACTCAAGAAGGATAGTCAAAGACTCAATCCTATATAATGCATGTGCAATTGATCAATGCAACAAGTGTCTCAGCATGCTGAGTTGACTAGTGGGTAGTCAGGGTCCATGTGAATGGCTACGCCAACCGCTACACCATCACTGGAATCCCAAGCCTGAGAGCATCTCTCGATACCCATTGACACTATTTACCTAAACCCAACCAAGAACTTTTTAGGTAAATTTCCGAACAACATCCCAAGGGTCGAACCACCTCTGATACCACTTTGTCACGACCCGAACCATACTGAGGCTTGATCCGCAACTACCCCAATCCTACCTCCATAGGCCAGTGGCTGGAGACAAGCAATGAAGGCATAAAAAATTCGGATAGGCCTTTTCTTAAGTACCTGTATACATTCTCACAACAAAATCAATGAAAAATTGTAGAGGAAAATGAAAATATACAAAAATTCTATATGTAAACCACAAATATGCATCGACCTCTAAACAGTACAAGTATAGAAAAGTAAACTGAAATGGAAAAGGGGAAAAATACATGCCCAACCAGAAAAGTGACACAACCCAAAAACAAGTGGAAAAGTACCACAACTAAGAGAGCCCTGCTCCTAGATCCCAATCTATGACCACCACACATGGTCCAAGCACCCTGTATCCCTAGGATCCTCTAATGTCACGATCAACCTATCCATTTTCTGTAAGGTCACACTAAGTGTGGGAAAATCCCAGGCAGGGGTGAGTATAAAATACTCATTAGGATGCCCTGAAGGCTCAAGGGAGTAGCAAAAGATGTACTGAAGTGGGTAGAAGTAGGTAGAACAAGGTAGGGTAAAAGGAGTGTAGCTCAACCCAAAAAGAGAGTGAAGTAAACTCATCCAAAAACAAGGAGATATAAATGGTGAGAAGATGAAATTCTAATCAATTATTTACTACCTATAGTATGAGAGTATACTCATTTAACCATGAGAAGCTAGATACGAAAAGAACATGTCATACCTCGCATGACTTCGCCTCTCCTGGAATGAGAGTAACCAAAACCCAAGGAGTGGGTACTGGAAAAAGAATATATATATGTATACCCAGTTAAAGAAATCCAAATGAGAGAATAAGGGGATATCCATCTCAAATATCATCCCAAGAAAGTGAGTCACCAATAGTTCTAGAATTAACCACCATCAATGCCCAACATCCCACACATCTGCCCTAAACTGCAAGTCAAAGGGAGTCGGTCACCGCACCTTTATACTATCTTCTTTGGGAAGAATTGTCTCTCCCTCACAGATTTAGGTCATGTCACAAGGATGTGTCTTGCTAGTAAAATAATACCTCTTTATCGAGAGTCCAAAGGTACATCAAATAATGTCTCTTAATGATTCCATAGTAAGAATTTGTCTTAAAGTTGAGGACTCATGCAAAGCCCAGCCGGAGGGTTTCACTCTAGTTGGTCAAAGACCCATGCCCAGCCTGTTTGGAGGGTTCCACTCTAGTAGGTTGAGGATCCATGCCCAACCCAGTTGGAGGGTGCCACTCTAGTAGGTTGACGACTCATGCCCAGCCTGGCTGTAGGGTGCCACTCTAGTAGGTTGAGGACTCATTCACTACCCAGCTAGAGGGTTCAATTCTTTTAAATGTATAGGAACTATATTGGGAATCCCTACTAGATGGTACCTCTCAGAAAGCATCAAGGAACTACACTGGTAAACCTGCCTAATCAAAGTTGTCAACGGACATTGCCTAAAAATGTGTCATGCCTGGAACATCTCACATCGTAACCTAAAAGCCACTATGGAGAGCACCATCACATTCTACACAGAAAAACACTCAATGTAGAATACTCTCATGCCAAAATTTGAGTCTGAAAGAATGAAATATAAGATGTAGAAGATTCATAGTGTGGTACATAGAGTGTGTGAGTCCCACACTATGTGTGGTCCCGCCACATCATCTATCCATGTACCCAACCATACCTAGGTACTAAACTCTGAACGAGTACCCCTGGGTGTGCCAACATACTCCCAGAGTGCATGGAACCTCTGACCCAAAAGTCTGATAAGTGCATGATGCTCTTTGTTTAATCCAAAATATGAAAACATAATTTTACTGACATGCCTCTTAAAATGGCCCCAAATAATCAAACAGATCACACCATCATGATCCTTGTGAAAAAACACACATGATCAACTATCCATTCTCCCAAATTGGCCTTCTGATGAAGAAACTGCATTTTGAAGCATTGTGCATGAACGGTGCTTCGTAGGACCCACACCACAATCCCGAAATACATAAAATGGATTGCTCCATTGCAATACTCTCAGAAAAGAACACGGTATTGGCTATTCATTCATCCCAAACGGATACCCGGTGAAGAAGCAACATTTCACCATAAACACCCCAAACGAGCCTCATGGGGCCCTCACCTAAAATTCAAATTAATCTCTCAGAATTAGTCTTGAAAAGTATGCCTCAACTCCAGGGTCGCAACGCATTTGACGGAATGTCAATCAAACTTCATATGCAGATGTATAGTATGATACAAGTTTCCCGAATAATAATAATAATAATAATAATATCAGATTTTTCGTGCCATCAAGCCTCAATCATGAATTATAAAAATCCCAAAATAGCCACAATAGTTCTAACTTGAATCAAGGGTTGTGTTATTATAGACAAAACACAAATAGGATACTCGGATTGAGAGTTACGGGGGTTTAAAATGCCCCCAACCCAAAGGCCTACCCGGACCAACCCGTACTGTCCGGTCTGGCCCACTCCTCCGGACCCGTCGTGCCAACTAAAACCACCTCCACTAGCCTACCAGCCCTCTTTCACACCTCCCTATGGCCACCAGGCTACCTAAACTACCTTTCGTAAGCCGCCTCTCCAGAGTTTCACTGCCACCACGTTTTGTGGACCACCGAGACCACTACGATGGTCCGAAAAATTAATATGAGACCAGATCTGGGATCCTCAGATCCCAATCTACACTATTGTGTGATCTGCTCAAATTTTCATCTATGTTTCGATGTGATGAAAATTTGGTGGATCTTCCGCCAGCCGTCGCGCCTCCTCCAGCGCCCAAAACTCAAATCTGAGCATAGATCGGGACTTCTCGAGTCGAGAGCTTCACATATATGTGTCTTGCTCTAAGATCATAAGTCATTTGAGCATGGTGAAATGTTATCATCTAAGAACAATGAAGAACGTGAATAATGATATAATATCATGAAGAACAAGCAATCGATAAATCAATTGGATGATGGTCATTGTTAGTTTGTCCATAGAATATAAAAATGGAAGAATCAATTTGAAATCAAAATCGACAACAGATTCTTCAATCGAGGAGGTGTATAATCTAAAAATAAAATCCTACCTCAATTTTGGATCTACCATTGTGTTCATTGCGCTCTTATCTACTAGCATATGCATTTTTTTTGCGATCTGATAAAGATCGTACATCGAATTTTCATCAATGGCAGGTGGCCAGAGCTCCATTGTCCGCGAGAGAAATGAGCCAACCCTAAATCATTTCTCTAAACTCCTATTTATAGGAAACTTTTGGCATTTGTGGAATCCAAACCTCCCACACCTTCTCACATTAGGTCATGCTTAGGTAAAAATCCTCACTACGAACTCAATCGTGGTTTCAGATTTCCAATATGAGACTTATTTCAAAAGTTATTTGATTCATCGTTCGAGGTAAAATAATTAAATTTAATTTTTTTATTTACGAAAACATCCTTTGTGACTTTTTCTACAGAAAACCGGCACTGAAAAAGGTTATATCTCACCTAGGGTAAACACCACACTTCGGACTCAACCATGGCCTCGAATTTCTGATCTGATCTATCATTTAAAATATATACCATTTCCTCCACATGCATAGTATAAAGTACTTAATATTTTTATAAAATTTATTTCAGGAACACCGTACCTCAGAATCGCATGTCGTCTTAGCACCTAGCTCTGGAAATATATGTAGAAATATTCCAAAGTATTACAAGGAAAAAAATAGGTCTATACAAAATAAAAACTCATGTATTGAAGGATTTTTATGGGATATATGAAATAAAGTTGGACATAATGCAAGAGAATTTTTAATAATATTTCCAACACAAGAATAATCATTTAATAAAATGAAACTTGCATCAAGATATGCATATGGTTTTATAGATAAATAAATAACTATATATCATTATGAACTGCTAGGAGTGATAAGATCCATGTTTCCAAAGGATAAATTAGATTTTAAAATCAGATATGGATGCATGAAGATTGGATAAAGTAGACAAACTTGATTGAGAAAAACATATCAAACTTTTTATTTACATTGAGGAATAGGTGAGGTCCCTCTTTATTCCCTTATATATATAAATTAGTTTGTATTGACATGCATGGAATTGAATTATAGAGATGAATCCCTTGAGGGGAGAATTGATGATATGGAGATATTAAATCTTCACTACATAGTGAATGTGAAACTTCTAAACAACTTTATAAAATTGGAAGTTGAGGAATTACAATTACACTTTCTTCCCTGATTCATAATTTTTTTTATCATATCAATTAAGGGGAAGTTCATGGTTGATAAAAAAATGAGATAAAGTGGGAACTTTATCTTTTCACTTGAACATTCCAATGTGTTTGTTGAAGTGTGTATAAGATTTATCATTTCACTGATAAATCTTATTATTTACAATCACTTGGATAATAATTGATACATTTTTAGAATGATTTCACAAGCATGTTTGTTTTTATTGAATTAAAAATATTGGTCATATATCTCTTGTTTTCTACACCAGGTTAGCCCAAGTAGACTTAGAGTTTATTAACTAAAGGATCTTTTCTAAGAGGAACATGTGATATCATCCCTCTCTTAGAGGTATTAAATAAATAATATTCAAAGGGAGGAGAACATGTTTTTTTAAGAAAACATCACTTTTCCTTTACATTTTATTTCTAATAAGGGGGAGAAAAGTTTGAGCACACATATTAACTCTTACAAAGTTTTCTGAGGAGGTATTGATAAAAAAATACAAAGGGGGGTATTTTTGGGCCTAATATTTTATTTGTTGTAAATTATATGTTAATATGTGTTTGGTAAGTTGATGATAAAAATTGGTGATTCCTAGAGAATTGTTATGGATTCATTTTATGGAATTGTATGTCATGCTTGGAAAATTCACCATAATAAATCTGATTATTTTTTAAGTGATATTAATGACAATAACATGTGCTAAGTAGTTTTCACATTGGTTGCCATAAGTTAATACCATGAAAAATGTAATTTCATGAAGAAGAAATCTCATTCATTATATTTTTAATTAATTTGGATGTGAATATATAACCATGAAAAAAATATGAATAAATATTTTTCATGAAGTAACATGAGGAATGTTTTTTTGAGAAAAGAAGAAGAAAGAAGACATTTTAGAAAGAAGAAATAAGTTGGGTTGGCATTTTAATTAAGGAAGGATTTTAATTTCATCTATTCTATACTTAGAATTTTTTCTATGTATTATTTATGGCCTTATATAAAAATTAGGCCATCCCACATCTAGTCAAGGTGAAGGCTTGACTAAACCAACCTTAGGCCAGTATGTGGGCAGTAGAGAAAAAGGCCCGCATATAAGGCCCACTAAGCTTGCCACTAAGAGTGAATGGAAATAAAAGTAGTTCCACCATGTTAGGAGGCACACCGGAAGTGATATGGGATTTCTAACCATCTAGTGGTATCCCTTTATTAATATAATAGAGAAAACTTAAGAAATATTTCAATGGGGGATAATTGACACGTAGGTATTGTTCCTGTATCTTAAAAATTCAGATAGAATGTGGGTTTTCAGATATGATAAATCCTTGTCATCACTTCGATATCGAACTGCACATTTGAAATAAGTTATGCTCCACCAGTTTAAATGATCTTTTCTCTTCAACCTTATCATTAATCCAAGTGATCCAGTTCACCGAAGAATATCATCCTACCTTATGATGACTGAAAAAACATATCCATTGATGGTTTGTCATTGATATTCTGATACCATGAGCCTTTCAATCATTATCCATGCATTCTACATTTTTCATGTATGTGATAACTCAAATAATGGTTTATGGTCAACTTCAAACAAAGTTTCATATGGAATTCAAATAATGGATGAGTTTGAGATTTTTGGTAAATGAGAAGCATGTGATCCTCATCGCATGCACATGAGGACTTAGTGAGGAGACTTGTGGAATAGAGGCCCCATAAAACTCAGTGCACATTTGAGTAAAATATTAACAACTTGGGTGTTTAAATAATAGGCTGAGACTCAGAAGTATTTGTGAAGATTTAAAGGATTCCATGATGCAGCATGAATTTTGGATCTAAGGCGGTGTAATGAGGTGGTGATCATCTCCTATAAAAAGATGATAACCCTCGATTGAGGGTGATACTACAAATATTGTGAGATCTCTTATTTTCATAGAAAAAAGATCATATATGGACTCCACTGGTTCATAAAGGGATGAGGATATCTACATAACTTTGTTTGTGTAAAGGATAATAATCCTATAGGGATGTCTACATGTGCATAACACATTTTCTCTATTTCATGAAGAACTGAGGTTCTGTGAATCACCAAGTGATTATACGACACCCTTCACATATCTCTATGGGTTTTTGAAAAGAACCAAGAACCTGCACAAAATAATAGTGGCATCCTCACTATTTTGTAAAGGGTGTGAGACAACCATGAGATAGTGTACACTTACACTATAGAGAGATTTCATGCATAAACATCTAACACCCATTCGAGTTAGCATGAAAAGAAGAATAGGAACAGTGCATTTTGTATGCTTGAAGGAGTCCTTGTGTGATACAAGAAATTCATGCATTAAGAATATGAGTGGAAAGTGTGTTCATATTCCATGAGAAAAAACATCACATGCTTGTATTCATGCATGACCATGCATATATGGATTCACATGCACGAAACACATACATTGATCCCAAACTAAATAAACTTTGGATTGTGTGTGTGTATATTATGTGTGAGGGAAGAAAAAAAAGAATATAATACAAGCACTTTCATGCTTATATAAATGATAACATGCATGTGATCATCTTACATGAATAAATCTTAAGATACCCGAAATAAGATGTTTTGATTCCATAAAATCCATGAATGAATTATATTTAAAATGTGTTGATAATATTAGAAGAAGAAATTTAGATTGTGCAAGTTATTATTTAATAAATAATAAATAAGAATATGTGCAAACTCTTTTCACACATCTAGTGAGGTCAGGACTTCGTGTAGAAGGAAGAATCAGCTCGAGCATTGTTGCACTGACGCAACTAGTCATTAAGGGTGATTAGAATCATTGAGAAATCCCAACAGACCCAACCATAGGTTGTTAAAGATAATTGAAAAGTATAAGATCAAGTCATATCCTACAAGATCATGGAGGAATATCATAGAATCATCTTATGTGGATTAATCCTTTGAATAGAGGTAAATCCTTCTAGTTGGTTCTAAGAGAAGTTGAAGTCTTCTGGTTAGATCCAGGAGTAGAAAGAGTCTCTCGGTTGGAGTCGGCTCAATAATTATTTTAGATAGAGACAAAATAAAATGGAGTCACTTGGTTGGATCCAAAATAGAAGTCTTTTAGTTAGGTATTAAATTCATTATAATCACTTTTCAGATAGTAAAGTATAATTAAGAATCCATGTTGGGGGGAATAACCAAGATGGAAATAAGTATGCCTCTATGATGAACCTTGTAAATATTATGTGTTGATCTTTATGTTGTTATTACTACACATGAAGTGAGTTTGAGAGAGAATATTGAGTAGATCTATAACCTTAACATGTTCAAGAGGTTGAATTCTAAAGAAAAGGAATTTGTAAAAATAAACCACTAATTGACCCCCCCCCCTGTGGTCAATCTGAACTAGGGATTTATACTTGCAATGTCCATTAATCATCCAAGATTATACGATCAATAAATTTTACTACCAAAACAAATAATTGAATAAAATATTTTAAAATAAATAATTTTTTAATCTTATAAGGTTTATAATTAAAATTTAACATCTTTTTTTAAAAGGATGTGAAATTTATTACAAGATAAAATAACAGTTCTACAAAATATATAAGTTTAAAAATAAGAAGAAAAAATATTCTAAAAGTTATCATCTAGTAATATAGCATTATCTTAATCTTTTGAATATGGTTAAAAATAGTTTTATATGAGGATTAGGCTTTTTTTAAATTATAATTTTACTTCTAAAGAATTTAACTAAAAAAATAAAACCTCTAACTCCACCTAAATAATCTAAATTAAAGAAATATATTAAGAAAAACTTAAAAACATTTGAAACTTGAACCAAATTCTAGTAAATTTAAAAGAAGGTTACCAAGGACCAAAAATATAATTTTATCTTTCAATGCACATTGAGTTCCTTTCTTTGAAAATTAATTTCGTAGTAGATATAAATTTTTGAATCCATCAGTATTTAAAAATAGAATCTTTGTCGCCCATTTCTTTTAGAATTTTGGTTCTCATAAGAAACTAATTCCCTTGAAATAAATGATTGGTATCTTTTGAAATATCTAACTCTATTGAGTGAATAATTATTTTTCCAATTTCCTCCTCTTGTAAAAATAGTAAAAAAGGGTTCTTGACAAGGGAAAAATATTTTTATTGATAAGTATAAATTTTAGAGGATTTATTTCCAAGCCTGAATTTATTTATTTTAGAAATTTTTATCTAGATATACATTTTGTCAAAATATTTTCTACCAGTAGTAAATATTGTTGGTAATTTTTTCATACTTTCAATCTATAATTTCAATTTTATAGATTCATTTTAATCCTTAGTATATTTAAATTTGTTCACTAAAAAGTTTTAAATTTGGATCATTGATCATAGAATGAACTTCTAATTATTTAAAGAAGCCTCTTCCTTTCAACTCATAATAATATATCAAAATATTATCTCTAGATATATCCATTTAAAAAAGGATATTGGTAATATCAACCTTCACTTTTTCTAGTTAAAATTTGATATCATTTGGTTATTTCTTCCATTCAATATATTTTTTAGAAATATAAAAAAAATCATTGACATTTCACATTCATATTTTACTCATATTTATCTTTTTTCAAGACTAGTAACATACAATTCCATTTCTTTAACTATGAAAGTATCGTCCTCATCTTCACTATCACTACCACCTTCATCATAAAAAAAATTAATTAGGTGTTGTATTGGTAAGAAATTCAGATTTCATTTTACCTATGAATCATTTTTTGAACTTTGGGTATTTAATATAAAACTTGTAATTTTTCTATTATTATCACTATCTTTTGATGAACTATTGGAACTAGTATCACCTTCATAAGAACTAAAATTATCACACACTTTAAAGATTTTATTATCTTTTTTTAGTATTTATTTTAATACTTCCTTCTATTTATATTTAATTTAGGAAAATATGTCCAAATATGTTGAGTCTTTCTCTATTCATAACATATAGGATCAAATGAATCATTTTTATCAAAACTTCCATTTCTTCCCATCTACTAATTCTTCCAAAAAAATATTTTTTCCCGTTTAATGGTTCATCCATAGGAAAAATTGAGTAATTTTTCCTTCATTTAACTCAGAACATATATAACTTTTTAATGTGCTTGGTATATCATTATATGCTCTAGAATTTTAATTTCTAGATGTATGAATAAAAAAACACCATTCTCTTTATCCTTGTGAGAACCTCTCTTTAATCTAGTCTCATACCGCATTAAGGTTCTAATTAAGTCATAAAAACTTAACTTGGTGATGTTATTAGTGTGATCAATCATGGTTCATTTATATCCTCACTCATTTGGTAAAATATCACTTAATTTTTCTACTAGATGATCATATAATAATTTCTTTCACTGAGTGACTATAAACTTTTAACAATATTTGTTGATATATAATGAATTTGTGCAATTCTTTTTCTAGGAAAAAAATAAAAAACTTGAAAATAAATCCTGACAATAGATCTATTAGTTTCAAGAAATTTTGAAGTCCTAAAATGTGTAACTTATAATTTATTCAAAATACCACAAGTCTTTCTGCAATATAAAACTAGAATATATATATTCTATTGAATTGAGCATAATAACATATTTTAAACATAAAGAATAAACTAAAATTCATACTTCTCTTCTTTTTATATTATGGTAATTTTCTTCTCTGTAATTTTGAAACTAATAATAAGTATATAAAAAATTTCAACTCCAGTATTGATCACAAAATTCCCCATTCAATATCTTTAGTACTCATAATAATTTCCATCTAAAATAGTTTGTCATTTAAGATTAATATTATTGGTAGAACTGACATATATTCTCGCTATACTAAAAACAAAAAAAAATATTTCTTTTCTCTAAAACACTTTTAGGTAAAAGGAAACTGAGATATGTAAATAAAATAAATAGATAGAAATTCAAAGGAATAATATCACATTTAGTCTCAAACATAGATACTTTCTCTGATACCCTATTTTCTTTTGAATACTTGGGAAGTTAAACCTATAAGAGGGGAGAATTGTAGTTTATAAATAAAATTATAATTTTCATCACTACCTTGATTTTTCAAACCTATAAAAATAAAAAGTTTTGACATCACAAAAAAATTATAAACCCACAAAAATATCAGATTAAACATTAGTAAGTGTAGTGAAATTTATGTTTTTTAGAACTTTGAGTACTTCTAATAAAATAAAACATAAAATGGAATTAAAAATAAATACTTAATAAAGTAGGAATTATGGATGTAAAAAAAAACATAGAGTACTAATTTAAAAATCAAGTACCCCTTAAAGGATGTTATAAATAACTCTTCTAACCCAAATAATAAGGGGAATAATAAACTTGATTCAAGGTATCCTTGACTATAACATTTTGAAAAGTAACCTAGACTTTAACCTATCAGACTTTATTCCAAAACCCTAGAATCCCTTGACTTAAACCATCAATAGGTATCACTTTTAAAAATTAGAATCTCATTCCTCAATGAAATCCCTTGAACGGCATGATACATAGCAGTTCCCACTTCCATAAAATGAAAGCACAACTCTATCTTCTAACCATGAAATCCTTTGACATGAATGTTGGAAACACCAACAATTAAAATAATAAATACAAAGATATTTTATAATGAAACATAAAAAACATAATCTTTTATTAGAATACATAGAAATAAATATTATAATGAAAAAAAAATTCTTAAATAAACAAGCGATTTCATGACTTCAAGCAATTAGAAACCTTCATAATGCACGATTTACTTTTCCTTTATTCCTCAAAGTATGAATCTATTTATTGTAAAACCTCTAATGGTTAGATTTTGGAATCTTTTGATTCAGTTTTAATAGTATTAGTGGTAGATTCGTCATCTATCGATGAACTTAGAATCTTACAATACCTACTGATGAAGTTATCCACCACTACTATAGTGATTTAAATAATTAAGTCCTTTTTGAGTTTCAAACTATGGATCTTCCAAAAATAAAATTACTATAAATTAAATTTTATGTAACAAAAACACTTAAACAAAAACTTCAAGCTAAAAAATTATATTATGATTGTTATATGATTTTCAAAACTAAGGATAAAATGATTCTACAACTCAAAAAAAAACTATCATTGGACATGAAGTATATAATGAAAGTACATGAAAACAACCTTTATGATCCTAGGATATATTTTTTCAATCTCTTATTCTAATTATTCATTTAATGAAAAATGAAATAATTAACTCAACTATTGACATGGTGAAAAACAAATATGACACAATCCAAGTCACTGTGTCAATTTTGATAATAAATCTAACACAAAATAACACCAATTCTCATATTAGATGTTAAAACTTATTTTGGTTATAATTCAAACAATCAAAAAAAAATTTGGAAGGAAAATGTAAAAAAGGGAAAGTTATTTCCATTTTTTAGTTTCCCAAACCCAAAATATCTTATCATGTATTTCAAACTATTTTCTAAATTAATTCCATGATTCCTAGTTTTTATCATAAAATATGATAGTTGTTTTTTAAATAGGGATAGGTGCATGTTACTTTCTTTCATAATTTATTCTTATAAATCAAAAGTATTTTATAATTTTATTTCAAACTAACATTTTTTTCTTGTATTATAAACTGAATTTCATAAATTATTGGTGGTATTTTACTAGGAAATATCTTACACCATACCTACATACTTTAGAATATGTTCCACATTCATGTCTTGATACAATCATACCAGTTATAGACTCCTTATTGGATATTATATATAATTTTTCCAAGATTTTATATACATTGGTATGTGGAGGTAACCTTGGGTCACATGGAGTTATAATGTTTGGTACTTTTGAATTATCATGTATTTTATATCGTATCATGTGTTGACCACATCAGTCCTTTCTTTGTTCTCATAATTACCATCTTTTTGTATCTTGGTTAATTTTATTATATTCTTTTGGTAATTACTTTATGATTTATCTATCATTTTTTATTATATTTCATACATTTTTAGTTTAGATGGTTTTGAAAATTGTTTATTAACATAGCATAGGTGTTATATATATGAATAACTCATGTTGGATCCTTTATAAGGGTCCACTATTTAGTTGTTGGATTTATTAGGTCAAATAATTCTGAAATTGTATGTATGATACCCTCAGGGCCTATTCCCATCTCATGGTGATTAGGAATGTGCTTTGGGCCTTTTGGAGAGCCAGCATGGGTAACGTGACATGTTTACCCAGCTTATTTTGTTTCAAAATGATATTAAATCCCTATTTTTATTTAGGTAAAAATTTTATAGAAGAGATAAGATCATTATATTTCAATATTAGGGTAGGAGGGTGTAACAACCCAGGTACTTATAAAATAATTTTTTTTAATTTTGGAATTAAATAGTTAAATTCATTATAAATGTATACTGAAATAAGTCGTATTTACAGAAATTAAGGAATCTATTCAAATATATTATTAACCACAAATATAAAATATTAAATAAAATTTATTTATCTTATAAATAAAACATGATATATTTATATCATGGAATAAGTAAATAAATTTTTTAAAAATAAAAAAATAAGTGTTGGTACTTTTTTGAAATGAAAATTTTTATTTGAAATTTAATAATTAATAAAATTATTTAAAATAAAATTTCTCTTTATAAAATAGTTTCATAAATTAATTTTTTTTCTAATGAATATAATATAATTTTATCAAACCTTAATTAATTTTTCAAAGTCTCATAAAATCAATTATATTTAAAAATCAGTATTTTTCAAATAAATGATGACTTTAATTTAAAAATAAATCTATCATATTTAGGAAAAAAATTCATAAAATGGATGTCATTTTTTAATTCTACTTGTTGAAAAATGGTTAGGGTGAATTTTTGTGTTTTTTCTAAAATAATTGAATTTTTGTGAATAGTGAAATGCGGTAATTTATGGTATTTAAAAAATACATGATTTATTGATTCATATATTATTTTTGGATAATGAAAGCCCAAAATATCAAAATATCCTTAATTATTTTAATATATTTAGTGATAAGGCTCAAACTATTCATATTCTTGATCCAAAATAATTAACTAATGGATAAAATAATCAAAAAACATCTCTCTCCTCCACTATAAATACCGCCCCTCACCACCACTTCTCCTCACACCTCTAAAGCTATATATCTTGTTTAATTTATGACCAATTACCTTTCCAAGACTCTTCCCCATGTCTAAAAACTTATGGTATCACAAAAAATCCAAAACCAATTGCCTTAAGGAGGTTCTCAAGGAGAATAAGTTAAGAGGTAAAATCCTCTTTCATTTTCTTTTAAATTTACTTTAAATTTCTTTTATTTTCTTATTATCTCCTCACATCACCTAATAAAAGTTACATGATAACTCTATTATCTTAAATATATTATAATTGTATTTTATTTTTTAATGTAATATACATCATCAAACCTCTTCTCTTCTCCTCTTATTCTAAAAAATGGAAACATTGTTTGTGATGTGTGGACTTACAGTCATCGTGGATGATATTTTTTAATTTTATTTTACCACCTTCAAGACTATCCATAAAACCATTATTGTGGCTAAATCAGATTTTATTATACATATTATAAGTTATATAATGTTTTGAAACCAATATATAAACATGATATTAAATAAGATGATATAAGTTTGTGATGGTCGTAAAAACTTCCAAAAAATTAAATACTTTTCCTCAATGTTTTATCTAATGAATAATCCTCATATCAGAAATAAAAATTATATATGGTATAATTAAAAATTATTGAAACATATTTATATCATTTCTTTCCACTTCTGTATTTTTTCTTCCATTCGACAATAAAAATCCATAATGAACCAACCATGGAAACCATGAAATAAACGCACCCGAAACAATAAAAATAACAAAATATTATTAATAAATGGGTGTAAAGATGTTACAAAAAGATCATATAAGGTATTATAAATATGAATATAGTTCTGTAATAAATTAATAACACTCTTTAAACCATTATAAAATATTTTTTAATACATTTGAAGGAACTTGAACCCAAGTTAAGGGATTTTCCTTTTAAAAATCCTCTTTAATGTGTCTCTTTACAAAATTCAAAAAAGAAGGTTTCTTCTAAACTTATAGGGAATGAGTAGATTATCCCATTTTCATTAAGACTTAATGATTTGATTTTTTTTCATTACAATATTACATGTTTATTTATATATATAAGGATTTCCTTTGTATTTGAGCGGTTTTTTTTTAAAATAAGTAATTTTCCTCAATAAATATTTTTGTGATGTAAGTATTCATGTTTTATGATTATGTTCTGGTTCTTGGGAATTTTTTATGATGAATGGTGGGATCTATATTTCCCTCCAATTAATTGGGTATGATTATATTATAATTTTATTTGTAATGGTTATTCCAAGTGTAAATTCAATGGTTAAATCATAAGGTAGTTGTGAGGGTTACATCATAAGGTACCGTGAGGGTTAAATTTTAAGGTAGTCGTGAGGGTTAAAAATAATATAGTAGTGGAAAGGGATGAAATATTAAGTAAGTAATTCCCCAATTTACCTTTATGGTTTTATTTATATTTTTTATGTTTTATGTAAATCTCTTGTTTTCACAGGGTAATTATATGATATTTTATGGGTGATAAGTATGTATTTGTGAAAATGGTTTCATATGTTTATAAGTATTCATGGAATAATGGTTATTTTCTTTTATTTCACTTACTGAGATTTGTGTTCTCATCCCAAATTTTAAAAAAACCCATAGGGTTTTAAGGATGGGTAATAGAAAAGAAGAATCCATGTTGAATGTTGTGAAGATTATTTATGAAAAGATTTCATGTTTTATTAAAAACTTTTATATTATGGAAAATTTGATACTATTTTAGTAGTACAGACTTTGTATGGTATTAGGTTTATATGTATTAATTTTGTCTTAATTCTCTAAAAATATAAACCAAAAATATCTTTGATAATGTAAGAAAGTCAATTCTAAAATAATTTACTAGACAATGTAATGTTTAAGTCTAGGACCTAATAGTTGGTATCATAGCACGATTTAGATAAATTTAGGGGTTAATATGATGTTAATAGAATACCATAAATGATTTTTGTATGGTTAAGCTGAAATGATATAGAATTTAATTATTACCATGTTTCTTCATCTAAGATATTTCTATTCAGAATGGTTTTCTACAAAAGAAATAGGGAAGTTGAATTAGGAAGGCACCGAGAGGATGATATATTTCTAAATATACAACCTAGAATGGTGGGAATTGGAAATGAGTAGTTTTTTATAGTAATGGCTCAGTTAATGTAGGATATAATTTTAGTGTCAACAATGAAATAGAAAAACTAGAGCTATCATAAAGGAAAATGGTGATAGTGGAACATTTTATGAGGCAACACTCTTCTAATTTCAGTGGATCTTCTAAACAAGTGGTGGATGAAGGGTGGATTAAAGCCCTTGAAAATATATTTTATGTCATGGGGTGTTTAGATAATCAAAAGGTTGGTCTTTATATTTATCATTTTTAAGGTGAAGAAGAACAGTTGTGGTCAATGGTTATTAATTTCAGGGATAGCGAAGAGATTGATGACTTGGAATGGGATAAATTTAAGAATATATTCCTTGAAAAATATTTTACTAAGGCGGTTCGACTTAGGATGGGAAATAAATTTCTAGAATTTAAACAAAAGGAGGAAGATTAAGTGGTAATGTATGAAGAAAACTTAAATTTATTATAAAGGTACTCTCCAAATATTATTTAGTATCTTGATAGTAAAATCAACCATTTTTACTTAGGATAAAATCCAAGATATCAATGGGGACTTGCCTCCTGTGAATTCAAAAGTTATGATAACCTTGTTCATTATGATGAGAGGGTAGAAATGGAGTTTTATGATGATAACATTTACTTTGACAACAAGCAAAAGAAAAGTTCCATATAGTAGGAAATGGGTAAGAATCCATCAAAGTAATCTGAAGGTAGGAAAATCAAAGTTTCTAGTTTGTGGAGAGTATAGTAAAAATCACCTTGGGGAATAAATTAACAAATACAAGAAATTATTTTGATGTTCTAAGTTTGGAAATATTTCCTGATATTTCAATCAAAAGTATCTTAGTATTGGTATGTTTAATTCTAATAAGAATACTTTAAAGTTTTTAAAATGTGGTGATATGAAAGAATTATGAAAATAACTACCCAAAGAAATATATAAATGATGGAAATCAGCTTATTATAAGAAAGAAAGGTGAAGTGAAATCCTTTGAGACTATGTCAGAAGATGTTGGGTCATACAATAAAGTGGAATCAGGTATATTATTTGTTTACTCATATTTTTCTAATGTATTGTTTGATATGGGGTCTATAAATTCCTTTATTTCTGAGAAATTCTCTCGTAAATTAGAAATTTCACCTTATAAAATGAAACCAGAACATATGGTTAAAACATCATGGGAAATATTAAAGCAAAAAGGAATTACAATAATCTTCATGTTATTGTCTTTGGAAATAAATTACATGAAAACCTTTTTGTTTTTCACTTAGTAGATTTTGATGTTATTCTAGGTATGGATTGGCTTTCATCTTATGATGATAAGATTGATTATAAAGCTAAAGAAGTTTTTTTAGAAAGATTTTTTGTTTTTATACAGGAATGAACTCATACCAATGATAACATATTAGAAACATGAAAAAATATTAAAATATGGAAATTAAAGTTATCTTGCACATATTTTTGAAACAAAAAAAACTACTCAGATTAATGATGTGTCGATGGTAAATGAATACCTGAATGTTTTTTCTGATGATTTTCCTATAATTATACCTGATCAGAAATTTGAATTTACAATTGAATTAGTTCCAGATACAAATCCAATTTCAAATCCCCCTTATCGAATGGATCAAGTGGAACTTCTTGAATTGAAGATTTTCTTGATAAAGGATTCATTCATCTTATCACTTCACCATGGGGTGATTATATTTTGTTTTTTAAAAATAAAGATAATTCCATGAGGATTTACATTTATTATATATATTTTAATAACATTAATGTTAAGAATAAGTATCCATTTCCTCATATCAATAACATATTTGATCATCTCTAAAGAGCTCAGTATTTTTACAATATTTACTTGAGATATGAGTACCATTAGATAAAGTTGAAGGAGTATGACATTAAAAAAATATAATTCTAAAATTTACATGGGAATTATGAGTTTTTTTATGCCCTTTGGTTTGAAAAATTCCCCTACTGTATTTATGGATCTTATGAATAGAATATTTTTTGAATATTTGAATAAGTTTGTTTCTATTTCAATTTATAATATTTTGTATTATTAAAAATGTTATGAGTATCATGAAAAACATATAATTATTTTTATGAAAACTCTTAAAGAAAATAAGTTATACCGGAAATTTATAAAATGTGATTTTTAGTTGCAACAACTTTTTTCCCTTAGGCACATTGTAAACAAAAAAGGTGTGACAGTTGATCCCACTAAAAAAATGGTTGATTAATGGATAAGACATATAAATGTTATAGAGATTCGTAGTTTTCTTATATTAGCAGGATATTACCAATGGGTTGTTAAAAAATTTGCATGGTTATCCAGCCCACTAACTAAGTTAACATGAAAAGGGGATAAATTTATTTGGATAGAAGACTGTGATGTTTGTTTTTAGGAACTGAAAAGAAGATTGGTGAATGCTCTAGTTTTGGATATGCCTTCCATAAATGTATAGTTTTTCATCTATAGTGATACTTAATTGAAGGTACTTGGTTTCATTATGATTAAAAATGATCAAGTAATTTCTTATGCTTCAATAAAACTGAAAACTCATGAATTTAATTATCCCACACATGATTTGGAATTAGAAGATGTGGTTTTCTATTTAAAAATTTAGATACATAATTTATATGGATCCAGCTATGAAATATATACTGACCATAAATGTTTAAAGTATATATTTAATCATAAGGAATTGAACACAAGGAAGAGAATATGGTTGGAACTGATAAAGTATTATAATTGCACTATCAATTACCATCCTAGAAAAGAAAAGAAAGTGTAAGATACCTTGATTTTAAACCATCATGAATTATTAACCATGTTATGTTTGGAACATGAACCCTTGGTTTATGATTTTATGAATTTTGGATTAAAAGTTATTAGTGTAGAAAATTCATCTATTTTGTTTTAGGTGTCAGAGAAGTCATCTCTCTCAGAAATAATTATGAAAGTGCATAAGGAATACCATGAGTTACAGAAAAAGGTAGAATTGTTTAAGGAAGTTAATATTCCTAAATTTAATGTTTATAAATATTGTGTCTTGAAATTTGGAAAAATATTATGTGTGTCTTGTGATTTATAGCTGAATAAATAATTTTTAAGTGAATATCATAGTTCTCCATTTTCAGTTCATCTTGGAAGCACTAAAATGTATAGAGTCCTTTGGGATTATTACTGTTGGGATGGGATAAAAAGAGATATTTCTTATTTTTTAACGAAATGTTTGACTTTCCAATAGGTTAAAGTATAGAAACAACTACAAAATGGGAAGCTTCATCCTTTTCTAATACCATAATGGAAATGGGAAAATATATCCATGTATTTTGTGGTGGGACTAACAAATACTTCTTGAGGTAACAATGTGATTTAGGTTATTGTTGATTGAATAACTAAATCTTCACATTTCCTTCCTATTAGAGGCACTCTTTCTATAGATTATCTTTCTCAATTATACCTCAAAGAGATTTTCAGGTAACATTGAGTTCCTCTCTCCATTATATCTGATTATGATCCCAGATTCACTTATAACTTTTGGAAAAGATTTCAAAAGTCATTAGTAAATGAATTAAAATACAATACATCCTTTCATACTAAATATGATGGAAATATTAGGAGAACAATTCAGAAATTGGAAGACATGTTACGTGCTTGTTCAAAGGATTACTAGGTAAGTTGGGATTAGCGTATTTCTTTATTTAAGTTTTCTTATAATAACAATTTTCACTCCAGTATACATATGGAACCTTTTGAGGAATTATATGGAAAGTGGTGTAGAAATCTAGAGTTTTGGGTTGAATTTGGGTAAAATAAGTTTATGGGACCAGAATTATTAGAGGAAGTGGCTTAGAAAGTGAATATGATCCAGAAACACATGAGTACAGCCTAGATCAAGAAAAAAATTTATGCAGATAATAGGATGAAAGAATTTTCTTTTGAGGTAGGTGATCATGTTTTCCTTAAAATCTATAATTGGAAAAGTGTTATGCATTTTGGTGAGAAAGTAAATATGTGTCTGTGGTTCATTGGACCTTATGAAATCCTGGAAAAAGTTGGACCAGTTTTCTACCAAGTAGCTTTGCCTCTGAGTTTATCTCGGGTACACAATGTTTTTCATGTTTCAATGTTAAGAAAGTATGTGCTAGATTTATCTCATGTTTGGAGGCGAGAAGTAGTTTAACTGGAAGATAACCTTTATTATGAGGAAAATTCTATTCAGATTCTTGATCGTAGAGAGCAAGTATTTCAAAATAAGGTAATTCACCAGGTTAAGGTTTTATAGAGAAACCATATAGTTGAAGAAGGAACATGGGAATCTAAAAATTCTATGAGAGAAAGGCATCCTCAGTTGTTTAATAAGTGAATAAAAATTGTGAGGACACAATTTCCATAATGGGGATAATTTAACAACCTATTTACTTATAAAATAATTTGTTTTCTTTCTAGAATTGAATATTTAAATTCAATATAAATGTATAATGAAAAAAGTGGAATTTACAAAAATTAAGGAATATATACAAATAGAATAGTAACCTCACCTATAAAATTATAAATGAAATTTATGTATCTTATAAGGGAAAATATTGTATACTGATATCATATAATAAGTAAATAAATTTTTTGAAAATGATAAATTAAGTGTTAGAATTTTTGTGACATAAAAATTTTTATTTATAATTTTATTATTAATAAATTGATTTAAAAGAAAATGTATCTTCATAAAATAGATTCATAAATGAATATTTTATTGTCTTATGATTATAAGATAATTTTATGAGACCTTAATTAATTTTTCGAAGTGTCATAAAATCAATTATAATATTAAAATCAGTATTTTTCAAATAAATGATGATTTTAATTAAATTTTAATTTCTCATATTTAGAAAATTATTTTCATAAAATGGATTTTATTTTTTAATTCTACATGTTCAAAATGTTTTGGGTGAATTTTTTATATTTTTCTAAAATAGTTGAATTTTTGGTGAATAGTGAAATACTTAATTTATGGTATTTAAAAAATACATGAATTATTGATTCATAGATGATGTATGACTGATGTAAGACCAAAATCTCTAACTATCATTCATTATTTTAATATATTTAGTGAAAAGTTTCAAAAAATTCATAGTCTTGAGCCAAAATAATAAACTAATGAATAAAATAGTCAAAAACACACATCTCCTCCATTATAAATACCACCCCTCGCAACCTATTCTCCTCACACCAGCAAAGCCTTTTATATTGTTTAACTTCTACCTAATAACCTAGCCAAGACTATTCCCCACATCCAAGACCTTATGGTCTCACCAAAATTCCAAAACCAAGTTCCTTAAATAGATTCTCAAGGAGAAGAAGTTCAAGAGGTAAAATCCTCTTTCATTTTCTTTTAAATTTATTTTCAATTTATTTTATTTGATTATTATATCCTCATATCCCCTCATCCAAGTGACATGATAAATATATTATCTTATATATACTATAATTTTATTTTATTTAATGTAATATTCATCAACAAAACTCTCCTCCTCCTATTCTAAAAAATAAAAACATTGTCTGTGATATATCGATTTACCGTCATCATGGACGATGTATTTTCATTTTCTTTTACCACCTTAAAGGATTTTAATAAAACCTTTATTATGGTTAAATAATATTTTATTATAAATATTAAAAGTTATATAAAGTTTAGGAACAAATATATAAACATGATATTAAATAAGATGATATAAGTTTGTGATTGTTGTAAAAACCACCAAAATAAATTAAATCATTTTCATTAATGTTTTATCTAATGAATCATCCTCATGTTAGAAAACAAAATTATATATGGTATAATTTAATTTTCTATAAAAATATTAATACCATTTATTTCCACTTATGTATTTTTTTCTTCCATTCGACAAGAAAACCCATAATGAACTAACCTTGGAAACCGTGAAATAAACGCACCCGAAACAATAAAAATAACAAAATATTATCAATAAATGGGTAGAAATATGTTATAAAAATATCATATAAGGTATTATAAATATTAATATAGTTATTTAATATGTTAATAACACTCTTTAAACCATTATACATGAGGTTTTAACATGTTTTAAGGAATTCAAACCCAAGGTAAGTGACTTTCCTTTTTAAAAAACTCTTTAATGTCTATTTTTTCAAAATTAAAAATGAATGTTTCTTCTTAACTTAAATGGAATGAGAGGATTATACAATTTTCTTGATTCCTTAATGTTTTTATATTTTCTTTAAAATTTTACATGTTTATTTACGGAGAAAAGTATTTCCTTTGTATTAACACATTACTTTTTTTAAAATAAGTGATTTTACTTAAGAAATGTTTTTATGATGTAAGTGTTCATGTTTTATGATTATGTTCTAGTTCTAGGTAATTGTTTATAATTAAGTTTGGGACCTATGTCTCCCTCCAATTCATTGGGTATGTTTATGTTGGAAGTTTACCATAATGGTTATTCTAAGTGTAATTATGATGGTTACATTATAAGGTAGTCATAGGGTTACATCATAATGTACAGTGAGAGTTATATTGTAAGATATCTATGAGGGTTAAAATATTAAGTAATTAATTCCCCAAGTTACCTTTATAGTTTTATTTATGTTTTCTATGTTTTATGGAAATCTATTATTTTCACAAAGTAAGTATATGATACTTTATGGGTGAGAAGTATGTCTTTGTGAAAATTATTTCATGTGTTTAAAAGTATTCATGAACTAATGGTTCTTTTCTTTTAAGTCCCTTACTAATAAATTTTTTCTCATACAATGTTTTAAAAAAAATCATAGGGATTTAAGGATGGATAAGATAAAATACGAATCCAATCTGAATTTTTTGAAGATTTTTCATAAAAATATTTCATATTTTATTAAAAAAATGTATTATAGAAGATATGTATACTATTTTAGTAGTACCCACCTTGTATTATTTTAGGTTGATATTTATGAATTATGTACTAATTATCTAAAACTCTAAACCAAAAATATCTTTGGGAATGTAAGAAAGTAAATTCTAAAATAATTTACTATATTATGTAATATTTAATGTTGGGACCTAATAGAGAGAGTGTATGGACAACTCTTTCTCATATTGAACCTTGAGTTTCCTTCACTATTCAAGGTATATCATTTGAATTTATCCTTGGTTTAAATTATTTTGAGATATTTATAATTATTTTATTGTTATTAAGGATTATATAGATGTTTTTTTAGAAGCTCTGAGGTTTTAGAGTTAAAGTGGGAAAATACAAGGGGTGAATAATTACAATAAATTGTACATCAAACCATGAAAAGACTATTCATGGTATTTTAGATGAATCTATTAGGGATTTCATGGTTAGTTCATAGCTTGGGGAACCATGAAACTATGTAAAACCTTCCAATTTATAATGTCTTGGTTCTTTATGATTTTGATATGGTTTTATTATTATTGATTACTTATTTAAGGAAACTTAGAGGGATTTTTATGAGATATTTTCCTTATTTAGTTAGGTTGATTTTGATAATTCATGTAGGGATATTTTATTCCACTTTAAAAACTAATTTTGGGGTTTATAAAGTTTTTTTATAAAATGGTTTTAATTTCATTATGAATGAATTGAATAAATGAACAATTTTGGTTTTTATACATTTTCAAAGAATGGATTTATTATTATTTTTAAACGATGGAAATTTTTTTAAAGCATACATGAATATTTTCAAATAGAATATCTCATGGTATTCTTTCAAATTCCTTGGTCATCAAAAAGATTTTTTTTGTATTTTTTAAAGTTTTTTATATAAAAAATGGTGTTTCTTATATCATGTGTGAAGTTTCCCTAAATGGTTTTTTTTCATAATTGGTTTATTTGAAATATGTAATTGGAAATTTTATCTATCATGAATGATATCTCTAAGATATATTGACTTGTTGTATTGGTTTTTTATATTTTTATATTTTAAGTTATGTCTTGATTAAAGTTTATAATTTTCATTATTTTGTAGTATGTATCCTAAAAAATTCTTAGTGAATCAAATAAGGAATGTTTCAAGGAATATATCCCAGAGTAGTCCTTAAATCAACCCATACGTAGTCTTTTTGGGTACTAACTCTTCCCAAACTATGGATGGAGTGGAAAATTCAAATCTATCTTAATATATAGATCACATTCAAAAGTTTCTAAATCGGAACTTATTTATACTTTGGGGTTATCAAGGTCCCTAAGATTCCTTGAAGCAGCTAAAAAGGATTGAAGGGATATTTGAATCTTTAGAAACACTTGAAACCTTTAAAGTGAGTACCATTATAATTTCATTTGACAGACCAAGTCAAGAATGGTGGAAAACCATTATTAATACATACCCACCTAAAGATATTTCTTGGGAATATTTCAAGAAAATATTTATTTATCAGTTTTATCTCAAGGATATAGAAGTGAAAAATGTGATGGAGTTTATTAGTCTCCAATATAGTGATCAGGTGGTGAAGGAGTATATTGGTCATTTTTCTAAATTGGTACCATTATCTATTCAGATATTAACCAATGAGTTAATGAAGTCTTGATTCTTTGAAACAGGTTTGTGTCATGATCTCAGTTTAGTGGTGCTCTTATTTGTTCTAACTTCCTATGTAGAAGTAACCAATAATTACAGGATGGTAAATCCAATTTTGATAGGATAACCTATTATAAGAATAACTTCAATTTATTATGTATATATAAAGGTAACATATCCTATTAGAAATAAAAGAAAGAGGATTATAAGAATAAATATAGTGAAGATATGGGAAAATACTCATACCCTATTACTTCTGATTCAATAAAGAATTGTTCACTAATATATTTTCAGTGTATAAAAGCATGTTATTTTAATCTATCTTTTTAAGGATATCTAAAGACTTTTCATTGGTATAGAAAATTAGGTCATTTTTATAAATTATGTAAGTTGAAGTATCGATGGAAAAATAAGTCTCAAACATAGCCCAACTCTAGTCATTAGTTTGTAATAGATCTTGAGGTAATGAATCATGAATCAAACTAAAGAAAAATAAGGCATATTAATGTGTAATTTTAGTGAATATTACTTTACCAATCACAAGTAACTCTTATTGGGTCATTGAATTGTCAAATATCGTGTCTTTATCTTTTGATTGCCTTGTTGTTTATGTCCTTTGATTGAGAAAATAACCGTCACTTCTCATGTCTTCTAATCATGATAAATTAGTTCCCATTTTTTCAACATAAGGTGAATTTTAAATAGTGGGGACCATGATAGGTCTCTCTCTTCTAATGGTATCCAATCACATGTGTTTTTTATTATATAATAGTCATTGATTCAGATAAATTCAATGTGTGAGCTATCATTAGGTGTAACCATTAGTGATATGGGATGATATTAAATTTTCCATCATTTTTTTGGTTTTCACACTCAGCTAAGTGGAAGCTATGTATATTGAAAATATCATATGGGTTCAAGATAAAATCCCTATGAATTAAGGATATAGAGATATCAATATTCTGAAATTTTAGATCAGGACCCCATCTGAGTCCTTAAATTTTAGGAATCTAATGAAAATCATGTCTTTATGAATTTAATTCTCAGTAATATAAGTATCATAGAGAATTAATAGAATTGAATTTAGGTATTCATCATGAGAGTATCTATGACTTATAATCTGTTAGAATTCGGGATTTAGTAATGATTGGGGGGATGATTTATCATTTCATTTCCCTCCTCTAAATGATTTCCTTCATGTTCCTTATTGTTTTATATATATTTAATATAGGATATACCTTTCAGATTTAGTGTATATATTTGGTTGAAAATTTTGTAATTTTGATAGCAAGGTAAATTGAATTTCATGTATATTCATGTCTTTATTAATCACTCAAAAATCATTGATGGATTTCTAGGGGTACAAAGTGGTATGGTGGGGAAAATTATGACACCTTAATGTCACTTCTATGTATTTATTTACTCTCAAAAATAATTCACTAGAGTTTGGAGAATTCTGGATTTTAAATTTTGATATTTTAAGAAATTTATGAAGTTACGTGATTGGTGCATAGTTAGGGAAATGTGAAATGTGTAATTTCCCATTCCAATAGATAAATCATAGTTTGTTAACAGTTATAGAAACTAATCAGTCTAACCATGCATGTGATTTAGGTCAATTCAAGTATATTTTTCATTGTTGGTGAATGGTTTGGTAAATTATATGGCCAAAACTTTTATATTACAAAAAAATTAATTTTTTTGTTCTTGTTTTATCGTTTTAAGTATGGGAACTCTTTTACTCCACTCTCATTTACACAGGTCACCCTAGATGGTTCCATGGTTTACATACCTTACTTCCTCCTTGTGATGTTCTTTCTTTAGGAATATTCATGGTAAATCCCTCTTTATTCCTATCGTATTCTTCCTCACTTTTTTCCTTCACTCTTCCTTTTATCTTATTTCTATAATGGCCATGGTGGATAACTCTAATGGTTATATATTACCTAAAACCAAGGTTTTATAGTGTTTAGGTGGTGTATATTCCTTCTCTTATCTTCCTTTTCACTTATTTAAGGAATTTAAATTTGTTCAAATTTATTGAGGTAGGTTTCATTGTGAAGTTTTGTTTATATGATGTTACACTTGGTGTTTGAGATTTCAATGCCATTTATTTATCATAGTTTCACCTATATTTAGTGTTCTTGATGAAATTATGAGTGTTATTCCAATTTTTTACTTTCGTGTTGGACATAAAGGGTTTTTTAATGGTTTTTAATAGTTAAATTTATAAAAAATATTTTTTCATGTAATCAACATGTTTTATTAAATGTATTTGATTGTTTTTTGTAATAGAAATTAAATATGAAGTTGTGTTTCAACCCTAAGTTGATTTTTAAATATATATTTTATAACTTTCAAGTTTTTTTAGATTAAAATGGTGTTTTTGATATTTTTAAAGTGATGTTATTGATGATTATCACTCTTTTTGTGTGTTTTGTGTTATTGGTATGATTATAAAATTTATATGGTTTTAAATGACATTTTAATTGATATTTTGGTTATTGATTGATTGTAAAAGGATGATTTTGTGACTATTAATTTCTATAAAACCTTAAGGCCTATTTTTAAAGTTTTAATATTCTTACAGTTTTTTAAGTGACACCCTTGAAGTAGTTTCCCCTTTGGTTATGGTTTTATAGGTTATGGAATATATGTTATATGAATTGTTTATTATTCATTATCATGATTTAAATGGATTATTACTTTAATGGGTTCTCATAGGTGAGATAAAAGTTTATTTATAGTGTTATATAGATGGTATATTATGACATAATTATTTTTATGTCACCTACCTTTAGAAAATTACATGGTAAACATCAGGTAACTAAGTGAGAAATCAAGATACAAGTGTTATGCTAGGTGAGATAATACACTGGATAACATCCCCTACTTATCATTTTTATATTTTTATGTGGAGTTTCACCCATTAGGCTATTTGAGATTAATTCTTGGGTTATTTAGTTGGTAATGAAATATAGGTGGGTAGTTCATTCCACCCAATAAAATCTAACATTGTATCATTTATTCCTAATGTTTTTCACACAATGTATATTATGTGATGTTATTTATTTTGTTGATGATTATTTTTTATGCTTATTATTCCATAATTTTTATTATTATATTGGTTATATTATGTTTTTTATTACTCATTTTTTATGATTATTTATTTATAACTTTCCCATTTATAATTATTTCTTATGGTCTTTTTTTATTTTTTTTATCTTTCTCTTGTTTTAGTTATAGTTTAATCAAAATATCAAGTGTTTTGGAAGGAAAGGGTAAAGGGAAAATTTATTTACATTGTTCATTTTCATAAACCCAAAATATATTATTAAGTATTTCAAAACATTTTCCAAATTAATTAATTGATTCCTTGTTTTTATCAAAGATTGTAATATTTTTTTTTGAAAAGGAAATGAGTACATGTTACTTATTTTCATATTTTATTATTTGAAAACAAATCTATTTTCTAATTGTATTCCAATTTAAAATGTTTTTAGTATTATAAAATAAATTTCATAAATTATAACTGTAATACTACTAGAAAATAATTTCACCCTACATGCACACTTTTAAGTGTATGTAGTCTTCGTATTTTAATGTAGGCATATATATTATGGCTTACTTGTCGGGTTTCATCCATCATTGTTCCAAAATATTGTTTAAATGAATCACGTCATTACGGGTTTTAAATTCCCAGGTGGATTTTTTTTTTAGTTTGGTGAGGGGTTGTTTTTGGGAACCTAGACTTAGATTGAGTATCTAAGTGTTTTTATGTCCTTAAAGTGTGTTTTTTTAACTGGTTTTACACCCCATTAGTGGTACAGGTGCTCAGGTAGACACTGGGGAAGGGTTGTGTGTAACGAGGGATAAAATTTCTTATCCTAAATCCATTCACACCATGAAACATGGTAAACATTGTGAATAGGTATGATCAAGGATATAACCAATCATACTTGAACATTTCATACAGTGAACTTGGGTTTCACGCCATGAATATGTTAGGAAACTAACTTTTTTGCCATGAACCACCTGCTTCACACCATAAATGGTTCCCAATTAGGTTTTTTGAGAAAGTTAAGGACCATGTTTTTACTATTATATACCCTTTGGTTTTAGAGTAAATGGAACTCAAGGTGGGCCATTTTTTTGGTCGATCCCCCTTCTTATCCTCTCTTTAGAACCCCATTGAAGAGGGATGGGTTTTGGTGCATTCTAATGGAAAATCCAAGGTATATTCTCTCTTTCTTACTTTTTTATTTCTTATTATTGTGGAATTCTGATTTTGGATTGATTGTGGATTAGGTTTTTCTTATGATTTCACAAGATCTTGGTGGAATCGAGTGAACTCAATTGTGATTTCATGTGCAGTAGCTAAAGAGGACCTATGACAATGTCTACACATCATTGCTCTCTATTTTGTTGAAGGTATATCACCTAGTGAATTTATTTAGTTTTTCCCCTATATTGGATGTATTTTTAATTTAATAAAATATCTCATGATAGTTTTTTTATCTTGGATGGTGTTGGTGGTTTATCATAAACCTTCTACAAGGTTGTTGGTTGTAGTTTTTTGGGTGATGACTATGCTCGATGAGTATTTAAGTGATTATTCCTGATTGGTAATTAATTTAATAATTAATTATAAAATTTTATAATTAATTATTTATGTTTTTTGGTGTAAGTAAGGAGATTAATAGTTGATAAGAGCTCATATGAGGCACAGATAGTCTTGGTAGAATCTCGGAAGAGCTTGGTGAGGGTGGTAACTACTTGACAGAGGTAGGTGGTCCCTTTAATAAAAAATAATATGCTTTTTATATATGATTTATTACTATATTATTGATTTGTTCATTAATGTGTAGGGTTTAGGAATTTAGGGTACCCTTATTAGAGGAGATAAGATGGTTTTGGTCCTCCTATAATTGTAAAAAGTGCTCTTTAGCACTCAGGTGAATTGGTATTACCTGATGATTATGTCACCAAGGGGTAGGGATATTGGTTGAGCTAGTTTGAGGACTTGGGTAGGTATCAAGGTATGAAACATGAAGCGAGTATCCTATGATGGATTCCCTACTACTATTTATGTAGGATTTGTAGGCTTTTTCCTCATGAAAATGGTTGATATGGTCATACATATAACACTAAGTAAGTGACACCCTCTTGAGGGTAGTTTGGGGATCGATGAGTGTTCAGAGTTAGATGATCTGTTTGGGACTGGATGAGGTGTGATGGATAGGAGTTTCCTCCAAGTGATGGGTTAAGATATCTCCCCTAGAATATGTGATATGGGACCTGGGTGTAGTTTATGGGAGTTTTTCGGGACTTGGAAACAAGTTTCTATGGGGCTTAGATCATGATGGATTGGGATAAAGCCTAGGTAGAGAGACCAGGAGAGATGATGGGTTGATGAGGTTATACCAGTACTTGAGATATGGGTTGGAGAATAATATGGTATGTGGTGTCACCAAGGGGTGAATTATTTTAGATTTTATTAGCTAAAAAAGATTATGATAGGTCTATAATACCCAATGGATGTCCTAACAGGTGAGATGAGATGTTTTGTTATGAGGGGCTAGGTCTAGGTGACTATCACCTGAGTGATGAGCTAGTGAGTTGTGAAATAATTTGTGGGACATTTTTAATTTTATATGTGTGTCTTTTACTATATTTTTTTGATAGGTTATGTATACTGGTATAGGATAGGATTCTGAGGCCTTATCCCTAAATGAGTGAGATAACTCTAGATAAACTTCCATGAGTGAGATAGAGTCCTCATTGTGGATAAAGTTTAGTCCTAACATGAGTTATATGGTGTGGATTGATACCATTAGAATCTCTATGTGTGAGATGGAATGATTGATCCCAAATATGAGTGATGTGGTAGTTTTCTAACTTCCATGAGTGATATAGTGTCCTAGATTGTGATGTGATGAGGTCAAATAAAGGGACTACCATGAGTGAGATGGAGTCGAAAATGAGATAAGATTTTAGACTAATGATCGGACCACCATAAGTGATATGAGGTCTAGATGTGATGAGTGATCAGATAAATAGAACCTACCATGAGTTATATGGTAGAGTTCAATAATTGGATATAGGACCACCTTGAGTTAGAAGGTGAATATATAGCTTGGACACAAAACCTTACTCTTCCCCTTCAGGTAGAGAGTGGGAATGGCCTACCATGAGTCCTTGGGTATGGGATAGGTTTTTTTGTCAATGGAATAAGGTGATTAGGTGGATTTTGGTATGGATCTGAAGTAATTATGATTAAGTAGTATGGTATCCTATTCAATACATGGTGACCCAATGTGCAAGGATTTGTGGTGGCCCGGTTAACACATGACCTCCAAATAACTTGTGTGGAATGTTTATTTTATTCCTTATGCATACATGTTTATAATAGTGTATACTAGGGGAACTTGGTGGGACCCTACTAAGATTTTTTCTCACACACATCACAAGAACTCCAATGCATATGCAAACCATATTCCTACTTTCATGTTGAGCAAGGTACATGTAGTGGATTGGGCTGGAGTAGTTTGAGGGTATTTGGATACCAGGTTGTGTTGAGGCTCGGAGATGGTAGTAGGGTCGGTGTTCATTTTTTTTATTTTTTTGGTTTATTTTGTAGGAGTGATCAGCCTAGTTGGTGATCAGTGTTGTGTGATGACATGATTGTGGGTTGGTATGGTACTGAATAGGACATTTTGATATAGAATGGTGTTTATTGATTATGTATACTCTGATAATTATGTTATGGATGGTTATATAGTTATTTTTCATTTATTTATTACTCTGTTTTAAGGGAATTTTCTCCCCATTGTATGGATTATGCCTTCACTATTATTATATAACCTCTAAAGTATGGGGAGACTGGCTTGAGTTCATGTGTCACCTCAGTTCGAGTGGTGGTTCTAGTTCGGGGTGTCACAATTATAGACATTAGGATGTGGAGTTACCATTGGGTCCCATGGAGTTATCATGTTCAGTACTTGGGACTTATGGTCTATTTTGAGTTGTATCATGTGTTGACCACATCATTCCTTCTTTTTTTATCAAATTTATTTTATTATTTTATCTTGGATAATTTGACTATATTTTTTTGGTAATGCCTTTGTGAGTTAGCTATCATTTTTTATTATAGTTATGAAATTTTTTGTTGTTATGTTGTTGAAAAAATAAATTATTTAATTAGAATATTTTTTCAATATATGAATACCACATGTTATATTATCAATATGGATATACTAATTTTTACTATATTTAAATGGTGAAATCATTCCCAAGGTGTATCTTTGATAAACTCTATGCTCGTTGTTAGCCCATGGAAATAGATAACGAACTTTAGGCCATGTGTTGATCCATATTGGGTAATGTGAAAGGTTGAACTGGGTTAGTTTGTTACAAATTGGTATCAAAGAACTATTTTTATTTAGGGTGTAAAGGTAAAAAGGAGAGGTCATTAAAACTCCAAATTTTATTATAACAGAGTGTCTAAAAAATTCTATCTCATGTTGATCCTTGAGCTACCATGGGTGGTCTGGATATGTCATTTTAATTAAGACTTGATTTTAATTATTCTAAGATATTTTGAATTGTTTTGTTATTATTATAGATTATGTGGAAGTTTTGTAGCTTGTGTTAAGAAACAGCATAGTTTTAGAGTAAAAGTGGGGAAATTCAATGGGTGCATGGTTACTGTGCATGGTTCCCCCAAACCATGAACAAACTATTAATAGGCTTCTGGATGACTTTGGTAGAGTTTTCATGGTTGTCTCATGACTTGAGGAACCATGTATCCAAACCATGGAATCATGTAAAACCTTTTAATTTATGATGTTTTGGTTCTTGATGGTTTTGATATGGTTTTATTATTTGTTATTTATTATTTAAGGAAAATTGGAGTAATTTTTATGACATATTGATATAATTTAGTTAGATAGAGTTTGACACTTTGAGTTATGATATTTGATCTTACTTTGAAAAAACTAAGTTTTTGGGTTATAAAGTTTTTTTATAAATTTTTTTTAATTTCATTATGAATTAATTGAATAAATGAATGATGTTTTTTTATTTATTTTCAAACAATGGATTTTATTATTATTTAAATGATATAAAGAGTATTTAAAGAATGAATGGATATTTTTAAAGAGAAAATATTATGGAATTTTTTAAAATTCTTTAGTTATCAAGATGATTTTGTTTATAAAATATTCTGATATGAAAAGGGTTATTTCTTATATCATGTGTGATGTTTTTTGAGTGGTTCTTTTTTGCCTCTATATTTTTTAAATGTTTTGATAATTACTTATTTCCATCACTTTATTTTATCCTTTATTTTTGAAGTACTGAAGGAGTAGTTGGATCACTAAGAGGGGAGGGGTGAATCAGTTATATATTTTTCTTTTTATGATTTTATCCCTTTCAACCCAACTTCTATGTCTAGTTAAGGTCTTGATCAAATATCCAATAATTATCTCACCCTTACCTGCATACATTCATATAAAATCATAGAAGAAATCATGTGATGATTTGCATGGTTCGACCTTAAATACCAACTCCTTTCTATGTTTCTTAGATGTCACAATGTGGATTAACTACTATAGACATAGGCAGTTACAAAAAATAGTTGGTTAAACACCCCATATACAATTATCTAATAGTAGTTTATACACCCCAAACACAAGTATCCTCTTCCCAAATTTAGTTATACATCTTAATTGCAAACTCTAAGTCAGTTACTCATTAGACAATCAAATCATAAACTCCTTCAATTTTGATTTAGAAATAAAAATATCACTTCATTTTTTATAGATACTTGTGTTCCTCATTGAGATGATATTCCTCTATAAGCCTTTAGGATCAGGTTTTCTCATGTATAGTTTCTCAAAGATCTTGAACATCTAATAGTATTGATCAAGTCTATTGGTCTTGAGACTTCCTAAAAATCTTGTGTGATATGGATCTTTCTCAACCTTCTTGAATTCCCGAGTACACCAGGTCTCTTTCTCTTGAGAACCTCCCCGAATTTGAATCATTCTTCTTCCTTCAATATCATTATGTGTCATGGATTTCAAAATTCTATTAGAATTCTCAACCATAATCTATTTATTTTCACATTCATATTACATACTCACAAAAAACTATTGTGAATACTTTTATCAATATTTTATTTATATAAACTCTATAAATCATAGATAATTTTATCTTATTTTAAATAAAATATATTATCTTTTATTTTACCCGAGATACACATTCATTTATAGGTGCATGATTATGGGGATATTTTCTTCCATCAAACCCTATAAAATATTATATTTAAGGTAATTCCATATCCTCAACATTCTCTATGATTTAAAATAAACACAAAAACATGTTTTATCTTCTCATCTCAAATATTGAGTCATACCTCAAGATATCTATGATTTCTTTATTTTAAAACTCAGTCATCATCCTTATCCAAATCACTTAATGATTCAGGTGTTTCCTTCTTTTTATTCTCTATAAATCCCACTCTTTTAATTAATTAAAAATCACCATACATGTGTGAATGGACACATTCATTGTGTTGTGGCGCTCCTTCTTATGATGTGGAACTCATCTCAAAATGGTCATAAACTATGAACCAAAACATGCTCCAAATCATTATTTCTTACTATAATGACCCATACTTTACATACATTGTTATTACTTCAAAATTGAAGCACACTTATTACAAAATATAACAAAACCAGGAAAGGACCGTATAGGTATAGTGTCTTTAGAAACTGGGAAACATAAACAACTGGTTCATAAAGCGTTTACACTGTCTCCCATTTATTTCATCATATCTATAGTCCCTTTTGGCATATCTTACTTAATAACCTTCTTCCTGACCTGGGGAAATAAAACGTACAAAAGGGTGAGCTCAAATGCTCAGTAAGGGTAAACAAAATAAATATCAATCACATCATATTCATAAGAACATAACTTTTAGAAATCTTAACCTGCAAAAGAGATCATAATTTCATAACATGGGATAAATCATAGTAGTGAAATGTAATCCCAATAATCATAACTTAAAACATGAAAATTTTTGTAATACACACATAATCATAGAGAATCATTTCTTATTAGTCAAGACTCATGGTCAATACTATCTTAGTGGACAAAGTCCATTTCTGAACCGAGTTCATTCCTCGTTTCAGTCCTATTTCACTGAACCGGTTTAACCTACCGTTCTAGCCATGTCTATCTCATGAGATATAAAATCTTTACCCAATGCATTGGAGGGAGATATAGGTCCCACCCATATCATAATGATACCATTCATATGTGTTCCACAAAATCATAAACCATACATCATTGCATAACCCATGTAATGAAAATGGGATTCTTAAACAACATGACATCATAAAACAATTCATATAAGATAAAGGAATTCATAAAAATAATTCCATCACAATATAATCAAATCAATGTAAAAATAGGGATAGAAACAGAACCCTATATTATCTTAGATGGAAAATAATTTTGATAAAACACTTGAACTCCATTCTTGAGGAAAATATCCTTTCTACTTCAAAAACATTTTCCTTTCTTAACATGTCATACAATTTTAAACTAAAATAAGTTGATTAAAAATAAACTTGAAAACTTGTAAAGGAAGCTTCTTGGGAATAATTTTTAAAAAATACATTCATGTCGTATAAGTTAAAAAAACATTCTTCTCGTACTTTTGTCGGAAAAGTCAAAAAGTACCTCGTACGGAAAATGACAAAAGATTCCTTTCATATATTTTACTAAAAACTCAACGAAGGGTAAAATTGGATATAAACTATTGTAGAAGGATTTAAATATTACATATTGAGGAAACATGGATGTGGATGATAAAATTCACCCCATTAAATTCCAAAGTATAAACAATCTCTGATAAAAATGAGATTGTGATATTTCCCTTACCTTAGGTCCGATTTGCTTCGTAAGTGTCCGAACCTCCTATATGATGATTTAAATAATGTTATTGAATTATTCCAGAATCATACTTATTTTTATGATATCATATATGGTCATATTCTTAACTTCTTATTAGTAATATTTCATTACTACTTGTTATTCGGGTGTTTATTACTTTTTGTTCTTATGCGTGTTTTGTCGAATAAATTCTTATTTTTCTTTTTAGTCTATAGATAACTTATTTCCAAAATGGTATTAGTGTAATATATATCATATTAATTCATTCAATTCATTTATATAATCATTATGCAATGAAGATCATGTAGAACGAGTCGCATCACATCGTGGAGACGGTATTCTGTACGTACGCACGAGCGATGATTTCGTTCCCATGATCGTGGAATTGTATTGGAGTGTATATATACTATTTCAGAATCAATATCACTTTACAATAATCATATATAGTTATTATTTACACCATTATACCCATCCAAGTAAGGTGGTGGTGGAAAATAGATTACACCACGGCGTGGTGACGGTATTCCGTACGTACGCACGCGCGGTGATTTCATTTTCCGTAGGATGGATAGATGGTGAAATAGGGTTGTTTCATACTTATAATAACATATCATTATATTATTGATACTTATGTTATTACTTCATAATGAAAAAACTAAAGAAGAAGAAGTGGAAGAAGAAATAAAGATGAAAGAATCGGTAATGGACATTACCTCTTCTTTGAAGCGCTTCTTTGAGACCTCCTTTTAGGACACTAAAATTGGTATTTGAAGAAGACCAGGACCTCTAGGATGTCTCTAGGGAATTGTAGAGAATAAATATGCAGGGTTTGTCCGATATTGAAGGCTCAAAGTTGTGTGAGGAAGAGGGAGAGGAGGTGCCCTTTTATAAAGGAGGAGAGGGGCACCTTTGGAATAACTAAAAATATTATTTTATTATAAAGTCAAATTCGGTTTTTAAATAGCTCCAAATTGATTTATTTAGAATCTAAGGTGTGGATGGGTCTAAATCCTCTCATCCAATATAATTTAGAAAAGTTTAGGTTCCTATTTTAAACTTATCATTTAGATTTAACATTAAGTTAGATAATTTTAATTTTACCGTGTCTTTTTGTGTTCTTACACTATAAGGTTAATAAACTTACTATAACAAGCCAAACGAACCCCAAGTTGTTTATTATTAATATATATAACCTTATCTAAGTAATTTGGCCGAACCTTAGATTTTTAGGAATAAAATAACAATTAATAATATAATATTTGTTTTAAAAACTATTTTATGTCAATTTTGACACTATTTGGTAATTGATTTTTGTGAAAATCATAAGATAATTATTAGTTCGAAAAAAGTTAATTAAATCAATAATAACATTTCATATTAACCTATAAAATTAGTTAAATTCATAAAAAGTCTCAAATTACATTTATTTGGGTATTTATGACATCAATTATGTCAATATTTCATTAATAAGATAATTATTGCATCATCGTTGTGTCATAAATAAATTAAATTATTTAATGTATAAAAATTATAAATAAGATAAAATTATGTAGTAAATATTTTTATCTTTATAATGAATATTTATAGTCGAATTTATCTTATGTATAACCCCATATTAGAAATGATTTACTTATTAAACTTTGATTTTAACTATTTTAACCCTTCTTTAAATAAATTAATAATAAATGTCCTAATCTAATCCAAGTGGGCCTAAATGGTCATATTTTATTCCTAAGGTTGTTTTTGGTCGAATTACACTTATCCAATAGAATTAGGACATGTGTTAGGGTAATAATAATATCATTTTTACCTTTAACTACCCTATTTACTTTTAACCGTGGTAAAAAAAAGTAAAAAGTTACTATTCACCAAAAATTATTTTCATCTCATTGAACCACATTTTAGTCTTTGATATTAACATGTCTCTCGGATTTTCGAAATTCTACTCACAGAAGCAGTAAAATTAAGTTTTATGAAAAATTCAGTTTTTTAACTACCACTTAGTGGTTTCACTATTCATCAAAAAATGAAAGTTTCCAGAAAAATTCCAAAAATTAGGCCTAAGCTATATTTTATATTATGAATTCAAAAATTATGTTTATTTTACCAAATTCAAAACATATCAGTTACATTCACTAATTTAAAAATTAATTTCCGTCGTCAAAAAAAATAGCGTGTTTTTAAAAGATAATAACTATCAAAAGATTGACACTTGTTTATGTCTGGTTTAAATGTGAAATTACATCCAATGAACAAAATTGTATTAAATTGTAAAAATATATTCTAAATATACTTTAAAACCACTCAAATTAATAATTTATCACTATTAATTATTTCGATTAAAAAAGTTGTTTTTTTAATTAAAATTTAGTAATTTTCACTATTCATTAGAATATGAAAGTTATCCGAAAAGTACCAAAATTTCACCCTAATCTAATTTCGATATTCCAAATCAAAAAATGAAGTCCATTTTGAAAAATAAAATTTACAAAGTTTCAAAAAGTGGTTATCACTATTCATAACGGCTAGTTTTAATAATATTTTAATAGTATATCATTGTTTAGTGAAACTCGGTATTGCGTACGACGCAAGCTATTGAGGAAGGTCGCGGTTGCGTGTAAAGAAAGCCAAGCTAGTGTTGTGTGTAGTGAAATATTCCTTTGATGATTTATATAACATAAAAACAAAATATTTCTCATAAAAGTCTCGGGTGTTACATTCTACCCCCCTTAAAATGAATTTCGCCCTCGAAATTCGTCACTTTGTAACAAAAAGATGAGGATACCTCTCCCTCATCATATATTCAAGCTCCCATGTAGCTTCTTCTAATTGGTGGTTCCTCCATAAAACTTTCACCAATCAAGTTGTCTTGTTTCGTAGGACTTTTTCGCTACGATCCAGAATCTCTATCGGCTGTTCTTCATAAGAAAGATCTTTCTCCAGCGGTACAACTTCTGAGCTGAGTACATGTGAAGGATCAGGTATGTACTTTCTCAGGAGAGATACATGTAACAGATCGTGAACTTGAGAGAGATTCGGTGGAAGGGCCAATCGGTAAGCTACCTTTCCAACATGATCCAGTATTTCGAAAGGATCGATATATCTAGGGCTCAACTTCCTCTTCTTTCCAAATCTCATGACCCTCTTCGAGGGATATATTCATAAGAACACTTTATCACCCACTTCAAGCTCTAGGTCTTTTCTTCGGTTGTCGGTATAACTTTTCTGTTGACTCTGAGCTGCTCTTATGTGTTGTTGAATAGATCGGACCTTTTCTTCCATCTCATCAACAAGATTAGGTCCTAATAGCTTTCTTTCCCCAAATTCATCCCAGCAAGTTGGAGTCTTGTATTTATTTCCATAGAGAGCTTCATAAGGATCCATCTGAATACTGGAGTGAAAGCTATTATTATAAGAAAATTCCACCAAAGGTAGGTGTTGATCCCAACCACCTTTGAAATCCATAGAGCAATCTCTCAACATATCTTCTAGAGTTTGAATTGTTCTCTCAGACTGACCGTCTATCTGAGGATGATAAGTAGTGCTGAAACTCAACTCTGTATCCAGAGTATGCTGAAGACTTCGCTAGAACTTCGAGGTAAATCTCGGATCCCGATCAGATATAATAGAAAGTGGTACTCCATGCAATCTTACCACTTCCTTTACATATATCCTGGCAAGCTGATCCAGAGAGAAATCCTCTCTAATAGCAATGAAGTGTGTAGACTTTGTAAGATGATCAACTATGACCCAGATAGCATTATTTCCTTTGGATGTTTTAGGAAGTCCTGTGACAAAGTCCATAGTGATGTTTTCCCATTTCCATTCGGGTATGGGTAATGGTTGTAACATCCCCTTATACTTCTGTCTCTCAGCTTTAACTTGCTGACAAACCAAGCATCGAGAGACATATTCAGCAACATCTCTTTTCATGTCATCCCACCAGAAGTACTCTTTCAGGTCTCTATACATCTTCGTGCTTCCAGGATGAATAGAGAATGAATAACTATGAGCCTCATCTAGCAGCTCCTTCTTTAATTCGGGGATGGGAGGAACACAAACCCGATTCCTGAACTTTATTATCACATCACAATCAAGGTTGAATTCAGGAATATTTCTCACCTTCTTTTGTAACTCTACATCTTCTTTCTTCGCATCTTTAATCTTCACATGTATAGATGGTTGAACATTCATTTTAGAAAGATACAATTTTCCCCCTTCCATTATAATTCCAAGATCCATCCTTTGTAAATCCATAAATATTGGATCTTTTGTGATCCTCATCATGGATAAACTGGCATGGTCTTGTCGACTTAATGCATCTGCCACCTTGTTTTATTTCCCATGGTGGTAATGAATTGAGCAGTCGTAATCCTTAATCAGCTCCAACCATCTTCTTTGGCACATATTCAGCTCCTTTTGTGTGAAAATATACTTTAAACTTTTATGATCAGTATAAATATCACACCTTTCTCCATAAAGATAATGCCTCCAAATCTTTAATGCAAATATTACCGCAGCTAACTCCAAATCATGAGTTGGGTAATTTTGCTCATGGATTTTCAACTGTCGTGAGGCATAAGCTATCACCATATCATTTTGCAAAAGAACACACCTCAATCCCTTCTTGGATGCATCACTGTAGATCACAAACCTTTCTCCACTACAAGGCAGTGTGAGCACAGGTGCACTGGATAACCATCTTTTCAACTCCTTGAAATTCTCTTCACATTACTCCGTCCAGACAAACTTAACTCCTTTCCGAGTCAACTTGGTGAGTAGATTAGATAATCGTGAAAAATCTTTCACAAAACATCGATAATATCCAGCCAAACCAAGAAAACTTTGGATCTAGGTTACTGTTGTTGGTCTCGGCCATCTTTCGATAACCTCTATTTTTGCTGGATCCACAGATATCCCCTCTTTTGAGATTATGTGACCCAAAAATGAAACTCTTTGAAGACAAAATTCACACTTGGTAAATTTGGCATAAAGCTTCTCCTTTCTCAGGGTCTTCAATATAATTCTCAAGTGATCTTCATGTTCGTCCTTCCTCTTTGAATATACAAGAATATCGTCTATAAAGACTACCAAAAACTGATCAAGATAGTCTCTAAAGACTCTATTCATCAGATCCATGAAGATATTAGGGGCATTAGTAAGACCAAATGGCATCACTATAAATTCATAGTGTCCATACCTTGTACGGAAAGTTGTCTTTGGTATATCCTCCCTTTTGACCCTTAATTGATGATACCCTGATCGAAGATCAATCTTGGAAAAGTATTAAGCTCCACGTAGTTGGTCAAATAAGTCATCAATGTGTGGGAGAGGATATTTGTTCTTGATAGTGATCTTGTTAAGTTCTCGATAATCAATGCAGAGTCTCATTGATCCATCTTTCTTCTTAACAAATAGAATAGGTTCTCCCCAAGGTGATGCACTAGGGCGTATGAATCCCTTATCAAGATTCTCTTGGAGTTGCTTCTTCAATTCCTGCAACTCAATTGGGGACATTCTATAATGTGTCTTTGAAATAGGTAAAGCACCTGATATGAGTTCTATTGAAAACTCAACTTCACGATTTGGTGGAAGACCCGGTAATTCCTCCGGAAAGACATTATCAAACTCCCATAAAATGGGCATATTCTTAATCGTGAGTTTCTCACCAACCATTTGAGATAAATAACATTCATTTAGTGGAATCAAGACCCATAAGATGGAAGAAATTTCCACTGGGATGTTATGTTCATCCTTGCATCGATAGACGATCATATATTGATCTGGAATATGAAATGTGACTTCCCTTATTTGGCAGTTGATATGATCTCCATATAAAGAAAGCCAATCCATGCCAAGAATCACATCAAATTCCACTATAGGAAGGATCACAAGATTTGTAGGAAGCACTTTCCCACAAACTTCAATCGGGGAAGAATTATAAACTTTTGATGCGACTGTTGTGCCATTAGGGGTTGTCACAGCTAACTCAACATCTAATTGTTGAGGTAATACGGTGATATACTTAGAAAATTCTTCAGAAATAAAAGAGTGTGTGGATCCAGAATCAAATAAAACATTTTATAATTTAGAGTGGATGGTAAGTGTGCCTTTCACCACATCGTTATCGTACTCCACATCGCTGATAGAAATTGCATGTGACTTTCCTTTGTCTTTAGCCTTAAGAGTTTGTTGGCGTTGACCATCATCATCAACCCTTTGATTTGGTCATTGATTGTCATAATGCCCCATCTCCTTGCACTTGAAACATTGAAGTGTATTAGGTTCATTCTTTTTATACCTTCATTCTTTTGCATCATTAGACATCTTCTTCCCATCATTGAAGCATTCAAATGCCCGATGACCTTCCTTTCCACATTTGAAACATTTACTTGTCCCTTTAAGACAACTCCCTCCATGTTTCTTTACACACTTTGAGCATAAGGGAAAACTCATCTTCTTTTCAGTGTTCTCTTTAGATTTTCCTTTGAATTCCATTTTCCTCTTCTTATCAAACCCATATGACTGATGGGTTACTCCAATCTCCATCTTGACTTTGAGAGCAAATCGAACGATTTCCTTGTAGCTATTGAAGTCCCTTATGGATAATGCCCTTCAAAGACTTGGTTTTAATACACTAAAGAATCGATCGATCTTACTCTCAGGTTGGATAATAATACCAGAAGAGTACCTTGCAAGTATTGTAAAATTTTCTTCATAGGTACCAATAGATTCATCATCCTTTTTCTTTAGTTCAAGAAACTTTTTCTCCATCTTTGTTCGGATAATACGAGGGAAGTACTTATTGAAAAATAAGTTCTTGAACTCGTCCCATTCCATGAACTCAATTTCATCTCTTTGCCTCATATTCTTGATAATATTCCACCATTGATCAGCATCACCTTCCAAACGATACACTGCTAAGATGAATTTATCATGTTCAGAACATTGAAGAACTGAAAATATCTTTTCATTAGTACTATTCCATTGTTCAGCAACTAATGGATCTGTAGACCCGTTGAATGAAGGTGGATGCTGCCTCATGAAGGATTCAACAGAATGTTTCTCCTTTTTTTGATCGTTTGGAAGTCCTGCATGATTCATATCTTGAGAAAGTTGTGTGAGCATAGCTACAAGATTTTGCATTCCAGCTCCCATAACTTTTGGTTGCTCAGGGGGACAATCATTGCATTTCCCGTCACATTCCGCATTAACACGGTTCCTTCGGGTTCCAGCCATTGACTAAAACCAAGAAGAATAGTGTGAGCAACACTAATTATAATAGGAAAACCACATAATCAAGAATAAAATTTCACACTTAAGGTCTTATCCTAGGTTATTCATGGTCATTTATAAAACACTAAGATTGTTTTCTATGCTTAAAATTATCCTTAGGGTTCTTACTAAGGCTTTCACATCCTAGTTTCCAAAGGTTGACTATACCTTTCCTCTGATACCAACTATAACGACCCATACTTTACATACATTGTTATTACTTCAAAATTGAAGCACACTTATTACAACATATAACAAAACCAGGAAAGGACCATATAGGTATAGTGTCTTTAGAAACTGGGAAACATAAACAACTGATTCATAAAGCGTCTATACTGTCTCCCATTTATTTCATCATATCTATAGTCCCTTTTGGCATATCTTACTTAATAACCTTCTTCCTTACCTAGGGAAAGAAAACGTACAAAAGGGCGATCTCAAATGCTCAGTAAGGGTAAACAAAATAAATATCAATCACATCATATTCATAAGAACATAACTTTTAGAAATCTTAACCTGCAAAAGAGATCATAATTTCATAACATGGGATAAATCATAGTAGTGAAATGTAATCCCAATAATCAAAACTTAAAACATGAAACTTTGTGTCATACACACATAATCATAGAGAATCATTTCTTATTAGTCAAGACTCATGTCCAAGACTATCTTAGTGGACAAAGTCCATTTCTGAACTGAGTTCATTCCTCGTTTCAGTCCTGTTTCACTGAACCGGTTTAACCTGCCGTTCCAGCCATGTCTATCTCATGAGATATAAAATCTTTACATAATGTATTGGAGGAAGATATAGGTCCCACCCATCTCATAATGATACCATTCATATGTGTTTCACAAAATCATAAATCATACATCATCGCATAACCCATGTAATAAAAATGGGATTCTTAAACAACATGACATCATAAAACAATTCATATAAGATAAAGGAATTCATAAAAATAATTCCATCACAAAATAATCAAATCAATGTAATAATAGGGATAGAAATAGAACCATATATTATCTTAGATGGAAAATAATTTTGATAAAACACTTGAACTCCATTCTTGAGGAAAATATCCTTTCTACGTCAAAAACATTTTCCTTTCTTAACATGTCATACAATTTTAAACTAAAAGAAGTTGATTAAAAATAAACTTGAAAACTTGTAAAGGAATCTTCTTGGAAATGATGTTTTAAAAATCCATTCTTTCCGTATAAGTTAAAAAAAACATTCTTCTCGTACTTTTATCGGAAAAGTCAAAAAGTACCTCATACGAAAAACGACAAAAGATTCCTTTCATATCTTTTACTAAAAATTCAACGAAGGGTAAAATTGGATATAAACTATTGTAGAAGGATGTAAATATTACATATTGAGGAAACATGGATGTGGATGATAAAATTCACCCCAATAAATTCCAAAGAATAAACAATCTCGGATAAAAATGAGATTGTGATATTTCCCTTAACTTAGGTCTGATTTGCTTCGTAAGTGTCTGAACCTCCTGTATAATGATTTAAATAATGTTATTGACTTATTCCAGAATCATAATTATTTTTATGATATCATATATGGTCATATTATTAACTTATTATTAGTAATATTTCATTATTACTTGTTATTCAGGTGTTTATTACTTTTTGTTCTTATGCGTGTTTTGTCGAATAAATTCTTATTTTTCTTTTTAGGTTATAGATACCTTATTTCCATAATGATATTAGTGTAATATATATCATATTCATTCATTCAATTCATTTATATAATCATTATGCAATGAATATCATGTAGAACGAGTCGCATCACATCGTGGAGACGGTATTCCGTACGTACGCACGAGCGATGATATCGTTCCCATGATCATGGAATTGTATTGGAGTGTATATATACTATTTCAGAATCAATATAACTTTACAATAATCATATATAGTTATTATTTACACCATTATACCCATCCAAGTAAGGTGGTGGTGGAAAATAGATTACACCGCGGCGTGGAGACGGTATTTCGTACGTACGCACGCGCGGTGATTTCATTTTCTGTAGGATGGATAGATGGTGAAATAGGGTTGTTTCATACTTATAATAACATATCAATATATGAGTGATACTGATGTTATTACTTCATAATGAAACAAATAAATAAGAAGAAGTGGAAGAAGAAATAAAGATGAAAGAATCGGTAACGGACATTACCTCTTCTTTGAAGCGCTTCTTTGAGACCTCCTTTTAGGACACTAAAATTGGTCTTTGAAGAATATAAAGACCTCTAGGATGTCTCTAGGGAAGTGGAGAGAAGAAATTGGCAGGGTTTGTCCGAGCTTGAAGGCTCAAAGTGGTGTGAGGAAGAGGGGGAGGAGGTGCCCTTTTATAAGGGAGGAGAGGGGCACCTTTGGAATAACTCAAAATATTATTTTATTATAAAGTCAAATTAGGTTTTTAAATAGATCAAAATTGATTTATTTAGAAGATAAGGTGGGGATGGGTCGAAATCCTCTCATCCAATAGAATTTATACAAGTTTAGGTTCCTATTTTAACCTTATCATTTAGATTTAACATTAAGTTAGATAATTTTACTTTTACCGTGTCTTTTTGTGTTCTTACACTATAAGGTTAATAAACTTACTATAACAAGCCAAAAGAACCCCAAGTTGTTTATTATTAATATATATAACCTTATCTAAGGAATTTGGACGAACCTTATATTTTTAGGAATAAAATAACAATTAATAATATAATATTTGTTTTAAAAACTATTTTATGTCAATTTTGACACTATTTGGTAATTGATTTTTGTGAAACTCATAACAGAATTATTAGTTCGAACAAAGTTAATTAAATCAATACTAACATGTCATATTAACCTATAAAATTAGTTGAATTCATAAAAATTCAAAAATTACATTTATTTGGGTATTTATAACATCAATTATGTCAATATTTCATTAATAAGATAATTAATGCATCATCGTTGTGTCATAAATAAATTAAATTATTTAATGTTTAAAAATTAAAAATAAAATACCATTATGTAGGAAATATTTTTATCTTTCTAATGAATATTTATAGTCGAATTTATCTTATGTATAACCCCGTATTAGAAATGATTTACTTATTAAACTTTGATTTTAACTATTTTAACCCTTCTTTAAATAAATTAATAATAAATGTCCTAATCTAATCCAAGTGGGCCTAAATGGTCATATTTTATTCCTAAGGTTGTTTTTGGTCGAATTACACTTATCCAATATAATTAGGACTTGTTTTAGGGTAATAATAATATCATTTTTACCCTTAACTACCCTATTTACTTTTAACCGTGGTAAAAAAAACTAAAAAGTTACTATTCACCAAATATTATTTTCATCTCATTGAACCACATTTTAGTCCTTGATATTAACCGTGTCTCTCGGATTTTCGAAATTCTACTCACAGAAGCGGTAAAATTAAGTTTTATGAAAAATTCAGTTTTTTAACTACCACTTAGTGGTTTCACTATTCATCAAAAAATGAAAGTTTCCAGAAAAATACCAAAAATTAGGCCTAAGCTATATTTGATATTATTAATTCAAAAATGATATTTATTTTACCAAATTCAAAAAAATTCAGTTACATTAACTAATTTAAAAATTAATTTTCGTCATCAAAACAAATAGCGTGTTTTTAAAAGATAATAACTATCAAAAGATTGACACTTGTTTATGTCTGGTTTAAATGTGAAATTACATCCAATGAACAACATTGTATTAAATTGTAAAAATATATTCTAAATATACTTTAAAACCACTCAAATTAATAATTTATCACTATTAATTATTTCGATTAAAAAAGTTGTTTTTTTTAATTAAAATTTAGTAATTCTCACTATTCATCAGAATATGAAAGTTATCCGAAAAGTACCAAAATTTCACCCTAAGCTAATTTCGATATTCTGAATCAAAAAATGAAGTCCATTTTGAAAAATAAAATTTACAAAATTTCAAAAAGTGGTTATCACTATTCATAACGGCTAGTTTTAATAATATTTTAATAGCATATCGTTGTTTAGTGAAACTCGGTATTGCGTACGACGCAAGCTATTGAGGAAGGCCGCGGTTGCGTGTAAAGCAAGCCAAGCTAGTGTTGTGTGTAGTGAAATATTCCTTTGATGATTTATATAACATAAAAACAAAATATTTCTCATAAAAGTCTTAGGTGTTACACTTATAGGTGTTCCTTTCATATAAAATGATCATCACCATAGTATGGTAAGAATCTTTATCACATTTTAGATATACCAAAACCTTCACTATGGTGTGGTCCTCCTATGATCTAAGTAAGAATCATAACCTCAATTTTGATGTTTTAATTGTTGAAGAAATGTGAAAAGAATCATCTTAATTTTATATTTCCTAAAATTATAAAATAAATCTCATTTTTTGACTTATAGAAATTCAGATATTCTCTAAGTATTGATGTTTATATAGATAGATGAACCATGAATAGGTTGATCTCTACTCATATAACTCTTACACAACCAGTAGAAATTATTGTTAAACATAGTAATATCATGTTTATGTAGATTTAGGTCATGTATATACAGAGTAGGGATCATGTTTACACACATGAAATATAACCCTTATGACATTCCTGAATGATTCTTATGTAGTCAAGGATTCATGGATACACACCCATATTATTTTTACAAAGGGTAAGAAAATGTTTATGAAATATTGTATAATTCTTACATAAATGCCTAAATGATGATTATATAGCTCTACCTATTCTATTTTTCACTCAACTATACTAGATGAAGGTTGCACAATTCAGGAGATGATGTTTATGCACCTTCAAATCACCCTTATGAAATATCATTATCCTTGGAAATGATGTTTATGAAAAATCAAAAATTATTTTTATGCATACAGTGATCATGTTTATATAGTCCAAGGACTTATCCATTTTCATCATCAAACCTAGAATGTTCAAATTTCACTCATATCTTCACACCACATCATCAACCACTCAAAACTCACTTCCAAAATCCATTAATACAAGTCCTTACTTATTAAAAAAATATAATTTATCCAGTGTTAATAATAATATCCCTTTCTATTTTGTTTTCAATGCCAAAAAACTTCATATGTCAATATGTTTGCTTCTCATTCTCCCTCTTATTGAAAAGAAATATAAAGACAATGTAGGGATCTTCTCATTATTTCTTTATTATTTAAAAAATGGTCAAGACAGATTTATCTTTTTTTATTTATTTAGAATCAAACCTGACCCGTTTTTTGAGAGAAGGATTGCTTCATATAGTTTTCATAGAAAAGTTTCTTTAGTTATTCCACTCTAAGTCTACTTGAGTAAAACTGGTGTAGAAAATAAGAGGTATTTGACCAAGAAATAAATGGTGTCCATTAACATCTCATCATGTGATTCCATGTTAATATTCTCATTTTAGGGATATTTAAAAACAAATTTAGCAATAAATATTTATCACATTCACATCTCAATAAACACATAAAAAATGTGTAGTTAAAGTCACATAAACTTTCCCCTTTTTTCATTTTTTCATCAACCAACACCCCCCCCCCCTTCATAATTTTTTCTAATATAATCAAAAATAATGGTTTTAAGTGTGATTGAATACCTTATTCTACATTTTTCATCGGTCTATACAAAAATTATAAATTCACACATCTTGTGAATTTTTGACAGCTTTCTCTCATTTTCCTATCCCCCTAAAGGGATAAAATCAAAACCTCCTTTTCATGGTAGATAAAAACCCCATGAATAATGCCTTCTTTACTGTCCAAAGTGTGAAACATTCAATATTATTCTTCAATTCCCTAAATATTAGCCTAAATTAATAAAATATTTTGGGAATAATGAGGGACATTTTTGTTTCTTAAAATTAACACTGAGATAGAGAGTTTCCTCTAAACCTAGGACACTCTTTTATTCCAAATTTAGCACTTATTTTATTATTATAAACCTCAATATATTGTGTGATCATCACTTTATTTTGATCTATTTATTATTATGATGTGGTTTCCTTTATCTCATATGTCAAGGAAACTTCATTAACTTTTACTTGCATCATCCTTTTTATTATTTCTTCTTAAGATAGTAGTATAATCATTTAGCTTTTAATATTATTTCTAACCTTACTATATCTTTCACAATGATTTTATTTATTAGTTAAAATTGTATTAGATATCGTCATTTGTTTATCTAATTTTAACTAATCATGACACAAAATTGGGAACTCTTTATTTACATTCTTAACCTCATTGAGTTTATCAAAAGTTCATTTTCATCCTCTATAGAATTTTACTTTTCTCCTTTATCCCTATGAACTTAATTTCCTTTCATATCATATGGAATTTCTCTTGGAAACCTATTCATATATATCTTAACCTTATAAAATTCTTTTCCACATCTTCCACATACTTATTCTAAACATTCAAAAAAATTTGGTGGATATATTTGATGTACTTTTGGTCATGACTTGTCATGTTTTTTATTTTATCCTAATTTTTTAACCATAGATCTCACTTGATTAATGTTCCATCCATGTAAATTACATGTTATTAAAATATAAGTAGGGTTTGTGTAAATAAATTACATAGCTTCAGTAGTAACCATTGAATTGTGATCTCACATTTTGATAGTGAATCTATCAATAATTTTTTTCGAGGTTGTCTTCCTTCAGTTTTAGCGTTCTTTTTCTAAGGGACAAGCAGTATCCTTGGAATTTTCTTCACTTCCTTTTATATGGAATTATTCCTCACAATTTTATTGTTCTATGCATCCTCATATTTACTCTTAACATCGATATTTCTAGAAATAACATATCTATTTAGAAATTGATTAGATTAAGGTTTACCTTATACCCTAATTCATTTATTATCACCAACTAAAGAACATTTACCTTTCAATTAATCAACTTTAATTAAGTCCTATATACTATTATTTAGCTTATTTTTTGCTTCTAGATAGAAATTTTTTGTCTCATATAGATCTTCCATCTTCTGAACTAGTTTCTCCTCAAGATCACTTACCATTTTCTCAAACATAGCCACTTTAAATCTTTTCTACTTAATCACATAAACAAAAACTATTTCTTTTCTATTGTACTCTTCTTTTTCATTATCCATAATTTTATTTTCATTATATAGTTTTCTATATTCTATCTTGAGTTTTATATTGTTCTTAATAGCCACTTCCAAATTCTCTTTGAGTATCCATTCCAGCTCCATCCTCTCTTCTCCATCAACATCACTGGTTGAATAATAAAATAATTTTACAATATGGGAAAGGAAATTTACTTCATATTCTAAACATATACTTAAAGAAGAATTTCCTTGATCATACTTACTAATAAAATTCATCTTCATGTTACCATAATTCTTCTTATTATTATATTATTTTTTTCTGGGTCTTAAATGTTTCTCATCTAACTTATTTTATCCACCTTATTCTTTGTAAAGTCATAGAAAAAGTTTCCATTATCATTAATATTATAGAACTTTAATGGTTTATTCATTTTTTTACTTCTCACTTTTCCTTTATAAATCTCTTTGAAATAAGATTAAAAATCTTGTTGAAATCTTTATCAACATCCTTTTCATTAGAATAGCATGGTTATTCAACTTCATCATTTATGATGTTTCCTTTTCTCATAACTTTAAAATCCATATCATGTTTTACTTTAATTTTAAAAGTAGGTGTCTTTATTATTTAATATTCTTATGATAATATTATGAAGTTAATTTAGGGATAGATCATCCCTATCCTCTAAAAATGAAACCTTGTGATCAAATCTGTCTGGGAAATTTCTCATAAGCTTCTTTATAATGGATAAATCATCCAACTTCTCACCAAAACCTTTAATTTTTCTGAATATTTCATTATCCTTTGTGAAATATTCATCTATATTCTAATAATAATCCATTTTATTGTTTTCAAATCTAATTCTATTTAATTGAAACTTGGCTTCTCTGACTTTGATATTTCCTTCACAACTACTTCTCAACTTGTCTCATGTGTATTTTCCAATTTTAATTCTCATGAATTTTGTGTATAATTATTCTAAAAGACACATAAAAATTTAATTTTTAACCTTTCCATCATTCCCAATATCTCTTTTATAAAAAAAGTTTCATATCATCTTCCTTGGTAATGGGTGATAACCCCACTATTGCATTGTCTCTCACTTCTAGGATAAGCAATAGGAGGTAGGGTGGAATCATATTCCTCTAGTTGTGATAGTTATTATTATAAAAAGTAGATACACCCCTAATAATCATAGAATTTGTATTTTTCATCCTCAATAGCTTCATATATCAGTCATATGGAACCATGAGTCTGATATCAATTGAAGTACACGAAGACTTGTTAGATCGTAGTTATAGGGGTTAATTGGTGATATGTTTTTATTTTTATGAGTTAACCCCCTTTAAATCAACCTTTGTGACTATTTAAGGTCTTGATACAATCTCAAATAATTATCTCATCCTTAATCACATGCATTAAAATAAAAACATAAAAGAAGGAACATGTGGATTTACAAGGTTCAGTCTTAAAGACCTATTATTTTTCATGTTAGTTAGATGCCCCGGAAGGGTTTTGTTAGAGTCTAATAACAATTATCAAAAGAATTAGAAGTGTTTTAAACCATTTTCCAAGGATATACCATTAAATATATATGAACCCTATGATGAAACTAAAACGAATAATCTATTGTAAATCTAGTTTACCTTACACTGAATAACCACTACATCATCTCCTCACCTTTGAACAACTTCAAATGATCTTGATAAAGAGTATAGGAGTGGAAAAAACCATCTCGCCTCGGTGGTGAATCCATGGTATAACCAAAACACATTTTGTTCATGCATAATTCTATTTTATCCCATGATGTGCTAATATATTGGTATACAAAGGAAGAATAAGAAGAGATTTGTGGAAATTTGGGAGTTTTGTCCAAATATAATGTATGCACACCTTCTTACACATTCATTTAATGGTAGTGTTTAAATAATACATAATGACACTCCTTGGGTGGACACATTTAATAATGCATTAAAATTACATGAGTAAATTCCATGGTTGGAATATGTATCACATACATGAAGTCAAGTCCTCCTAAACATTTCATCAAATGAAACACAACATTAATTGATAGTAATGTAGATAATCAAACTACCCAAACAATAACTGTTATCATAGGTAGTATAAATGATATACCCATAATGCAAGAAAATAATAATTTTCATGAAAAACAATACACCTTTTATATATATATATATATCACAAACACACACACACACACACACACACACACATATATATATATATATATATATTCATGTATTTAGGGTATATCTCCTTCAATCTCCCACTTTCACTAAAGCCTCATAGTCTTTGTGTCATTTCATATTATATTATATCATATACAAAAACTTGTGAAACCATATCCAAAACTTCTTTTGGATATCTTCAAAAACACTTTTGGAAGTATATCATTAACATAAACTTGTATTATATCAAAATAAATACCTTGTTAATACCCATCCAAAACACTTTTGGATTAAATCTAAAACACTTTTATAGTAGCTCTTTGAGTCAAAATAAATATCTATTCAGTAAACCACAAACTGTTACCCCATAGGCCTTTATAACATTTAAAAAAAATAATCTCTAAATCTATATATGTAAGAAAAGAACAACCTCTAGAAAAGCATCAATGCTACTCAATCTATAAAGGGATCTGGTTTGATCTCTATCAAACACATGTATATCTATACATGTGTCCACCATGATATATCATATGAAAACATGAATTATCATATTTTTCCTTATTTTAAGGAATTTAGTGAATGTGGATGAAAATCATGTTAATCCTTCATATCCAACTCATATATTCTTGGTTCTCAAAGTGTAGAATGATCAGATCAATAAATATATCACATTTCATTCATCCTTTTGATTAAGCATATCACATGTACCTTATTTGAATAAATATACAATATCTAGGTGTGTAATCCCACTACCATGGTCCATATCAATCATAGGCATATATGTCTTACTCGTTATATGAGGGAACAAATCCCATCTTGGATAAGCTCCAACCGATGACATGATCAGCAACATACACCACCAACCCCATATTAGGAAAGTCAATATGTAGACTTGCGTAAGTAGGGTATCAAAGTATGGATGTTATCATGATATTTATCTCACCAAAATTAGGTGATGGGGATTCAAATATTATCTATGCACCTCTAGCATACCAAATCATTTGTATGAGACTACATGTGGTATAATTAGTAGGTCGTCTAGCACACACAAAGAATATTATTATTTATTTTGTGCCTCATGAACATATTTTGTATCTCTATACAAGAATCCTACTCATTCTAATCTTAACATCTAATCATAAACTATAATACTCCATAACGAACATTGGTTAGGGATAAACTCAAAGTCATGATTTGAGAGGTCAATTATCATTACATATCATGAAATATATATCTATATATTTTTTTGTAGCCAACATGAAAGAATGATAAAATTGAGGTTTCCTTTAATATGATATATTTTAATAATATTAAACTCTTTAATGATATTTAACAAAACCAACTTAAGAATTAGTTTATCATATCATATATGATAAACTACCATATTATCCATACATTTGCTACACTTTCTGGGTTTTCTTAACTCTTTAAATCATATGTAATTCCTATCACATCTCTATGTGACCATCTGATAAAACTCTCCCACTAAACTCTTTAGTGAGAAATATCTATGAAGTTTTCTAGTTTGAATAATGGTGTGATTTAGGAATAAAAATTCTAATAGATTAACTTTTAAAAATATTCAAACTTCTATAATTCACAACATCAAATATTATGATTTCAAATTTTGTTATCTACATAAAACTCTTTATAAGTTCATCATCATCATTCTTGGAACCATTTTCCATCAAAAAATTAACTTTAAATATTATAACTACTTAAATTATTGTTTACTAGTACATACTAAACTCTTTTAGGATAAATTGACAATCATTTTAACATAATAACTAAATATATATTTTATATTTCTATTTACCACTATATCCTAAAATATTTTAGGATATTTAGTGCAATTAACTTTTCATTTTAAATGGTATAATTTTTAATAAATAATGTCTTTCATTTTTTATGATAACTAAATGAAACTATTTACATTTTTTATGTAACATATCCTAAAATCTTTTATTATATTTATATAAAAACACTTTAATCTTATATTTGTGTAATCCTTTAGGAAATAGTGATACCGGCTTTCTAAATTGTAACTAAATGTAAAACTTTTAAATTTTTATTTACTATCACATATCCTAAACATTTTAGGATATCAATTGGAAATAACTTTAAATTGATATTGGTTTTATCCTTTATTAGTTAATTTTGAACTTATCTAAGATAAAAAATAATCCCATTAGTTTCTTAGATGTTATATTATTTTCAGAATATTTTTATAAGAAACAACAAAAAGATTTTGTGTTAAGAAATGGAATTTATTTACTTTTAGTGGGAACATTTAACAAATAAACTATTGTTTCTATATCATATGTGTTATTCTATGTGTTTGAAATATTTTCATTTGAGAATAATAATATATTAAAATATAGAACTGATGAGTGGTAGGAACACATTCATTTATATTTTAACAAATATTTGGATAAAATTTTTATCTTGGATAAAACATTTTTATCCATGTCATCTCAAAACATGTAATATAAATTGATGAATCGTAAACCATGTATATAAATTTAATCATCTCATGCTTGGTAATAATAAATCGTTTTGTATCGAACATCATATTTATTATATAAGAGAAATGAGATGCATATAGACATCTTTTATATAGATTTATTTGAGATTTGATTAATTAATTAAAATTAAAATCATAAATGTAGTAACTATTTACTTAATCTTATGAATTTAAACTACAAGCTTAATCAATTATTCCTTTTATTTTAAACTCTTTGATATTTAAAACAATTTTTAAAATATACATTTTTTGTCACATACCATTAAAAATTAAAAAATTATTTTATATAACACCCATACCTAACATGGACATTCCATAGAGTTTCTTAAGCTCCTTAAGGTATTATGAATAATCCCATCATATGAAATCATTATTCCTCCTTCCTAACAACCATATAATTAAATAACCTTGATTGGATTCTTGAATAAACATTATTGAACTTTTCAACCAACTTTTATTATTCTAGTTTTAACTTTTACCTACTTGTATTGTCAATACATTACTTTAGAACCTAGAAACCATAGACCTTGTTCATATATATTCCCAACACTTTGATAATATCAAGTTATAGTTCTTTGAATTCAATCATATTTTCAAAAAAATCTATATATGACAATAGGATAAATTTTATAATCCAGTAAAACCTTTTTTAGTCTCCCCATAAGGCATGTTATAGAATTAAATAAATCATAAACCATGTGTATTAAAAATAAATTTTTCATTTAATTTAAAAACTATTGTTTATATTCTCTTATCAAGATCTAAATGAGATAAAATACTCATCCTATGATGAGTTTATAAAATCTTGAAGCATCCAACTAATCAATTTGGAAACTCCTTTGCTTTATTACTTAAAATAAAACTCTAAACTCTAAACTTCAATTATTTTCTCTTTCTGACCTTCTATATTTTTACTAAACTTGTAAATTACATAGTTGATATCATATATTTTTTAGAATAATTTAATTTAATTTTGAAACCAATAAATATTAAATGAATCCTTCATTTTCATAAATTTATTAACATATTCAATCACATTAAACATCATTTTACATACACAATCATATTGAGTATATGAGAAAAAATTCCTTAAGTTATTTATATACCCAATAATATTAAGTATATGAGTGAAGAACAAGATTAATTTTTTCATTAGGCATATAATGCCTTTGAAACCTATAATTAATCACTCTATTCTTCCAAAAGTATCTAGATTTACTTGTTGAATAATTTCATCACTTGGTTGCTCTAAAAGGAACTGATCTGATACATTTAATTTTCCTTAAAAAAATTTATTAAACCACCAATCCTTGTGAAGAACTTTTTCTTAATTTACCAATCTTATGTGTTTATAACATTAATCTTCTCCTTATCAAGTATTGAGGACAAATTTTATCATAATTATGATGATGATATCTACAACAAAATCTTTTATCATATGATTATCATGTTTTATAACCATTCAAATAAGGACTTTTATTAAATAGGATCTCACTAAAATGATGACCCCGTTTTTAAATTAATCATACCCATTAGTGGGCTATGATCTATATTTCACTAAGAAAATGACCATTCTTTTTCATTAAACTCATTGCTTAGTTATTTAGGTATGTTATCATCCCAATAATATAATATATGACTCTTCGATAGTTGATCAAACAACTCTTTTTAAAATCCATAATATGGATAAAATTAACTCTATTCCTATGGTATCCCAAACCTTGTGGTTTCATATATAGTGTGGCCCAAAGAAAATTTCAAAATAAATATGATCAAAAGATAATCAGGTGGCACACCTCTTTTGCATGAAATTACCAAATGATGATTCAGTATCACTCATTACTTTCTTTCCTTACACAAGATAATCCAAAGGAACCCCACTTTGGCATGAAACTACATGGTTTCATGATCAATGACTTGACAAGTTCTTATTTGGAAGTAATATAACAAAGAATATTTTAAGGAGAATTAATCTCACCATATTATATCATGTTATTCCCTTTTATGTATGCATGCTTCTAGTGATTTTAGTTTAGAATCATATTCCCTCCACCAAATCAATATGTTCAAACCATATTTATGTGTAAATCTTTACACATCCCACAAATTTGTTTTAATCACCCAAAAAAATAAGTCAAATATATTCATCACTATCCATATTCATCATATGCATAAGGTATATGAACACTTCATGTAAATTTTTAAAATTATATGAGATTGAAAATATCCACATGTGTAAGCTCTTAGTGACAGATAGACAACCCCATTAAATTTCCTATATAAGGTTTAGGCCTCTAGGTAAGTAGGAATACTAACCCCAATTCCCTCTACTCGGGGATACTTTACTGAATAGAGAATCCAATTCATAATAATTCTTATACTTAATATGAACAAAAAATATTCAATAACTAAATTCAAGCTGATAACATCAATTATAAACTGAGGTCAAGGTAAATGAAAAACTAAATACATTATCATACCTAACATGTAATGCAAGGCTCTATCTAGAATCAATTTATACTTTTAAACTAAATCATACAAAATATTCACATTTTATAAACAATTTATTAAACATGAATATAGTAGTGAATAAACATTAAATTAATAAACTATTAAAACATTTAAGCATGAGATAAACATTTATGAATAATTCAAAAATAAAATCTAACTATAAACCCTTTTATAATTTTAGCTTTAACAGTATGTACATTCCATAATTTTGAATATGAAACCTTTATATTTATTCCAATATGAACTCTTTCATATTTATCATTATATGGAATTTCTATTTTAAATATATGATATTATATGAATTATAAACTGTTTATAATCCAATTTATATTATGTTAACATTTTACATAATATTAATGTCATATACTTAATCATTATTTATACCTTTATCATATCAATTATCAAAAAAAATTGATTAGGATTAAATAATATCCAAATAAGGCCCCTTTAATTTGAACAATTCAAATAAATTAATTATGAACAAATCACAATTTAAATATTAAAATTTTATATTTTGGAATTATTTCATAATTTATTTATTATGATTTATGAATAAACACTTTTATTTCTAGATCATAAGACATGTCATATAATTTATTGAAATGTATTTTAAATATTAACATTTAATTAATATTTAATAATAAATGTTTCATCAACATTTATTAGTTAGTTATAAACTATTTATAATTAATTAATTGATTAATACACATTTTATTAATTAATAAATATCCTCTAATAACTTTCATAATTATTTATAAACATTTTATAAACCATTTAAATCATTTTATATCTTAAAAAAATTATCAATTTTTTTGTTTACCCTTATGCATAGGGTTATTCCTGTATATGGGTGGAGCGTTTTACCCTTACGTAGGTTGTCTGGGAACCCTCACATAAAGGTAATTCACTAATAACCATTAAATATCTTTATCATAACATTCTATATAAATTTAATACATATATTACCTTTACACGACTCATTCTATATAAGGATAATAGGGTGGTTACCTTTATACAGGTCATCTACATAAAGGTTACCTGAGAATTCTAAATCTTACTTAAAGGTAACAGATCCACTGCCTTTCTATGACTCATTTTAAAAATGTATATCCTTAACACATGTTTTAAAATACTATATAACTTTTACATAGTGACATAAAAACCATGATTTCTCTTACATGAACCCCATACATAAAGGCAAGTCACTATTTATATTCATGTGACCACTCATTTATAGGTATTGACTCGGTTACCTTTAGGTGAAAAAGTAGGATGAGGTGACCCTTACATAGACTGATCTACATAAGTTTAAGGTGAGAATACACTTACAAAAACCACTCTGTATAAGGGTAAATCCTTGGTTACCTTTTTGTATCCCTTCTACGTAAGGGTAATAATAATATTTCCATAATTTTCAAAAACTAAAAAAATGCTCTTTTTTCACTTGCTTATTCGTTTCAAAGTCAGATTTTATAAATCTAAATCATGGGCTCACTATGATACCACTTAATGTTTTTGTTATAGTCTAATAAAAATTATCAAAAATCATGGAATTGATTTAAACCTTTATATGAGGATCTCCCTTGCAATATATATGAAACTTGTGATAAACTAAAATGAATAAGAAATTTTAAATCTGCATATATTACACCAAATAACCATTTAATCATCTTCTTAACCTTTAAACATCTTTTAATATTCTTGATAAATAACATAAGAGTGGAAAGAAAAATAATCCAACCACCATGGTGAATTCAAAGTCCAACCGAATCACATGTTGTATATATAGAATTGTCCTTTCTCCCATGATGTGCTAGAATATTGATATATAAAGGAAGAAGAAGATAGATTTTGATATTTACGAGTTTCATCCAAGCATAATGTAACAAAAAAATGGTAGTGTTTATATAATCCATAAGGATTCTCCTTATGTGGTCACATTTAATCATATATTCAAAACACATGAGTAAATTTCATGGTCAGTTCATGTATCATATATAGGAATTCAATTCCTCTCAAACATTTCATCAAATGAAATGCTACATTAAATGATAGTTTTTGGGATGATTGGACTTCCAAAACAATAGCTATTATCATAGTAAATATAAATGATATGCCTATAATACATAAAAATTGTAATTTTTATGAAAAACAATACACCTTATATATATATATATATATATTCATGGATTTAGGGAATATCTGCTTTAGCTCCAACATGGATTAACCATTATAAACACAAGCAGTAACAACAATAGTTGGTTAGACACACCAACTAAAATTCTCTAGAAACTAGTTATACACCCTAGTCATAAATCTCCTCCTCATCAATTGGTTATACACCCCAATTTAAAATTCCACTTTAGTGACTAGTTAGACACCCCAATCACAATCTCCTTAAATTTTGATTCAATAATAGAAAGACCCCCACCTTCTTCAGGGATCCTTCTTTACCTCCTTGAGGTGATCTTCCTCCATGAGCCTATAGGATTGGGTTTTATCATGTATAGTTTCTCAAATATCTTTAATAGATAATGGAATTGATCAAGTATATTGGTCTTATGAATTCCTCCAAATCCAGTGTGATCTGGATCTTCTTCAACCTTCTCAAATAGTCAAGCATGCTAAGTCTCCTTCTCTGGAGAACCTCCCCAGATTTGACTATTTCTTCTTCCTTTAATAAACTTTTATATCATGGATCCCTAAATACTCTCAAAATTCTCAACTACCATCTCTTTATTTGATGCTATATATTATATATTCACATAAAAATATTTTAAATAATTTTCCCAATATATTATTTATGAAAACTCTATAAATCATGGTAGTAAATGATCATCTTCTAAATAAAAGATATTATCTTTTATTTTCCACAAACTACTCATCTATTAACAGATGCATGATTATAGGGATATTTTATTTCTTATAAAATCCCACATAATCTTCTATTGAAGGAAAAGTTAGCTACTCAATCTTCTCACTACTTAAATAGACATAAAAATGTGTCTTATCTCAAATATCAAGTAAATCCTCCCAAATATCTCTATAATTTTCTCTAATTTAAAACTCAATCAGAATCCTTATTCAAATTATCCAAATATTCGGTTATTTTTTTCTTTTTATTGTAAACAAAACCCGCTCATTTAATTCATTTATTCATGGACACATGAATTGTGATGTCAACTCCAAATTTTTGATGTGGAAATCATCTCAAAATGGTCATTAATTATGAACCATGATGTTCTCCAACTCATTGGTTCCTACAGGTTCACCTTTCATATAAAATGTGCATCCCCATGGTGTAGTGAGAATCTTCTTACAATTTTACATCAACCATGATATTTATTATGGAATCTTTCTCCTTTGATCTCAGTAAGAATCACAACCTCAATTGTGGTGTTTCATTAATTGAAGAATAGTGAAAAACATTATCTAAATTGCATATTTTTTAGATTTTTAAATATAGAAATATCATTTTTATTCTGTAGAAATTCAAAAAATCTCTAAGTCTTAATGGTTATGCTGAAAAATTACCCTTACACAGGTTGATATTTACTTAGATGATGCTTATGAATCTATTTTAAATGATTATTTCACTGAGGTATATTATGTTTACATAGCTTCATATCATGTATACATAGAGAATAGTTGATGTTTACACACATAAAGGATGACCCTTATGAAGTTCTTAAATGATGCTTATACAAATAGGGATACACTTTTATATACCCATATGATGTTTATGTAGTGTCAGATGATGTTTATACAAGATTGGATGATGCTTATGAAAAATACTGGATGATGTTTACATGGATCTTCCTTTTCTATTTTTCACTCAACTACACTAGATTAAGGTTATGCAACTCGGGAGATCATGATTGCACACCTTAAAATCACCCTTAATAAATCTCAGTATCCCTGGAAATGGTGTTTATGAAAACTCAAATATGATGTTTACACATACATGTATCTTGTTTACGTATCCTGATGACTTACCCACTTTTATCCTTAAATTTGGAATGTTCATATTTCACTCAGATCTTTGCACCGCCTACTAAACCACTCAAAAATAACTTCCAAAATCCATAAACACATATCATTACTTATTTAAAACAAATACAATACATCTAATGGGCACAACATTTTTATTATTTTATTTTATTTTATTTACTTTTTCTCACTACTATATTATGATTCACTATTTTATTCAATATTCATGGTTTATATTATTTTTCTATTTTTTTATTCTATTGTAGATAACATAAAGGATTGTACAGTCACTATTTGAAGCTTAATGATCCTTTATTATTATTCTTAATCATTTATTTATCATTTAATATTATTTATTATTATTTATTATTATTATTTATTATTATTTATTATTATTTATTATTATTTATTATTATTTATTATTATTTATTATTATTTATTATTATTTATTATTATTTTCATTGTTTTTTGATTTCTCACATTATGTGATGTAAGAATTTTCTAAGTATAGAATATTATGCATGTAGAGATTGCTTTTAAAATTTCTTATTTATCCTGAAATTTTTGAATTCAGATAAGTTAAGTATATTATGTACGAGACAAAATGTTACATATTGGGTTAAAAATCATACATATAAGGTTTTGTAAAGAAAAATATTACATTCTAAGTATTTCAAAAAGTCCAGTATCTTGTGTTTCATCAGTAGTTATAGAAATATATTATATGTACGATAGAGTTTAATAATTTTACTAAGTATAAAATGATACACATCTTAGTGAAATTAGAATAAATATGCGACGTATTTCCCAAAGCAAATATTTTTTACTGGTAAAAATTGTCATGTATTAGCTTATCTAAATAAATATGGTACATATGATGTAAGAAATAATAATTTCACTAAGGGAACTGTCTTATGGATTCAAGATAATTTATGTAGAATATATTATGAATCTCTTAAGAGTAAAATTATATTAAATATTGATTAGATGATGGGTTTCCAAAAGTTATTATTTTTAGAAAATAGACATTTATGCTTATCAATTAGTTGTTCAAACATAAGTAATTAATAATAATTGTTTGAGATAAAATATTAGTCACATTCATGATGAATTATGACACACTACAATGAGTCTCGAATGAATTCAGTGGTTCTCTTAATTTAGAACTACTGATCCAATGTAGATATTATTGTGTCATAGTTATAGAAGTTTCCTGTTCAAAATTAAAATATTTAAATTTTAAAAGGAATTTGTGTTGTGATATTTCAAGGATTATTCAAATTTCAAAAATGATTATTATATATATCTTTTTAAATTTGTTCAATGATTATTATTATTATAATTATGAAATATTGGTTAACTTTTAAGTAGTTAATTATTCAAAGACTATCATTTTGGAAATTTGACTGAGTATTTATGACTATTTAATAGTATTTGTAATCATTAAGAGAATCATGGGTATTATTATTATTTTTTATGATTAAATTATTCTAAATTTTATATTATATATAGATATTATATATTATTACATAAGGTGGGTGAAGTTAAAGGAGAAGGAATAGTTATACAGTGTGGATTTTATAAAAAAAATAGAAAAAAATTAACATAATACAAGAGATAAAACATGAAATTTCACAATCACTATTGATACAATACTTTAAAGAGCTTAATTACATTGATTCATTGATCAAGGACTAGTTGAGCTTTCAAAAGTTTTAAATTTCATCTATACTCAATAGGTTTTGTGTTTTGAGATTAATTTTCCTATATATTTAGCTAATATATAATTGTATATTGGTTTATACTTTTCCCTCAAAAAAGTAAATTCTATTTAGTTATATCACCAAAAAAGGTATGTTTTGTAATTGTTTTATACCTCCCCTTTAAAATTTAGGTTGTTTCAAGGTTTTAATTCCACTAGAAAAGGTTGGTTATAATAGAGTTATGACTCCCCTTCAAAAGTCAGGTCGTTTAGTGAATACCATACCTCTTAAGGATCTGAGGGGTGTGAAGAGTAAACATATGATTATTTTTTAACCTAACTACAATAAAAATCTCATGTGTTCCTATTTAATTTAAAAAATTTACTTTAAGTTTTAAATTATGACAATCCACCCCCCCCCCCTCTTGAACTTTTGGTCATTTTATATATATGAAAAATAATTTGTGTCAGAGTTATACCCTTTAAGATTTATTCTCTATTGATTTTACTTTGATACCTCTACAATCAGTATCAAAGGATTTGGTTTATAGGATGTATTTTTTATTACCAACATTTTACTATGATTAAAAATCTATGGGAAATATCTTCTATATGGAAGGTCAATGTTAAAATGATAGTTGTATTTCTCATTAAACAACCTTCTTTGAGGGAAATGACTATGGAAACTATCAACAAGAATGAAATCCTAACTCAAACAACTTATCATTGACCAATGGACCATAATGGAAAAACCTTATAAATTACATATGATAGACCTTTATTATATTACCAGTAATTATGTATCTAGGTATTTTCTAAATTATAAAAATCATGAATATTATTTATTTTGTTATTAGTAGAAATGTTTTCAGTAATGTATCTTATTATAAATCCACTCATAGTATTTAGATAATTTTTCAAGTTACTCATTATGGTATAAAAAAATTGAAAATAACTAAGCTATGGATATTGTGGGTTGAGTACCAATACTTCATGATGGGATAAAATGAGATATTAAACTAGATGTTCCAAATATTCACAAGTGTTGTGAATGATATGATCCCTCTTGGAGAATCACTATACACTACTGTTATGTTGGAAATATTTCTCGTATCTCTACCAAATAAGTGGTACACCAAGAATATTTTCATTGATAAAAACAATAATTTCAAGTATTACACACTTGATTAACCCATTGTTTCACTTATATAATATGAACTAGAATTTAAGAACATGGTTGAAGCATAGACAACCAAAAATAAAGGTGTATCTTTCAAATTTGTAAAAGTTATTTCATTTAAATCATATGATTTTGAGATACATGGAATTTAAAAAGATGACGTATCTCAACTTCTGAAATTAGTTTTAAAAAAAATAAAAGAAATAAAGGTTTCAAAAATATATTTAGAATGTACTATCGAAGTGATGATCACAAAGGAAATAAGAAAGGTGGTATTTTTCATAATTTTAATACATCAAATGTCACATGTTTCAAGCATAAAAAAATGACATATAAATCTAGAAAACCCAATATTGAATAATTAAATAAAGTAAAAAAATAAATAAGAAAGATAAAATTGAATTTTTTGTAATATGTAGCTACATTGAATAATTTGATTCGAGTGAAGAATCTAGAACTGAGAAAGAAAATTATAACCTATGGTAAATAGAATCTATAAACGAGGTTAGTGATTTTGGTTTTGATTATGTTTCTAATTATAATTTTTAATCTAGTTTTGATAGATCTAGTATTTATGAGTTGAATTAATAGATTGAAAAATTATAAAGTAATGTCATTATAATTTCTGATTTTTATATGAAACTTAAAGGAAATAACATGAAAATTATTGAGGAAAACAGGGTTCTTTCTCAAGAGAAAGAGATGCTGAAGAGAAATAATTCTAGATAAAATGAAAAATTATATAAGGATTGTAAATTTATTTAGGATTTGAATGAAAAGATCAATATTTATATTAAAATTTTGAAGGAAATCTTGTCAATATTTTTTCAAGGAAGAGAAAGTTGTGACAAGATTGAGTTAATGAACAAGATAAATATATCCTATATTTGTAAAATATTTTATGAAACACTAAATAATATATTTATAGATCTATACCTTCTAGAATTCATATTAATACTTTTTCAAAAACGGTTTGGGTACCAGAAAATAGTTTTACTAATCCTATTGGACCCAAAGTTGCATGGGTACCAAAACCTCCTATTAATTGATTTTTCAAGAAAGATGCCTTAGAAGTATCAATAAATATTTATAGTACATGGATAATGGATTCATTAGTAATGTTACCATAGACCCATAAAATTTTATTTATTATAACAGATGTGATGGAGTAACTATCACTTTTAGAGATAGTTCCAAGTTCAAGGTAAAAGGTTTTGGTAAAATTGGTATATCTAATTCTATTATTATTAATAAAATTATATGTGTTGATGGATTACAGCATAACTTGATTATAATTTCTCAATTATGTGATGATGGCATGAATTTTAAATCCAAAAATGAAAAATTAATTGTTTTTAAATATTATTCAATATTATTTTATGATAATGAAAAGGAGAATATTTATTATTTTAGACTTCATAATATAACAGTACAACATGTTAACTGTTTGAATAAAGTAATGACAAATGGTATACTCTGGAAAAATCCCTAGAAATGTAAATTTAATTTTGTTTCATAAACTTTTGAAGAATTAAAGTATATTATTTCTTCCAAAAACTATGGTGGAAAAGTTTCATGTATGTGATTCTTGCATGAGAGGAAAATAGCACAAAGAGTCATTTAGTCCAATCAAGAAAATTTACACTATCAGAATATTATATTCGGTATATCTTGATTTTTTTGTACATAATAATACTACCAACCTTCAAGGAAAGAAGTTTTAATTTGTTATTGTGGATGAATACAGCATATTAATTTGGGTATACTTTCTTTCTCATAAAAAATAAACTTTATCTATTTCTTATTACTATAATTTATTTCAAAATGATAAATTTTATGTGATTATTTTTATTCAAAATGACAAAGGAGGATAATTATAGAATCTAAAATTTGATAAATCCAATGAAAATAATAGATATTTCCATAACTTTTTAGTACCTATGAATCCACAACAAAAATAGTTATAGAAATAAATAATCAGATACTTCAATAAATATAAAGGAACATTGTTAGTGAGTATGGTTTACCTAATTATATTTGGTCTAAAATTGTTTATACATATTGTTATATTTAAAATATAATTCTTATTAGAATAATCCTAAAGAAAACATATTATGGATTATTAAAGGAAAAAAACCAAGAGTTGGTTATTTTAGAGTTTTTATATGTCTGGTTTTTATCCTTAATACTAAAGATAGTTTGGATAAATTTGATTTCAAATATATTGAAGATATATTTTTTGGATATTCTAGTATAAGTAAAGTTTAAAGAGTTTATAATAAATTAAATATGACTGTTAAATAGTTTGTCTATATTAAATTTGATTAGAAATATTCAAAGGATAAGTTTACTAAATAACATCATATTGTAAAGGACTTTAGGGAATTTAACATTGGAGAAGACCAGACTCACTCAGTTGATACACTATTTTAGGGGGGATTTAGTAAAATCAATAATGGAAGTGAAATAATCACTGATATCACCCTATCGAGAGAGTGATCGGTAATATTTATTCAAGATTTCAAAATATAAGTTCAATAATGAATTTATATTAACATTATACTTTTATTTCTAAATTTGTTTCAAATGATGTTCTGGAATCCTTGAAAGATCCAAAATGGGTTATGGATATAAAAAAGAATCCTAACTAGTTTTTAAAGAATTATTATTGGGAATTGGTTGCACCACCTGAAGATCAATAATTGATTGGATATAAATGGATTTTCATAAAACAAACTTGATGAATATAGATAGATTATAAGGAATAAATTCATATTGGTTACTCAAGGATATAGTAAAGAATAAGGTATTTAATATAGAGAAAAAAATTCTCTTATTGTAGGTTATAAGTTATTCGGATATTATTATCTTAGGTAGCACGTCAAGGTTTAAAGCTTTATCAAATGGATGTGAAAGTTCGTTTTTAAATGCCTTTATTCCATAGAATAACTATGTAATAAAACCACCACAATTTGAACATGAGAAGAATCTAGATTATGTATGTAAACTTTATAAATATATTTATAGATTTAAATATTAACTTCAATATTGGTATAAAAGGTTATAAAAATTTCTTTTGAATAATGGTTTTGTTAAAGGTAATGTTGATCTTAATTTTTTTATTAAGAGATATTATGAATATATTTTTATTAATTATATTTATGTAGATGATATTATATTTGCTCAATACAATAAAATACTTTGTAAATAATTTTCATATTTGATGACTAATGATTTTAACATGATTCTTATGTGTGATCTCAAATTATTTTTAGGATTTTAAATTTAAAAAAATGTGGATTTTTTCTTAATCAAATTAAGTGTGATAAAGAGTTATGGAATATATTAATACTTTATTCATGTAAAATTATGAATACTCCAATGATTATATATTTTGGATTAGATTAATATTTTGTGGGTAAAATAGTTGATCGGAAAATTTTCAGAGGTATGATTGGAATTCTTCTTTATCTAACTACAAGTAGACCTGATTTGATTATTAGTGTATGCATGTGTGTAATATTTTTGGATATCCTAAAGGAAATTAATTTGAATTATTTTAAAATATTTTTTAATTATGTGAAATGTTCTGTAAACTTTAATTTATTCTTTCTAGTGAAAATATATTTTGAATTTTTAAGTTATTCTAATTCAGAATTTGGTGGATGCAAGATAAACATAAAACTCATCAGTGATATGTTTCACTTTTTGGGTAAAATTTTAGTTTCATGGAGTTCAAAGAATATTATTTCAATATATTTTTCAATAGATAAAGAATAATATATTATTGTGATGAGTTTTTGGTCTTAGTCTCTTTGGATTAGACAAAATTTATTAAATTTTGATATTCATTTTGAAAGGATAAATATTTTGTATGATAATTCACAACCTATGTCTATTTCAAATAAACCCTTACCAACATTTCAAAACTAAGAATATTAAATTGAGATGTAATTTTATCATAGATCATTTATAGAGAAGAGATAATAGTTTTGAGTTTATTCCTATAAAATATCAACTATATTATATATTTACTAAGCCTTTAGATTCTTCAAAATTTGAAAAGATTAAGTATGAAATTTGAATGATGGAAGTATGGAAAAATTTTATCTACTTCGGGAAATATTTTCTAATATGTTTATTAATACATATTATACTTCATTAATTTTATTAAAATATTTTAGTCGATCTTTAGAGAATTTTTTATATAGGATATGCAATCAACTTGAAGCTTTAACTTTTATATTTTTTAAAAGGAAAGCCTAAATTAACAAGGAGTATACTTTAATTTTTTATTATTATTTAAATTGTGAGTATAACTATTTTAGTATGTTTAATTTTTTGTAATGAATTTATATTCTATTAAATCATGTTATTTCTATTATTTAAATTTCTACATGAACTGCTCTTTATTTTTTTATCTTTTTTATCTTTAAAAATTGGGGAGAGTTGTTCAGGTTTTTTAATTATCAAAATGGTAGAGGGTGGTGAGTGGTTCTTTTTTGCCTCTATATTTATTTAATGTTTTTGATATTTACTTATTTCCCTCACTTTATTTTATCCTTTATTTTATTATTTGTTTTTATTTTTTATTTTTTATTTCTCACCATTATATAATGATTCACTATTTTATTCATTATTCATGGTTTATATTCTTATTATATTATTTTTATTATATGGTAGAAAGAAGAAATGATTTTTTCATCACTTTTTGAATCTTTTTAATCTATTATAATTATTTATTATTTATTTATCCTTTATTATTATTCATTATTTTTTGTCATTATTATATTATTTCTCACATTCTGTGTTGTAGTAATTTTTAATTAAACAGTATTATGCATCCAAAGAAGGTTTTTAAAATATATTACATATCCTGAAATTCTATAATTCAGATAAATCAAAAATATTAAATACAACACAAAATATAATATATTAGAGTAAAAATATAATGTAAGAAGTTGTAGAAGGAAAAACCCCACGTTATGAGTAATTCATAAAGTCCAAATTATTGTGAATAAACCTAGTATGACCTTGTACTGGGTACCTAAGTTGGCCCATAGAAATGATCAAAGGGAATTCCCTGTCACATATTCATCTCGGTTTATCATAAGTAACTGAACCAAAGATCCACATGACCTCAAGTTCTCTTTAATATACTCCATATGATACTGAATAGCAGTGAGGGTCTCATGGTGGTGTAGTGGGGAGACTATACCCTTTGGATTAGTAATAAATACAACATAAGTAAATGAGATAAATGATAAGAAAGTAATAATAAACTAATATCCTGAAAAGTTCCAATAAAATCCAACCATGCAAGAATGTATGATACTACAAGTGTAAGGCATTCAATACATATAGAATGTGATATACATACAACATGTCTAGGTGAAAATAAATAATCAAACTCTTGTTAGAGGTACAAGTACATGCATGGTTCATAACTCTCATTCTCAGTCCTAAAACCAAACAATAATAATAAAGAGGCACTAACCAAGTCTTATCCTATTTCCAAGAGTTATGGTCGATTACCAAGAAGCGGCCTGAATAGGGTGTGAGTAAAACTCAATAGACCACCACCAATGATGTCTAATGAATTTACAATATGTGATTATAAAACATGTGGTGTTTAGAATATATATATATATATATATATATATATATATATATATATATATATAAGTTGTAAAATTAGTAAGAAGGCATCAAGCACGGGGTCGTAGGTGGTTCCCAACCCACCCTACCTTCTTTGGAATAAATTGGATATTTTTAATAAGTACACAGGTGGTAGTCATAAGACCCATGGAATTAATCCCAAGAATCCAAGAATGAGCATCATAGGTGAATCCATAGAGAAGTTTCAGTCATTCCCATGTTACATAACTATGAGAATCCAACGAAATACCAAGGAATTCAATGTGTGGAACTAGTGATCTATCATGTGGTGATTAAGCCATGTGTTTAACTCTAGATTATGATCCAAGGGATTAACCCTTAATATTTACTACTTTCTAAAGGGGGCTCTAACCGAACCCAAGGATAAAGTCCTTGGTAATTTGGGGGAAAGGATGGATTGGGATCCAAGGAGATAATCCAAGTCATTCCAAGTATAATGACCTCAATCCAATTCCAGGAACTCATCCCATGAATTTTAATGTTATGGATTTTCTATGTGAATCTACAATGCTAGGACGAGGCATTCATGAATATAATACATTGATCAAATCTAAGACAGTAATCTATAGAACTCCTCCAAATTCATTTTTTAAATTTTCAAAAAGAAACTGCTTTGTGGTGGAGTGGAATCCAATGGATTCATACTTAGTATTAAAATCTGGAATCCAAGTATTACCCATTTAATGTCTTATATTTAATTCATAACTAGTTCCATTATATAAAATAAGGATTATAAGATTAAGGTCCCTTTAAAGAAGAAGGGAAATTAATTAAGGTAAATGTGCAATATGGTTCAAGGGATTTCATTTGAATTACACCTCATGAATTATATTGGTCATTATCTCATTACATTTCATATTCACATTCCAAATTATATTATTTAATTAAAGGAATAACATCTCATAAACATTGTTACTTAATTTTTTTATTTCAAAGAATCTCAATGCACCAACATTACTTTGTTAGTTTTAATACTCAACACAAGATCTTAGAAGTTATTATTTAAGTAACTAGTATCTTATCAAAACCTAGTAACTAAGGGAATTAAGGTTATCAAGTCCATTTTTAGGTTAAAATATCCAACTCAATCTAGTTTCAATTAATTAAATAAGGGAACCTCATGGGTAACAGCTATAATAGTTCAAGACTCCTCCATGACCTTACTTGCACCATGGAACGAGTTCAAATAATTACCAAGACCCTCCTAGAGAGTAAATTCTAATGATGTCTTAAATTAGTCCAAATTATTTTTAGAATTAAGGCTAATCCATTTCTACCAAATAAATTTCTTGGTCTATGGAGGCTCATTAAACTACAGATGCAATTAAGTGGTGGTAGATTTAACTAAGGTTATAGATTAAGGCAATATGACATTAGAATTTAAATACAAGGTCGATGTTGAATACTGGTGCCATGCACTATCGATATATCTTATGAAATGTAAAAACATTAAGGGAAAGAACTTAAACCATATACCTTAATAATGATTCTTTCTATTTAACTCTAGCCTGGAAACCTATTGCTCGAGCTCGTCCATGATCAATGACCAATACCCAGAACACCCTCAGCCCTATCTCTTATCTAAGAAACCAAAATTAATTAATTTTAATATAATTATAATTAATTAACTACTTTAAACTAAATAACCAAAACAAACCACTTTGTAATAAATAGTAGAACACTCATTGGGTTCCCTCGACACACCAGAACCAAGTCCAATGACCAACCTAAGGTCCATACCATTCTCATTGTAAAGACCCAGAATTTCCATGTAAATTTTTTTAATATATGGGAATTTTATGAGTCTGAAAAATTGATGGCACGTGATTCCAAGTCCCGGTGTGCCCGGAATGAATTTCTGAACTTTTCTTTGGGTACGTTCAGTAAACGTGCGAGCGGGATTTTCTAACTTTTGAACTGGTACTCGGAATTGAAATCTAAGGGCACCGTTGAACTTGCAGCACCTGTATTCGCTTAAGGATACCTTCATCTCGACCGCAGTAGGTCAAGGGTGGAAGTTAGATTTTCACATATTCATGAAAGAATAAAATAAAATAAAATTTGTGTAACATTTTATTTTATTTGTTAAAACCTCCCACATGTGGATGTTGAGAAGTGAGGACCACCAGACCTAAACCCCCCATGAGAGGTTATGGTGGTGGGGACCACCCGAACTAACCTCCCATGAGAGGTTATGATGGTGGGGACCACCCAAGGCTTGAAACCTCTTGAACTCCCCTCATAAGTGTGAGAAACCTCTTGAACTCCCTCCAACCTTAATTGTGCCAACCCATCAAAGAATTAATTATGCTAACCTATGTAATTAATTATCCCAATTTGAAATTATGCCAACATATTCTATAATGTTGGCTAATTAATTTTTGGTGGAATTAGGGGAAACTCTTGGAAAAATAGAGAAACTTTGAGCCTTGGTAGAAAGCTATCCAACGAAGAACGTCATCGAAGAACATTCTTCAGAAATTAAGGAAAGGATGACGTACGAGCCCGTCATCGAAGCATGGTTTCGAAAGAAATGATCATTGGAACCCCCCCTCCGTCTTATTCTTCTTCTTTCTTGTGACCTCCATCGATGAATCAAATGAAGTAGAGGTTTATTTCTATATGTTTATCACTTCCTATGTTCTCCCCTTCAAATTCATTTGTGGGATTGGAAATAGAGATTGACGAGGGTTGTGGGGATTGATGTTTTTAAATACCTTCCATACATGTTCATGATTCAAATTTTGTTAAAGTTTCTTGCTATCACCCTAAAACAGAGGGTTCGGGCCAAAAAAACATGGCCCAACCCCTTCGCAATTTTTCTTGGGGTTTGTTGTGTTCCTCACAATGGAAGAAAGTGGCGGTCAGTGCCGGCGGTTACACCGGTGGAACTTGAGAAATGCGACGAAGGTGATGAAGGCAACGGTTTTGCCCCCCCCCCCCCCGGCGCTCTACCACCTGTAGCCTCCACACCCCCCGGTGCTCCGCCGCCCACGGCCTCCGCCCTCCCGGCCGATCTGCCCCGTGGCCTCCGCCCTCCCGGTCAAGTCGTCCTGACCGAGCCGCCCCGCGGCCTCTGCCCTCCCGGCCGTGCCGCTCCAGCTGAGCCGCCCTACGGCCTCACCCACCCAGCCAAGCCGCTCCGGCTGAGCCGCCCTCGCGGCCCCCTACACGGCTAAGCCACCCCAGCTGAGCCGCCCTCGCGGCACCCTCCACGGCCGACCTGTCCTGGCTGAGCTGTCGTCGCCACTCTCGTGGCACCCTCTATGGCCGAGCTGCTCTGTGGCCCCTCACGACCTTCCGGACTACCCACCAGGCCGGGTCGGACCCAGCAGGTTGGGTCGGGCTGACCCAGACCGGGTCTTCCCAGGCCATGTCAGTTCGGGTCAGTCCAACTGGGTTGAACCAGACCTAGACCCACTACGACCCATTTACGCACTTTCACCCATATCTTTGGAACCGGGCATCCATTTGACTAACCGTCTATGGCACCGAAACCTTGGAGTGATACGGTCCCTTTGGTATACCCCGCAGGAGAATTGGGTTAATATGGGGTACAGTCAGGTTGGATCGAGCATGAATCCAATCGAGACACTGAGACTAAAAGACTAATAACTCACAAACCGGGAATCTGATTGATGTGCCATCTATTACGTTGAGACCACTATGATGTGGCGGTACTTTGAGATACTTATTTGTGGGACTTTGTGGAATTTGTAGTATCAACCAGTGGATTGGGAAGCAGAATATATCAGAGACGAGCAAGCCTAGTGCGGAAACCCAGTAGCTGGTTGTGATGAGAAGAGTGCTCCTAGTGATCTAGTGTGGGTCATCTCCTAGGGATCCTGTGTGGGTCAGCTCCTAGAAATTCTGTGTGGGTCAGCTACTAGCGATCATGTATGGGTCAGCTCCTAGAGATCCTGTGTGGCTCAGCTCCTAGAGATTCTGTGTGGGTCAGCTCCTAGCAATCCTGTTTGGGTCAGCTCCTAATGATCCTGTGTGGGTCAGATGCTAGCGATTCTATGTGGGTCAGCTCCTAGAAATCCTATGTTGTTCATCTCTTAGCGACCATGTGAAGGTCGGTAGTAGAGCCTCTTAACCAAATAAGATGATTCAATCGTTATAACTAATCATCTCTACTATCATACCTAAGTTAACCCTGGTGTGAGCTAAGTCAGTACCTCTGTGTTTCCTCATGATTGAGATGGATTACTTAATAACATAGGTATATGTATGAACATATACCTAAGTAGTGTTATCTATTTATTTTTTACTTTGTGGTTTATCCTTGGTGGATTTTGTGAGACATTGAGGGTCTCATGGTCCCTACTGAGTATCGTTATACTCACTCGTGCATGGGCTATTCCCACACCTTGTTGTGTTGGATGTAGACGACGGACATCACTGACTGAGGCTGAGAGTACCAGGACTGGACGGTGCCCAGAGGTGGACCATTGGGCATGTCGGTACACATAGAAGACGGGTGGATGTGGAGTGCTGAGGAGGTGATCTATACCTACCCTTCAGGTAAGAACCTTGGAGGACGACCCAGTAGTTTCTTTTCTCTTTCTTCAGTTATATTGTATTTCATTTGTACTTGTACCTTTATAGTTGGGCATGTATTCTGACCCCTTTTACTTTCATCACTCTTTTTGTTATACAGTTTACTAGTGTTCGTATCTTGTTGTGTGCTTGGTTGAATGTGTTTATAGGATGTAAAGGAAATGCCTTCCCAGTTTTAGGGAATACACCTTTGGTTCTAGTCGTTATCCCCTAGCCTATAGAAGGTGGGATTGGGGTTAGTCATGGCACGAGCCCTGGGGGACGGGTCATGAAAAATTAGTATCAAAGGATTATGTTTTACCGTAGAACATAGGACTCTGATATTTCTTTTTAATGGTAATAGTGTTAAGTGTATTGAGTTTGGTTATCAGTTTAGGGAATCCAGTGTTGGTGCGGCGGCCGACGTATCCATACACCAGGACCTTGACTTCTGATTTCTGACTCAGTGCACGAAAACACTAATTGTGTGTGTGTTTTCAAAAAATTTCTTTGTGATCTTTTGATTCATCTCACCAGGTATAAATTATTGACCGTGGCACACCTATTTGTTTTCAGGATGCCTCCACGCAGACATCCAGCTAGGGTTCCGAGAGTAGTACGCACTGATAGACCACCGAGCGATGAGGCCTCGGTGCAGGGCCCTCATCCAGTAGAGGCACCAGCGGTACCATTACCCGTTGGGCCACCGATGCCACCATCCCCAGCAGCAGAGGGTGCATTCCACTTGAGTGAGTTTCACGAGTTCCAGCGCCAGAGGACACCCAGGTTCAGGGGAGAGATGGACCCACAAGCGGCTGAGGATTGGCTGGAGGCCGTAGTGAGAGTCTTCCGACTGGTAAGGACACCAGCTGACCTCATGGTGATCCTTGCCTACATCATTCTACAGGAAGTAGCAGGTATATGGGGGAGCTTGATGCTCCAGGTTCACAGAGAGGTGACGCTTCTCTAGGAAAACTTCGAGATCCTTTTTCGGGCAGAGTTTGTCCCAACGACTCTTCACGCAGTGCGCATACAGGAGTTGCTTCATCTGCAGCAGGGAAGCATGACTGTAGCTCAGTACTCAGTGAGGTTCACTGACCTCTCACGCTACTCCAAAGATATAGTGTGGGACCCATTCCTTAGGGCCCAGACCTTAGAGAAGAGGCTCAGACGAGATATCAGGGCTTCGATGACCTCACTCAGCATCCTGACGCAGGCTGGGGTGTTAAAGAGATCCCTCTTGGTGGAGAGTTTCCTTGCTGAGCGGTTACCAGCAGTGAGACCCACCACCGTACATCACTTAGTGGAGTCTTCTGCAGCTAGCAGTAGAGAGATGTCACAGAGGTCCAAGAGGACCGGAACTATAGGTGGATGACCGCATGATTTAGGATCAGTTGTGCAGGGCACTCGAGGTGGAGCCAGTCATGCCAGTAGCGGGCAGTGTTTCACATGCAGTGGGTAGGGTCACATGGATCGTGACTGTCCGACCCGCTGTACGGATGATCAACAGATGGTCAAAGGACCTCCCAAGCAGACACATAGGTTCGATCGAGGCGGTCCGCAGGGACCATGCATACCTAGCAGAGGAGCTTGTCGTGCATCTAGTGGTGGGAGACGATTTGAGATGTTACCACCACCATCAATAGGATGTCCACCCTGACTACAGGGAGTAGGTGGAAAGGGGTGGGCTCAGCTCCAGGCAGTTGAGGCCTATGATCACGGCGCTCCAGAGATGATACGAGGTACGATCTGTGTCTAGTCCACCTTAGTTGCAGTACTTATAGACACAGGTTCTAGTCATTCTTTTATTTCCACTGCCCTCATTCGGAGCTCAGAGATTCTGACAGAGTCGTTGGCTCGATCCTTATGGATAGAGACTCCTACGGGAGCGGATTCGATAATTACACACTAGTGCCGGTAGTGAGATCTTACTCTAGTAGGTGAGAGCTTCAGATGGGATATCTTATTAGTAGCTTCGAGGACTTACGACGTCATCTTGGGTATGGACTGGTTATCTATAGTCCATGATCATACTGATTGTATTAGGCGCAATGTGTGGTGGGTCCACATGGATAGGACTAGGTTTACCTTCACCAGTGAGAAGGGAGCCTTTTCAGCACAGGATGGACTTACCCGGAGGAGGGTGCAGCCAATTACACATCAGTTGTCTAGCCTTACCCTCAGAGTGGTTGATGTGGAGAGTCTAAGTTATCCTATAGTGGTGGACCAGTACATGGATGTCTTCCCTGATGATGTTTTGGGTATAACTCCTTGCAGAGAGGTGGAATTTTACATTGAATTATACCCTAGGACGGCACTAATATCTACACCAGCGTATCGGATGGCTCTTGTGGAGCTTTGAGATCGGTGGGTACAGCTAGAGGACTTATAGGGGAAGGGATTCATTCGGCCCAGTGTTTCACCCTGGGTAGCCCTGATTTTGTTTTCCAAGAAGGTGGATGGGATCTTGAGGCTTTGTGTTGACTATAGGCACCTGAACCAGGTGACCGTGAAGAACAAGTACCCACTCCTGAGGATCGAAGACCTCTTTGATCAGCTGAAAGGAGAATGGTGGTTCTCGAAGATAGACCTCAGATCAGGCTATCACCATCTCAGAGTGTGAGACCGGGATGTGCAGAAGACGGATTTAAAATGTCGGTACGGCCATTATGAGTTCTTGGTTATTCCATTCGGCATAACCAATTCTCCAGTAGTGTTCATGGAACTTATGAACAGGATCTTTCAGCCATACCTTGATCGCTTTGTAGTAGTCTTCATCGACGACATTCTGATCTACTCAACTATTGAGGAGGAGCATGCCCATCATTTGCGGGTAGTACTGGACACACTCTGAGAGCACCAGCTTTATGGTAAGCTCTCGAAGTGCCAGTTCTAGATCCGAGAGGTTCACTTTCTGGGACATGTCATATTGGAGGCTGGAGTTGCAGTGGATCCAGTGAATATTGAGGCGGTACTTTCTTGGGAACCACCCAAGAGTGTGACAGAGGTATGGAGTTTCTTGGGTTTAGCTGGATACTACCGGAGGTTTGTGCTATATTTCTCCAGAGTTGCAGCACCACTTTCAACGTTGATGAAGAAGGGGAAACCCTTCGTGTGGTCGGAGAGATGTCATCAGATTTTTCAGGAGCTAAGGTAGAGGCTGACTAGTGGCCCCATCTTGAGGCTTACAAAGGAAGACGTAGGGTACGTAGTCTACTACAACACATCAGGGACCAGGCTTGGATATGTCCTAATGCAGGAGCGAGCAATGATCGCATATGGTTCTTGATAGATGAGACAGCACGAGCAGAATTATGCTACCCATGACCTAGAGTTATCAGCAGTGGTATTCTTCTTGAAGATGTGGTGACATTACTTGATGGGTGAGCACTTTACAGTCTACTCATATCACAAGAGTCTCAGGTATATCTTATCTCAGAAGAACCTAAACCTAAGATAGCGACATTGGCTTGAGTTCCTCCAAGACTATGACTTCGAGATAGTCTATACTCCTAGGAAGGGGAATGTTGTAGTAGATTCACTTAGCAGGAGGTCTGGTATATAGCTGCTAGGTGAGGCAACAGAGCAGCTGACCGCTTTGTAGATATCCTTTGTAGATTGGGATGGAGCAGCTTTTCTTCAGTCTCTTACAGTCACTCCCCCACTTCTTCTGTGACTCAAGGAGGCGTGGCATGGGGACGCTAACTACGAGACTCGACGTGCTTAGATATCTACAAGATAGGCACCTGATGGATTTTCTAAAGGTGGGGAGCACATCATCCTCTTCAAAGGACGTACCATGGTACCAGTGTCACTTCAGGAGGAAGTGTTGAGGGAGTTATATACTTCCCCTCTTGCAGTACATCCAGGAGTAGCTAAGATGTACCAGGATCTCCGATGACAGCACTGATGGCCGGGAATGAAGAAAGCAATAGCAGAGTTTGTCTCTCGGTGCCTCACTTGTCAGCAAATGAAGTCAGAGCATCAGGTACCAGTAGGCTTGGTTCAGCCTTTAGAGGTCCAAGAGTGGAAGTGGGATGGGATATCCATGGACTTCATGACAAGACTTCCACGTACATCTAGGGGACATGACTCTATTTGGGTGATCTTCGACTGACTCACCAAGTAGACCTACTTTCTACCGATCAGAGACCAAGGTTCAGTAGAGGGCCTGGGACGCCTCTATGTGCAGAATATTGTGCGGTTAAATGGAGTACCCTCGACGATTGTCTCCGATCATGATACATTTTTTACTTCCCGGCTATGGAAGGGGTTGTAGGAGGCTTTTGGGACGCAGCTTCATTTGAGCACCGCCTTCCATCCTCAAACGGATGGCTAGAATGAGAGGACCATTCAGACCCTCGAGGACATGCTGCGTGCTTGTGTCCTCAACTTTGGTTGCAACTGGGAGGATCACTTTCATTTGGTGGAGTTTTCATACAACAACAGCTATCACTCCACCATTGGGATGGTACATTTTTAGGCATTGTATGGGAAACCTTGCAGATCACCCTTGTGCTGGACTGACCCAGGGGAGTCAGCACTCGTGGGACCAGAGATGGTATGGGCTACCGTAGAGAAGGTGCAGATCATCCAGGAGTGGTTGAAGACTGCATAGAGAAAACATAAGTCATATGCCGACAAGAGATGGAGACCTCTGAAGTTTGAGGATGGCGATCACGTCTTTCTACGGGTCTCACCCCAACGAGGTTTACAGAGATTTGGTCAAGGCAGTAAGTTATCTCTGAGATTCATCGGACCCTTGTAGTTTCTCAGTAGAGTTGGAAAGGTGGATTACCTCTTAGATGTTCCATCTCAGTTGCACTGGGTGTACGACGTCTTCCACATATCCCAGCTGAGGAGATATGTGCACGACCCTTCCCACGTCATCAACCATGGTGAGTTGGACATCGACGATGGGGTGACTATTACAGAGGTTCTAGTTGAGATTGAGAATCAACAGGAGTGGGTCCTTTGTGGGTGGTTGATGCCTCTAGTGCGTGTTCGTTGGCAGCATGGGAACCTCTAGGAGAGCACATGGGAGCGGGAGGCTCAGATTCGTGCCCAGTACCCCCACTTGTTTACTTAGTTCTGAGTTGTGGATTATGGGGATGTAAATCCCTGAGGTGGGTAGAATGTAAAGACCCATAATTTCCATGTAATTTTTTTTAATATATGGGAATTTTACAAGTCCTCAAAAATTGACGGCATGTGATTCTGAGGCTCGGTGTACCCAGAATGAATTTCTGAACTTTTCTTTGGGTATGTTCAGTAAATGTGTGAGCGGGATTTTCTAAATTTTGAACTGGTGCTCGGAATTGAAGTCTGAGGGCACCGTTGAACTCACAGCACCGGTATTCGCTTAAGGAGACCTTCACCTCTACTACAGTAGGTCGAGGGTGGAATTTAGCTTTTCACATATTCGTGAAAGAATAAAATAAAATAAAATTTGTGTAACATTTTATTTTATTTTTTAAAACCTCCCACATGTGGATGTTAAGAAGTGAGGACCACCAGACCTAAACCTCCCATGAGAGGTTATGGTGGTGGGGACAACCCGAACTAACCTCCCATGAGAGGTTATGATGGAGGGGACCACCTGAGGCTTGAAACCTCTTGAACTCCCCTCATAAGTGTGAGAAACCTCTTGGACTCCCTCCAACCTTAATTGTGCCAACCCATCAAATGATTAATTATGCCAACCTATGTAATTAATTATCCCAATTTGAAATTATTCCAATATATTCTATAATGTTGGCTAATTCATTTTTGGTGTAATTAGGGGAAACTCTTGGAAAAAGGGAGAAACTTGGAGCCTTGGGAGAAATATCTCCAATGAATAACTCCATCGAAGAAAATTCTTCAAAAATCAAGGAAGAGGATGACATATGATCCTGTCATTGAAGCGTGGTTTCGAAAGCAATGATCGTTGGCACCCCCCCTCTTTCTTCTTCTTCTTCTTTCTCACAACCTCCTCCGACGAATCAAATGAAGTAGGGGTTTATTTTTATAGTTTTATCACTTCTCATGTTCTCCCCTTCTAATTCATTTTCAGTATTGGGAACAGTGATTGACGAGGGTTGTGGGGATTGATGTTTTTAAATATCTTCCATACACGTTCATGATTCAACTTTTGTTAAAGCCACTTGCTACTGCCCTAATGCAGAGAGTGCGGGCCAAACAAACATGGCCTGACCCCTCAATAATTTTTCTTGGGGTTTTTTGTGTTCCTCTCAATGGAAGAAAGCAGTGACTGGTACCGACAGTTGGCACCAGTGGAAATCAAGAAACGTGATGAAGGAAATGAAGGCAATGGCTCTGCGCCCCCTGGTGCTCCGCCGCCCACGGCCTCCGCACCCCCTGGTGCTCCGCTACCCACGGCCTCAACCCTCCCGGCCGAGCTGCCCCGGTCGAGCCACCCCGCGGCCTCTGCCCTCCCGGCTGAGCCGCCCTGGCCAAGCTGCCTCGTGTCCTCCTCCCTCCCGGCTGAGCCGCTCCGGCCGAGCTGCTCCGGCCGAGCCGCCCCGCGGTGTCCACCCTCCTGGTCGAGCCACTCTGGCCGATCCGCCCTCGCGGCACCCTCCACGACCAAGCTTCCCTCGTGGAACCCTCCAAAGTCGATCCACCCTTGCCACCCTCGTGGCACCCTCTACAGTCGAGCTGCCCCGGCCGAGCTGCCCTCGCGGCGTCGTCCGCGGCCGAGCCGCTCCGCGGCCCCTCGCGGCCTGCCAGACCACCTAGCAGGCCGGGCCGCCTAGAGGGTCGGGCCAGGTTGACCCAAACCGGTTCATCCCAGGTGGGGTTAGGCCGGGTCGGTCTGACCGGGTCGAACCGGACCCGGACCCACTACGACCCATTTACGTACTTTCGACCATATCTTTGGCACTGTGCATCCGTTTGACGAACCGTCTACAGTGCCAGAAACCTTGGAGAGAGACGGTCTCTTTGGTATACCCCAATGGAGAATTTGGTTAAGATGGGGTACGGTCTGGTTGGATCGATCCTAAATCTAACTGGGCCCCCAGGACTAAAAGGCTAATAACTCACAGATCGGGCGTCTGATTGACACATCGTCTGTTGCGTTGTGGCCCCTATGACATGGTGTTCCTTTAAGATACTTCTTAATGGGAATTTATGGAAGTTGTAGTATTGAACAATGGCTTGGGAATTGGACTCTTACGTAGATGAGCAAGCCTAGTGCGGAAACCCAGTAGCTGGCTGTGACGAGAAGTGTGCTCCTAGTGATCCTGTGCGGGTCAGCTCCTAGCGATCCTATGTGGGTCAGCTCCTAGTGATCCTGTGTGGGTCATCTCCTAGAGATCCTGTGTGGGTGAGCTCCTAGCGATCCTGTGTGGGTTAGCTCCTAGGGATCATGTGTGGGTCAGCTCCTAGCGATCATGTGTGGGTCAGCTCCAAGCGATCCTGTGTGGGTCAGCTCCTATCGATCCCGTGTGGGTTAGATCTTAGCGATCCTGTGTGGGTTAGCTCCAATAGATCATGTGTGGGTCAACTCCTAGCGATCCTATGTGGGTTAGCTCCTAGTGATCCTGTGTGGGTCAGCTCCTAGCAATCCTATGCGGCTCAGCAGCAGAGCCACTTAATAGAGTAAGATGATTCAGTAGTTATAACTAATCATCACTACTACCATACCTATGTTAACCCTGGTGTGAGATGAGTTAGTACCTCTGTGTTTCCTCATGATTGAGATGGATTACTTGATAACTTAGGTATATGTATGGGCATATACCTAAGTAGGGTTATCTTTTGATTTCTTACTTTGTGGTCTATCCTTGGTGGATTTTGTGAGACCATGAGGGTCTCAGGGTCCCTACTGAGTATCGTTATACTCACTCCTGCACGATCTATGCCCACACCTTGTTGTGTTGGATGTAGAAGACGGATAGCGCTGACTGAGGCTAAGAGTACCAAGACTGGACGGTGCCCATAGGTGGACCATACGGTGTGTCGGTAAACAGAGGAGATAGGTGGACGTGGAGTGCTGAAAAGGTGATTTATACCTACCCTTCAGGTAGGAACCTCGAAGGATGACCCAATAGATGCTTTTCTCTTTCTTCAGTTGTATTGTATTTCAGTTGTACTTGTACCTTTACAATTGGGCTTGTATTCTGGCCCCTTTTACTTTCAGCACTCTTTTTTTATACAATTTACTAGTGTTCATATCTTGTTGTGTGCTTGGTTGAATGTGTTTACAGGAAATAAAGTCAATTTCTTCCCAGTTTTAGGGAATACACCTTTGGTTCTAGTCTCCATCCCCTATCCTATGGAAGGCGGGATTGGGGTTAGTCACAGCATGGGCCCCGGGGGATGGGTCGTGACACTCATGACACTACCCTGGGCCAAATCCCTAACAACTAGAACCAAAATCATATGTGATGGTATTTAAATTATTCTAAAACCCTTTAAAAACTCCCTCATCTGCATACTTTTGATGAAATTATGGTCGACGGTGTGCAGACATTATCTTGGGACACCCTTAGTCCAAGACACATGAAATCCCCATCAAATCATGATGATTCCACCATTATCTAGTGGAATTTTCACTTAAATCCCCTGTTGTAACAACCAATGAGTTTGAAAATTTTAGGGGTAAGTAAACCGATTCATATCCATATTATAGTCTCTTTATCATAGGAGGAGGTGGAAAAAAGGCCCAGAAATAAGAGAGATTCACCTTAGAGGAAGAGGAGAAGAATGAGGGGGCATAGAAGGATTTTAGGTCATGAATGGGGAAAGAAAGGAGGAGGTTTGGGTTAAAATACCGTAAGGGAAAAGTGGAAAATTACACTTTTTAAGGGTTACATGATTTAGCTGCATAGTTTTCCAAACTGTGCGCCAAGCATGCAGCTCGCGCTGCCTTAAGAAATCCTCCCTTTACACAGTTAGATTCATAATTGGAAAACCATGTACCAACCATGTGATCAGTATTCTAGTCACTTTGAGACATCTGAATAGTTAGTTTCGGGCCTTCTCATGGTTTAACAAAACTATTCACATTCCCTAGATACCCCCACACGGTTGGGGTGCATGGTTAGTACTTACTATATGAAAACTATGCACCCTAGGCTGCAACTCCCAAAAACCTAATATGCATGCCTGAACTCTTGAGGCTTATCTAGGAACATGAGACAACTCATATACCCCAATCCATATCCCAAAATAACATTTTAATCCATACAAACTTTGAGAATCCCATTTTGAACTCTTATTCAAAATCTAACTCCTCCACCAGTTCAAAGGTTCAAAATTTTCTTGAAAATTCAAACTTGTATGTACATACATATAGACATGGAGTTTTATAACCTCCCCACCTTATAACAGATCACCCCTAAGATTTCCCATTTTTAACCCAAAAATATATCCAACCTACATCTATAACAAGACCCATTCTAAGTACCTGTTCTAACACCAAATTCTTAACATGATTCTAGAGCAGAACTTCAAATTTTTAGTGCTTAAACCACCAAACACAAGACACGTAATGAATTTATCATCATACATAAAGATAATTATTTCCCACATCCATATATCCTAAGACACTTGAGGTGTCCTCATCATGTCTCTTACCCAAATATTGGTGATTTTTACCAAAAGGACTAAGCTAAAATAGGCCAATTATAAGCCACAACACTTCCACTAATAGAATTTCCTAATAGAACACAACTCTAGCATTAAAAAATGCCCTTTGGAATGGTTCCCAAACCACATCACCAACTATACTTAAAGAAACCAATCCAATGTGAGTATCCCTTATCATTCAAAAGGTTCCAAAACTACTAGATGAATCTCCATTGTCTAATCACCACTCCAAAAATTTGGTCTCTTTACTTGAAAGGCCATGGGTCAACACCCAAACCATATTCATTGTCCCAACAAGGTACCCACTATGATTTCTAGCCCACTACATACAACTATTCATAAGAAGGAATTCAAACCTCCTTCGACCAAATTTACCTAAAATTATCTACTTTAGTTTTTGATGCATCATTAGCCTACTCGATCATAATACTGTAAACCCAAATGGAATTTTGTGATCATCTATATAATCCCACCAAAGTCCATACCCAACTTTTGCTGACATTCATCGATTAAAAATTCAACTGATCAAAATCATCATCATGCTATATCACGGCACTAACATGATGCTAACCTAATCCCACTAAGGTCACCTTAGGACATCCCAATCCCAAGTCTAAGGCTAGTACCCCAACCAATACCTCATCCAAGTCCATACATGGAATTTACTAATTAATCCAAATGTATTTGGCTCCACTTATACATTGGAATCATTATACCCCAATGATCATCCCGTGATCGATCTCATATACAATGGATCTCCCTCATACATGGGTCACATCCCAAGATCAACATATCACTCCCCACCCTAGTATTTTTCAAACTATTGTATCACTAAAACAACCCCAACCATTATGGGTAAATAGGTATAAGACCACTCACCTATGAGTGTCTCTTTGTAAGGTAACCATATTCCACTCATATCCCATGGAAACATCACTAATTACCATACTAATAAACCAAAAACTAACTAAATTCACATCATGAAAAGAATGATGGAGTGTTCTACACCATCTAGATCATGCATTACCACTTCCCGAAGCACTAACCCGGATGGGTCTCACCAAAACCACATGTATGTTGCTCCTCCTGAGCCACACTTCTCCATCAGACATGTCAACCTCTAAAATTACATTGAGATTCCACTCAAATCGGTCGTGTCTTCACAATCGATCTTTCTGTGTCCTCATTACCACTCTCAAAACATCATGATTCTCACATGAGAGCCTCAGGTCACCTTTCCCATAATTCTTTCATTATATCCATATAGGACATCATTCTATACATATTGTTTCCCATATGTTAACCATCACAGGCGTATGCTCTCGTACTATCCAATCATGAACCAAATAACATTGTGTATCTCTAAAGTGCACTTTCCCCTTAGATTAAATTTAAACTCAATAGTTGCATACTCATGTGAAACCCAATCATGGTGACCTTAATCAAGACCCAATGAACCTTGTTTCATCCAAACCAATCCCACATGTCCAAGTCATTAGCAATTTTACATGCCATTACCATATGCCAATTTTACCATGCCTAGAGAACCCTCAATGCATTTCCAAAACCAAAGCATTTCTATAATACAAACCACTAAATAAATCACTCAAACCCTGAACATCATTCTAAAATTCTACTGAGACTCTTTTATGCTATCAACATGTTCCTAAAGTCACACTCTAAGCTGATATGGCTAGGCACCTTAACTGGTTCCACCCTCAAAAACTGCACATGATTACACACTAAAACTTATTTAATGGGCACAATGTAGGATAATGTATGCTACCTCAATATTACTTCAACACAATATATGTATACAAATGTATGATTCATAGTCCCAATGACACCATATATTCCTATCATATATTATCCTACTCAAAAACATCGTATTAATGGGTCATGTTATCCTACATGGCCATTTATAACCTGAATAATGAGTCCTAAAGTCATATATCACTAAAATTTAACTCTCATGACCAACCAAATTTCTGACCATGACCTTGGCATGTTAGACCCATTTAAACTCAAGAATCCATGATGCTCACGCCACTAAACTTACCACATGACCACCTTCCAACCCATGGAATCATTTCAAACTTAAAGAGTACTACTCAAGCCTAAATGGTACACAAAAAACACTTTTTATAACACCCTGATATTTTATTAAAAAAATTCTTTGATATCTTATGTTACATGCAATACCGAGTTTTAAGGAACTGTGATATACTATTAATATTGTTATTAAAACAGAACTCTTATAACCTACCCATTAAACTTGGTGGTATGAATAGAAATAACCAAATTTTAAATATTAATTATAATGGTTTTATATAAACAAAACATATTGATAAAAAAGTACTTAATTTTTAGTAAAGTCTTAATATATTTCAAAAATACTATTTTCTCAAAAAACAATATAATTTATTTTTGTGAACAAACAATAAAATTAAATTTTTCACTTTTAAAAATTTATTTTAAAAAATAAAATTCATTTTTGAAATCTACATGTCAAAATTGTCTTTGAAGGACTTTTTTATATTTTTTTGAAAAGATTAATTTTTTTATGAATAGTGAAAATGTTGATTTTTTTTTAAAAAAATCTTTTTTTAAAATGATTTAAAAGAAATTTTTTATTATAATATGGTTTTAAAAGTAAAATTATTTCAATTATATATTGATTAATCCAATTTAGGTCATTTTAGAAACACCCTAAGAATTTAAGATATTTTCCTTTTAGAATAAATTTAATTTTATTACTAGAATTATTTATATGAAACAAAAAGTTAAGATTATGCTACATACAACACTGATATTATATTTCATTACATTAAATACTAAACTGGATTGTGTTACACAAAATACTAAGTTTCTTCAATAGCTTTTGTTACATGCACGACTGAGTTTAACCGAATACTATTAATATTATTATTTAATATAATAGTTATAACCTAGAAGATAAATTAGAGGTTAAGAATAATATTAAATAACTTATGAAAATATATGGTTTAATTCATTGGTTACCAATTAATTATAAATTAATATAAAAACCAATTGAATATAAAGGTAAGGTTTTTATAAAAAAAAACTATTTTTATAAACCAAAGGTGTTTTATCCTAATAAATTGAATTAATTACTATTAGTGAATTATATTAATGGTATATATATATTATATATTCAATAAAATATTTTTTCATTCATCCAATATATTTTATAGGCATGAGATAAGAAGAAATCCATTTTTACACATAAAAAGCTATATTTTCTAAAGACGATTATGCCACCTTTCAATGTCACGCCTATTTTAAAACTAAATTATGATGATTTTATAATTTTTATTTGTGAAATAAACTTCATTTTTGAAATTTTAATGTCAAAATTATATTAGGGTAAATTTTTGGTAATTTTTTGTGAAATTTCATTTTTGATGAATAGTGAGAAATACTGAATTTTAATTGAACATTGACTTTTTTTCTATATAATTTATAGTGTTAAATTATATTTTTAATTTATTTTAAAGTATTATTATATCAATTTTACATATATTAATCCAATTTAGTTCATTGGAATCAAATTCTCATTAAATTTGGATATAAAAACATTTCAAACTTTTGAACATTTTTACTTTAAAAACCCGCTTTCTCATCCCGTCTACGGGATTAATTTTAAATTAATTTCTTCCAATTATGTGATTTTAATTTGGAAAATTTTATTTTATATTTTTAACCATAATAATTTATATTTTATAATGTGTTCAACTTAGTTTTTTACTAAAAATATTAGTGAAATCAATTAAAATTATTTACAGCGATTAAGAGAAAAGCTTGCTTAATAAGAGACTAAACCTTAAACTTAAGGGACAAAATGACCTAGATACATGTAAAAAATATATTTTATGGAAATATTAATACTATATAATCTATTTTCTTGAATTTTTTTTATTATTGGATCCACTTGACCTGGAAAAAAACTTGGGTGGAATTCTCTCTTTCAAATATTTACAAGAATGCCACTCCTCCCCCACTATATTACGTCACTCACCCCTCACACTTATTCACACATATCAAGCCATTTGGATCATCAAAAACATAAAAAAATAATCTAAAAACATCCCTATCCTCTTCATAAAATCCTCAATTTGAGAATAAAGTAAACCAATGAAATATTTTGGTATAAACCGAAATGAGTTACCTGAATAAGAAGTAATGTTCTTCAACAATCACTTTTGTTTCATTTCTTTATACACCACTTAAATTATTTATATATATTTATTATATAATAAAATTAGTATCATAAATATAATTATATGTTTTTATATTAATTTTATGACCTAAACCTACACACACTTCCATAAAATGAGATACGCAATCATCGTTCATGTGTACGGAGGACTACCACCTCGCAAACCAATGTCATTCATTCTTCCATTACCACCATTAAAGGGTGGAAATAATGATGTATTTATAGTTTTTATATGAAATATATATTATTTATAATTTCTTTATTCTTTTTTAATTTTTATATAACACATACCTTCATGCTTTCCATTTTGTGGGAATATGATAACATCGTTTTGATGACATGTGGATTATCGCCTCCTCAAAGCGATGTGATTCATTCACATATTAAATTTATTGTATTAAGGATGGTTTTAATAAACATGTTTGATATATATATAACATAAATCTGATATTTTAATTATAATATAAAAATATATATATCTTACTTTTTAAATATGATAAGGAAATAGAAGTAGCATTCATGCATACATACGGCCTACCATTTCTATGAACTGTGCATTTCATTTCCTATCTCCAAATTTTATGAATTTTTATAAATAAATAAATATATAATGAATTTATATGATATTAAAATCATGTTTTAAATATTTTATATGAATAAATCATGGTCGATATAAGAAGAACAAAAATAAAAGGTCAAAATATACTCAAAAAACATGACAATTAACACCCAAAACGATGAAAATAATGAAAGATTGTTAAAAAATGGGTAATAAGATATTATAATAAGATCATATATGATATTATAAATATTATTATGGTTATTTTATAAGTTAATAAAAAACATAAAACCATTATATAGAAGGTTGAAGTATGTTCACCCAAAAGGAAATGCAAGGTAAGGGACTTCGTCTAAATTTCCATTCTTTGCGGCATACTTTATTATTGTGCACCTAATTTCTTATATATGGTGTATATACTGCCAATTTGACATTTAATATAATTAATAATTCATATTTCATGGTATTTTAAGTTTCAAATATAATTATTTCATTTTATAGGGTTTTACTTGAATGTTGTCATGTAGTAAGGTATTTCGTCTGAATTTATATTCCATTGAAACTTATTTGTTATTATATGCCAATTCACTTTAATGTGGTGTGTATACTTCCCATTTTTAATTTAATATCATTATTCACTCATAATTCATGTTATTTTAAATTTCAATTTGAACTATATTATCCAAGGGGTTTTGACTTGAAAATTACCAAGTGGTAAAAGTTATCTTTGCAATGTCACTTTATTTTGTGATTGTTAACTTTCTATTGAAAAAATCACTTCCTTATAATCATTTTTATTGTACATTACATTTATATTAAATATAAATATTATCATTAAATTTATATTATTAGTTCATAAAATATATACCATTCTTAAATATAGTATTTACTTTGATAGTTATTTTATTATTTTAGGAAATATTGATAAATCCATATCATTTATTCAATACGGATATTTGATAAGGAACATTGTTTATGAATTAAATAGATCAATAAATATATGAGTAATGATTTGTACATGCACTAAATGGGTTTGGGGCTAGTTAATGCAAGCTCCTTGATGCATTGGTAGTCTCATGATACAAAATCAGTTGGTGACAAACCCTTTAAGTTTGTTTCCAAGAAGAATCAGATGGATTTATACCCACAAAATTAAACTATCTTAAGGATATATCTTGATGGTATAGTGCTTCATGTTCTATATACTTTATTTCCAATAATTAATCATTCTCTTCTTTTTAGTTATTATTATCCATGATATTTTCACTATGATAAAATCTATGGATGCATTTCATTCTTCGTTTACTGACTAAATAGAATGTGTGTTCAGTTATTTACCTTTCCATATTAATTATTCCTTATCTAATTATTTAAATGGAATGTGTGTTCAGTTATTTACCTTTTCATATTTTTTATGCACTCCCTATTATTTATTACATGTAATGTGTGTTCTAATATTTACCTTTCCATAATTATTATTATCATTGATTAATTGTTTCTTCCACTATACTTAAATCTTACTAAGCATTTGAGCTCACCCTTCTTTTGTTTTATTTCTCCAAGATTCCATGAAGTGTATTAAGAAATATATAAAAGGATATTCTATATGAAATAAAGTTATCCTAAAAAAATATTTTGTAATTTTTTTATTCTAAATGTAATGTAAGAATCGTGTATGTGTCTAGTTTACCAAGACTACTAAAATGATCAATCCTTCAAGATTTTCTTCCTTATATTCATGTCAATGTAATAAAGAAAGGCACCGACTTCAGGCTTCTGGGGTCAGGGCATTATAGTTGGTATAAAAGTAAGTTTAATAGAAACCTTAAAAATTGGATTTACGAAAACATGGATTATGGGACATAACCCTAAGGTAGTATTTGAGGATAAGTATAGAATAAAATCCTTAGATTTTTGGTATGTAAGAGATTATATGGGTCTTATTATTAATGCATCCATGTATAAATACTACAAGTGGTTGTGGTTCTAGAACAGATGTACCTAGGGGTAACAACTCTGAAAAGGTGCATCAGACTTGACTCAAGCATAACCTAGTATACAAAAATGGGTCTTACTAAGCACTTGGTTTGACATTATTGGTGGATATTATTTTGATAATTTAAATTTTTCTTTACAAACCATTATGAAGGATTTATAAGTATATATATCCTCAAAGAAACCGAAGTTTATGATTCTAATATTTACAATTCATAAATTTTTAATGCTAAGAATCACACCATATTTAGAATTATACATTATGGTTTAAAATTAATAATTGTATGAGATAATATAGTATATGATATTGTTTAAAAATAATGCTTGGAATGATTAATGGTATCAATACTCATGGAAAATTTATAGATTTCCCTGTTAAGGAAACCTATATAGCTAGTATTGGAATAGAGAAAATTATGGATATTTTAGGGAAGATTAATAATGTTATGACACATAAACTCATCTGGATGGAGAAACCTCTTCCACAACGAGATTATCTGATGTTGGATCATTTAATGTGACACAAGTACCCATCATTTAGTGGGACTACTGACCTAATAGTGGTTGATCAAAGGATTAATACTTTGGAGAAGATATTTATAGAATTGGGATGTGGGGAAATGGAAAATGTTACACTTGTAGTGTATTTTATTAATGGATATGTTGAAAAATAGGGGTCATTAATCTATAATACTAAGGAGGAAGTATAAATAGAACTCATGGAATGGAAATATATTAAGGAGAAGTTCTTAGATAAATATATCCCTCATGAGCAATAAATTGAGATGAAGATAAATTTCTTTATCTTAAAGAAAAAGGAAGAAGAAAGTTTCACAGTTTATAAAGATACCTTTAAAGGTTTATCCAGGTATACTATGGATTATATATGCAACACAGAGTGCAAGATTGACCACTTCTTTGAAGGGATTAATTCGAATCTCTAAAGGATACTAGTATCCCAAAAAAATCAACATATGATGAAATGGTATTATATTCCATCAAAACAGAAAAGGAATTTTATAGGATTAATATACTCAAGCGGAATCAAGACAAGAATAGTTTATCTAAACACCAAGTTAAATAGAATTAATTAAAGAATAAGATGAAGAAATTTCTATTGTGTGAGAACTATGGAAAAAATCACCCTACAAAATTCCTAAAAGGCATGGGAGTTTGTTATAAGTGTGGAGAAAGGGGACATCATGTCAAGGAATTCAAAGGGAATAAGTAAAACATTGTTATCCAGTGTTACAAATATAATGATATGGGGAATTATACAAAAAAAATCCCCAAGAATCAACAGAATATATCATAGAAGAATACAAGAGATCAAGGTCAAGATTATGTTATTGATATAGCTGAAGTGAAATTATTAATGTTCTTATGTATTTGGATCCTTAAGTAATGCTGTAAAATTATTTTATCAATGATATCTTGATTATAAGTATTATGGAATGTATAAGGACTATAATATAGTACTTTTTTGTTAATAATTTGAAATTTTATGTTAAATTATGGCATCCCACCTTTTTATTACATAACTTTTCATTACATTTTACAAACAGAGGATCTTTAAAGTATAGTGTCTTGGAAATCAGGAACATAAAACAAGAAAACATTACAAATTCTTCTAATAAAATTTTAAGGCTTCATAAAAGGTTAATCCTAAGTAAAATTACTACATCTCATAACCTGGAGACATACATCGAAGGAAAGGGTGAGCATAAGGCCCAGTAAGGAAAGAAATGGAATCAATTTACTTTTGATATCAATAAGAACTTGATGAAAAACATATGAAATGATAAATGGAAAAAGAGTAATATCATAATAAAAAGAACATGAATCATAACTTGAATATGTAGCTACAACATTTAATTTAGACATTCATGAACATATCACCAAGGTTCATCCCCAAGGTGTCATAAAAATTACCAAGGTTATTCACCAAGGTATCGTGAAACTTGTCATCTCTAGAGATTAAATTCTTTACCTAATGCATTGGAGCTCTATCAGGGTATACCCTTAATATAACTTTATTTTCATGTGATACACATAGATCATAATCATGCATTTCATAAATAACCCATAGAGTGTAAAAGAAATGGGTTTCACTTCAAAATCGTGACGTTTTAAAAGTGCTTAAAAATATGATCATTATGCCATTTATAACCCATGGAAAGGGAGTGGGGGTTATATGTATGTCAATTACAGAATAAAATAGATAAATTTTATGTATTTATTAATACCCTTAGAAATGAAAATAGATTTGGGTATTCAAATAAATAAAATAAGATATTTTTTTAGAAAAAGAGAGAGGGGTTTTGAGACGAAAATTATGCAGCATAACGACTATATATCATGGTTTTAGAAAACATTGAAAAGAGATGGGAAAAGATTCACCCACTCATAAAAACTCATAATACAGTATGGGTACATAATAAAAATAAATAATATCATGGTATGGATATTTGAAGGAAATACCATATGAAAATGAAACTCGAAAGAAAAGAGAAAATCTGATTTCTTTTTCGAAAAATTCAGTAACCTAACAGCGTCACTTAAAAATTCAGAAGATAAATTGGTGAGAGGAGAAAGGGTCTCTTATAATTTTTACAGGAAATGGATAGTAATAATAATATATAAGAACATATCCCCATATAATAAGATGGAAACTAGAAGACATAACTTAAAGGAAATCAGGACTTAAAAGAGGAGGGTGAAAGGTTCCCTTACCTTAAAGAGTAACTTCGAAAGCTTGAAGGTTGGGACCTTGGGGGTTTGAAGAAACTTTGGGAGAAATACTTGGGAGGTAAAAATACCATATCTTCATTGATGAGGATTTTTTAATGAAAGTAATGAGGGAATGGCTTGGTATTTATAGCAAAAGTGATGGAATATTTAATTAATTTCCAAGGGACACCTCATCGATGGTATTTGAAAAACCATGGGATTTCCCATGGTATTTTCCCATGGTATTGTTCACTTGGGACACCTCATAACATATATTACTATTCACAAGTAGACCAGATTTATTACATCATGATTACATCATCAATGATGTCATTAAACACCCGAAACTCAAAATTGTATTTTTACTATTCACTGAAAATCCAATTGTTTCAGAAAAATCCCAAAAATTCACACTAACCTAATATCTATGCTCTCAATTAAAAAATTAAATCCATTTTATAATAATAATTTTTTAAATATTTTTAATTTAATTTTTAAATAAAATCATTATTTATTCAAAAAAAACAACTCTAAAACTATAACTTGTTTTGTAACACCTTGAAAAATTAATCAAGGTCCCATAAAATTATCATATAACCATAATACAATAAAATAAAAAATTATGATTACATTTTATGAAAATACATTTTCATTTTAAATTATTAAAGTAATTATAAAGTCATAAATAAAATATTTATGACCTACAAAAATAACAAAACTTATACTATGATCGTTCTTTCACTTTTGAGATGTCTAAATTGTATTTATACATTCATGGGGGAAGTTTCTATTTTTTTGGCCTATTTACTATTCATTACTATTCATAAGGGTATGTTGCTATTCATACTTTACTATTCACTAAAAATCAAGTTGATCTTATTAGAATCTAAATTTTTTACTGATAACAACTGTAGAATACCTTTTTTTAAATCATTTCACGTTATTATTTATTTAAAGTTTACATGAATATTTTAAAATACCCTTTTTACAAAATTCATCAATAATATTAATCCTATATTTATCTGAACATTTGAAAATCACAAATTTTACCATAATAAGAAATAACAATTTTATTTAAACCAAGAGTTTACAAAAAGTATCTAAGGCCTCGTTACATAGCCCCTTATAACACCTACATAGGACCTAAGTGTAAGGTGTGCTATGGTGATAGAATCTTAGGGCGGCAAGGACAACATTGCCCAAGTGGTGATTTCTATCAGCTTGAACTTCTCCCTTAGGAAATTTCGTTCAAGCTTCACATGTTGAAGCTCATCTTGGGATTGGTCCAGAGAAAAGCCCAGAGATGTTACCTCCTTCCCAAGCTCTGACAGATGGGCTTCGTATGGCCCGAGTCTACTGGATGAGGCTATCAACTCTTCTTTCTGTATTAAGTAACCAAGATCACTTGTATTTATAAATAATAATTGCAACGTTATGATTTTAGTTTCCAATGGTCATATTGAACAATGGTCATATTGACCAACGGTCATATTGACCAACGGTCGTATAACAGTCAAAACCCAACAGTATCACCTCATTAATTAAAGGATATAGTTTTGTGGAGTATAAAATGAAATAACACAAAAATTTAGGAAACAAAAATTATTCCAAAGTTTGGGTCGTTACATTTTTCCCCCCTTAAGAAATTCCATCCCTGAAATTTTAACTCGTACCCTAATAAGAGAAAAGGTGTGGGTACTTTTGCCTCATAAACTTTTCTGGTTCCCATGTGGCTTCTTCACATTTGTGGTTCCTCCATAACACCTTAACAAGGTGGGTAGTCTTGTTATGTAGAACCTTGTCTCTACGATCCAAGACCTCCACCGGCTGCTCCTCATAAGAGAGTTCATGTTCCAGTTGTACCACCTCTGGATTTAGTACATGTGAAGTGTCAGGTATGTACTTACTCAGGAGGGATACGTGGAATACATCATGAAGTTGTGCAAGATTTGGAGTAAGTTCAAGCTGATATGCCACTGCTCCTATGTGATCAAGGATTTCATAGGGTCCAATGTACCTAGGTCTAAGCTTCCATTTCTTCCCAAACCTCATGACTCTCTTCCAAGATGAAATCTGAAGAAATAAATTTTCACTAACATCAAAATCCAAGTCCCTTCGATGTTTCTTGGCATAGCTCTTTTGCCAACTCTGAGAAGCTTTAATGTGTTGTTGGATGGCGTGGACCTTTTCTGTCATCTCTTGAACAAGATCAGGCCCAAGAAGATTTCTCTCACTAGCTTCATGCCAACAAGTAGAAGTTCTACATCGTTTACCATATATATCTTCATAGGGTTCCATCTGAATGCTCGAGTGGAAGATATTGTTTTAAGATAACTCAAATAAAAGGATATATTGATCCCATCCACCTTTAAATTTCATTGAGCATGTTCTCAGCATTCCCTCAAGTGTTGGAATAGTCCTTTCAAATTGGCCATCAGTTTGGGGGTGATAGGCCATAATGAAATTCAATTCAATGCTCAGAGCATGTTGAAGTCTTCTCTAGAATTTTGATGTCAACCATGGATCATGATCAGATACGATAGAAAGTGGAACTCCATGCATCCTTACCACTTCCTTCACGTAAATATTGGCAAGTTGATCAAGAGAAAAATATTCCCGAATAGATATAAAATGGGAAGTCTTGGTGAGACGGTCCACAATAACCTATATCACATTGTTTCCTTTGGAAGTTCTTGGGAGACCAGTGACAAAGTCCATAGTGATATTTTCCCACTTTCATGTTGGTATGGGTAGTGGTTGCAATACCCCTTTAGAAAATTGTTGCTTAGCCTTCACTTGCTAACATACCAAGCACCTTGAAGTGTAGTCAGCAATCTCCCTTTTCATATTATCCAACCAATAATGATCACAAAGGTCTCTATACATTTTTGTGCTTCTAGAATGTATAGAGAAAGTAGATCTATGTGATTTTTCCATCATCTCCTTCTTTATTTCCAGAATAGATGGAACACATATTCTTGTACAAAATTTCAGTACACCTTACTGATCAATATTGAACTCATGAAACTTCCCATCCTTCACAGCCTCAAACTTCTTCTATAATAAAGGGTCTTCTTTCTGAGATTTCTTGATATTCTCTAGTAATGATGGTTAAGAAATCATTTGGTTTAGGTTTGATGATGTACCTTCCCTTATAATTCCCATGTCCAGCTTTACTAGGTCATTGATCAAAGGATCTCTTCGAATCCTCATCATAGAAATAACAACTGGGTCTTTCCTGCTTAATGTGTCAGCAAATTTGTTTTCTCTTCTAGGATGATAATGAATTGAACAATAATAGTCTTTGAGAAGTTCCAACCATCTCCTATATCTCATGTTCAATTCCTTTTGTGTGAAAATATACTTAAAACTTTGATGTTATGTGTATATATCACATTTCTACCCATAAATATAGTACCTCCATATATTCAGAGCAAAAACGACCGTAGTCATCTCTAGATCAGGTGTAGGATAGTTTTACTCATGAGTCTTCAACTGTCGAGATGCATAAGCAATGACTTTTTCATTTTTCATGAGGATGCACCCAATCCATTTCAGAGATGCATCACTAAAAATAATGAATCCTTCTCCACTTGAGGGAACATGGGTGTAGTAACCAATCTCTTTTTCATTTCTTGTAAATTTTCCTCACATTTCTTTGTCTAGATGAACTTGATCCCTTTTCGAGTTAAATTGGTTAATGGATTATAAAGTCGTGAAAATTTTTTCACAAACCTCCTATAATATCCTTCTAATCCAAGGAAACTTTGAATCTCAGTTATTGTTGTAGGATGAGGCCACTCCTCTACAACTTTTGTATTTTCAGGGTCAACTGTGATTCCTTCATTGGTTACAATGTGCCCCAAGAAAGAAACTTTTTGCAACCAGAATTCACATTTTCTGAACTTCTCAAAAAGCCTCTCCTTCTGAAGAGTTTTAAAAATAACCCTTAGACGATCTTCATGCTCCTCACGACTTTTGTAATATATTATAATATCATCAATAAAAACTAACACAAAGTTATCAAGGTATTCCTTAAAGACTCTATTCATCAAATTCATAAAAATAGCAGGTGAATTAGTTAGTAAGAAGGGCATAACAAAAAACTCATAATGCCCATATCTTGATCGGAAGGCAGTTTTTGGAATATCTTCTTTCTTCACCCTCAATTGATGATAACCATATCGAAGATCAATCTTAGAGAATAATTGAACCACACAAAGTTGATAAAATAAGTCATCAATTATTGGAAGAGGGTATTTGTTCTTCATTTTGATCCCGTTCAGTTCTCTATAATCAATACATAACCACATTGATCCATCCTTCTTCTTTACAAAGAGAACCGGTGCTCCCCAAGGAGACACACTCGGTCGGATAAAACCCTTCTCCAAAAGATCTTGGAGTTTCTTCTTTAATTCCTCCAGCTCCACATTTTCCATCCTATAGAGGGTTTTTGATATTGGATGAGATTCAAGTATGAGTTCAATGGAGAACTCTACCTCTATTTTTGGGGAAGTTCCGGGTAACTCCTCGAGAAATACATCAACATATTCTAGGATGATGGGGACATTTTCTATCCTCAAACTCTAATTTCCTTATTCTTCTTCACCAATCCACTCTATAAAGAAAGATATTTGAGGTTCTTATAGACAAATATTAGGTTAAGATATCTATACATAGAATATAACTTTAGGTTTTTCATTCAATACTAATGATATTTCATTGCTTCTACATTTGATCTTAGTATTATACTTTGAGAACCATTCCATCCCTAGTATAATGCCAAATTATAGAATGGGAATGACTATTAGATTTGTGATAATATTATGCTCACTAAAGTAAATACTAGAATTTCTAAACACTAACGATTCTTGGATAATCCCACCAAGAGTCTTGACTAATAACTCTACTTTTAGAAAATCGGAGGTTGATTCTAAATTATTTGCAAACATGGAGGAAATAAAGGAATGCGTAGAACCAAAATCAAAAAAATTACTTGATAGCTTTGAGGGAACAACAAGAGTACCTTACACCACATCATTTGGTGCTTCAACTTTAGCCGTAGTGATTGAAAAAGTACGACCGTGTTCCCTTGGTTGTTGCTAAGGCTGATGGTGATTCCCCTCCACTACCCTCGGATTTGGATAGTGATTGGAAAAATGCCCAAGTTGTCCACACTTATAGAATTAGACATCATTTAGGGCCTATACAATATTCCCCTTGTCATTAGTTTTTGGAAGTTGTGGATTCACCTCACTACGACAATTCTGCGCAATGTGGTCATCTCTACCACACTTGTATCACTTCCTACTCCCGAGCAGGCAGTTCCCTAAATGCTTATTTCCACATTTATTACACGTGGGACATTGTACTTTCTTGTCTCCTCTTCCCTGATTGAAGCTCCTCCCTAATATTGACTTCATCGATCTTTTCTTGTCATTTTATTTATGAGACCATTGTGTCTCACCAAACTCCAGTTCGACTTTCATCACACTTTGCATGATCTCCTCATAGTTATCATAATCTCAGTTGGATAGATTTTTTTGTAGATGAGTTCTCAGTCCACCGAAGAATCTATCAACCTTACCATTTGGATCCATGAAAAAGCTAGAGGTTTAATGTAAAAGCCTTGTGAAGTTCATCTCATAGCTTCCCACAGATTCATTCTCCTTCTGATTTAGCTCAAGAAACTCCTTCTCTATTCTTGTTCTCATCGATCGAGGGAAATACTTTTTGAAGAATATCCCTATAAACTCTTCCCACTCCATATCTTCAACTTCCACTCTTGGCCTTGTATTTTTAATCAGTTCTGACCATTGATCAGATTCTCCCTCTAAGTGATAAACAGCCAAGGTAACCTTCTCTTGTTTAGAACATCGGAGCATGGAAAAAATCTTCTCAATAGAGTTGATCCACTATTTAGAAATTAATGGGTCAGTAGATCCACTAAAGGTTGGTGGTTGTTGATGCATAAAGGATTGAATAGAAAGTTGTTCCCTTCATGGTGAGATTGGTCTCTCATCTTGATTCAAGTTATTTCCCAAAACTTGAGTCAGTTGGTTCATCATTCATATGAAAGTTTCCATTCCAGCTTCCATCAGAGGATTGTCAGCGCATGGTCTATTGCAGTCACCATTTTCACGATTTATCCTATTGCTTTCCATTTTCTAAAATAATAAAACTATAGTAAGAATATTATTTAATTTATGAATCTTTTAACTATAAAGTATTTTATGTCTTAAAACTTCATGCTTTAAACAATTACATTTCTCTATAAATCCTTCATAATGATTCATAAAAAGATTATGATTAACCAAATATATCCCCCGAGAGTGTCATAACCAAGAGTGCAGCAATGCCTGTTGTCGTGTACCAGGATACCCCGAGTCAAGACTGAAACTCCTTGTCATATTGTTCACTCCTAGGTACATCTGTTTCAGAGCCACCTCTACCTGCTTGTATCTAGACAGGGATGTATTTTCTTGATAAACAACTTACTCAATACTCACTAAAATACCAAAAAGTATTTATATATTTAGACTTTTCTATAGGGTTATTCCTAAAGTTTTCATAACCTAATTTCCACAAATAACTAAACTTTATTTTGATACCAACTATGGAATCCTGCCTTTTTATTACATAACTTTTCATTACATTTTAAAAACAGAGGGTCTTTAAAGTCTAGTGTGTTGGAAATCAGAAATATAAAACATGAAAACATTACAAATTCTTCTAATCCACTTGTAAGGATTCATCAAAGGTTCATACTAAATATAATTACTGAATCTCATAACCTAGAGACATACATCAAAGGAAAAGGTGAACATAAGGCCCAGTAAGTAAAGAAAGGGAATCAGTTTACTTGTGATATCAATAAGAACTTGATGAAAAAACATAAGACATAAGAAATAGAAAAAGAGGCATATCATAATAAAAATAACATGAATCATAACTTGAATATGTGTCTATAACATTTAATTTAGACATTCATGAACATATCACCAAGGTTATTCCCCAAGGAATCATTAAAATTACCAAGGTTATTCACTAAGGTATCCTGAAACTTGTCATCTCTAGAGATTAAATTATTTACCCAATGCATTGGATCGCTATCAGGTTTCACCCTTAACATGTATTTATTTTCATGTGATCCACATATATCATAATAAAACATTTCATAAATAACCCATAGAGAGTAAAAGAAATGGGTTTCACTTCAAAATCATGACGTTTTAAAAGTGCTTAAAAATATGATCATTATGTCATTTATAACCCATGGAAAGAGAGTGAGGGTTATATGTATGTCAATTACAGAATCAAATAGATAAATTTTATATATTAATTAATAAACCTGGAAATGAAAAATAGATTTGGGTATTCACATAAATAAAACAGGATAATTTTTGAGAAAAAGAGAGAGAGGTGTTGAGATGAAAATTCTAGAGCATAACGACTATATATCATGGATTTAGAAAACGTTGAAAAGAGTGGGGGAAAGATTAACCCACTCATAAAAACTCATAATAAAGTATGGGTAAAGAATAAAAATAAATAATATCATGGTATGGATATTTGAAGTAAATACCATATGAAAATTAAACTCAAAAGAAAAGAGAAGATGTGATTTCTTTTACGAAAATTTGGCTGCCTAACGGCGTCACTTAAAATTTAAGAAAATAAATTGATGAGAGGATAAAGGGTCTCGCATCATTTAGACATGAAATATACAGTAATAAGAATATATAATAACATACCCCTACATAAGAAGATGTAAACTAGAAGACATAACTTAAAGGAAATCTTGACTTAAAAGAGCAGGGTGAAGGTTCCCTTACCTTGAAGAGTAACTTCGAAAGCTTGAAGGTTGGTACCTTGGGAACTTTAGGACACCTTGGGAGGACTATTTGGGAGGTAAAAAAGACAATATATTCCTTGATGAGGATTTTGGAATGAAATGAATGATGGAATGGCTTGGTATTTATAGCAAAAGTGATGGAATATTTAATTAATTTTCAAGGGACACCTCATCGGTGGTATTTGCAAAACCATGGGCTTGCCCATGGTATTTTTCCATGGTATTGTCCAATTGGGACACCTCATAACATATATTACTATTCAAAAGTCGACCAGATTTATTAAATCATGATTACATCATCAATGATGTCATTAAACACTCGAAACTCAAAACTGTATTTTTACTATTCACTGAAAATTCAACTATTTCAGAAAAATCCAAAAAAATCACCCTAACCTAATATCGATGCTCTGAATTCAAAAATGAACTCCATTTTATGAAAATAATTTTCTAAATATTTTTAGTTTAATTTTTAAATAAAATCATTATTTATTTAAAAAAACAACTCTAAAACTGTAACTTGTTTTGTAACACATTGAAAAAATAATCATGGTCCCATAAAATTATCATATAACCATAAGACAATAAAATAAAAATTTATGATTACATTTTATGAAAATACATTTTCATTTTAAATTATTAAAGTAATTATAAAATCATAAATAAAATATTTATGACCTATAAAAATAACAAAACTTATACTATGATCGTTGTTTCGCTTTTAAGATGTCTAAATTTTATTTATATATTCATGGGTGAAATTTCTATTTTTGGGAAAATTTACTATTCATTACTATTCATAAGGGTTTGTTACTATTCATACTTTACTATTCACTAAAAATCAAGTTGATCTTATTATACTCTAAATTTCTTACAGATCACAACTGTAGAAGACCTTTTTTTAAATCATTTCACATTATTAATTATTTAAAGTTTACATAAATATTTTAAAATAGCCTTTTTACAAAATTCATCAATAATATTCATCCTATATTTATCCAAACATTTGAAAATCACAAATTTTACCATAATAAGAAATAACAATTTTATTTAAACCAAGAGTTTACAAAAATTATCTAAGGCCTCATTACATATCCCCTTATAACACCTGCATAGGACCTAAGTGTAAGGTGTGATATGGTGATATAATCTTGGGGCGGCTAGGAAAAAATTTCCCGAGTAGTGATTTCTATCAGCTTGAAATTCTCCCTTAGGCGATTCCATTCACACTTCACATGTTGAAGATCATCTTGGGCTTGGTCCAGAGCAAAGCCCAGAGATGCTACCTCATTCCCAAGCTCTGATAAATGGGATTTGTACGGCCCGAGTCTATTGGATGAGGCCATCGACTCTTCTTTCTGTATTAATTAACCAAGATCACTTGTATTTATAAACAATTATTGAAACGTTAAGAGTTTAGTTTCCAATGGTCTTATTGACCAATGGTTATATAACAGTCTAAACCCAACAGTATAACCTTATTAATTAAATAATATAGTTTTGTAGAGCATAAAATGAAATAACACACAAATTTAGGAAACAAAAATTGTTCAAAAGTTCGGGTCGTTACATAAATAGTACCGATGACCAAGAAAAGTTATTTTGTGGAAATTTGAACTTCTTGGAAAAAACATGATTGAGAACGCTTAATATATTAATTATTTTGAGATAATGATGCTTAGATAAAGAGATGATTGGTTTGGATAAAGAAAAATTTATATTATTAACTACCTTAGAGATGATTCTAATGTTTTGGATCATAATATTTGTAAGGTTCATAATTATAACCATTTATGAAATTATTTATGTTAAACTTTGAATGAGGTTTTAGAGGTTACAATTTTACTTCACCATATGATGTAACTTGTGCTAATAAATGAAGTATAAATAGTTCAAGGCACAACTAAAGGATAAGATTGTGTTTATAGAAATGTATATTTACTTATATTATTATAGAATGAAATAATTATTCTAATCTAGGAAAAGGGTATTAAAATAAAAAATTTATCCTATTATCATCATTTTTTATTATATCAATAACATTTTTCACACTTATGGTTTATGGATTTCTGGTAAATCAATTTCTCAAGTACATTTTCTATATCACTCTCCATCGAAACATGATAGTTATATTTTTCTTCCATGCCCATGTTTTCACTAATATTATCCTATTTGAAAGCCAAGTTTTGTGGTAACCTTCACATTTACCTTTCCCCATTATTAAGGTTATGTTTTATTAATCCTATTTACGATCTGGTTTTTTAAAAAATATTATTTTTAAATATCAAACCCTTAATTACCGAGATCAAGTTTGAATTGTGAGGATGCAATTTATTTAAGGTGGGGATAATGTAACACCCCTAGACTTTATAAAAATTTCTTTTAGAATAAATTTAATTTTGTTTCGAGATTTATTTATACACAACACAAATTTTAAATTGTTCTACACAAAACATTGATATTATCTTTCATCACATGTAACACTAATATGTCTTGTATTACACACAATACTGAGTTCCTTTAATATCTTGTGTTACACGCAAGACCCATTCTTACCAAATACTATTAATATTATTATTTAATATAATATTTATGACCTATAATTTAAATTATAGTTTAATAATAGGATTAAATAACTTATGAAAATATATTTCTGAATTCATTGGTTACTAATTAATTAGAAATTAATATAAAAACCAATTGAATATAAAGAGAATGTTTTTATAAAAACTATTTTTATATATCAAATGTGTTTTATCCTAATAAATTGAATTAATTAATATTAGTGAATTATATTTATGAAATTAATATATTATATATTCAATAAAATATTTTTTACATTCATCTAATATATTTTAAAGGCAAAAGATAGGAAGAAATCCATTTTTATGCATAAAAAGCTATATTTCTATAAAGGCGGTTTTGCCGTCTTTTAATGGAACACCTATTTTGAAACTAAATTTTGAAACTTTTATAAATTTTATAAATTTTATTTTTCAAAATAAAATTAATTTTTGAAATATTAATTCCAAAATTAGATTAGGGTGAATTTTTGGAACTTTTCTATGAAATTTCATTTTTTGATGAATATTGAAAAATACTGAATTTTAATTAAACACAGACTTTTCATCTAAATATTTATAATGTTAAATTATATTTTTAATTGGTTTTAAATTATTATTAGATAAATTTATAAATATTAATACAATATAGTTAAATAGAACCAATTTCACTTTGAAATTGGATATAAAAACATTTCAAACTTTTAAACATTTTTACTTTAAAAACACGCTTTCTCATCCCATCTAAGAGACTAATTTTAAATTAATTTATACCAATCATGTGATTGGAATTTATAAAATTGGAATAAATATTTGGAATAATAATATTTTATAATATATAGTAAGGTCAATTTAGTTTTTAACCAAAAATATTAGTGAAAGAATTTAAAATTAATTACAACAATTAAGAGAAAAACTAGTTTAACAAGGGACTGAAACTTAAACTTAAGGACCAAAATGAACTAGAAACATGTAAAAAATTATTTAATGGACATATTCATATCATATCCTATATTTTATATAATTTTTTTCATTATTATATCCACTTAACATGGAAAAAACGGAGGTGTAATTCCCTCTTTCAAAAATTTACAAGAATATCACTCCTCCTCCACTATATAAAGTCACTCACCTCTCCCGCTTATTCACAAATATAAATACCTTTTTATCATAAAAAAACTGAACAAATAATATCCAAAAATACCTTACCTCATCCTAAAATCATAACTTTGGGCATAAATCAAACCAAGAAAGGCTTTTGGTATAAACCAAATGGAGTTACCCGAATAAGAGGCAACGTTCTTCAATGATCACTTTTTTTTATTTATTTCTCCACCCCTTAAATTATTTATATATATATTGATTATATAATAATGTAATTATAATAAATATACTGATATATTTTTATCTTAAGGGCAATACCTACATTTACACACACTTCCATCCAATGGGATATGCGATCACCGTTCGTGTGTATGGCGCACTATCGCCTCACGAACCGATGTTGTTTATTATTATATTACCACCTTTCAAGGTTTTAAATAAGGATGGATTTATAGTTTATATATTATATATATAATATTTATAATTTATTTATTCTTATATAATTTTTATATACCACATAACTTTGTGTTTTCATTTTTTGGAAATATGATAACATCATTTGTGGACGTGTGGACTATCACCACCTCAAAGTGATGTGATTCGTTCACACGCTACATGGAGTGTTTTAAGGATGGTTTTAATAAAAATATGTGATATTTATAACATAAATATTATACTTTAATTATTATATACATATATATATGCATCACTTACTTTTTAAATATCACATGAAAATGGAAGTAGCGTTCATATGTTCGTATGGCCTACCGTCTCTAGGAACAGTGTATTTCATTTACTATATCCAAATTTTATAGATTTTATAAATACATATATAATAAATATATATATATATATATATTATTTAAATCATGGTTTAGATCCTTTATATTATTAAATCATTATCTACATAATAATAGCAAAAATAACAAGTCAAAACATACTCAAAAAACATGACGATTAACACCTGAAACGATGAAAATAATGAAATATTATTAAAAAATGGGTAATAATATATTATAAGAAGGTCATGAATGATATTATAAATATTATAATGGTTATTTTATAATTTAATAACATGATTAAAACCATTATACAATAGGTTAAAGTACGTTCACTCAAAAGGAAATGCAAGGTAAGGGACTTCGTCTCAATTTTCATTCTTTGAGGCATACTTTATTATTGTGCACATAATTTATTATATATGGTGAAAATACTATCACTTTGACATTTAATATCATTATTAATCCATATTTCATTTCATTTTAAGTTTCAACTTGAATTATCTCATTTTATGGGGTTTTATGTTATTGTTACCAAGTAGTAAGGGATTTTGTCTCAATTTACATTCCATTAAGAATTATTTGTTATTATACAAAAATTCACATTAATGTGGTGTATATACTAAGACTTTTTCATTTAATATAATTATTCACTCATACTTCATGGTATTTTAAGTTTCACTTTGAACTATATCGTCCAAGGGGTTTTGACTTGAAAATTACCAAGTGGTAAAAGTTATTCTTTCAATATCACTTTATTTTGTGATTGTTAACATTCTCTTGAAAAAATCACTTTCTTATGACAATTTTTATTTTACATTAAATTTATATTAAATATTAAAATTCTAATGAAATTGATATTATTGTTTCCTAAACCTTATACCATTTTTTCATACAGTGTTTACTTTGACGGTTATTTGACTATTTGGGAAAATATTGATAAATTCATATCTTTTATTCAATATGGATATTTTATAAGGATCGTTTTTTATAAATTAAATAGGTTATTAAACATATGATTAATTCTTTGTACATTCAATATAAGGGTTGGGGATTTTTTAATGCAATCCCCTCGATGAATCGGTAGTTTCATGAGACGAAATCAGTTAGCAACAAACCCTTTGAGTTTGTTTCCAAGTAGAATCAGATGGGTTTTTACCCATGGACTTAAACTATCTTGAAGATATATCTTTATGGTATGGTGGTTCATGTTCCAGATACATTACATCTTATAATTAATCAATTACTTTATTTTAGTTATTATTATCCATGATATTTTCACTATGAAAAAATCAATGGATGCATTTAATTCTCATTTTATTGACTAAAAGACATGTGTGTTCAGTTATTTACCTTTACATATTAATTATTCCTTATATATTTATTTAAATATAATGTTTATTTAGTTATTTACCTTTCCATATTGTTTACTCACTCCCTCTTATTGATTACATGGCATGTGTGTTCAGATATTCTCCTTGCTATAATGATTATACTCATTGATTCATTATTGCTTGCTCTATAATTAACCTTTACTAGTCATTTTATCTCACCTTTATTTTTTTACTTTACCTAGGATTATAATAAGTTTACTAATAAATATATACAAGTATATTCTAGATATAATAAATTTATCCCCAAAAAACTTATGTTGTAATTTGTGAATTCCAAATGTAATGTAATACTCATGTATGTGTCTAGTTTACCGAGACTAATAAACTGATTGAACTGTCAGGATTTGATTCCATTTAATCATGAAAATGTAATAAATTAAGGCATAAGTTATGAGATTTTAGGTTCAAGTTGTTATAATTTTAATCAATTTCATATTGAATTTTTATAATAAAATTTTATATACTTATGAAAATTTTCTCTTCAGAAAACCACTTTTCATCGTGTCTAGGGGTTTAATTTAAAATTAAATTTTGTCATTTATATGAATTGAATTTGGAAAAATGGATTAAAATTTTGGAATTAGAAAAAAACATATTATATAATAATTTAAACTTAATTTTTTGTCAAAATGAATAGTAAAAATAGTAAAAATTAATTACTACAATTAAGGTTAAAATAGGTTTACTAGGGGTTAAACTAACAATATAAGAGGTAAAATGACCTTAAAACTTGTCCAAATCCCATTTTATGGCCATTTTTTGACCTTATATCATCTAATGTTTGATAATGATCCATTTTGGAGCATTGTGGCGCGTTTAAAATGTGGGTACACCATTTTATTTTCAAAAATTCCAAGTGTGTCCACTCACCCACTTATAAAAAGTTACCCCCTCTTTTCTCCACTACACACTTCCAAAATAATTTGTTTTGGAAAATACCTACCTAAATAAATTCCTTAATTCTCTATAAACTTTATATATTCCTATAATTTATTATGAAACCCTCTATGAAGGCTTTAGGTGTAAACCTAAAGGGGTTCTCCGAATAATTGGTATAGTCCTTAACCATGTGTTTTCATTTTATTTCTCCCTATAAGTCCTTAAAATATTATTTAAACATGATTAGACAATGAAATAATTGTCTAAAATATAATTATATTTTATTATGTTAATTTTATGACCTAAATCTACCTCCTCACCCATAAAATGGGAAACGAACCTGTCAATCATGTGTACGGTGGACTACTGCCTAGTGAACAAATGTAATTATTTTTTCATCACCACTTATCAAGGATGGATATAATGATAGATTTAAAATATTTATATGATATTTATGACATAATTATACTTTTTTAATTGTAATATCAAATATACCTTCTTAATCTCTATTCTGTAGAAATACGATAACATCCTCATGTGTATGGTGGAATACTGCCTCACAAAGCGATGTGATTCATTCTTCACTTACTCTTTACATGGAAGGTAATAAGAATATTTTTAATGAAAATATGTGATATATATGACATAAAAATTATTCAATAAATTTAATATATTATTTAACTTTATTTTGTTATATCCTTTGAAAAAATGGAAACAACGTTCATGCATCATATGGCTTACCGTATCGATGAACGGTATAATTCATTTTCTATATCTAACTTTATAGAATTATTATAAATAAATATATAATGAATATATATTTTATTTATATAATTTTTAATATTTTTTATATTATGGGACCATGATCAAAGTAAAATTACCCAAAATACCAGACCAAAACATACATGAAAAACAAAGCAGTTATTACCAAAAATGAGATTTTATTAAGGAATTGTTAATAAATGGGTAATAAAAGATCATAAGTAAATAATATACGGAATGATAAATATTAATATGGTTATTTATTATTTTTATAATAAAATTATATTTATTATACAGGATATTTGATCATGTAGGAAGGAATTCGAGACTTAAGGTATGAGATTTTTTCTCAAATTGTCTTCTTTGGGACATATGTTATGTTATGCACCAATACTCTTTTATGATGTTTATATACTGACCCTTTTACATGTTATATCATGAATTTATTTATTCTAATGATATTTAAATTTTTATTTAAAGTTATTCTTTCATGTTTCTTATGATTCAAAAGTTGCCAAAGCATGTAAGGGATTTTCATCTCACTTCTATTTATATGGGACGCATGCCATATACACCACTTGTTTCTTTTGTGTGATGTATATACTATACTTGAATATATTTTATGATCCCTGTAATGATAATTATGGGATATAAATATCCATCCAATTTTCTTGATTTCATGGGGCTTACAATTCAAAAGATACCAAAGTAGTAAATATTTTTTGTTATAATCTCATTATTTATCAGGATTGTTTAAGATTAAGTTTTTGATGATGAAATATTATGATATATATCTCAAGAAACTCATGAATTTTATTCTCCTCTAGTTATTTCATGAAAATACATTTTTTACTTTCATTTTCCTCTCTTTATTTACTCAATATTAGAAAATAATGTTTTAATGGAAAACCTACTTTACTTCTCTTTTCAATCGAAAATATTTTTCTTCTATATACATGTTTGATGAGAGTGGTTTGTTTCAAACCAAAATTCAATTAAATTATTATTAACCTAATAATTCACTATAGTGGCACACCCTATGGTCGATCACAAGGAGGCCACTAACATGCACTATCTTTCTATTGTCACTATTTAAAATATAACTAATATAAAAATATAATATTAATATAAATGGGGGGAATGAAAATACATAAAATATAAATAAAATATATAATAATGAAATGAAATATATAATGAAGTTAGAAGAGTGAAAGTAGACAGTTTTTCTTAGGAGGTCGTGGTGGTTGATATCATTGTTTAAAAAGAATCTCAATATTCAACTCAATGAGGTGATCAAGACCTATCACACCTCACCTTCTCGTTTGAAATGTCATCACCCTATACCGAGACCTCTGCATACGAGGCAATGCCCTTCCTAATTTCAACTAGGATACCTCTTCACTGACCATCACTACTCATGTCATACTCCACCGTATGCACGACACAAATAGCGAAGGGAAGGAAAATTGATAAACGAGAAGAAGAAATTGGTGGTAGAGAAAATGGGGAGACCGCTCACCGTAATTGATTTAACCACCACCAAAATTATTAGAATTGAATAAAGGGATTATAAATTAAATTAAAATGAACTCAATCAAACCACCATTCCCTCCCTTGATCAAGTGTCGAGGTTAGTTCTCCATTTTTTGTGGATTTGAGAAGGGAATAATGGTGGGAGAATACATAAAATAAAATAAATGGAAGAAAGCAGGTATGAAGAAGAAAGATAAACTGATATATATTAAAAATAAAAATAACTATTACAATAAAAATACTCAACCTTTCCCCCTGAAAATGGTTATCCTTGTAAAAGGGAGAGGATACACATATTTATAGAGAAAATGGGTTGAAGGAATCTCACTCAATTCTGTCCGCCCGAATTTAATGACTTTTAGGACCATTAAATTCCTTAATTGGTACATGGTCTCTTCTTTAAAGTTGTTCCATATCGTCTTCCTCGTCCCTCCACAAAATATCAGCCATATTGGTCCAATTATTCAGGATTTATGGCTGTTTTAGTGCGGCACATTTAATCTGTCTAGGTGATTCTTCGTCTTCCATAACTCCAACTTCCAATGCCATTAAGACCTTGAATCCATCTTATTCATACGTGGACACCTTAATTAAAGATGTTAATTAATTCATCTTAAATCTCCTTGTTAAATTTCAGCTCCAATGGATAGGTATTCTTCGATATAAAAGCTCACCTTTAAAACATTCCAGATCTGCACACAGTTTTCGAGGTCCGGATTGTGAGATGATTTTGGGCCTTCAAATGATTGATTGAGCTAATGATACAGAAGGATTAAATGCGGCCCATGATGTAAGAAAACCTAAAAATAATAATTTAGAAATTTGGTTCTGTTTATAAAATGGTATGGCCAAAATTCATAATACAAATAAAATAGTTAAATCCCAAAATTAAGTCATTTTTGCATTTGAGCTCAAAATTCCACTAAAACCTAAAAATGTGACAATTTACCATAAAATAACATTGTGGTGGGTATTAGAACTATGAAATATAGTATGAAATATGTGAAAATTCTAGATTCATCAGTTTTTTCTAAAAATGATTTAAATAAAGTTTTTAATATTCAATAAATATTGTTTAAATACATTTTTACCCATTTTTTACCATTCAAAAAATTGTTTAAAAGGATTATTCTTTTCATTTTCTGAATGAGTTACTTTTTAATTTTATCAAAAATGTAAAAGGAATAATTTTTTTAATGTGTACGACATGAATGATATTGTATTCCATCATGACCAATCAATGTTTTAAAGATTAATTTATAAGTTTATAAGGATATTTTTAAATAAAATTATTTAAAAAATGTTATCTGAAATTTTAGTTTTTAAAAGGTGATTTTTAAATTGGGAAGGTTTTTTCTCAAGAAAATTTTCAAGTGATCTTTCAAAATCGTTTTCCATCTAAGATGAAATCCTTTGATGTTAATTAAACTTTACTAGGTATATGATCCAATGATACCATTATTATTATTTCTTTGTATGGTTTATGATTATTATTAAAAAAATTTATGAAAATCGTTTCACTTCCATGGTTTATGCTATGATGAAATGATGGAATGTTTACTGAACCCTTTTATTTTTCATGGATTATACTATAATGAAATGTTTATGAAACCCATTTCTTTTCATGGGTTTTGATATAATGAGTATTTTATGAAATTTTGGCATATAGATTTATAGATTATGTGATGTTTGTGACCTATATCTCCCTCTAATTTATTGGTTAAAGTTTTATATCTCATGAAATAATAATGGTAAACAAGTATAAGGGATTTATACACAATGGGAAACAGGCCAATGGGCTCGATCCACAATGTGAAACAAGTAATGAGGCATAATACACTATGTTTGATGGTCTTGGTAGTTAACCTTGACAAATTAAATGGTTTTTATTCCTATGTTGGTGCCAAACTTTTTATGACTTGAGCTTATGGTTCATGAATTATTATGATTTCACACTATTTTGAATCATGTATTTTGGAATGATAATGATTTATTCCATGAATCATGTTTATGATCTATGATATGATGTCCATGAACTTCCTAATTTTTTGTTTATGATCTAATTCCCTTATGATTATCTTATGATTTCATATGATCATAGCATGATATCTCCCATGTTCACCCTTACTGATCATATGAGATCACCCTTTCTTATGTTTCCTTTCCCCATGTTATAAAGAAATGTTTTAATTGACATATGTTTATGAAGAGTAAAAATAGAGAAGATCCTTATGGGATGTGTTAAAGATCATTCATTAAATAAGAAAATTGTGTACCTGGTCCCCAAATAAACTAAACCTTTATGGTCCTCAGGTGTATATTTGTGAAATGTATTGAATATTAATCTAGAAAATTTGATATTTAGGTATAAAAATACTAGGTCATTATAGTTGGTATCAGATAAAGGTTTAGTTAACCTTTGGAAATTAAGATGAGAAAAATTTAGTGAGAACCCTTAGGATGATCCTAAGTATAGGATAACATCCTAAAGTTTTGGTGATGTAGTGATTATGTGGTTTGACTAGAAATACATACCTATCTAGATACTCCAAATGGATGTGGTTATGGCATTGATATACCTAGGGGTAATAAATCATAAAAAGGAGAGTTGATCTTGACTCGATCCTTACCAGGTATATGAAAATGGGTCTTACTGCACACCTGGTTTGATAGTCTTGGGGGATATGCTTTGGCTAATTCACATTTTATTTATAAACCATCAGAAAGGACTTGAATAGATTATGATAATGAATGAAATAAGTTAAACCTAAGGTGTTGTAGATTTAAAATAATGTATCTTGATTTAGACAACCTATAAATGATTCTTCATAACTATGTGTTTTTCTACTTTGATTATTGTTTCTCACAATATGATTTCTGGTATCAATTAATGGATGGAACCCAAAGGAACCATGATAATGATAAATTTGATGGATAATGTAATGATTTTCCACCTGAGAAATCAAATTCTATGGGATCTATGATGAAGAAATATGTTTTTATGCTCACATAAATTTCTCAAGTCATTAATCATGCTGATCTTTGAAATGATCAAATGAGGGAACAACATTCTATTGAATCCTTCATAAGATAGAATCCAATATCTTTTAATGGGTCTTCTGGTCCACTAATGGAAGAGTGATGGATCAACACCATTGATAAGATATATTTTTTTCTCTAGTGCTCAGAACATGAAAAGGTTTTCCTAGATATTTATCATTTGTAAGGTGAAGTGAATCAATGGTGGAACCTTATTAAGAATGTGAGGCAAGAGGAAGAAAATTACTCTATGGAATGGGATCAGTTTAAGAGGATATTTCTCAGTAAGTACTTCCCTTTTATTCTATATACAATGATGGAGAAGTAATTCCTTGATCTTAAGAAAAGGGATGATGAATCTATTGGTTTATATGAGGCTAATTTTACAAGGCTTTCAATGTATCCATCTGGTTTAATCATTATCCCTAAAAATAAAATTTATCGATTATTTTGGTGGATTAAAACCAATTATCTGAAAGGAATTATCCATAAGAGACTTTATTAGCTATGAAGAATTTTTTAGATGTTCACTTAAGGTAGAAATAGAAATTATAGATCCTCACTATTCCTATGGTTTCGATAAGAAAAGGAAGACCGGGCCTTGTGAAAGATGAAATAAATCACGGGGTGGAAAGAAATTCCATCCATCTATATACCAAAAAAATTGGAAAAATATCAAGGGAATTTTTTTAATATAATTAGGAGGTTATTTAACTGTGGAAAGGTGGGTCATAAATCCCATTAATGTTGAAATGATATGAATGGTCTAGTTAATACAATAGATGAGAAGAGGACATGAGATAATGCACCACCCACTCTCCAATTCTTAAAATGAAAGTATTTTGGGCATTATTCCAACAAGTTCATGGATTATAAGGTTTTTTATGATCAGCATTAATAACCTCCTATCCCCAAATATAAATGGAAATCTCATGCAATTACGACTACCAAATTGGGTTATGAGAATGAAGTGGTGAAAGGTGAACTTATCATCCAATATAAAATGTATAATGTATTATTTTATTCTCGATATACCCACTTTTTTATATACAATTAATTTTTAGAGGGTATTGAATTACCAGATAAATGATTATATTTTGAGTTAGAAGTAAAACCCCCTAATTATACAATGGTCACATCACAAGTCTAAAGTTCTTCTATGATTGAAGTTTATGGGAATATGATTCCTAAAAATATTGTTATTATTCATTTAGATGAATTTTATGTGATTATATGAATTGATTGGATTTCTATATAAGGAGACCATATCAATTTTTGAGGAAGGAAATTCATATTTTGTGTTCCAAATGAACCCATTCTCATCTATTGGTATGAGGATAAATGAAAACTTACAATGAGAATTAATTTAACCTTTTGGGTCTTAATTAATATCCACAAAGGATGTTAATCTCATATGGTTAGGGAGAAACTTAAAATCAAATACATTCCTATTGTTTTAGAGCTTTTTTATCTCTTTCTAGAAGTTTTTCCTAGTCTTCCACAAAATTGTGAAGTTGAATTCTCAATAGAAATCATACCTAGCGTTGCATCTATTTCGAATAATCCATATATAATGTCCCCAATTGAGTTGAAATAATTGAAGAAGAAACTCCAAGAGAATATTTATGAAGTATTTATACACCCTAGTGTGTCACTGTGGGGTTCACCTATTTTATTTTTTAGTAAGAAAGATGGATCAATCTGACACTACATTGATTATCAAAAGCTAAAAAAGATCACAATCAAGAGCATGTATCATCTACCCCATATTTATGACTTATTTGATCAACTATGTGGATCTCAATAGTTTTACAAGATTTACCTTCATTCTATATATCATTAATTAAGGGTCAAGAAGGAGGATATATCCGAGATAGTATTTTGTTCAAGGTATAGACACTATGAGTATATAGTGATTCCATTCAGTCTAACTAACTCCCTCTCTATCTTCATGGATTTAATGAATAGAGTATTTATAGATTACATTGATTAGTTTGTGGTAGTATTTATAGATGATATTCTTAGATATTCAAAGAGTAACAAAGATCATGAAGATCACTTGAGAATTGTACTGAAGTCCCTAAGGAAGGAGAAACTGTATGAAAAAATTAATAAGTGTGAATTTGGGCTACAAAAGGTTTCATTTTTGGTTCATATAATCTCAATAGAGGGTATATTGGTGGATCCATCAAAGATGGAGGCTATTGAGTGTTTTCCTAGACCAACCATGGTAACTGAGATTCAAAGTTTTCTTGGATTGGATAGATATTATAGATGGTTTGTGGAGAATTTATCATTTTTATCTAATCCAATCACCAAGTTAACTAGGAAGGGAGAAAAGTTCCTCAAGATGGATGAATGTGAGGAAAATATAAAGGAAATAAAGAGAAGATTAGTCAGTGTACATGTGCTTAAATTACCCTGTAGTAGAGAGAGATTTGTAATCTATAGTGATGTATCCAATAAGGGATTGGGATGTGCTCTTATGCAGAATAAAATGGTTATAGCTTATGCCTCATGAAAAATGAAGGTTAATGATAAAAATTAACCAACTCATGATTTAGAGTTAATTTCGTTAGTTTTTGAATTAAAGATATGGAGGCATTATATTTACAAAGAAAAGTGTAATATATATATATATATTGATCACAAAATTTTAAAGTATATTTTCATAAAAAAGGATTTGAATATTCACCATAGAATATGGTTAGATATTATTAAAGATTATGATCTCTCAATACATTATCACCCTGGGAGCATGAAAAAGGTTGCAGATTCTTTGAGTTAAAAGGATCATGTTAGATTATCTATGATAAGGATCATAAAAGATCCAATATTTATAGATTTGAAAAGGATGGATTTGGAAATCCTGAAGAAAGGGGAGAAATATTACCTTTATCAAATAAGTGTTCAACCATTTATCCAAGTGAAAATTAAAGAAATATAGAAGGATTATGTGGATCTATAAAATAAGGTGAGAAATTTTCCTAATCTTAACCTTGATTATAATTTATTGATTAAGTTCAAGAACCATGTATGTGTTCTGTCCATACTAGATTTGAAGAAGGGTCATTTAGAATAGGCTCATATTTCTTCTTTCTCTATTAATCCTAGAAGAATTAAGATATATAGAGATTTGAAACAGTATTTAAGGTGGGATGGAATAAAGAGATATATTTCAAAGTTTTTATCTTGTTTCTTGGTCTGTAATCAATTTAAGACTAACTGAAAAAAGTCTAAGGGAATGTTATAACCATTACTCATACCAGAATTGAAATGGGAAAACATCACCATGTATTTTGTCTTTGGACTCCCCAAAACATCTAAAGGGAACAATGTTATATGGGTTTTAGTTTATCACCTTACAAATTCATCACACTTCATTGCTATTAGAGAATATTTATCTCTGGATCATCTTACCAAGATATACATTAAGGAAGTGGTAAGGTTGAGTGGAGTAGTACATTATATTATGTCTGATCAGGATCTAAGGTTTACCTAAAAGTTTGGTGAAGTCTTCAGTAGGTGCTGGATATGGATTTTAATTTAATCACTATATATCATCCTTAGACAGATGGTCAGTCTAAGAGAATAATTCAAATCCTAGAGGATATGTTGAGATCTTTTTATATAGATTTAAAAGGTGTATGGGATCAACACCTTCCTATAATTGAGTTTTCTTACAACAATATATTTCACTAGATCATTTATATGGCTCTTTATGAATCCCTCTAATAAATATGTGTATAACTCCAACGTGTTTGGATGAAGTTAGAGAAATAAATATATTGGGACTAGAGCTAGAAAAAGAAAAGGCATAGAAGGTTAGAGTTATTCAGCAACACATAAGGGAGGAAAAAATTTGATAAAAAATTTATGATTATAATCATTAGTGTGATCTCGAATTTCATTTTTGTGATAATTTTTTTCTAATAATTTCTTCATGGAAGATGGTAATGAGATTTGGAAAGAAGGTAAAACTAAGACCTAGGTATATCAGTCCCTTTGAAATTATTATTTGTATCAAGACTATAGCCCTAGTTATATCAGAACCTTTAGAGAATTATATTTCTTATGAGGAAAAATAGGTGTAGATTTTGGATAATACATAAAAAGTTATATGAAATAATTCAATTCACCTGGTCATTTTTTTGTGGTGAAACCACTAGCTTGAGGAAGTTATGTGGGAATCTGAGGATGTAATGAGGTAGAAGTTTCCCTAGTTTTTCATACCAATATGATGGGATTTTGAGAAATAAATACATTTTAATGGGGTTATAATGTATCACACAAATTTTTTATGAAAAAAAACTCAAATAAATTTAATTTCATTGTTATCTTTCATTACACGCAACAACGAGTTTTAACGAACTGTGATATGGTATTAATATTATTATTTAAACATAACCATTATATCCTAGATATTAAATTTAGAGGAATAAATAGGAATAAACAAATTTTAAATATTAAGTATAATATTTTTATATAAAGAAAACATATTGATAAAAAAGTACTTAATTTTTATGAAAGTCCTTATATGTTTCAAAAATACTAGTTTTCAAAAAATGTTTTTATTTCTTTTTGTGAAAAAATAATAAATGTAATTTTTGATAATTTTGGAAAATTTATTTGAATAAATAAACTTAATCTTTTAAATCTATAGTTCCAAATTATCTTTGAGTGAATTTTTTATAATTTTCTGAAAAGATTAATTTTTCAATGAATAGTAAAAAATACTGCTTTTTTTTAAAACTGCCTTTTTGTTTAAAGAATTTACAAGATGATTTTATTGTAAATATGGTTTTAAAAGTAAAATTAGTTCAATTATATGTTTTTTATCCCAATTTAGTTCATTGTAATCAATTTAATATTTAATTTTTATATTAAAACTTTATATACTTATGAAAAGTTTCTCTTTGGAAAACTGCTTTTTCATTGCATATGCGGGTTTAATTTTAAATTAAACTTTTACACTTATGTGAATGGAATTTTGAAAAATAGATCACATATTTTTAATTATAATAATTAATATTATATAATAATTTCAACTTAATTTTTTGTCAAATGAATAGTAAAAAATTATTATCGTGGTTAAGGTTAAAACAAGTTTATCGGGGGTTAAACTAAAAATATAAGGGGTAAAATTACCTATAAACTTGTAAAAACCCAATTTTATGGAAATATTTAGACCTTATATCATATAATTTTCTATAATTATTCATTTTTTATCCTTTTTGGAATGTTTAAAATGTGGGTACATCTTTTTCTTTTCAAAGATTCCAAGTGTTTCCTCTCCCCTGCTTATAAAAGGCCACCCCTTATCCACTCCTATTCACACATAAAAATCCTTTGGTTTGGAAAATAACTATAAAAATATATTCCTTACTTAAATATACACTTCCTAGAGTAATTTATTTGATTATTAAAACCTTTTAAAAAGGTTTTAGGTGTAAACCTAAAGGGGTTCTCCGAAGTAGAAGTATAGTCCTTAACCATGCATTTTCATTTTATTTCTTACTATAAATCCTTAAAATTTTCTTCAAACATGCTGATATAATAACATAATTATATCCTATATACTAAGATTTTATTATTTTATATTAATTACCTACATATATCTCCTCTTCCATCAAATGGGAAATGAAACTATTGATCATGTGTACGGTAGACTACCGTCTCACAAACCGATGTAATTTCTTTTTCATCACCACCTATCACAGATTGATATAATGATGTATTTAACATAATTATATGATATTTATGATATAATTATATTTTTATAATTATAATATCACATATACCTTCTTACTTTCCATTCTGAATGAATACGATGACATCGCTCATGTGTAAGACGGACTACTGCCTCGCGAAGCGATGTGATTCGTTCTTCACTTAGGTTTTACATAGAAGGTGATATAGATAGGTTTAATGATAAGTGAATTTCATGCATACATTTTAGAGTATTTTATGTATTTATTTTTGTAATTAATTGGTTAATTTTTACAATTTTGTAACGTATTGACTTATTTTATGATTTTTGGTAGGAAACAATGAATATTTGAAGAATGGACAAAAAGGGACAAAAATTAGAGAAAAAAGACTCATCGTGTCATGAGAAAAGTGAAGCGATGTGAAAATAGATTTTTGAGGAAGTTTGAAGCTGGAAAAACTAGAGTAGAACAATTACACATCGTATAACAAGATTACACGTCGTGACTTCATCAAATAAAACTTCCCCCACTAGGACAAGTCATGAAGAGGTTACATGCTGTGAAATGCAATTACACATCATGAGTCCTGATTACACATCGTAAAAGGATTCAAAGTTCCAAATCTACAAACAAGATTCATAAAGATTCAAAAATCACGAATTTGACCTTGGATTAGGATTACACAATGTGTAAACATGTTAGACATCGTGAAATGTGTTAGGAAGATCCCAACCAGAGCCTATAAATAGGGGAGTTGCCTACTACAATGATATTCATTCTGGATGGAGCCTTGAAAAGGGACACATATGGAGACATTCCCACCTGCAAATTTTCCACTTTTCTATAGGATTTTCTTTATTTATTTTCTACACCCGCTCATGGTTAGCATGAGAAGGTGATTTCTTTGTGCCGAGGCATGTGTGATGAAATGGGATTGAATTCATGAGGTATTTTATATTTAATTTTAATTCATGTTGGGATTTTATATTGATTATTCATTTATATCTCTTTCCTAGTTTCTTCTTGCACGACCATTGTGAGTGGGGTTAGGGGTATAATTTATTTATTTATTTGAGAATTACCATTGCCTAAGTGGATTGAATACATTTTATTAATGTGATATCTTGGGTTTAGACTTCCACCATAACCATTAGGTTTGTCCTTACCCTATGTTTAAATAAGGTTTCAGGTTATCCATTCATTGCAATCCGAAGTAAATGATGATGAGAAAATGAGAACTTTAGATGGAGAGAGTTTATCATAACCATTGGAATCACTAGGACCTAATTATAATGACTACATAATTGTTAATTAATTATTTCATACCTTATCATTCCATGAACCTAGATTCATTGCTTCTCAGTACCCGTTTTATATTTTCTTCTCCCACCTTCTCCACCAAATACAATTATCAATAGTTTAAATTTATTTTATAAAAATAAAAATTAGTTTAGATTTATTTTATTTTATTAATATTTTCTCCAATATTATATCTATGGGTTTGACATCGGACTTGAAATTCCTATATTACTCTGTAGTTTAGCGGTTTATTTGTTTCGTGTTTTAAATTTCTAAATTTGGTAACCCAGTGTGAATTAATAACGTCCGTAGAGATATCATTTAATTAAAATATGTGATATATATGATATTAAAATTATTCTTTAATGGTAATATATTATTTACCTCTATTTTTCTCATCTATTGATAAAATGGAAACAAAATTCATGCATACATACGGCCTACCATCTCCATGAACAATGCAATTTATTTTCTATATATAACTTTATTAGATTACTATAAATACATATATAATGAATAGATATTTTATTTATATCATTTTTAACATTATAGATATTATTTAACCATGATAAAAGTAAAAATGATCAAAAATACCAAACCAAATATTACATGAAAAACAAAGCAGTTATTACCTGAAACGTGATTTTAATAAAGAATTGTTAATAAATGGGTAATAAAAAGTTATAAGTAAATAATATATGGAATGATACATATTATTTTTTTTAATATATTTATAATGAAATTATATTTATTATACAGTATATTCTAACTTGTAAGAAGGAATTTGAGACTTAAGGTGATGTGTTTTCTCTCAAATTGTCTTCATTGGGACATATGTTATGTTATGCACCTATCTTATTTTATGAGGTGTATATAAAATCCATTTGACATGTTATATAATGAATTTATTTATTCTTATGGTATTTAAAGTATCATTTAAATTTATTCTTTCATGGGGCTTATGATTAAAAAGTTACGAAATCATGTAAGGGGATTTTTTGTCACTTCTATTTAAGTGAAACGCATGCCTTATACACCACTTATTTCTTTTATGTGGTATATATACTGACCATGAATGTTATTCATGATTCTTATCATGATAATTATTGGATATACATATCCATATAATTTTCTTTCTTTCATGGGTCTTATTATTAAAATGATACCAAAGTGGTGAAGTTTTTATGTTACAATCTCATTATTTATCAGGATTTTTTATGATTAAGTTTTCAATGATGAAATATTGTGATATATCTCTCAATAAACACATAAATTTTCTTATTATTTGTTTATTTATTTAAAATTAATGTTTTACTTTCATTTTTCTATCTTTATTTACTCAATAGTCTAAAAGAATTCTTTAAAGTAAAAATGACTAAACTTCTCTCTTCAGTCAAAAATTATTTTCTTCCATGTCCATGTTTTCTAAAAATGTTTCAAAGAAAGTTTTTAATAATATATATATATATATATATTGAATATATTTTTTACCCATGTTTTAATCTTTACAAAATGTTTTAAAATTAATCTTCTTGTCATTTTCTGAATGAGGTACTTTTGACTTTTACTAAAAATGTGAAAGGTGTCTTTATTTTAATGTGTACAGCATGAATGGTATTTTCTTCCATCATGACCACTCAATGTTTTAAAGTTTAATTTATATGTTTCCAAGGATATTTTAAAATAAAAATATTTCCCCCATTTTATGTGAAATTATTTTTTTTTAAGTTGGTTTTCAAATTGGGAAGGTTATTTCCCTCAAGAAATGTTCCAAGTGATCTTTCAAAATCATTTTCCATCTAAAATGAAATCCTTTGATGTTACTTAATCTTTACTGGGGATATGATCCAATTATGCCATTATTATTATTTATCTATATGGTTTATTATTTTGATAATAATATGTTTATGAAACCCATTTCATTTCTACAGGTTATGCTATGATGAAATGATGGGATATTTATTGAACTAGTTTCTTTTCTACGAGTTATGCTATAATTAAATGTTTATGAAACCCATTTATTTTCATGGGTTCTAATATGATGAATATTTTATGATCTTTTGGACAAAAAATTATGGATTATGTGATATTTTGTACCTATATATATTTTAAAATCATTGGGTAAATATTTATATCTCATGACATAATAATGGGAAACAAGTTGACAGGCTTGATCTATAATGGGAAACATGCCAATGGGATTGATCCACAATGGGAAATAGGTGATGAGTCATGATCCACTATGTTTGATATTATTTTCAGTTAACCTTGATAAATTAAATAGTTTCTATGTCGATGTTGGTGCCAAACTTTTATTACATGAGATTATGGTTCATGAATTATGATGATTTCACACTCTTATGAATCATGTCTTTTGGAATGATAATTCTTTATGCTATGACTCGTTTTTTATGATCTATGATGGGTTACATGTGAAATTTTTAAGTTATGTTCATGATCTCATCCCCTTATTCTTATCTTATGCTTTCATATTATTATAGCATGATATCACCCATTTTCAACCTTATTGAGCATCTGAGATCACCCTTTCTTATGTTTTCTTTACCTAGGTTATGAAGAAAGGTTTTAAGAATGGTATGTTTATAAAAAGTGAAAAATGGTAAGATACTTATGGGATATGTTTAATATATTTCATTAAAAAAGAATATTGTGTACCTAGTCTCCAAATACATTAAACAATTATGATCCTCGGGTGTGTATTTGTGAAATTTATTGAATATTCATCTAAAATGATATGATATTTATGTATGAAAAGTCTACGTCATTATAAATTTTGTGCTTAAACACTTAACATATGAATCCACCAATTATTTTTATCTCTGAAGAAGCTACTATTCCTATAAAACCCCTCACTCAACATGAGGCATTGATTTTAAATCTAGGGTCATGCCTAATGTCACTAAGATCTCTTGCCCACCCTTTATATCCAACATAACAAAAGATTCCAAATGAGACTCATGGAAAATTTCCACATTCACATCCAAGTAATCTCCCAAGGTAACTCAAAAACTACCCCCAAACCAGGGTTTTTTATAACAATATTTTTATAAAGTGTTATTTATCTTATTTCATTAGTTTACATTAATAATTATGGATGACCATTAAGCCACAACACCAAAAACAATTATTATTAAAGTAGGTTGGTACTAAACCAAACATTTATTCATCAATTATTTAGTCATACACATAGAGTGGAATCGTCCTAGATGATTCATATTAAGTAATTTAGGTCACTGAATCTGACTAAGTAGAATTCCATTAATAATCTGTATGGGAAAACACCATTTATATTATTTTTGAAACTTTAAAAAATAGAATACATTTAATATATACATATATATATATTCCTAAGGGGTTAATTACTAAGTAATGTAAAGATAATTTCATCCTATGAGGTTTAATTCATTCCAACCTAGGTTTAATTGTATAGGATTCCATTCACAAGTTGTATAGGTAAATGATCTATAAATTTTGATTGGAATCCCATTTAAGTGTAACCCATCAGTAGATAATTTATTAAGGATTTTAATCCACACCCATAAGGGTTTTATTATATAAAGAAATATACTGGTAAGATCGGCCTACAAGGGTCAAATTGAGAATATAAGGATTCAGTTATACGGATTTACATTCCCAAGTTATAAAAGAAACACTATATAAGTTTCAATTGGCACACTATTTAACAAACATTCATCATTAATCACTTTGATTTATTAAAAATAAAATCCAATTACTTTAACATTTTAAATATTCACATCATAGTTAATCATTAACAATTTTAAGACTATTTCATTTATTTAATTTATTTTAGGTTGGTTAAATAGAATGTCACCATCAAGATCTATAGAAAAATGTTTTTTTAAGTTAACCCAAACACTATATTTAACCAACCATATTTCATAGCTATAAATGAGGTAAGAAATCACTCAATCAAGGAATACAATCATAAAAAATAAAGTATTTTAATAGAATGTGAATCCTATGTGCCTAAAATGGTTCATGAACAAACACCCTCATATCATTCTGACCCATGAGTAGAAATCACATAAATTGGTAACCCCATAATCAACTGAATCACTAGAGGTTAAATAAAATCCATGAAATAATTGAATTCAAGAACAGCAAGCCCCATCCCTGGAAACTTGGTCTTTCCCCCATGCACGGGTTTTCTATTCCCTTACATGTTCTATTTACCAAATTTTGAAATATTTCTAGTCTCTTATATACCAACCCAAAATAGTAATATAATGGAAAAAAGTATCTCTAATTACACTTTTTCATATCCCCATCCTAGTTCACTCATAAGTAACCAAATTAGATGTTCATACAGCCTCAAGTATGATTACCCATACACCATATGGTTTTTACTAGTAGAAAAGTTCTAATGGTGGTACGGTGGGGAGACTATACCCACTAGATCATTATTAAATACAAAAGAAATAAATGAGATGATAAAAAATGGATAATAAAAAGATGACATCTTGAAAAGTTCCAAAAAAATAAAACCAAGAAAGAACATATGATGCTACAAGTACAAGTAAGTTAATACATACTATAGGTGATACAAATATAATAGGGATAGGTGAAAATAAATAAGAAAAGAGGTTGATTGAACTCTTATTAGAAGTCTAAGTACATGCTCGGTCCACAGCTCCCATGATAGGTCCTAGCCCCAAATAATAACAGAAAAGTGGAACCGACCAAGTCTTGTCATATAACCAAGAGTTCTACTCGAGTACCAAGCGGAGGTATGAATAGGGTGTGAGTAAAACTAAGTAGGCCACCACCAATGGAATCTAATTAATTTCCATTATGTGAGTATAAAACATATAGTATGTGGAATATATATATATATAAGGTAAATAGTAAAATTAGTAACAATACATCAATAATGGGACCTTGGGTGGTGCTCGACCGATCCTACCTACTTCTTCCTAAACTAATTATCTCTAAACAAGTACACTTGTGGTATTCATAGGAACAATAGAATTAATCCCTCACATCCAAGAATGGGTATCATAGGTGAAACTATAGAGTGGTTTCAATAATTACCACATAACATAACCTTGTAAATCTAAGGAAATCCCAAAGTATTAAATGTGTGGAACTGGTGAGTTTTTCTATAGTGATCAATACATGTGTTTAGCTCTAGAGTAAAATCCAAGGGATGAACCCTTATCATTCTAATTTCTAAAGGTGTGTCTAACTGAACCTGAATATCAAGTCATTGGTAATTTTAGGAAAAGGCTGGACTAGGATCCAATGAAATAATCCAAGGAATTCTAGGTTTTAGGACCTCAAGATGAATTCGGTAACTCATCCCAATAATTCCTAATCTTCTAGAGTTTCCAAGTGAAGCCACAATGTAAGTCCAAGGAATTTATGAATATAATATATTGACTAGATCCATGGTGGTGATCCATGACATTCACATCAACGAATCATATAGAATCCATTGGTTATGTTCTTGTCATTCAAATCTGGAATCAAAGGCTTGCCCGTGGAATTTCTTACCTTTAATTAATAAATATTTCCATCATATAAAATAAGGATTATGAGCATAAGGTCCCTCTAAATAGGAGGGGAGATTAATTAAGGAAAACATGTGGCATGGATCAAGTAATTTCATTTGAATTAAACCTCATTACTTCAATTATTCTTTATCTCATTACATTCCCTATTATCATTTCATTATTATATTATTTAATTAAATTCATCACACTACACCAAAACCATTACCTTAATTTTTTTACTTCAAGGAATCTCAATGCAATAAAATCCCTTAGGTGGTGCTAGATTTACCTAAGGTCATATATTAATAAAATATAACCATAGAATTTAAATACAAGGTCAATGTTGGATGTTGGTGCAATGTACTACCAATATGTATTATGAAACAAAAAAACTTTAAGGGAAATAACTTAGGATTCCTACCTTAATAATGAAGCTTTCATTTAACTTTATCCTAAAAACTCATTGCTCGAGCCCATCCATGACCAATGACCAATTCCCAAACCACCCTCAACCCTATCTCACATCCAAGTGACCAACATTGATTAATTAAAATAAAATTATAATTAATTAAAAACTTTAAACTAAATAACCAAAACAAACCACTTAGGTATAAATGGAAGAACACTCACCGGGTTCCATCAACACATCAAAACTGAGTCTGATGACCCACTGATAGTCCATACTATGATCCCTAAACTACCTTCGGCCAAATTTCTAACAAATAGAACTTAAATTAAAAGTGATGGTATTTAAATTAAGAAAAACCCCTTTAAAAACTCACCCATATACATACCGTCAACAAAAAGATAGTTGACAGTGTTCATACATCATCTTAGGACACCCTTAGGACAAGACACATGAATTTCCCCCATCAAATCATGATTATTCCACCAATATCTAGTGTAATATTCACTTAAACCATATTTTGAACAACAAAGAAGTTATAAAATGCATAGGGGGAAGGAAACATAGTCATAGCCTTGTCATACTCTCTTGATCACGAGCAATGATGGATGAAACAACCAAGAAACAATGGATTTTAACCTTATAGGAAGATGACAATAAGGAGGTGTGTGGGAGGCTAATAGGTGTGAATGGGGAAAGAAAATAGGGGTTTGGGTTAAAATCTTGTAAGGTAAAAGTTGTGAAATATTAATTTTTAAGGGGCACACAGTTTGGTCGCATAGTTTTCCAATCCATGCATTAAGTATTCATCCCACACTACCTCAAGACACCCTCCCTTCTCATGGTTAGGTGTGTGATTTAGAAAACCATGTACCAACCATGAGATCAATACTATAGTTTCTTGTATACCTCTACATGTTTATCTGGGACCCTACTCATAGTTAAATAAAATGTTTCCCCTTCCTTGGCTACCTCACAAGGTTGGGGAATAGTTATTATTAATTATGTTCTAACCATGTGTACTAATTTGAAACTTTCAAAAACCTGATCAGTGTGACTGAGGCTCCTAAGGCTTATCTAGGAACCTAAAACACCTCTCGAGAACCAATCCATATCCAAAAAAAATACTTTAAGGTGTCCAGTATTTTGAAATTTGATTTTTAATGTGACACTCCAAGCTTCCACGGTACGTTTCCCTTGGATTAATGCAATGCGGTGCATTGTACGCAACTTCGAGATTCAAACACACCACAACCAATCAAACTAGCCGTTATGAATAGTAATACATACTTTTTGGAAATTTTATAAATTTTATCTTTCGAAATGGACTTCATTTTTAGATTCTTAATATCAAAATTATCTTAGGGTGAAATTTTGATACTTTTCGGATAACTTTCATATTTTGATGAATAGTGAAAATTACTAAATTTTAATTAAAAACAACTTTTTTAATCGAAATAATTAATAGTGACAAATTATTAATTTGAGTGGTTTTAAAGTATATTTAGAATATTTTTTTACCATTTAATACAATGTTGGTAATTGGATGTAATTTCACATTTAAACCAGACATAAACAAATGTCAATCTTTTGATAGTTATTATCTCTTAAAAACACGCTATTTGTTTTGACGACGGGAATTAATTTTTAAATTAATTAATGCAATTGATATGTTTTGAATTTGTTAAAATAGAAATAATTTTTAAATTCATAATATCAAATATATCTTAGGCCAAATTTTTGGTATTTTTCTGGAAACTTTCATTTTTTGATGAATAGTGAAACCACTAAGTGGTAGTTAAAAAACTGAATTTTTCATAGAACTTAATTTTACCACTTCTGTGAGTGGAATTTCGAAAATCCGAGACACATGGTTAATATCAAGGAGTAAAATGTGGTTTAATGAGATGAAAATAATTTTTTGTGAATAGTAACTTTTTACTTTTATTTACCATGGTTAAAAGTAAATAGGGTAATTAAGGGTACAAATGATATTAATATTACCCTAAAACATGTCCTAATTCTATTGGACAAGTTTATCTCTATCAAAAAAAACCTTAGGAATAAAATATTATCATTTATGTCCACTTGGATTAGATTAGGACATTTATTATTATTTAATTCAAAGAAGAGTTAAAAGAGTTAAAATCAAAGTTTATTTACTAAAACATTTTTAATATAGGGTTATACATAATATAAATTCGATTGTAAATATTCATTAGAAGTCTAAAAAGATTTCCTACATAATGGTATTTTATATATAATTTTTAGTCATTAAATAATTTAATTTATTTATGACACAATTGTGATGCAGTAATTACCTAATTAATGAAATATTAAAATAATTGGTATTATAAATATCAAAATAAATGTAATTTGAGACTTTTTATGAATTACACTAATTTTTTATGTTAATATGACATATTAGGATTGATTATATAAATTTTTTTCTAAGTAATAATGCTGTTATGAATTTATAAAAAACAAAATACCCAATAGTGTAAAAATTGACATAAAAGAGTTTTTTAAAACAAATATTATATTATTAATTTATATTCAATTACTAAAAATCTAAGTTTCGGCCAAGAGACTTATATCACGATATGTGTATCATTAATGGACTACTTGGGGGTCTATTGGATGTATATAGTAATTTTATTAACCATATAATATAAAAATACAAAGAGACATTATAAAAGTGAAACTAATTAACTAAGAGTTAATACTTAAAGATAAGGTTAATATGATGACCCAAACCTGTCTAAATTCTATTGGTTGAGTAGTTTTCAACCCATCCCCACCTTAACCTTTAAATAATACACTTTGGAGCCATTAGAAACCGAATATGAATTTATTATAAAATAATATTTTTGGCTTTTCCAAAGGTGCCCCTCACCCCTCTTATAAAAGGGAACTCACCCTTATCACTAATTCACACATTAAAAGCCTTTTAACTCGTCCAAACCCTTCCCAAATACTCTCTAAACTTCCCTCACTACAACCTGGAGGACTTAGTTTGATCATAAAGCCAACCTAAGGAGCCCTTTTGATCAAATCAAAAGGAAGAACCTGAAGAAGAGGTAATGTTTTCACCACCCTCTTCCAAGTTCCTTTCTTCTTCAACTTCTTATTTCTTTGTTATTTATATTCTAAAATAATAACTCCAGTATCTTCTATATACTGTGATGTTATTATAAATATGGTACAACCATATTCAGTATTCTATTCATCCTTTGAATGGCATGTCACCATACGTGCGTACGTACGGCTTACCGTCTCCACATCGTGGTGTAATTGTCATTCAATAAATTATTATTTGGATGGGTATAATAATGATGTGTAATTCATGTAAATAATAAATATAACATGATAATTATTCTGTCTATATGATATATCATCCAATTATATATTATTTTAACATCAAAAGAATGATATTGTCGCTCGTGCGTACGTACGGACTACCGTCTCCACGAATGCGATGAGATTCATTCTCCATCGTATCCATTAAAGTATAATTCTCATTTAAAGTTTAATAATAATGTTTAAGGACTTAATATCATTATGGATATGAATAAGATACAACCTATCCATAACAAATAGGGCTTACATAATAAAACATATAAAAGAAAATGAGTAAGTTAACACCCGAAACGACAATAATATTAAGATATTATTAACAAAGCAATGTTAAAAGATCATATATGATATCATATTAATTTATATGATTCTTGTATAATTTAATAACAATTATTTCACCATTATACAGGAGGTTAACCTACCCCCAACCAAGGAAAATTACAAGGTAAGGGGTTTCTTATCTCACTTTTAATTCCATGAGAATTCCATTGTTCACCACTTATTTATTACATGTGGTGTGTGTACTTCCCATGTTTGTATTCATTGTGTAATATAATTTAATTAATGTATATTTACATCATCATTGTATGATACTTCTTTCATGGGTGTATTTTTTGTATGTTACCAAATCAATAAGGGAATTTGAAATTTCAATTTCCACTCATTCGGCTTTATGCATACTTCATTGATTATTTTTCTCCAAGATTATGTGTAGAATCACTATTCATTTGATTATGTCATAATTTCCACTCCCCTTTCTGTGGATATACTTTTTATACACATAATCACTCCATTGATAAATTCTCAAGTCATCGGTATGAACTTGATAAGATTATTTTTTACTCAATCTCGATTTTTTGAGATAAACATCCAATTCATTGGTGTTGTTTTTACAAGAATATGTGTGAATGACCTTTGACTATTTTACACTTAATATACAACCATATTTAGTGTATTTATATTTGTCACACATAATTATGTCGTTGATTTATCCTTAACCTAAGGACGTATCCTTTATGATATATTTCATCTCAATTTACATTCCATTTAGACATCTTTGTTGTTATACACCAAATCACTTTTATGTGGTGTATATAATGTACTTTGACATAGTATATCATGAATCCCTTTATTCTCATGATATTACAAAGTTTTTATTACCTCAATTATTTGTATTCAAGTGTCTCTCTTTTGGTCAGAAACTCTAACTAAAATACCATTTTTAAATGTTTTAAAGACTTATTCCTCTAAATCTTGCTCATTAATGTCCATGTTTTAAAAATGGTTTTAAGGATTTATTTATATGGACATTAAAGTTTTAAAATTAAAACTCCTTTTAAAAGTTTAAAAGTGGTATGGGACACTTTGATTCAAAAATCTATTTTTAAATGGCTTCTTGACAAATAGTGTGACTTCTAAATGATTTCAAGAAAAAGGGAGACATTTCATTCTAATTGTTTTGATGATTATTTTCATCTATGTCAATATCCTTCATCATTCTCGATTGACGTTAATATGATACAATACGATCTTCCATATTGTATCAAATGAGTTATGTTTGACTGTGGATGTGCTATTTTTATACCATTCATGGTTTGTGGATAAAGTATTGACATTTCGTATGCGAGTTTTAATACGAATGTTTGTGTTATGTTTAAAACTTTTCATATGAGGAATACATTGGACTTAGTAAGTGATGGGTAGAGCCCGCTATAGCTCCTCGATGCATCGGTAGGTCTCATGAGACAAACTAGTGTCTTGGCACGAGGCCTTGACAAAATCTTATTTGTAGTCTTGGCACGAGGCCTTGGCTACGTGGTTATGATAGTCTGGAATTATGCTTTCCATCTTTACGAAAGTGTTTATTGATATTTCATGTGATTATTCGACTAGTAGAATATCCATGTGAGTAAGTAAATGGCATTATTTCATTTTATCATTGCCATATTATTCTGAAGTTCAAGTTTGACAGGCTTTTTTTAGTCACACATTGCCTTAAGTGTTTATGCTTATCTGTGAAAGCTTCTTCTATATTGTTATCCTTACTGAGCATCTGAGCTCACCCCTTTCAATGTTTTATTTTTCCCAGGATGTGAATAAGTAATTTATGAATGACCTTCAGGGATAGTATGAGGGGATATGAAGACAAGATGTTGTTGTAGTTTTTTTTACTTTATGATGTAATGTAAGACTTATGAATATATCTAGTGTTTCCAAGGATACTAAACTAATCGGTCTTTAGAGACTTGATATTTCTTGTGATCATGCCAATGTTATGTAATAATGCACCGACTCTAGGTATCTAGGGTCGGGGCGTTACATTGAACTCAGATTCAAAATATGTCCCATCCACCAGTTCAAAAGTTCAAACTTTTCTTGAAAATTAAAACAAATTTGTACACATGTATGGATATAGGGTTTTACTTTAACAATCTCCACATGTTAGAAAATAGTTCCTCATCATTATATAACTCCTTAGAGAATGGTTTTCCCTATATAAACATCAAATGGGTCTATGTCATGAAACTGACATAACCTTTCCACAACTTGCAGGTCATGCTCCAAAATATAATCCATCATGGTCAATATAAATCAAATGATTGAATATAAATAAACTCAAAACCACATGGAAAAAATATAAACATCAACCCAAAATGAGAGTCGAAAATTGGATTCATGTGTATAAATATAATTATAAAATAAAGACAATATAGATGTCGAGTAAGCGATACAATATACATCAATAAACCCAAATAAAAATAAATGAAAGGGTTACCCATCTCCATGTGTAATGAGGGTCAAGTTCCCACTATGTCACCATCATCAACCCAAGCTCTACTAAGATGAGCACCCATCGCATCCATGAAGCATATTTTTTTTACTTGAATCTATCCAAAAAATATTTACATACACCCATTAGGTTTATGTAGGGTGTGATCAACACTAGACCAGATTGATCCCACCAAGTGTTCCATGAGTGACCCTTGTTTCATAAATACAGACATTCTAGTTTGAAATAAATTACAATAAATTAATATTTTAACATACAAAGGTAGAAAAACAAGTATCCTGATTTAACAATTTTGTAATAAAATCAAATTCCATAAAAATAAATATTCCATAAACATGAAACATGGGAGAGATCTAGTCCATCTAAGGATATGGTCACTCTAGGTCCTTGTATAAACTTATAAACTAATAGTCAATCTATGTGTGTGAGAAAACCACTAAGGAGATAATTCCTTAGCCTAGTGTTATGGTGTTTACCATCCCATGAAACCATATCCAACCAACCTCTAGGTATTACATGACTTTTCCTAGTGGTGTGGTGTCGCTTGTCTATGAAACTAAGTCCTTCATCTAAGTATAATATAGTTAGTTGAGTGGAATAATCCAAAAGGGATACTTAACACTAGTTTCTCCCCCCCCCCGGATACCCCAGGTTACCATATGCTTCATCCATTTTAAAGATATCACATTTTAGTAAGAAGATCCTTCCATCAACCCACCAAAATACATTTCTATTTATCACATGGAAATAAATCCTTTAAACCCATTTTTCTTCTCAAACTAATGCAAAAAATTCATATCATATATAATCAGCCTTCATAAATATCATAAAATCACTTATATTAAGTAAAACAACATTTTCAAAAAATTGAAAATGTGATTTTTTCATAAAACAAGGGTGTCACATGAAATATTATAACTTTAATCAAGATAACCCCAAGAAACTGGTGGAAACCACTAAAATGCGATGGAAATACACTTATACTATCAAAAGAGATCCTAGAGAGAAAATTAATAAACACCATAACCCACATCATAAAAATTGACTGGTATAAACCCTAGGGTTCCAACACATTAGGGAAGTGATAAATCTAAGAAGTATGGAATAACAAGCAAAGAATAAGGAAGATGACACTTACTTGATGATTCATGGAAGAAACTAGGTGAAATGCATCCAAAAAATACACTAAGAGGGAGAGGGTAAATCACCTCCTGTGTAGGGAGGAGTTGGAGGTCGAGAGTAGGAGAAAAAATATGGTTTAGGGATTTAATTTTAATAAGGTAACATTAGTAAATTAAATCATTCATTTTAAAAAAAATTAAAATGGGTACACCTTGGAGCATCATATAGGGGTATGATGTAGTATCCCTCCCCTAGAAACCTCTATGGTGTGGCCTCTAGGTTGTGTCATGGTTCACCTTCAAGAGGTAGAGGGATGGGTCCCCAACACCTAGGTATTATCAATGTAGTATCTTGATTATGTCAGGGTATCCCTCCCTTAGAAAACACTATAGTGTAGCCACTGAGTTGTGTAGTGGTGCACCTTCAGGAGGAAAAACACCAAGGCCCATGACCTCAAAGTCTCCAAAGTGTAGCCCCTAGACTACAATGAAACCTCTCCCACCACATTGAGCTATCTCTGTGTCATATTCAAAAATGATAAATTGTGTCTAATTATGCTATAACACAATGATCCAAGATACGCTCCAAAACTGGTACCCAAATTAATTTTCTACTAACCCAAATAGAATTTATGATCCCCACAGGATGGAGACTAGAACCTAGGAAATGAAACAAAAACCAAAGGAAATTATTTCACCCAACTTGATTTAAGATACATGGAATATATATATATATATGATACTAGAAATGTAACTCCTCGACCCTAGAATCCTGGATTCGTTCCATTATTTTAATACATTGGAATGATTACAAGGAATCAAGTCCTGAAGGACCGATCGGTTTAGCAGTCTTGGAAAATAGATTACATACATTAATGCTACATTACACTTTATAACATATAACACAACAAAAATAATCCTTTTAAAACTCCATTATTCCCTTAGCTTAACCCTGCATATCAATCATAATACACTTCTTGGAATCCTGGGAAAATAAAACATAAGAAAGTGGTGAGCTCAGATGCTCAGTAAGGGTAAATAATTTAGCAGAAGCTATAAACTTTTAAAGCAAGATATGTAATAAAAATAATATCCATTTAAACATAAACTTGAACATAATATGGAGAAAATAAATCAAACGTTACCATATAAACATGCACATGGATATTATACTAGTCGAATAATCACATGTAATAATTAATTTCATAATGAGGGAATGCCTAACGTCGAACATCATTGCCACATAGTTAAGGCCTCGTTCCAAGACTAAAAATAAAAAAAATCAAGGCCTTGTGCCAAGACACTAATTTGTCTCATGAAACCTACTGATGCATCAAGGATCTATAGTGGGCTCCACCCTTCACTTACTAAGTCCACTGGATTCCTCATATGAAAATGTTGAAACATAACATAAACATTCGTATTAAAACTAGCGTACAAAAAGTCAATACAACAACCTTAAAACATAAAGGGTATAAAAATAGAACATTCACAGTCAAAAATATCATAACTCATTCAATACAATATTAAAGATTATATTTATAATAAATCAACCTTAATCAAGAATAATATCTAAAAAGGATGTTGACATAGTTGAAAATGATTAGTAAAACTCTGAGATAAATATCCCTTTTTCATGGAAACATTTAAAAGTCACACAATTTAGAAATTAAGACATTTAAATAAATTTTTTAATCAAAGTTTCCCATACCACTTTGAAACTTTTGAAAGGAATTAACATTTTAAAATGTTCATGTCTATATAAATAAATCCTTAAAAACCATTTTGAAAACATGGACATTAATGAGAATGATTTAGAAGAATAAATATTTAAACCATTTAAAATGATTATCTAGTTAAATAGTAACTTAAAAGAATCATTTTGAAATGTATTTTATTAAACATGTACATGGATAATAAATATGTCCCAGAAAATACTTACACATAAACAATCTCTGATAATAATGAGATTGAGGAATTAACTCTTACCTTGCACTTTCATTTGGTCGAGGGTATGTTTAACCTCATTTATGAAGACCATAGTGTGTTATTAAATTATACCATAACCATGTTAATATTTATTATATCATACATGATTCATTTATGACTTTATACTTCCCATTTAATAATAATTTCCATGTTAAATTAACATTTCAGGTAATAATCGTTTTCTTTATCGTACGTGTTTTAACTTGTTATTCTTGATCGTATCACATATATCATGATTTAAATAATTCCATGATTTATATATCATATATATTTATAATATAAATATGTATAATAGATATATATATATATATATATGAAATGGAAAATACCATTTATGGAGACGGTAGGCCGTACGTACGCATAAACGTTGTTTCCGTTTTCATATCGTATTGAACGGAAATAAGTGAATAAGATATATGTAAATACATAAATACATATATATATATATATATATATTCAGTATCATTATTATTTCATATATTACATACTTATTAATAATATATATTTTTATAATCATCATTGAAGGTTGAATGTGGAAATGAATCTCATCGCGTTGTGGAGACGGTAAGTTGTACGTACACACGAGCAACGATATCATTTCCTTAATGATTAAAAGGTGTGGAATTGGATGATATATTAATTTTACAGAGACATTATCATGTTATTTTCATTATTTATATACATATTACTAATCATTATATTCATCCAAATAATATAGTGTTGAATAACAAATTACACCATGACGTGGAGACGGTAAGTAGTACGTACGCACGCATTGTGACATTATCATTCATAGGATGGATAGAATAATGAAAATGGTTGTACCATATTTATAATAACATCACAGTATGTATAAGTTAATGGAGTTATTATTTTGGTATGGAAATAACAAATAAAGATAAAGTGGAAGAAGAAGATAACTTTGAAGGAGGTGATGAAATTATTACCTCTTCTTCAGGTGCTTCCTTTTGATTTGAACAAAAGGGCTCCTTAGGTTGGCTTTATGCTCAAGGGAAGGCCTCTAGGTTGAATTGAGGATAGTTGGTAGGATATTTTGTCATGGTTTTTCTGATCCAAATGTCTTTGGAGGTGTTAATTTGAGAGAAGGGGAAGTGCCCTTTTATAAGAGAGGTGATGGTCACTTTAGGAAAAGTTTAAAATATTATTTTATTATAAAATAATTTTTGGTTTCTAATGGCTCAAAATGAGTTTATTTCAAGACTTAGGTGGTTGTGGGTCGAAATAAACTCAATAAATATGTTTTATACAATTTTAGGTTACCATATTAACCTTATCTTTTAGATTTAACTCTTAGTTAAATAGTTAAACATTTACCATGTCTCCTTGTATTTTTATATTATATAGTTAATAAAAATACTATAAAAATCCAAGAGAACCTCAAGTGGTTCATTAATGACATATCTAGTATTATATAAGTCCTTTGGCTGGACATTAGATTTTTAGGTCTATTATATAATTTAATAATATATTATTTGTTTTAAAAACTCATTTATGTCAATTTTTACACTATTTAATAATTGATTTTTTTAAGTCATACCAACTTTATCACTTCGAAAAAAATTAATTGAATTAACCCTAACATGTCATATTAACCTATAAAATTATTTTAATTCATAAAAAGTTTCAATTTACATTTATTTTAATATTTATAATATCAATTATTTTAATCTTTTTTTAATAAGGTAATTACTGTATCATTATTGTGTCATAAATAAATTTAATTATTTAATCTCTAAAAATTATAAATAAAATATGATGATGTAGGAAATATTTTTATATTTATAATGAATATTTATAGTCTAATTTATATTATGTATAACCCTAAATTAAAAATGGTTTAGTTATTAAACTTTGAATTTAACACTTTTAACTCTTCTTTAATTAAAAAAATAATAATTGTCCTAATCTAATCCAAGTACACTACAAGGATAATATTTTATTCCTAAGGTTGTTTTTTGTCAAAATAGATTTATAAAATAGAATTAGGACATGTGTTAGGGTAATTATAATATCATTTTTACCTTTAATTACCCTATTTACTTTTAACCGTGGTAAATAAAAGTCAAAAGTTACTATTGACCAAAAATTATTTTCATATTATTGAACCAAATTTTACTTATTTATGTCAACCGTTTCTCTTAGATTTTTGAAATTCAATTCACAGAAGCGGTAAAATTACGTTTTATGCAAATTTGCAAATGTGCCTAGAAGGTGGGTAAAAGACGTTAAAAAGTTCAATAAAATTTTATAAATATAATTTTATTATAAAATGACTCTAATGAATTAAATTAAAATTATATATGTGTTATATATCTATTTTGACTAAAAATAAATTTAAATAAAATAAATAATTATTTAAATAAAAATTCAGTTTTAAACAATAACGTAGTGTTTTTCACTATTCATCGAAAATTGAAAGTTTCCAGAAAAATACTAAAAATTCACCCTAAGCTAATTTTAATATTCTGAATTAAAAAATGAATTCTATTTTACCAAATTCAAAACATAGAATTTGAATTAATTAATTTAACATTAATTCTCGTTGTCAAAACCAAAAAGCAAGTTTAAAAAAGTAAAAACTATCAAAAGATTGGCATGTGTTTATGTCAAATTTAAATGTAAAATTACTTATAATGACCTAAATTGTATTAATGATAAAAATATAATCTAATTATACTTCCAAACCATTAAAATTCATAATTTAACGCTATAAATTATTTTGATTAAAAAATTGTTTTCAATTAAAATTTAGTATTTTTAACTATTCGTCAAAATATGAAAGTTATCAGAAAAGTACCAAAAATTTATACAAACTAAATTTTTATGTCCCTATTATAAATAAAGATTTAATTTCATTAAATTTAATATATAAAAGTGTCAAATATTGGTTTTAAAAAAAGGGTTCGCCATTAAAAGGTGGTAAAATTGCATTTTTTTTTAAAATACTTCTTTTATCTGAAAAAAATGAATTTGTTCTTATATTATGTCTAAGAAACACATAATATAGATTCTAGAATTATATGGAGTATATAAAATTTAAAATTCAATTAATACTATTCATAACAGCTTTTTGAACGGCTAGTTTGGTAAGTCATAGTGCGCTCAAACTCGGTGTTGCGTGTAGTGCAAATTATTGAATTACTTTGAAGATATAACATAATATGAAATATTGGGGTGTTATATTCTCCCCTCTCTCAATAAATTGCATACTCACAATTTTAAATTGTTCTTAGAAAATAAAAGTTTAAAAAAATAGAAAATACCTTTGTGGAAAACTCACATCGAAAATAGGGTTAATAAAATTTAGACTTAAGATGAGGGAAAGGGAAATGAAAAAGTCACCACAAAATTAGGATTTCGAATAGGAGAACATTGGTGGAAATTATAGTTGGAGGAAAAAACGTAAATACTTATAGGGATTGATTGAGGTCATCAATCACAAACAAGTGTCAAATTGAGGGCCTCAAAGCCATCAATCTAAGATGATTTAAAATATCATCGGTTCAACAAAACATAAGATATTAGGATAACACATTTTTGGTTTTAAGATCACTTACCTAAAGTTTAAGAATTAATTTATTCATAGAATAAGAGAAAAAATATATACTTGAAAAATAGAGTTCCATCCTTTAACTAATTTCTACCACAAACTCATATTTCACTCCAAATGATAATAGAACTCAAAAATATTCTTTTTATCCTAATTGTATAGGGTTCTAAAAAAATGAATTTATAATTAATATATTATAACTTTTAAAAAAACTACATTATAAAATCTAGTACATCACATAGTCCAGTGGTAGGTGATGCACCCTTATCGCCCTTCGGTTACGGGTTCAAGTCTCGCGGCCTTTCTGAACACGATGGGTTGTCGCCTAACCTCCAGGTTTTCCTTTTTATAACAATACAAAAATAATCTTAATAAATTCTTTAACCTTAACAATAGTATCCAATGTCAAACTTAATCCATTCTATCCTTTATACTTATCCAAAATACTTATATCCAAACTCACAGTCCAAAATTTATAAGGAAGGTAAACACAATGAAGATATTTTTTGCCACGTAATATCATGTGAATACCTTCATCATGAATTATTTTAAAACATGGTAACAACCTGAATTACCATAAAACCATATCTATTACATTCATGCTCCCTTATTCCTTATATAATACTGGATATACTCCTTATATCCAAAAAAGTTGTAAAATCTGACAATAATGGAATAAACAAACCATTAATTAGTTTCAAGGTAGTCAATAATATCCAAAATAATTTATCCAAATCAATCAAATATTATTCCATAATCAATAACTCAGTATCAGGACCATATTAAAGTTTATCTTTCCTTTAACCATGTATTTTCCAAAAAGTTTAACTTGCTATTGAGTCACTTTTCTTAGAACCATATAATCTCAAATCCTCAATGAAATAGTAATGCAGTATAATCCTTATTTATTTCCATAATTCATGTAACTAGTACATCGTTTATACAACACTCAAATGAAATAATTATTTAATAACAACATAAGAACACTAGTCATTCCTCTTCATCTGTGGTAGTATCATAACTTGATTATTATCTTGTAGCATCATTTGGGGCATACTATGATGATTTGGACATGGATTCGCATAGTGTCTAAACTCCTTGAAGATGAAGCATTGTACATTTGAAACCATTTTCTTACCATTGCAATCACGTACTTGGTGTCCTTTTTCTCCACACTTATAACAAACTCCCATTACCTTCAAGAATTTACCAAGGTTATTTTTTCCACAGTTATCACATATGGGAAAATCCTTCTTTCCCCTCTTCCCTTTATCCATATTTCTCTCTACCATTCTTTTCTTCTCTTGCTTCCCTTAAAATCCATAGGACTCAGATAATTCTTTACTTATCTTATTAACACATGATATTATTTCTTCATATGATAAGAATACATGGGAGACTATTTCCCTTCTAAATTTTGGCTTAATACCATGAAATATTTGATCCTTCTTACTCTTTGGATCATGTGTATTGCTGGAGTTCTCATTATTTCTACTGGGCACCATTTCTAAATAATGGCATACAATAAGTAAGTTTATGAATCGCAATGCATAATTCAAAACTTGTAAAATACCTAATGTAATTTGAAAAGATTATGCATATAATCTATAATAATAAAAAAATGTTTTCTTTGAGGAAATGTTTACTCCTAAATCCTTCATAATGGCTTGTAAAGAAAATGTGAATTATCCTAAGCATATCCCCCTAAGAGTTTCATAACCAAGAGTGCAATAAGGCCCATTTTCATGTACCAAGATACCCCGGGTCATGCCCAAAACTCCTTGTTATAGTTTCCACTCCTAGTTACATATGTGCTAGAGCCACCTTTACCTGCTCGTATCCATACAAGGATTTATTTCTTGGAAAATACACAAAATCTCTACATTACCAAAATTCTAGGAAGTTATTCTATACTAATCCCAAAGTCTATCTTAGGGTAATGTTGTCTAATTAGAGTTTTTCTAAATCTAGTTTCCAAGGTTTGTACTAAACTTCATTTGATACCAAATGTAACGCCCCGACCCTAAAATCCTGGATTCAGTGCATTATTTTAATACATTGACATGATTACATGTAATTAAGTCCCAAAGGACCGATCGGTTTTGCAGACTTAGAAAATAGATTACATACATGAATGATACATTACACTTTATAACATACAACACAGCATAAATAATCCTTTGATAATTCCATTATTCCATTAGCTTAACCTTGCATATCAATTATAATACACTTCTTGGAAACCTGGGAAAATAAAACATAAGAAAGGGGTGAGCTCAGATGCTCAGTAAGGGTAAATAATTTAGCGGAAGCAATAAAATTTTAAGGCAAGATGTGTAATAAAAACAACATCCTTTTAAACATAAACTTGAACATAATATGGAGAAAAAAAATCAAACATTACCATATAAACATGCAAATGGATATTCTACTAGTTGAATAATCACATGTAATAATTAATTTCATAATGAGGGAATACCTAAAGTCGGACATCATTACCACATAGTCAAGGCCTCGTGCCAATACTAAAAATAAAATTTTTGTCAAGACCTTGTGCAAAGACACTAATTTATCTCATGAGACCTACTGATGCATCAAGGAGCTATAGTAGGCTCCACCCGTCACTTACTAAGTCCACTGCATTCCTCATATGAAAATGTTGAAACATGACATAAACATTCATATTAAAACTAGCATATGAAATGTCAATACATCAACCATAAACCATGAAGGGTATAAAAATAGCACATTCACTGTCAAAAATATCATAACTCATTCAATACAATATTGAAGATTTTATTTATAATAAATCAACCTGAATCAAGAATAATATCAAAAAATTATTTTGACATAGTTGAAAATGATTAGTAAAACTCTTTGAGAGAAATATCCCTTTTTCATGAAAACATTTAAAAGTCACATAATATAGAAATGAATACGTTTAAAGAAATTTTTTTAAAAAAGTGTCTCATAACACTTTGAAACTTTTTAAAGGAATTAACATTTTAAAACATTCATGTCCATATAAATAAATCCTTAAAAACCATTTTGAAAACATGGACATTAATGAGAATGATTTAGAAGAATAAATATTTAAATCATTTAAAATGATGATCTAGTTAAAGAGTACCTTAAAATAATAATTTTGAAATTTATTTTATGAAACATGTACATGGATAATAAATATTTCCCAAAAAATACTTACACATAAACAATCTCGGATAATAATGAGATTGAGGAATTAACTCTTACCTTGCACTTTACTTTGGTCGAGGGTACGTTTAACCTCCTATATGATTACCATAGTATGTTATTAAATTATAACAGAATCATATTAATATTTATGATATCATACATGATTCATTTATGACTTTATACTACCCATTTAATAACAATTTCCATGTTAAATTAACATTTTGGGTAATAATTGCTTTCTTTATCGTATGTGTTTTAACTTGTTATTATTGATCGTATCATGTAGATCATGATTTAAATAATTCCATAATTTATATATCATATATATTTATAATATAAATATTTATAATAGATATATATATGAAATGTAAAATATCGTTTATGGAGAAGGTAGGCCGTACGTACGCATAAATGCGGTTTCTGTTTTCATATCGTATTGAATGGAACTAAGTGAATAAGATATATGTAAATACATATATATATATATATATATATATATTAAGTAGCATTATTGTCACATAAATGAATTATTTTAAAGTTAAATTTCATTTAATTTCCATTCATGCTTTGTTTTGGGGGTTTCCTCAGCTTTTATGGAGGAATGGGTGAGTTTTCATGAATTGGGCCAAACCGTGAGCCCAATTCCGGATTTAAGAATAAATTTTTATTCCTTTATAACTACTTAATTTTTCAAAAAAATCGTCCATTCTAATTCCTACTTGTCATACCCTGACCTATGAGCACCAAAAAATTAATCTGGACCATTTAGAAATCTATAATCATGGTGGATTTTAGTTTTTATTTAAGGGATTGGGCCTGCCCGAAATCTCATTTACAACATTAAAAATAATTTTTAATTCTTTAATAAATCATTCTATTTTTAAGTTTTTTCGGTGCTTCTAACTCCCACTCGAGCCCACTTACCTACGGCGCGCCCCCATTCTCTCCTACCCCAATTTGGAGCTCAATAGAATCGCAAAATTGGGAAAAACTTCTCTGGATTTCACAAATCACCCAGATTTGAATAGGTAAATTGATCCTTTCATAACACCTTTTATTTTTACTCTTTTTCCCCCATTATAGTTCCTAAATGACCTACTCATCCTTTTTTTAAACTCCCTTAAATTTTTAGGTGTTTTAAAATTCCTACACTGGTGTATTTTTGGTCGTTTTCTTCAAGATTGTTTTGGGTAAGTGTTTCTCTCTTCAATTCCTTCCTTCTCCTTAGGGTTTCCTCCATCTTTCATAAATTTATATAGTTTACAAAAGTTAGGGTTCATACCTAGGGTTTGATTTGGGGTATTTTTTGTTAAATATTATGGTTTAGGGTTCATTTTCACTTCCTTGTGGTGTGGCGGAGGTGCGGTTGAGGTTTCGCACCAAGATTCAAGGGTTTTGACTCAAAAGGTAGGTGGTTCCATTTGTAAACAATTATCGATGAGTTATATTGCTTTATTTACTCATTTTTAATATTCCTCATATGTTGGGTATGGTACAAAAACTTTTTATGATTGATTTGGTTAATTTTTAAATTTTATAGTTTCTTTTTAACTTGAAATTGGGTTTTTTCATGTGTAACTCATAGGGTATTATTTGGGTGTATTTTATAACTTATGGAATTGGTTTAATAAATCTTTTTTGGCCTACCAATTCTATTTTTGTAATGTATTAGTGTCATTTGATCCTAAAAATAAGGTTTTTGAATATGTTTAATGTGTAAAACATTGTTATACTTCTTGAGATCATTTTATGAAAATGTGTATTTTCATTTGTATCTTTTGTGGTATTATTCAAGGTTATTTTATAACACTTTAATGTGGTTTTATAAATGTATATAGGGCTGAAAATTCTGTTTTGGATACTAATTAGTATGGTTTTGGTCTTAAATGGGGGTTTTGAAATGGGTTTTGTGTGCAAGACATAGTTACACCCCTTGAGTTTGTTTTAAGGAAATTGTGAATGTTTTGTTTGGTTAAAAAAAGTGGGTAAAAGGGTGTATATGTACTGTTTTGGGGATGTGTTCACCTAATATGGGTTTTTTTAAAGTTAAGGTGGTTATTTAAGAAGTTAAATATTTTTTTAGAATGTTTTATAAAGTGCTGAAATGTTTTAGAAAATGGAAAGAGAGCTGCAAAACATGGTTGTGGGCTGTTTTGTGTGAGTGTGTTGTGAAAAATGAATTTTGTTGATGAAAGAGGTATTATATGATATTTTAGTGGGCTGTTATGTGAGTTATAATTTCTTGGAATGGTTTATAAAAATTGTTTAAAGGTTTTGTGGAAGTGTTAAAGAAATGTGAAAAGTGTTGTGGGCTATTTTGGTGTGAGTCGGATTTCAAAATCAATTTGAATGAAAATTGGAATTTTGTGACTTGTATGGTATACATGTGGGATTTTTTGTGAATTTGTGATATGGAAATGATATTTTCATGTGAAAAGTATATTTCTTGACTTGTGGAACTTGTTTGAGAACAAAGGGAAAACTCGAGTATCTATGTGGGTGGACGTGTACTAGTATGCTAGTGAATCCATGGGGTTTGGCATCAGTTTCACTTAGCAAGATTGATGAAAACAACTCAAACTAAACTATGATGATGATGATTATTAGGGACCACTAGGTTATGGGTATGTTCCCTACTAGTGGCTCGTGCATAAGAAAAAATATTTGTGATGGTTATTCTCACTGAGATACGAAGTACCTGGGACCCACAACGAGCTAGTGCCTTGGGGTTATTTCCTATTGCTTGTGCTCATTAGATCCTTTATACTTACCGTCTACATATGGTATATTTGTCTGGAAAATTAAGTATATTTGGGATTTATTTTAAAAGTTTTGATTCTTTAAATTAAACCACTTGAAAACTTCTTTTTTTTAAGTTGCATCATTTAGAAATTGTAACTAGAAATTACATGTTTTTGAAAACTTGCATGATTTTCATCTTTGAATGTTTATTGCATGGAATATCTTAGTTGTGGTATCCTAATGGGAATTTTATCAAACCCTACTTACACCTTTGTGTGTAAGTATACTTGGTTATTTTTTTGTCGCAGGTTTGGTACAATTTTTTAGTTCCAGTGGTTCGGGTTTCTAGCTGGTCCTTCATGGTGAAGTCTTGTGGAGATGGCTGGAGAGTGGTGCCCCTTTCCATGAGGGTTCTTGTGATGTTTCCTTTTGGTTTTGTACCTTTTTTATAGTCTTATTTAGTTGTTTTAAAATATGTAATACAGTTCTGAATTTTTTTAAAAGATTGTTTGGTTTGAAAAATCTAGATTCGTTTTATTGGATTCTTTTGTTGTTTTAAGTTTATAAACTCAGGTAAATTGTTCCCAATTCTCATTTTATGATACCCGAGCACTTGTTCCAACCCTTGGGGATTGGGAACACCCTTCGGGCCTTGTCATGGGCTGAATTTGGTGCCAGTTTTGGCGACAACCAGATTCGGTTCGTGACAAAATGGTATCAGATGAGGTTCGCTCTCTTTGGGTCATATTATTTGGGGAATAGCTGGGATAGTCTGGGGTTAGGATTGTCGAGACTTGGCATTCTGGTTTGGAGTAGTGTGGCTGATCACCACACCTCATGATGGGATTCAAGTCACCAGGGGAAGTTGAGACTTTTTGAGTCCTTTGGTTTTCTTGGTTTGATGATGATTAGTGGAAATGAAAAGAGAGTTGGGTTAATGGTCTCAGTGAGCTCACAGGGTCTGGAAAGAAATGTGGAGATAGGGATATTTCCCTAGAATAATCTCTGTGATGGTGAAGTGATTGGAATATGGCATCCAACCATATGTCCAAGTCACCCACTGAAACTAGTTTCCTCTCGCATTGTCTTGTGTTCGTTAGTTTTGAAATCTTGGAACTTTGGTTTTAAACTAACTTCGTTTTAAGAAGCATAATGTTTTTGTGAAATAATTATCTAATAAAGTGGGAATGGTTAGATTTTTTAAAATTGAGAACTGAATTTTCAGAATTGTATTGGAATGGAAAATGGTGTGTTTGCACCTCTTTTGAAAGCATGAACTTGTCAAGGTTGGTTTTGAAAAAGTGTTTCCAATAAAGTTTTCTAATCTATTGAAAGGTATTTTAATGGTATGAGATGTTTTGAAATTGATGTGAATATCTTGAAAGTGATTTTTCATTAGAATGATTGTACCTTTCTGAAAAGTTTTTTTTAATGTGGTAATTTTGGTTCGATTTCATGGTTAGCAGTCTTGAGAAAAAGGAAGTATTGGTTGATTTTTTTTTATTTTGAAAAGTAGAATGAGTTTTTATATTAACCTTTGGTATTTTTGTGAGTGGCCACATTCATGGGGTTATATGGGATGGTAGATGGTTAATGTTATTACTGGATGAGTTTCGGGATGAATATGAGGAGGGTGCCCAGTGTGGAATAGAAACATGCATGTGTGAGGCCCATGGGGTACCCTTGGTGGATACGCTAACCGTTGAACCGGTTATTTTAAAAAATATGATTTTAAAGGAAAAATCTTGATTTATTGATGACTAGTTTGGGATGTGTGTATTATTTGTTTTTGAAAATGTTGATGATGTGGGATGTTTTGAGTCCAAGAACCCCTCCTGTTTGAACTGTGTTTTGGGTTTGTGTTTGGTCGGTAATCTCTGTTGAAGGGACGGTTAGTGTTCTATTCTAAGAAATGTTTTGGGACACCTTTACAGTTGTTCCCTTCAAGTGTTTGGATCTGGTTTGTGGTATATCTTGATCAATGGGCCATCTTGGTTGGTTCCTTGGGTTCAATCATTGGATAAGTTACTCCCCATTAAGGGTTAGTGATCAACTGAAGTGCAACCCAAATTTTTTCGCCATTTGAAGACCCTCCGGTTGATCAATATGAGGAATCTTTTCCTTGAGCTTTTTAGATTTAGTCTACACCCTTTCCTTTCATGGTTTGGTGTATCCTCTTGTAGCGGGAGAGTGATCATGGAAGGTTGAAAGAGACCTTACATTCTTAAGTTTCTTGATTTTCCAAAGGTGGAAGTGGTCTGGGGTTGTTAGCATGGATGAGTATCCAGATGGTGTCTAAGAGGTCCTCTTAGTCCTTCGTAGTCTCTTAGAAGAAGGAGTTCACGTTAAAATATCAGTGTGGGAAATCTGGTCATGAGAGGATATTGTGGCCACTTTCTAGAATTATGTGTTGTTTTGGGATGTTGTATAAGGTCCCTCTCCATGCATTGTTTATATTAGTCGCAATGGTCATGTTCGGTGATGCCTTGTGATGTCATGTGCTTGATTGACCGTAAAGGTGGATGTCGTGCAATCCTATGAGAGTCTCTGTTATGTTGGGAGAATGTATCCCTTAGGAAAACATCAAAATATTCCATTTTAGAGGAAGGTGATTATAGGTGTTCTTTACTTCTATTGTTTCTCACCTAAAGAAACAACGTGTGATGTGTGTGCATCTTATAAGCCCTTGTTTTAGTGAAATATTGGGTTAGGGTAAAGTGAGTTTGGAATGTGTTATGTCTTGGAAATCTTATCAGGGATTGCGGTGTAGTGGTTGGTTGCACCGAAGGAAGAATTATCATTCATGGGGTTTCCAAAGCCTAACTATGAGGCCAAAGATGCTTCAATCATTGATCTCCATCCATAGGTCTTGTAGAGAAGCTGGCTCGTAGTCAGGGGAAATTTCAGGGTCATTTAAACCCTTGTACAAAGTCCTATCCTTAGTATTAAAGATGGGAATAGTTCAAACCTCTGGTGTCTTCATGGTTTTAGCACATAGTTTGTGCAATATTAGTAGTGGTTGTGTTCTAGGAAGTCATGTATAAATAATTATCTTCACAGTTAGTGCACAGTTACCCAAACTGTGCGGACTAACCCTGCGCCCTTCCCAAATCTTTAATTTTTTTTGGGTCTTTCTGTGTCAGCCCATGCTGGTCGGTTAAGATAGTTGGTTCTTATGGTGGGGAGACCCACTATGATTCTCATGTACGTTCCTTCATAAACTTTTAATGTAATTCTACCCTTTTTACTAGGGATTCTGTTCAGGCCTCCCCCTGTTAGTGTCTTGATTCTGTCTCAGAAAAATATAGGTTGTCTCTTATGGAGGGGTGCCTATTTGTGTTCCCCCGTACCAATAGATCAGATTTATCCATAGTATTGGCTTGGAAGTAGGTAGTATCATTCGGAACTATCTATCTACCAATATATTTCTTGAGTAAATGTTGGGATTGAAGAGCGCCCAATATTTTAGTTAAAGTAAGGTAAGTGCAACCTTGTTCGAAGTTCTTGTTCGTTTGGGTGAATTGCTTGAGTCTTGTTCAGATAGTGTATGAGGAGTTTTATTTTGGGATAAAGTATGAATTTTATTGATAATTTTTGGAAATTTTTGTAAGTTTGGGTTGTGATATTAATCTTTAATTAATCACTGGAGGTGTTTTGTCCCTTAGGGGCGAAGCTTGGCAAAGAAGTACATCTTGGTTTATCGGTTGAGTTTGGTTTTGGTATCTGGCCTTACTTTGGCTTTCTAGGGATGGAAAGTTTTCATGGTGGGGAGAATTTTCACATACATGACTTATTTTAAAGTTAAATTTCATTTAATTTCCATTCATTCTTTTTTTTGGGGGGGGGGGGGGGTTCTCCATCTTTTATGGAGGAATGGGTGAGTTTTTATGAATTGGGCCAAACCGTGATCCCAATTCCAAATTTAAAAATAAATTTTGATTCCTTTATAAATCCTTCATTTTTTAAAAAAATTCGTCCATTCCAATTCCTACTTTTCATCCACTAACCTATGAGCACCAAAAAATTAATTTTGACCATTTATAAATCTATAATCATGGTGGATTTTAGTTTTTATTTAAGCAATTGGGCCTGCCCGAAATCTCATTTCCTGCATTAAAAATAATTTTTAATTCTTTAATAACTCATTCAATTTTTATGTTTTTTTTGTGCTTCTAACTCCCACCTGAGACCACTTACCTAAGGCGTTCCCCCATTCTCTTCTACCCCAATTTGGAGCTCAATAGAATCCCGAAATTGGGAAAAACTTCTCTAGATTTCACAAATCGCTTAGATTTGAAGAGGTAAATTAATCCTTTCATAACACCTTCTATTTTTACTCTTTTTCCCCTATTATAGTTCCTACATGACCTCCTCATCATTTTTCGAAACTACCTTAAATTTATAACTGTTTTAAAATTCATATTCTAGTGGATTTTGGGTCGTTTTCTTCAAGATTGTTTTGGGTAAATGTTTCTCTCTTCAATTCCTTCCTTCTCCTTAGGGTTTTCTCCCTCTTTCATAAATTTATATAGTTTCCAGAAGTTAGGATTCATACCTAGGATTTTATTTGGGGTATTTGTTGTGAAATATTATGTTTTAGGGTTCATTTTCACTTCCTTGTGGTGCGGCGGAGGTGCGGTTGAGATTTCGCACCAAGATTTAAGGGTTTTGACTCAAAAGGTAGATGGTTCCATGTGTAAACAATTATTGATGAGTTATTTTGTTGTATTTACTCATTTTTCATATTACTCTTATTTTGGGTGTGGTATGAAAATTGTTTATAATTGATTTGGTTAAGTTTTAAATTTTATAGTTTCTTTTTAACTTGAAATTGGGTGTTTTCATGTGTAACTGGGGTATTATCTGGGTGTATTTTATAACTTATGGAATTGGTTTAATAAATCTTTTTTGGCATACCAATTCTGGTTTGGTAATGTATTAGTGTCATGTGGTCCTAAAAAGAAGGTTTTTGAATAGGTTTGATGTGTAAAACATTGTTATACTTCTTGAGATCATTTTTTGAAAATGTGTGTTTTCATTTGTATCTTTTGTGGTATTATTCAAGGTTATTTTATAACACTTGAATGTGGTTTTATAAATGTATCTAGGGCTTAAAATTATTTTTTGGATAGGAATTGGTATGGTTTTGGTCTTAAATGGGGTTTTTGAAATGGGTTTTGTGTGCAAGACATAGTTACACCCCTTGAGTTTGTTTTAAGGAAATTGTGAATGTTTTGTTTGGTTAAACAAAGTGGGTAAAGGGGTGTATATGTACTGTTTGGGGGGTTTTTCACCTAATATGGGTTTTTTGAAAGGTAAGGTGGTTATTTAAGAAGTCAAATATTTTTTTAGAATGTTTTATAAAGTGCTTAAATGTTTTAGAAAATGGAAAGAGAGCTGCAAAACATGGTTGTGGGTTGTTTTGTGTGAGTGTGTTGTGAAAAATGAATTCTGTTGATGAAAGAGGTATTATATGATATTTTAGTGGGATTTTATGTGAGTTATAATTTCTTTGAATGTTTTATAAAAAAAAATTAAAGGATTTGTGGAAGTGTTAAAGAAATGTGAAAAGTGTTGTGGGCTATTTTGGTGCGAGTCGGATTTCAAAATAATTTTAATGAAAGGTGGAATTTTGTGACTTGTGTGGTATACATGTGAGATTTTTGGTGAATTTTTTATATGGAAATGATATTTTCATGTGTAAAGTATATTTCTTGACTTTTGGAACTTGTTTGAGCACAAAGGGAAAACCCAGGTATCTGGGTGGTGGACGTGTACTAGTATGCTAGTGAATCTGTGGGGTTTGTCCTCAGTTTCACTTTGCAAGATTGATGCAAACAAATCTAACTAAACTATGATGATGATGATGATTGGGGACCACTAGGTTATGGTTATGTTCCCTACTAGTGCCTCGTGCACAAGAATGGATATTTGTGATGGTTATTCTCACCGAGATACGAGATACCTGGGACCCACAATGAGCTAGTGCCTAGGGGTTATTTACTATTACTTGTGATCATTATATCCTTTATACTTACCATCGACATATGGTATATTTGGCTGGAAAATTCAGTAGCTTTTGAATTTATTTTAAAATTGTTGATTCTTTAAATTATCCCACTTGAAAACTGATTTTTTTTAAGTTGCATCATTTAGAAATTGTAACTAGAAATTACATGTTTTTGAAAACTTGCATGTTTTTCGTCTTTGAATGTTTATCGCATGGAATCTCTTAGTGGTGGTATCCTACTAGGAATTTTCTAACACCCTACTTACACCTTTGGGTGTAAGTAGACTTGGTTTTTTTTTTATCACAGGTTGGGTACAATTTTTTAGTTCCAGTGGTTTGGGTTTCTAGCAGGTCCTTCGTGGTAAAGTCTTGTGGAGATGGCTTGAGGGCAGTGCCCCTTTCCATGAGGGTTCTTGGGATGTTTACTTTTGGTTTTGTACCTTTGTTATATTCTTATTGAGTTGTTTTAAAATATGTAATTCAGTTCTGATTTTTTGTACAAGATTGTTTGGTTTGAAAAATCCAGATTCGTTTTATTGGAATCTTTTGTTGTTTTAAGTTTATAAACTCAGGTAAATCATTCCCAATTCTCATTTTATAATACCCAAGAACTTGTGCCAGCCCGTGGGGATTGGGAATTCCCTTCGGGCCTTGTCACGGGCTGGGTTTGGTGCCGGTTTTGGCAGCAACCAGATTTGGTTCATGACAATTATTATGTCATATATTACATACTTCTTAATATATATATTTTTATAATCATCATTGAATGGTGAATGTGGAAATGAATCTCATCGCATCATGGAGATGGTAATCCGTACGTACACACGAGCGACAATATCATTTCCTTAATGATTAAAAGGTGTGGAATTGGATGATATATTAATTTTACAGAGACATTAGTATGTTATTTTCATTATTATATACATATTACTCATCATTATATCCATCAAAATAACATAGTGTTGAATAAAAAATTACACCATGATGTGGAGGCGGTAAGTCGTACGTACGCACACATGGTGACATTATCATTCATAGGATGGATAGAATAATGAAAATGGTTGTACCATATTTATAATAAAATAACAATATTTAGAAGGTACTGGAGTTATTATTTTGGTATGGAAATAACAAATAAATTGAAAGTAGAAGAAGATAACTTTGAAAGAGGTGATGAAATTATTACTGCTTCTTCGGGTGATTCCTTTTGATTTGAACAAAATGGCTCCTTAGGTTGTCTTTCTGCACAAGGGAAGGCCTCTAGGTTTAAGTGAGGATAGTTGGGAGGATATTTGGGTAGGGTTTTTCTGAGACAAATGGCTTTGTAGGTGTGAATTTGAGAGAAGGGGAAGTACCATTTTATATGAGAGGTGAGTGTCACTTTAGGAAAAGTTTGAAATATTATTTTATTATAAAATCATTTTTGGTTTCTAATTAATCCAAATGAATTTATTTAGAGACTTACGTGGTTATGGGTTGAAATTATCTCAACTAATAGGTTTTATATAAGTTTAGGTTACCATATTAACCTTACCTTTTAGATTTAACTCTTAGTTAAATAGTTTAACATTTACCATGTCTCCTTGTATTTTTATATTATATGGTTAATAAAATTACTATAAAATGAAAATAGAACCCCAAGTGATTCATTAATAACATATATAGTATTATATAAGTCCTTTTTATAGGACCCCGGGACACCCTGAGAGGTGAGGGGTGAATCAGGGTGTCAAATTTTTCTTTTAAAACCACGGATCTTATTCCCACATTGGTAGGAACTATTAAAACCTGTATAATGGATATGATCATCAATAAAACATTCACATGAAAAGAGATGACACAGCAATTTTTACTTGGTTCACCACTAAGGGCTACTTCCAAGGATCGTACGCCGACAAGCTACCGGTCATACCAAATTCCACTATACTTCACTAGTTGTGGATTACAAAGGTTTAGGCACAGTCACTCTATCCCAGGCTTACTGCCTTTAAAAAGGTTCAGGGATAGCTCACTGCGTCCCTCGGGTCACTCCCATTGACTCCCCCTGGCTCACTGTCGTTGGTGAAGTCACACTCAGTTTATAGACGTGAAGGTCACTTCAATAGATAGACATGAAGTTCTTTGTCTCCTGTTCAGCATGAGACTTTTCTTGCATCGAGGTTCAGAGTTTATGCTCTTATCAGTTCAAACCTTCTTCTTTAGTGCAATGACTAATGCACTAGATCCTCTTGTCTCTACTTTCCTGAATCAAAACCACTCTCATGATTGCTCAATAAATGAATCTCAACTTACTTGGAATCGTCAGAATAAGTTCTCCATGTATGCATGAGATCATGCATGTATCATTTAGACTTCCTCTTTAATATCACCTTGCACCGAAGGTATCGGGCAATCTTCCAGCTTTCGTATAGCTCCAAAAGGACGGGCGTGCTTCAACAATACTTGGCGCTCTTCTCCAAGCTCAGCGCGCAAGTCCCAAGACTGGGGCACAAGTCACTTGAGTGGTACAAATTCAGCGTGCAGGTGACACCCACACACTTGCGCGACACTTCCTCTTTCAGCTCCAAACTTTCACAACCCACTTACTTTCTCTCCTAAACTGCCTTGGGCGCGTAGCCAACAATCGGCACGCAGCATCCACTTGCGCGACCCAACTACCTCTTGCGCGGCTCAACCACCTATGCGACGAGAGCTCGAACAGTCTCTAAGTCTTGAAATCCGTACCGAATGAGGAGGGGTGGTTCTCTATTTATAGGCAAACTGGACCCCCTGCGCGGTGGCGTGCAAGTCTTCCCTCGCCGCATAAGTCCTGGCGCGCAGCTCATCTCCCCTATCCTCTGCCACGCAACTCACTTGCACGACCCAACCAATACTTGCATGACCTTATTTCCTTTTCCATATTTTGAACTTCTGTTCTTGAAAAACAATAGGTTCGCAAGTTTCCATTCCTTCTAGGCACTGGCGCGCAAGTCTCTTCATGGCGCGCAGGTCACTTGTGCGACCAACCCAACACTTGTGTGACCCTCTTTCCTTTTCCATTTTTTCATGTTCTAATCTTGAAAAACACCAGGTGCACAAGTTCCCTTTTATTAAAGTACATGGCGCGCAAGTCTCTTTTCCAAAACCACTTTTCTTCATTTGTCAATTTTCTGGTCCATAATTTTGGCAAACACTGGAAAACGGCACCACCTTGTATCTGCTCTTTTTGTACCACCTCCAGAGCATCCATTCCTTTGTCAACGTTCTTGAATCAAACATGGATCGTTAACCACAGCCCTTTAACTCGACATCCCACCATGGAATCTCCTTTCTCAACAAATTTTTATATCGTTTGTTTGCTTTTTCAACAATCACGATCACCTCAAAAACACTTCTTCTCGGTGATTTATATCCTTCAGCAACTCTTATTCTTTCATCACAAACTCCACTATCGTGATATAAATTCTTTGAAGGAATATCTTTAGCATCATCATATTTTGAGACAATGTGATGTGCATGGCCATCTCAGAATTCCAATCCCCGCATGGCCATCTCAAAATTCCAATCACTTACACATTATCTTCTTCTTCAACCGTCATTATCTACTTCATGAAAAACATATGATTCAGTTCTTCAAGAATTATCTTGTATGGTTCTCATACAATCATGAGGAATTGCATGGTCTTCATCAAAACCCCATTCTTCTTTAATCATCCTCAGATGTATTATACCTCACATTCTTCATTATTGTAAACAATGTGTCACCTTTGACACACATTCTTTGAACTTATGATCATTACAAAAATCGTCTGAATTTCCATTCCTCCATTTCATTGGAGTACTTCTTGATCTCATTCATTTTGATCTTCATTGACATCTATTGACAATAAATACAACCATATACACAAAGTGGTCCCAACAATATCCCCCTTTGTATTTTGTTGTCAATACCACACATATCTTCTGAAATGAATTCGTCAATGTCAAAATGAGAATCTTCTCTTCACTCAACTTTTTGTTCAAACTTTCATTTCACTTTCTCTCCCCCTTATTGACAAGAAATACAAAGCTCATGGTAGGGAGGGTATCAATATATACTTAAGAAATGTTTCATTAATCATTTCACTCTAAGTCTACTTGAGCAATGCTCGATGTAGAAAACAAGAGGATTTGATTAAGACAATAAGGTTTTCCATTATTCACAGATCATGATACCACATGAGATGAGAACTCGTGTCTTTTGTCTTCAAGGGTTTACCACTTTCATTTTAGGAAAAAGAAATCAAATGTGATAGGGAATAATAAACCGGAAACTTCTGCACTCACATCAGCAAACATATCAAAAACATTCAAGTACAATTGGCAAGATAAGTGTCCTTGGGGCACTTATATTCTTCTTATGTCACTGATCAATTCTGTTACTCCCCCTTTGTAGAATGATCTTTGATCTGGGTAACCAAGGGATAGAGATTGAGAAATTACATACCTTCTCCAATGACATGTTCTTCAATAAATTCACAGAGTAACTGCATTTGATTCCAGCTGGAGTTGATATTGATTGAAATAGTGATTTTTTGTGCTTTTTCATTTATTTTTCTTTCCCCCTCAAGGGAAACACTCCTCATCATCTCCATCAAGAGTGGTCCTTAATCATCTTAATCTTTGAATATCAATTGAAGAATCTACCAAGGATGGGAACTTCTTCAGCTTGGCTATCAAGAGTTGATAGCATTCACTACTTCTCAGGTTCTCCCCCTCAGATCATGCTTCACCTTCAATTCCCTGCATTATTAGCACAAATACAATACACAAATTATTAAGGGAATAATTTGGTTCCTCATTGCTTCATCAACATGAGTTGCATGGTTGAGGTTCTTTTCTCAACCAAGTTCCTCTGTTCACTCCAGTCTTCATGCCTGCACATTTGAACATATGTTCTGAAATCTGTTAATGTGGCATGGATTTCTTCACATTCTATTCTACTTTGTGTGGGGAATTTTTCTGCTTAACATCCATCATGAATGATACATTATTACTCTTCTTAAGGACTGCTTCTTGTTATGGTATTAAGGTTAGACAACCTTTTTCAATGTGACCAGATTTCTTGCATATATTACACAGAACTTCTTTGACGCGTGTGTTTCTCTTGGATTTCAATCTCTCTTGTACTCTGTCTTCATCATGTGAAAGTTTTTCTTTTCCTTTGTCACCATCCTTGGCCTTTTCATCTTCAATTTTCTTCATTCTTTTCAATTATTCTGGCCAGATGACCAATATTTCATTTGGAACTAATGCAGCTGGTTTGGATCTTCCACATGGGTTCATCTGAGTTTTATCCCACTTACTTTTTATTTTAGATAAATGACCCTTCAGTTTCATGGATCTAAAATACTGGGTCTTCTCATCTCACCTACTTGATATCTTCTTGGTAAAATGTGTGTTCACAATATTCTTCTGATTTCTTCCCAAGGTACTTGCTTCAGACTTAGACGACATCGGATGTCTTCTTTTCTTATCAACAATTAAATCATGTTGATATGGGCATGTACCTACCTTGTGACCACTGTTGTTGCATACATCACAGATGTTATCAAGCATTCTAAATCTATTTGTGGTAAACAGATGCTTCTGGACCTACAGATGTTGCTTCTTATTCTCTAGATTTCTTCCCTTTGATACAGGCTTTCTTTGTACTTTTTCATTAAAGGGATTGTACCAACAATCCAGTTCACAATGCCCAAATCTCTTGCAGCACCAACATTGACCCACAAACCTTTTCTTCTTTGTATCTTCTGTATGAGGTTATTGGGACTTATTCTTAATTTTTTGTGCTCTATTCAAGGAACCAACTTCATCCTTTTTCTTCCCAACCACCCTATCCATGGTGGTAGGTTTATTCTCCTCACATTTCCTCATCCATACTTGTTTAGAATTTTTCTTCCATCCTGCACTGATTGTGGGAATGTATTTAAAAACATGAGTACAAGATGGTTTGGATGGTACCTTCACTTTCTCAGTTTCTTGTGATAGATCTATGAGTGAAGTCATGATATTCTTATCACATGTTGGAGGTCTTTTGGATTTAGAATCCTCCAGTGTGCATTGAATGGCAACAGATATTGTTTCTTCAGATGGATAATCAAGAGTTGTCATAATCTTCTTGTCACATGTTGGAGGTATTTCAGCTTTAGTATCCTCCAATGAACATTGAGTACTAGCATCTCCTGTTTCATTCTTTTGTGAAGTATCAATATGGGTCTTCTCAAGATATGTCAATTGGGATTCCAATTTTTGACTTTCAATATTGAGGATGATCTTATGATCTTAAATCATGATCATATTCTCTTCACGAGTCTTCTTCAATCTTTCAACCTCATCTTTATGCATATTAACTTTGTTTTGTAACAAAGTGTCAAGTTCCTTGAATCTCTTGGAAGTTTCTTCCAAACAAAATCTCTTGAATTCAGTGCACTTATTCACCTCAGCTTCAAGTGCATGGATCTTTTCTTCTAGAGTCTTATTGACTCCCTCTTTTTCTTCAAAGACTTTAACCTGTTTGGTGAGCTTCATACTTTCCAGAACTTTTCTTTCCAATCCCTTTTCCATATTTCCATCTTCCCTTTATAATAGAGTGATCTCAACATGCATAGATTGGAATAGGCTACAAATAATAGAAACCCTTTCTTCCGGAATATCATGCAGATATGTTTTGAGTTTTTTCTGAAATCTTGAAATAGTGGTGTCATCCTTTCCTCTGAAAGAATCCTGAGCCACCTGCTCGATACTTTCCAAGCCTGATGTTTCTTCATTATTGGAATGGCATGGAGAACAAGACATAGTATCTTCTTTGGACAAGAGGGACTTCTTCATCTGCTTATTATCTTTCTTTTTCCTATTTTTCATGGTCTTGATGGATGTAGGCTTCTGCTCAGAAATGACTAAAACTTCATCAAGACTGCACTTCATTGTTGAATTTAGGAAAGAAACTCAAATCCTATTCTAAATAGAATTACTTTTTATTATCCAACATACGTGAACCTTTCCCTCTGATACCACTTGTAGGAACCCGGTACACCCTGAGAGGGGAGGGGTGAATCAGGGTGTCAACTTTTTCTTTTAAAACCAAGGATCTTGTTCCCACGTTGGTAGGAACTACTTAAACCTGTAAGATGGATATAATCTGCAATAAAACATTCACATGCAAAGAGATGACATAGCAATTTTTACTTGGTTCACCACAAAGGGCTACGTCCAAGGAGAATACGCTAACAAGTTGTCGGTCATACCAAATTCCACTATACTTCACTAGCTGTGGATTACAAAGGTTTGGGCACAGTCACTCTATCCCAGACTCATTGCTTTTACAAAGTTTCAGGGATAGCTCACTGCGTCCCTCAGGTCACTCTCGTTGACTCCCCTTGGCTCACTGTCGTTGGTGAAGTCACACTCAGTTTATAGACGTGAAGGTCTCTTCAATAGATAGACATGAAGTTCTTTTCCTCATGTTCAGCATGAGACTTTTCTTGCATCGGGGTTCAGAGTTGATGCTCTTATCAGTTCAAACCTTCTTCTTTAGTGAAATGACTAATGCACTAGATCCTCTTGTCTCTGTTTCCCTAAATCACAACCACTCTCGTGATTTCTCAATAAATGAATATCAGCTTACTTGGAATCATCAGAATCAGTTCTCTATGTATGCACGAGATCATGCATGTATCATTTAGACTTCCTCTTTAATCTCACCTTGCACCGAAGGTATCGGGCAATCTTCCAGCTTTCGTGCAGCTCCAAAAGGACGGGCGTGCTTCAACAATACCTGGAACTCTTCTCCAAGCCCAGCGCGCAAGTCCCAAGACCGGCATGCAAGTCACTTGAGCAGTACAAATTCAGCATGTAGGTGACACCCACACACTTGCACGACACTTTCTCCTTTAGCTCCAAACTTGTGTGACCCACTTCCTTTCTCTCCTAAACTGCCTTGGGCGCGCATCCAACAATCGGCGCGCAGCCTGCACTTGCGCGACCCAACTACCACTTGCACGGCTCAACCACCTGCGTGATGAGAGCTCGAACAGTCTCTAAGTCTTTAACTTTGTACCTAATGAGGAGGGGTGGTCCTATATTTATAGGCAAACTGGACCCCCTGCGCGGTGGCGCGCAAGTCTTCCCTCGGCGCGCAAGTCTCGGCGCTTAGCTCATCTCCCCTAGCCTTTGTCGCGCAACTCACTTGCGCGACCCAACCAATACTTGCATGACCTTATTTCCTTTTCCATATTTTGAAGTTCTATTCTTGAAAAACAATAGGCGTTCAAGTTTCCAATCCTTCTAGGCACCGGCGCGCAAGTCTCTTCATGACGCACAGGTCACTTGCGTGATCAACCCAACACTTGCGCGACCCTCTTTCCTTTGCCATTTTTCCATGTTCTGATTTGAAAAACACTAGGCGCGCAAGTTCCCTTTTCTTCAAGTACATGGTGCACAAGTCTCTTTTCCAAAACCACTTTTCTTCATTTGTCGATTTTCAGGTCCATAATTTTAGCAAACACTGGAAAAAGGCGCCACCTTGTATCTGCTCTTTTTATACCACCTTCAGATCATCCATTCCTTTGTCGACATTCTTGAATAAAACATGGATCGTTAACCACAACCCTTGAACTCGACATCTCACCATGGAATCTCCTTTTTCAACAAATTTGTATGTCATTTGTTTGCTTTTTCAACAAGCACGATCACCTCAAAAACACTTCTTCTCGGTGATTTATATCCTTCAGCAACTCTTCTGCTTTCATCACAAATTCCACTATCGTGATATATATTCTTTGAAGGAATAGCTTTAGCATAATCATATTTTGAGACAATGTGATGTGCATGTCCATATCATAATTCCAGTCCCCGCATGGCCATCTCAAAATTCCAATCACTTTCACATTGTCTTCTTCTTCAACCGTCATTATCTACTTTATGAAAAACATATGATTCAGTTCTTCAAGAAGTATCTTGCATGGTTCTCATGCAATCATGATAAATTTCATGGTCTTCATCAAAACCCCATTCTTTATTAATCATCCTCAGATGGATTATACCTCACATTCTTCATTGTTGTAAACAATGTGTCACCTTTGACACATGTTCTTTGAACTTATGATCAGTACAACAATCGTTTGAATTTCCATTCCTCCATTTCATTGGAGTACTTCTTGATCTCCTTCATTTTGATCTTCATTGACATCTATTGACAACAAATACAACCATATACACAAATTGGTCCCAACACTTTTTCCGAACCTTATATTTTTAGGACTATTATATAATTTAATAATATAGTTTTTGTTTTAAAAACTCATTTACGTCAAATTTAAAACTATTTAATAATTGATTTTTTTAAAGTCATACTAACTTTATCACTTCGAAAAAAATTCATTGAATCAACCCTAACATATCATATTAACCTATAAAATTTGTGGAATGAATAAAAAGTTTCAATATACATTTATTTTAATATTTATAATATCAAATATTTTAATATTTTATTAATAAGGTAATTAGTGCATCATTATTGTGTCATAAATAAATTTAATTATTTAATATATAAAAAGTATAAATAAAATACCATGATGTAGGAAATATTTTTACCTTTATAATGAATATTTATAGTTGAATTTATCTTATGTATAACCCCATATTAAAAATGGTTTAGTTATTAAACTTTGAATTTAACACTTTTAACTCTTCTTTAAATAAAATAATAATAATTGTCTTAATATAATAAAAGTGAACCAAAAGGATAATATTTTATTACTAAGTTTGTTTTTTGTCGAAATAGACTTATCCAATATAGTTAGGACATGGTTTAGGGTAATTATAATATCATTTTTACCATTAATTACCCTATTTACTTATAACTTTGGTAACTAAAAGTGAAAAGTTACTATTCACCAAAAATTATTTTCATCTTATTGAACCAAATTTTACTTACTGATGTCAACCATGTCTCTATGATTTTTTAAATTCAATTCACAAAAGTGATAAAATTACATTTTATGCAAATTTGCAAATGTGCCTAGAAGGTGGGTAAAAGACGTTAAAAGGTTCAATAAAATTTTATAAATCTAGTTTTATTATAAAATGAATCTAATGAATTAAATTGAACTTATATAGGTGTTATATATTTATTTTGACTTAAAATAAATTTAAATAAAATAAATAATTATTTAAATAAAAAGTCGATTTTAAACAATAACGTAGTGTTTTTCAGTATTCATCAAAAATTGAAAGTTTTCAGAAAAATACCAAAAAATCACCCTAAGATAATTTTAATATTATGAATTAAAAAATTAATTCTATTTTACCAAATTAAAAACATATAAGTTGCATTAATTAATTTAAAATTAATTCCCGTTGTCAAAACCAAAAAGCGGTTTTTTAAAAAGTAAAAACTATCAAAAGATTGACATGTATTTATGTCAAATTTAAATGTAAAATTAATTATTATGACCTAAATTGTATTAAATGATAAAAATATAATCTAATTATACTTGAAAACCATTCAAATTAATAATTTAACACAATAAATTATTTTGATTAAAAATGTTGTTTCCAATTAAAATTTAGTATTTTTAATTATTCATCAAAATATGAAAGTTATCAGAAATGTACCAAAATTTATCCAAACTAAATTTTTATGTTCCGCTTCTAAATAAGAATTTAATTTCATTAAATTTAATATATAAAAGTGTCAAATATTGTTTTTAAAAAAACGGTCTTCCATTAAAAGGAGGTAAAATTTCATTTTTTAAAAAATACTTCTTTTATCTGAAAAAAAATGAATTTGTTATTATATTATGTATAAGAAACACGTAATATAGATTCTAAAATTTTATAGAGTATATAAAATTCAAAATTCAGTTAATACTAATCATAACCACTTTTTGAATGGCTAGTTTGGTAAGTCGTGGTGCGATCGAACTCGATGTTGTGTGTAGTGAAAGTTATTGCATTATTTTGAATAGATAACATACTATGAAATCTTGGGGTGTTATAAGAAATAGAACACATCCCATAATCAAAGAGAGGTAGAATTAGTGATACAACTCAAAATCAGTAAGATAAAACTCCAAGGTACATGTCTAACCATGAAAAGGACAAAGAAATATAAAAATATTACTCTGTGTGATAAGTGTAAAATGTCCCACCATCTCACCACCAACTTCTCACACCAAAATGATAGAAACCTCATCGACTCACTATGGCACCTTGACTTTTCTACATCAAAAGACAATACAAGCTCTACACATTCTTAAGGGAATGTGTAGGGTGTGATCTAAATAGGCTTAGTATGATCCCACATAGATTTTACATATCTATTATTTATAAAATAATCCCAATATGTTCAACTTACATAAAATAAGGAATGATAATAAATTAAATAATTTTATATCAAAAGCATGGTAAACAACTCCCATTTTTCCATGATTCCAAAATAAATCCAGGTAAAAAAGTTTCAAAGTACAATTTATAAATCATTTAACATTTATCAAAATAGCTATATCAAATAAAAAATAATACAAAACCAAATAACAATGGTAAAATGCTCCAAGGATAACTTATGGTCAGACTAGCTAGGTAATTCATACATCAATTATGACTAGTGCACACTAAAAGTCCCTATAACCCATGCATCAAGGCCTAGGGAATAGAAAAACACTCCATAAAGTGAACCCTTATACCATATCAACCAAATCCTAAAGACAAATGCATATCAAACTAGGAATAGAAGAATGCCCCATTAAATGAACCCCATTACAATACCAAAGGAAGATCCCCAATACTACACCCTCCACCTAAGTACCCAAGGCTCCCATGTGTTGCATTTATCAAAATCATTCCAAAGGGATTACACATTTCATAATAAAATTTAAAATTCCCATTTTCCATAAAAACCTACCTTGAAAACCCATTTCACAATGCTTTAAAAATCACCTCTCTTTTACCAAAATGAGGGGAAATCCATATTTTCTCAAAAAACCATTTACACACACAAACCAATCAATTAAATAAAATTCCAATTCTTTAGAAAACAATTTATAATATCAAGAGCAATTAAAGTTCATCCAACATAATCTAGAGACAAAACCACCTACCTTAAAATTGGGTCACACACCACCCGTGATGGTATCCACACAAAAACAGTGGATGGAAAGGAATATGGATCAACAAATAGAGGCCCTATCATAAATTCTTGCATATTAGAATCGAATTTCATAAGAAAAAAAGGTTGGTGGAAAGGTTGGGTCAGCACATACCTAGAGAAACCCATGCATCATGCCACAACCAACACCAGGTTCGGCCTCTAGAAGATGAACACATAATAAAATCTACAAAGGACCAATAAAAATCACAAACTAATTCATATACTTCATAATTGTAGCCCAATGTCACTACCAAACCAAGATATTAAGAAGGAATGAAGAAGACATTGAAACACTCATTAAGGGAGAAGTAACCAACCATGTAGGATATCAAACACCAAATATATAGGTTTGGGAGGGATGGATTCACCCAAAACATCTAGAGAAACCCTAGGGTTTGAGGGAGAGAAACATAAGCTAAATGAGAGGAGTTATAGGCATGCAGCTTTATAAAACCAACTAGGTATAAATGATTCACGCCATGAATAATTGATTCAAAACATGAATCCTTTGAGTTTCATATACACAAAAAAAGAATTTACTTAGTTAATAATACCAAGTAGATAATTCATGATGTAAGTGCAATCCACATCATTAATTCCTTTCACTTCATGAACCCATTTTATGGATTATACCTAGAAACAAGTTCATGTCATGAGTCATGTTCATGGAATGAACTTTTTATGTAACCGTCACTCTGTAACAGTCTTATAGAAAATACCCAGACAACCTCCAAACTTGGAAAATGAACTCTTAAACATTAAAATATAGAATACCTTTAACTAGGATGTTGAAATCTCCCCACCATAGAACTTTTTGTCCCCAAAAATCCATGTGGAATAAGGGTTATCTGAAAATATGTGAGGACATTATTCCCACATAGATTATTCATACTTTCAAGTCTCATGAGAGTTTGATCTGTTATACCACAAAACTTTGACCAATGGAATAGACTTACCACATAAGACGTTCATCTGAGAATAGACAATCACCGATGGTTATTCCACAGTAAAAGAATCTGGATCCAACTTAATCTCTTCCCAACTCAGAACATGAGAGGGGTAGGGATGGTAATTCCTAAGATGAGATATGTATAAAACATCATGGATACCTATAAACTGATCTAAAAAATAAAACTGATAATCAATCTAACCAAGACACTTAGTAACCTAAAATAGTCAAACATATCTCAGAGCCATATTTCCCTATTTCCAAAGCTAACGGTGACCCAACTGATGAAAAACTTTCAAGAAAACCCTGTCATCAATGGAAAACTTCGAAGGATGATGTTGATGACCTGTATATGATTTCTTATTACTCTGATCTCTAACCAAGAATTATTCTATATCCTAAATCATTTTTGATGTCACCTGAATGAGACTTGGTCCCTCAAGAGATGCCTCTCCCACCTCCAACTAATAAAGAGGTGACCTATATGGGAAACCTTACAAATCCTTGAAGGGAACCATTATAATTGACAACTAGTAACTATTGTTATAGGAAAACTCAACTAGTCCTAGATGTTTGTCCCACAATATATAAAAATTCAAGATGCAGGCATAGAGCATATCCTCCAGGATATGAATGGAATGCTCCATCTAACCACCCATCTGTGGATAGTAAGTTATACTCAACCAAACCTGAGTCTTCATTTCTTCCTAAAGACTCTTCCAGAACTAGAAGTGAACCTTGGATCCCTGTCTAAGATAATGAAAAAGGAATTATCATGTATTCTCATTATCTCTTGCACATACATATTTTCTAGATCTTCAATATTGGTAGTGTCCTTGATCATAATAAAATGGTTAATTTCATCAATCGATCAATCACCACCCAGATATCATTATTTCCTCAGGGATTCCATGGTAATACAATAATAAATTCCATATACACCTCATCCCATTTACAAACCAACATCATAAGATTATAGAGAAAACTAGAAGGCATCAAGTACTCTACCTTTATCTATTTGTAGGTTTAACAGTGGGACACATAATCATCAATGTCACGCTTCATACCCAGCCACCAGAAACAATGTCTCATATCATAATACATATTCAGAGTTCTAGGGTGAATGTCCCACAAATAACTATGATAGTCATGAAACACTGAATTTCTCATGGATGATGGGGAAACAAAGTGATCCTCAAAGTGGATAATACAATCAAAAGGGAAAAACCAACCAAAAAAAGGCTTCCCCATCATATAATGTTTCTATGATTCCACTGAAATCACCATCTTGTTGATGGATCTATAAAATAGACTCAAGGAGAGATGATGATAATTGAAAACTGGTCAGAACCATACCTAAATCACCCTATTGTGTATCCAAATGAAACTGAGTGAAATTCCCCATTAGGTTTCTCTCTTACTTTGATACCAAAATATCCTATGGTGGAAATTTTCTACTGAGAGTGTCAAAGATGACATTCCCCTGCATCGGGGTGTAGGAAATGTCATGAAACCCTCCCTCAAAAGTTACCCTTGGGCTAACAATAAATAAATAGGGATAATGACCCCCCCCCCCAATTCCCACATTCAGTAGGCCTCGGGTTGGAAACTATCACCAAAGGTATAAAAATCTCAAAAAGAACATACTAATGCACCCATGAGAAAACATCAGAACCAACATCACCTAAGAAGCTTAACTAACCAATCCCATCCTCACCAAGGCATTCTCACCAAATAACACATCCAAGTATAATAATATAATAAGAGGTATATTGATAAGGGTATCCAACACCACTTTCTCACCATGATTCTGCTCTCACACCCCAACAACATACGTCTTGGAGCTCCCATGTCTTCCATATAACAACCCTACCTAAACACACCTGGTACATCACATTGAATCATATTACATATCACCTAAAGACACCTAGGATATCACATCATATCTCTCCCATAAACACCTGGGTCATCACATCATATCACATCATGCCCGAAGACACCTAGGACATCACAACACATCACATCTCACCCAGACACCTGGTATATCTCATCCCATTACATACATAACCAAAATAGTAGTGTATCATGAACCTGAATGAAATAAACATTATTCCCTCTTCCTACCATGAAAAACCCCCAACATAAGTCATCTAATCACCTCATCACACATAATCATAGTGAACTTTTGATTTCTAGCCATCACAGTCTATACCTATCAACATATCCTAGAAGAGAGATTCGGGAAGTTCAAGTAGCTAGGCATCCATCCTCACCATCAGGATATTGGGACAAACACCCCCCCCCCCCAAACATTTTGCTATCAACACATAGTGCTCGACATGGGTGGGGTGCATATAGAAAACATAATGAAAATAAAAGGTACATATATATATATATCCACACACAAGCCTAACTAATGGATTCACAACTAAAGAACTAACCAAATCGCAACATCATCGCTCAACCTCACAACACCGTCACTATCACTACCACCACTAAATGCATGACACCACACATCAAGCCACGTTTTATCTTCTTTATCAATTAAATACATTTTATATATTTCACATTACCAACTAATTTTTATTATCCATCCCATTTATCTCACATTAAATATCAACCACATTTAACCACATTTCCCTTTTTAATTCATTCATTAATTAATAATTCAACCCATGCCATTTACATTCATTATTAACCAATTAATTATGATACTACCCAAGAAACTAGGATAACACAACTCACCACAACAAAAAACAGTCCATCATCCCCATACCAACCATCCCACACTACCACCATCACATTGACAAATTCACCTCCTCATCAAAACTGCCACGTCACCACCACTTTCTATCATAACTACCCCATATGACAACCACACAACTCATCACATCCTCCTCCGCAACACAACCACACATCACAACTACCACACACCACATCCACTTCTTATCAAATCACCACCTCACATCACAACCACACATCAAAAAACTTTTTAAATCACATTCACATAACATTTTTCTTATTTATCAAGGGGATTTTCATCACTTACACTACTTTATTTTAAGTGAATTCTCACACTAGCCATGAATTCCAGGGGAAACTATTTTATTAACCAAATATAAGTGGTTAACCAATTTCATTTAAAGTAATGTCAAACAATCACAAAACATGGATCCATCAAAAAATCAGTTCTCATTATAAACAATGTCACCCAATAGCCATGATTTTAAGTGGTATGTCAAACATGTATAGTTTCAAAATAGAACATAAAAGATGTAAAACTTGGGATTCCATTCCCCTTCACCTTCAATTTCAATTAAACTAACTATTTATCTTTATTATTCTAGATATACTATCTTTCCAAAGATAAATAAGAGTATAATCCCTTCCACATGATGATATTAAATGAGAAATGAAGGATCCCCAACCTTAATGAAGCTTTCTAATTCATTATTCCAGGTTGGAACAAGAGTTAGTCCACCACTGAGTGCCAAAATGAAGAAGGACTCCCTTACCAGAATAGAACACAACAACCACATCATTATTCCATTAAAAAAACAACAAAACTAGAGATTTATCTTGATAAAACCCTTCCTATATAATAAATAAGGAGAATATTAGGGGAAGAGAAGAAGGGAACTCGCTTAAAAACACCAACGATTGATCTCCCAATGTCAAGGTTGAAAGATGTTGAAAGGGGTATGAAATAACACATTAGGAAGCACTTTGTTATCCTAATAAATGAGATAAATATTGGAAATTTTATTTATTTTGAATGAATTTTAGGTTTTATAAGTTGTCTATAAAACATAAACCATGATGCAACCTCTACCACCATACTGAAAAAATGCTAAAAATGCACCAAACCATAGCTTAGTGAAATATACTATGTATTAGTGATACTGATCAAAGAACCTATGAGATATATGGCTATCTCTACACCATAGATCTAATAAAAAGGGAGGAGGGACCATGATGCGATCAAGGGCACCATGCCGCAAAACCCTAGAACTGAGAAGAAGACTACTACGCAACCAAACTCCATAGTGCAGTTACCCCAAAAAATGGAAGAATGGTCAAACTTCACCTATAATCCACCCTATGCCATAACCAACTCTTATAAAGTATAGGAAATAGAGGGATACGCTGCATCCATGATCCATGGTGCAGCTATTCCAAAATTGGTAGGACCTCCAAAACTCCACTCAGGCCTCCCCTACACCTAGTCAGCCTCTCCATGCCGTAGAATCCACCACTGTGATATATCCCAAGAATATACACCATAGAACTCCTCTCAAATTGATTTTCTAATTTCAACCTCCTTTTTTCCTCCAAACTCCTCAGAACCTCCTTAGGACACCTCAGCCGCCAGAATTCCCAGAAACTGGTTGCAAGGTCTAGACTATTACATCAGATGCCTCTCAATATATTCTCATCCTCAAGAATCAAAATCAGTCTAGAAATTAAAGATGGAAAAGTTCTAAACAAAAAACCCATGAGATACATCTTAAGGATCTCATCATAACCAAAAACACTACCATCAACCAAACAAACCAAACCCAGTCGTAAATGTTCACCAAAATCCCATGCAACCATATTACCACACCATTCCACCATCCTCAAGAAACCAACTTTTTACACAACCATACACACCACCATCTCAACCTCCACATGGAACAATAGAAAAACTATCACAACCATTACACATCATGGACTCAAGCACATAAATCAAGTAATTACATCTTCCATGTCAAGATATTATCCACTTTGGGCAGCACTAGATTTCCCACAAGGTTTTAATCATGTAATAATATAATGTATCTCAATTAGGAGTTAGGTTTTCCCTTATTCACATGTTAGAATATTTAACACACTTCACATATCAAGGAAAAAATGACACCTCATAAAATAGAAAGATCCAAACATCACATCATCAAAGAAAAATAGATCAAGGAAAAACATAAAATAACTTTGGGTACTGGAAATGCATATGCATCTCATGCTCCCAAGTACTCTCATCTAGGCCAAAATTCCTCCACAAAACATGAATTAAAGGGATGGTACATCCACATAACACATTCTCCCAATGATCCTAGATCTCCACTAGTCGCTCCACGAATATCGCATCATCCTCGCTACCCAACTCTCCTTAGTCAATGACATGAGAGTCATCATGATGATACCATAGATCTAATAGATGTGGAAAATGTTGTGAATCTGATCTAGTCATGGTGGTATTTTAAACCAATAATAAACCTTTCCAACACACCCCAGAACCTCTAAAGGCCTAATAAAATAGGGCGAGATATTACTCCCCCTACCAAAACTTTGCTTCCCACATAGAGGGGAGAATATTAAGAACATGTGGTCTCCAACCTCGAACTCCAAAGACCTACTCATGTGATCGGCATAATCCTACTTCTGGTATTTTGTTGCCTTTATCCTCCCATGAACATCCCGAACCTTCTCTGTCATGCTCTGAACCACATCGGGACCAAGAACTAATGACTCCCTAAACTTGGACCAACACAATGGTGAATGAAATCATCACCCATAAAAAACCTCTAAGAGATCCAATGATGTCCAATACACACTCCTACAATATATCCTCTAGTTCTTGGATAGTCCACTTCATCTACCCATCTATCTGAGGGTGGAAAATAGTGTTGAGGCGTAACTGAGTTCCAAATGCATGTTTCAATATTCCAAAAACTAATGAGGTAAAACAAGCATCCTGATCTAATAAAATGGACTTTATAACTCCATGTATCCATAAAACCTCATCTACATACCTCTTATCCAAGTTATCTATGGTTCCCGAATCCTTGATCACTAGAAAGTGAGCTGGTTTCATTAATTGATCCATGATTACCCAGATAGCATCACAATATCCCTAAGATCAGGGTAACCTTATGATGAATTCCATAGATATTTCATCCCAATTACACTCAATAACATCCAAGGGATATAATAAACAAATAGGAACACGATGATCCACCTTTACCTACTGGAAAACCAAACAGGGAGCCACAAACTTTGCCACCACCCATTTCATCACAGGCCACCAAAACTGCACCCTCAAGGCATGGTAAATCTTGGATACCCCCAAGTGTTATTCCAAAGTTGATCTATGAAACTAATAAAAGGATCATTTACACATCACTACCAAAACAAACAACCTCCCTCAAATCAACCTCCAGTTCTAAGCATCCCTCCAGAGCATCACTATAGTTAACATGATTGTGAATCACCTATACATCCAAGTCTCCCCACCGAGACTTATCCACTTTCTACACCAGAGAATAGTACATGATCATATAATACAAGAAAACTTTTCCATAAATCACCCTCATATCTAAGTCTAGGGTTTTCAACTTGTCTATTTTCCTCTATGTATTTTTGAAATCTTGAACAACATCCTTATGTGACTTATTGCTCAAGTCGCTAGCCACAAAATTCCTCTTTCCTAAGGTGTAAGAGATCTCAAATTCATAGTCTTAAAGAAACTTCATCTAAATACAGTACTAAAAATTCATATCATATAGATAAAAGATATATCTCAATCTCTTGTGATCTGTGAAGAATGAAAAGTTCTCACCAATGAGGTAATATCACCACATATTTAGTGCAAACATGACCAACACTATCTCTAGGTCATGGGTGACATAGTTATGCTCATGCTGATGTAACTTCCTAGACATATAAGATATCACTACCTTTTGATTCATCAATAAACATCCCAATATCATATGGGAAGTGTCACAAAACTCCTCAAATATCATCCCTTCCTCGGGAAAATGAAGCACCGGAGCACTGATCAGTCTCCATTTCATGTAGTCAAATGGTTCCTAACACTAATTAGTCCATATAAAATCTTGGTCCTTCCTGTTCAAAGTTATAAATGGGGATAAATCCCATGATAAATCAGATACGAACCTTTGGTGATAGCCTGAAAGACCCCAGAAGCTATAAACCTCTACCACATTCTTGAATGCTTCCCAAGAAATAACTGCTTTGATCTTCTATAGGTCCATAGACACACCCTGTTGAGACACCATGTTCCCAAGAAAATGCACCTATTTTTCTAGAACTTACACTTGGAAAAATTTCCATAAAGCTGGTGGCATCAAAGGACCTACAATCAATCTCTAAGATGATCAGCATGTTCCTTCTCTAACTTCAAGTAGATCAATATAATGTTTATGAACATGACTATGAACTGGTCTAAGAATTTACAAAACACAAATTTCATGAGTCCCATAGACACATTTAGTGCATTCGTGATTCCTAATGGCATGACCATGAACTCAAAGTTCCCATAACTAAATATGAAGGTAGTCTTTGAGATATCATCCTCCTTCACCTTTAACTGGTGATATCTTGACTATGGATTGATCTTAGAAAACCAACTAGCTCCCCTAAACTAGTTAAAAAGGTATTCAATCCAACAAGGGGTAATAATTTTTTATCGTCACCTAATTCAACCTTTGTTAGTCTATACATAGACTCATACTACCATATGCCTTCTTAGAGAATAACACTGGAGCACCCCATAGTGACAAACTAGTCTGGATGTAACCCTTCTACATCAGATCATTTATTTGAATCCTCAACTCCCACAACTTATAAGGTTTCATCCTATAATGATCTACAAAAATTGAAGAATCACTGGGTTTCAAGTGTATCTCGAACTCAACATAGCATCAAGGTGGTAATTCTATGACCTCCTTAAGAAAAACATCCAGAAACTCCCTAAAAACCATGGGAGCCTACTCTATCACAAAATAAACCAATTCCATAGACAACTTTTCCATCAAATAAAAAAGGTATCCATATGTATACTACCCAATAGATTACACTAATCACCAATGAAAACAGCACACTGGTCATCCACATCGAAGAATATAACTCTCCTTTAGAAGAAATAAATAATAGCACACATAGAAAAAAACCAATAGATGTTGAGAATGAAATAATACGATTTCATATATATAAAAAAAATATACCCACATAACTATGGCCCCATCATTGGTCTATAACCCTAGCACACATCAAGAAAGTTGTTCTAGCCTCTAACTCGTGTAGTAAACACCAGGTGAATGGGAATCCTCTCTACGTATAGCCCTAGAGCATGGACTAGAGTGGGTGAAACAATGGAGTATGGATATCCTAAATAAAATAAAGAAAAAACAATAGTGGATGATAAACTGACCGTACCTTGAATCATATATAGCCCCTCTTGTGTTTTCACCCTTACTACATGAAACTAACCACGCCCAGTTCATTTTCCTCTCTGCTAATGTCCACTTCCATGAACATGCTATAGTCAGGGTCCTTGAATAAGATTAACATCCTAAGTTCAACCTTTGTCTTCCATATTCCCTCTTGATAAAGCATAAACCTATTTCCCCTGCTGATGAAATAGCCTCACTGGTGGATGATGTTAAGGCTGACTCTTAACCAAACCACCACAACCATATTGAGATTAAAGGACCATAGGGCACTAGTATTGAAGATGTTCATAGTCCCCATAGACAAATAACATTGTCCCAAAACCCCTAGAAAAATTATGGAATCCACTATCCCTAGAAGTTAAAAAAGGAAGCTGTTGAGGTTGACTCCCTTCTGGTCAAAACCTTGAAGGCCCTAGCTCCTAAGACCTTTCACTGGAAACTTTTCTCCTCAAGAAACCCTGTCAGTTCTCTTATCATGGTAAACCTCCTCGTGAGTGAATCCACTTTATCACCTTCACCTTCATCTAAACCTCCATATATGTGAGCAATATAAAAGGAGTAACTGCATAATAGATATAAGGATAGAGTGCCTCCTCAAAATGTATGCTCGAGACTCCTCATTAGGAAAAAGATATGAGGTGAAATGAAAAAGATCCTTGAGCTTGACTCCCAAATCCTGCACATACATACTCCCCTACTGAAGATAGAGAATCGTCTACCTCTTCACTACCTTCATAGTAAATTAAATTAAATATCCTATAATTATTTATAAAATTCAACCCACTAACATCTACCTCCTTCCTCTCACCAAGATACAGTGTACACCACTGACTCATAGATCCTCACATCTGAATAACTACCAATGAGAACCAGTACTTCATTGAGGCCTAGATCAAACTGAAGGTGATATCAAGATCCTCCAACTAGCTCTCTGTCTCTATATCAGATATTCTTCCCTTATACTTCCCCAAATCATGTTGTCACACACAATATTATTTTCCACTAATCATTCTCCTCAACCGGATCAACCCTCTAGCGATCAATTAGATCAGCCTACTAAACCTCCACTACCTAAACCACACATGAACAACGTTCAGGAGCCATAGATTAAAAGGGGAAAGAGGATTTCCTAATCTTGGTATTATGGAATTTTATTAATATTTATTTAATTAATTTTAACTTTCCCAAAACCACCCAATTCAAACAAGAACACAAGTTAATCATGATGCGTATATCTCTCCTAGGTATCTTCCCTTCATATGGCATCACCTCACCTAGTTTTTCAGTAGGTTCAAAGTCCCTGAATCGGATCAAGGGGGGATAAAATTTCGTTTCCTAGACAATATTCCCTAGCCTATGTCACACACCAAGATTAACTGACATTTTTTCCTTACCAACCCATGTAATCCTCACTATTCTTAACTCTGAACTCTATCGTATCCCTCAACCAAAATCTATGATTTGACTCTATCATAAATCCCTCCCTCTAAAGGTACCCCTCCTAGGACATTAATGAAGAAATAAGGATAATAACACCCTAAGTCTTACATCCAGTAGGCCTTAGGTTGGTGACTAGCACCATGGTATAAAAATGTCACAAATGGGAGGCATTACCCTATATAATAATAATAGGATTGGGATATAGGATAAATCATCTGCAAGAAACTCCATGAAATAATGTAAAAAGGAAACCAAAACCATCCCACAATGCATGTATAATGTAAAAAAAATACAAGAATATCTAAATAAATACCCAAAAGAAAAAGTAATGCAGTGACATAGAAACAGCTCCAAAGCTCAAGCTAGAAATGTCTAGAATGGTCCATGAAGTCCTCCTGGAAACATAAAAAATGGTTTTATATATGTAGTGTGAGCATACTATTATAATCGATAGGATCATACCCAAAGTATCCCATGAACATGTGAAAAGTAGTATATTGATGCACCCATGAGTAAACAATAGAACCAACAACGCCTACACCAGTCAATTAAAAATATCATCCTCACTAAGGCACGCTCACCAAATAACATATCCAAGTATAATAACATAATAAGAAGCATGTCAATAAGGGTACCCTGAATATCTTTCCAACTGGGATTCCACTCTCACACCCCAATGAAACATGTCCTAGAACTTCCATCTATTCCATATAACAACCCTACCTGAACACACTTAATCCATCTCATCAAATCATATCACATCCCACCCGAAGACACTTGGTCCATCACATCACATCACATCACATGAAATATCTCCCACAGACACCTGGGCCATCACATCACATCAAATAATTCTTAAATACACCTAGACCATAAAAACATATCATATCTTACCCAAATACACCTAGTACATCTCATCAAATCACATCCAAAACCAAAATAGTAGGATATTGTGAATAAGAATTACATCAATTTCATTCTCTCCTCCTACCATGCACAACCCCCACTATAAGACATATCATCACCCCATCAAACATCATCACGGTACACTTTTTATTTCTTTCCACCACAGACCATGACTTTCAATGTCTCTTGGAATATAGAGTGAGGAAAATCAGGTATCCATCCATCCATCTTCACCACCAGGATATTGGAAAAAACACTCCCAAAATAATTTTTTGCCGTCACATGGTGCTCGACATGGGTGGGTGCATATAGAAATCACAATGAACATACAAGGTACACACACACACACACACATAATCCTAACCTACATGTTCACAACCAAAGCACTGACCATCTCACAACATCACCACCCAACCTCACAACACTGCCACTTTCTCTACCACTATTAAATGGAAAACACCACACATCAAGATACAAGACACAAGACACATTTCATCCTCTTTCTCAATTTAATCCATTTTTCATATTTCACATTACTAAACAATTTTCATTATCCATCCCATTTATATCATAATAAACATAAACCACATTTAACCACATAGCCCATTTTAATCCATTCATTCATTAACCATTTAACCCATGCCATTTACATTCATTATTAACCAATTAATTGTGATACTACCTGGGAAACTAGGATAAAACATCACACCAAAAAAACAAATAGCCCATCATCCTCATGACAACTAGCCCAAACTGCCACCATCACATAGACATGGCCACCTCCTAATCACAACCACCACATCACCACCACTTTCTATTACAACGGCCCCATATTACAACCACACAACTCATCACATCTGCCTACACAACACAACCACACATCACAAACACCACCTACCACATCCACTTATCATCACATAACTACTCCACATTATAAACACACTTAAAAACACTTTTCACACCACATCCACATAACATTTTTAAGATTTAGTAAGGGGATTTTCATCACTTATACTACTTTATTTTAAGGGAATTATCACACAATCCATAAATTCCAAGGGTAACCATTTTATTAACCAGGTGTGATTGGTTAACCAATTTCATTTAAAGTGATATCAAATAATCACATAGCATGGTTCCACTAACAAATCAATTCCTAAAAAAAATATCCCAATAACTATTATTTTTAGTGGTATTCCAAGCATGCATAGTCTCAAAATAAAACATCAAAGCTATAAAACATGTGATTTCATTCCCCTTACCCTTTAATTTTAATTAAATAAATTATTTATCTTTATTATGATGGTTATAATATTTTATCAAAGATAAATAAGAGAATAATACCACCCAAATTATGTAACTAAATGATAAATTAAGGATCCCCTACCCCAACTAATATTTCTGATCCACTGTGTAAGGTTGGAATAAGAGGTAGGCCACCACCGAGCACCGCAACAAAGAAGATCACCCTTACCATCCTAGATCACAACAACCACATCATTATCCCATTGAAACAACACCAAAACCATAGATTTATATGGACAACAACCCTTCCCAGATAAGAACCAGGGAGAGAATAGGGGAAGAGAAGGAGGGAACTCACCTAGAAACACCAACGATAAATATCCCAAGGTCTATATTGAAACCCACTAAAACGGGGTGAAGTAACTCCTTGGTAAACACATGGTTCACACAGGAAACAAGATAAATATTGGAAAATTGGTCAGGTTTGAAGGGATTTTGGGTTTTATAGGTGGTCTACAAAACATAAGACCATGACACAACCTCTACCACCACATCTCAAAAATTATAAAAATGAACAAAACCATGGAGAAGTGAAATATATAATGTCATAGTGGTGCTTGTAAAATCCCCTATGAGTTTTGTAGCTATCTCCACACCACCGATTCGATAAAAGGTGAGAAGGCACCATGACATAGTCAAGGGCACCACATCGCAAACCCAACAACCAAGAAGGGGGCTACGCTGCATCCTATCTCCACAGTGCATCTACCCCCCAAAATTGAAGAGCCACCAAAATTTACCTCTGATCCAACCTACACCACAGCCAACTCATCCACACTACAGGAAGTAAAGGTCTATACCACATTCATGCTCCATGGTGCAGCTATGCCAAAATTGGTAGGAGCTCGAAAACTCCACGCAGACCTCCCCTACACCATAGTCAGCCTCTCCAAATTGTAGTGGCCACCCCTATGGAGCATCCTAAGGATACGCACCACAAAAATATTCTCAAATATATTTTCCATATTTTCCCCTCCAAACTCCTTGAAACCTCCTTAGAACACCTTTTCCACCAGAATTCTTACAAAGTAATGGGTCAGAAGGTCAAAATTATTATAGGAAATGTCGAAGTCAAGTGTTTGGAGGAATTTAACCTATTGTATATGCCTGGGATTCAATTCCTTTTGAGAAAATATATATATTAAAATCATGTGATCATAAACTCCTTGAAACCTCCTTCGAACACCTTTTCCACCAGAATTCTTACAAAGTAATGGGTCAGAATGTCAAAATTATTATAGGAAATGTCGAAGTCAAGTGTTTTGAGGAATTTAACCCATTGTATATGCCTGGGATTCAGGTCCTTTTAAAAATATATATATATATTAAACTCATGTGATCATAAAAGGTTATGAAAATCCTCCAAAATGATAGTATCACCAGCATTTAAGCGCATACATAACTGTGGAATACTCCAAATCATGAGTGGGGTAATTTTTCTCATGTGGGTAAAGCTGATGAGAACCATAGGCCACAAAATGATCATCCTGTATAGGAACACAACCCATACTAGAACTAGAATGGTCACAGTATACCATATTACCCTTATTGGGATTAGGAAAGATCAAAATAGGAGTTGATGTCAAAATTCTTTTCAAATCATCAAAATAACTCTAACATTTTGTATCCCATGTGAATTTCAGCCCTTTCTTGGTAAGAGTAGTCAAGGGTTAAGTCAACATAAAGAAATCCTTGACGAACCATCAATAGTATCCAACCAGACCTGGGAAACTTCATATCTCAAAGATGTTTTGTGGATCTTCCCATGACAAGATAGTCTTCACCTTCTTAGGATTGACTGATAGGCTATGCTCAAAAATTACTTTCCCTAAGAACTTCACTTATTTGATCCATAAATTTCATTTTTAAAGTTTCCCATAAATTTGGTGACTCCTTAGGATCGCCAAATATAGATTTAAATAGTGCTCATACTCATGCTCAAATCTCAAATAAACCAGGATATCATCCTAAAACACCATGAAAAAGGTGTTAAGATACTGATGGAATATATGATTCATCAAAGCAATGAAAACTACAAGAGAATTAGTCAGACCAAAAGGCATCACAATATAATCATAATGGTCATACCTTATCTTGAAGGTGGTATTTGGAATATTTGACTAAAGAACCCTAAGCTGATCATAACCCAACCAAAGATTTATTTTCAAAAACCTATTTTCCACTTTAACTAATAAAACAAATAATCCACATGGGGAAAATGGTACTTAGTATTGACCATTAACCAATTTATCTTATGATAATACATGAAAAAATTAATTGAACCATCAGTATTCATTGAAAAGAGAATAGGGGATTCCCATAGTGAAACACTAGGATGAATAAGTCCCTTATCAAGCATATTTTCAAACTGAACCTTGAGATCTTTCATCTCAAAATATATCATGTGATAAGAGTTCATCGAGATTAGTCACATTTCCAATACTAGACCAGTCATAAACTCTACATACCTCTATGGATGAATAACAAAGAAGCTATATGGGAAAACATTAGGGAAATAATGAACAACCAAGGGAAGATCAACAATATAAGGAACATCATCAAGCTCAACAGGAATGGAAAACAACAGAATTATGAGCTCTGGGTGTGAGGTACTACATGACCAAACCTTGGATCTCAATATCATTGAAACACCTGAAAGATCCCATTGGAAATAAATAATGAAAGACACTATTGATAGAAATCAATCACAGCACAATGAGAAACAAGAAAATCCATCCCGATGATGACATCAAACAAATCTATATCGAGAACTAGAAAATATCAGACTAACTCCACATTAGCTATCTATAGAGAACACTCTGAAAAATTAAACCCCTACTCCTTATTATTTATAAGAGTTTTCTATAGCTCCATAACAAAGAACATGATCTTCATTGGAAGTTTTAGCACATAAAAAACGGGAAGATATAAATGGGTGTGAAGCACCTTTATTAGATAGATCATTTTCTATAGAATATGTGACAAATATGGAACCTATCACTATAGTTGGGCCCACATTAACCTCTGATAGAAACTAATCCACTACATAAAGGTGATTAACTCTTCAGGCTTGTGGCTAGAGGCCTATCGAATTTGAAGAATATGAAGGTATTGTAGTGGCCCTTATAGATGAGGATCCCTGACCATAATGGGGTGTAGACATAGCTTTGTAGAAACTTTGAAGATGGAATCAATAGTCATAGGAACTGCATATCCTAGAGGTTTTGGGACAAGTATGTTGGGTGTTCCTTACCTTTCCACACTAATAACAAGTCAGGGTCACACTGTTGGTTGATGCTAATGGTGTAGATGGAGTTTTTTTTTGAGTACTACCTCCACTTAGATTTCAACTATCATGTAATTTTCTATTCTTCCCCTACATTCCACTGAAACTGATGTTGGGTGGAAAAGAAGAGCTAGAGAAGATAATATTTCCCATCAAATCTATTTCTTCAATCATATCCTTATTAACTATCTATGTATAGGTTGAAAGTTTAATTATATATACCTATGGTCAGATATATGGTCTCAAACCTTTCATTTATTTCTTTTACCTCTGCTAATCTCTCATCACCACCTCTAGAGAAAAATGAATTAGCTCCGCAAACTAATTGGTGTACTCCAAAACTGAGCACTCTCCCTACTTTAAAGAGAGGAAATCCATATAATTATCTATAATTAGGGACTCTAGGCATAAATTATAAAAGAATAGGGTCTTAAAACCCTTCCAATCCATTCTCACATACTGATTTTCCTATACCATGAAATCCCACCACTGCTTATTGGGACCCTCAAACCTAAACAGTGCACACTTCACCTTGATAACATTAGGTGTATCCATGAATTTTAAGAATAGATTGATCTTTTCCATCCATTCCTCTATCTCTTAGGGATCATTCATACCCTTAAAGGATAGGGGATTCTTGTGTGGGAACTCTCATGATCGTTCCTTGTCTCCTCCTAATCCTAGATGCGCCTCAATAATTGGGTCTTGAACTTGTGGTAAATTTTGGTTCATGGCATAAACTCCCCATATGATAGCCTCTAGAATATTATGATCTAAAGAAGGATTACCTTGAGGATCATATCTCATTGCACCCACCTGTGGTACCCATGGAAGATGTCTTGGAGGCATGTTTCTACACACCATAAATGGAAGAAAATGACTAGACAATAGGAAATCTTAGTTTAAACCATATAAAAAAAGTATAAACTAAGATCAAGATCAAAAACCCCATCATAGGATACACACATTCCAACATCCCATGGTAACTTGAGGCTCATTACAATAAGATCTAGTCAGATACTCACCAAAACCTACCTCTCAAGTAATGAAAATCTTATCCCATATTTAGCATACATCCTAAGACAAGGATTATTGAGGGAAAACCACCTTTGATACTAATTTTAACTCACTAGCCTAGGACACCCTCCAAAATTGGTACCTAAACTGATTCGCTACTAACCCAGAGGTCGTTTTTGATCTCCACGGGCTGGTGACAAGAACCTGGACATCAAAACAATAACTAGAGGAAACAATTTCTCCAAACTTAAAGTAAGATATATGGAATATATATATATATATATATATATATATATATATATATAAAGACAACCAAAAATATAACACATGTCATAATCAAAGAGAGATAACGATAATGACACAAATCAAAATAAGTAAGATAAAACTCCAAGGTATATGTCCAACCATCAAAAGGAAAACCAAAATGGGAAACAACTACACCATATTATAAGTGGGAAATGCCCCACCATCTCACCACCAGTTACTTATACCTAGCTGATAGAAACCCCACTACCTCACTATGGAACCATGCATTTTCCTACATCAAAAGACAATACAAGGACTATACATTCCCAAGGGAATGTGCATGGTGTGAGCTAAGTAGGCTCAGTAGGATCTCATACAAGTGTTCCATATAAATTCTATATACAATAATATCAATATTCTTAATTTATATAAAATAATGCATGATATAAAATTAAATAGTTTTATATCAAAATCATGGTAAACAGTTCCCCTTTTTCCATAGTTCCAAAACAAATTTGGGTAAAATGGTTTCAAATAAAAATTTCCAAATCATTTCACATTTATCAAAATAGGTATATCAAATCCAAAAATAGTAAAAAGACATATCACAATGTTGAAACACTCCAAGGATAACTTATGGTCAGGATAGCTAGATCACTTGTGCATCAATTATGACTAGTGTTCACTACAAGACCCTATAACCCATGCATCAAGGTCTAGGAAATAGAGGAACACCCCAGAAAGTGAACTCTCATACCATGTCAGTCATTTCCTAGATCCAAATAAATCTCGATCTAGGAATGTAATAACACCATAAAAAATGAACCCCCTTACAATACCAAAGGAAAATCCCTAATAATACACCCTCCACCTAAGTACCCAAGGCTCTAATGTACTGAATTTATCAAAATCATTCAAAGGGATTACACATTTCAAAATAAAATTTCAAACACTCTTTTATCATTAAAACCTAATCTGAAACCCAATTTCATAATCCATTTAAAAATTCTTTGAAAATAAACCTTCTTTTAACAAAACAAAGGGAAAACATATTTTCTATAAAATCTATTTACACACACAAACCAATCAATCAAGTAACATTCCAATTATTTATAAAAACAATTTATAAAACCAAGATCAATTATGGTTCATCCAACATAGGCTAGAGATGAAACTAGATACCTCAAACTCATTTCACACACCACCCGTGATAAGATCCACTCACCAAAAATGGAAGGAAAAGAATGCATATCAACAAATGGATGCCCTATAATTTATTATATTATCTTAGAATAAAATTTAATATGAAAAATTGTTGGTGTAAAGGTTATGTCAATACATACCTTGATAAACCCATGTGCCACACCACAACCAACACCAAGACCACCCTCTTGAAGATGAACATGCAAGTGAATCTACAAAGTACTGATAGAAATAATAAACTAATCCATAGACTCCAGAACTGTAACCCAACACCACTTACAAACCAATATATCAATAAGGAATAGAGAATATATAAAAACACTCACCAGGGTAGAAGCAACAAACTACGTTGAAGATCGAATGAAAAATAGAGAGTTCTAGAAGGTATAGATTCACCCAAAATGCTTGGAGTGGCCATAAGGTTCAAGGGAGAGAAACACAAGCTAAATGAGAGGATTTATAGGCATGAAACATGATAAAAATCACTAGTGATGAATTATTAATGTCATGAATCATTGATTCACAATGTGAATCCCCTAAGTTTCATGTACATTGAAAAAGGCATCACCTCAATTAATAATCTTGTGCATCTAATTCACAATGTGAATAAAATCCACATCATGAATTACTTTCACATCATGAACTCATTTCATGGATTATACCTAGAAATAGGTTCACATCATGAGTCTTTTTCATGGAATGAACTTTTTTTTAAACCAGTACTCAGCAAAAGCCCTGTAAAAACTCCCAAACTATAAATTTACTCTTAAACATTAAAAGTGAGTATGCCTTTAACCATTATTTTATATATTTTGTGTAAAGGTAACCAATTTTACATTTATATTGTGTTGGTAGGGTTTTTTATGGGATATCCCCCTATGGGTTGTAGTTTATCCCCTCCAATCATGGGGTGTCCTATAACATATCCATAGAGGTCACATCATAGCCACCTACAGAGCCAAAAACTACAGTATTTAAAACTTAAAAAACTATAGGAACTCTAGATCCCTAAAAAGTTTCCCAAAACTAAATACCATTATAAAAAAGGTCTAAGAATTTCAATAAAAAAACAATAAATAAAAGGTTTTTTACCTGAAATGAAATCGTGGGTGTAATAATTCTCCCCACCATATCACTTTCTACCCCTAGAAATTTAGTCCGATGCTTGGTTCATGAAAAATTGAGGCAATTTCTCTCTCATATTAGCTTCCCACTCCCAAGTCTCATGAGAATAAAATATTTACTTACATGAAACATTAAATAACTAAATAAACTTCTCACATAACACCTTGAATTAAGAATCAATTATAAAAATTGGGTGCTCATAAACTAATTCATTAGGCTCCAATTAGAGTTCTTTCCAATTAAGAACATGTAATGGATTAAGATGGTACTTCTTAATCTAAAAACATGAAATAAATCATGAATCACCAACTGAGGTGGAAATTCTAATCTGTAATCAACCTACCTAAGTCATATCCTAATCTCAAAGGGGCTAACATATCTCTGGGAAAGATTCCCATACTTTCCCAATCTTCGGTGGCCCAAATGAGGTGATTACCTTAGAAATACCCAGTCACCTACTGATAAATCCAAGAGACATAAATAAAGAGTAGTGTAATATTTATGGAGGATCATAACTATCACCAATCATTGTTAAATGTTTTGGATCTTTATCGACTTATCTTGCACAAGGCTTGGCCCGACTAAAGAATTCTCACTCACTTTGGTCTAGTAGAGGGGAGACCGATAGAGATGACCATACAAATCCTTGAAAAATCTACATTGATCAATTATTAGTAATTGTGTTTATATAGAAACTTAACCAGTCATAGATGTATATCCTAATAACCTACAAATTCTAAGATGAAAACATGGAGAATATCTTCTAAAATTTGGTTTCCTTGCTCCATGTGACCATCTCTCTATGGATGGTAAGTAAAGCTCTACCTAACCTAGGATATCATTGCCTCTTAGAGGCCCTTCCAAAAATGATATGAAAATCCCATGTCTCTATCAAATATGATAGATGAAGTATCGCTTTGAAACATCATGACCTCTCATGTATATAACTTTCCCAGCTCCTCTACTTTAGTGATATCTCTAATCAAGATGAAGTGAGCTGATTTGGTCAGTTTATCAACCATGATCCAAATAGAATTTTTAACCTGAGTGGTTTGATTCAATCCCATGATAATTCCATGGATGTCTAGTCTCACTTCTAGGAAGTTATAGGAAGAGGCTGGATTAGGTCAAAGGGATTTTGATGCTCGACTTTGACTTTCTGGCATTTATAGCATCACAACATGAAATCTGTGATGTCCTACCTTATGCCCAAACACCAAAATAATAATTTTAGATCATAGTACATATTATTGGGGATAGGGTGGAAAATCCACTGAGAATTATGAAATTCCATCATCACAACCTTCCTCATCACTTGTGATACCACGTAACAATTTTGAAAATATAACATGCCCTCATGAGATAAATAATATTCTTTGGTGGTATTACCAATTTATAAATTTCTCCCAATGAACTAACATTATTAATCCCCTAGATTATATTGATGAATGATATTTATAAGGTATGGTTTCAACTGAACACTAGAAAGGATCATATCCTTCCTGTCATCTTTCACCTCCTAGTGCTTTTGGGAAAAGAGATCCATCAAGGTCCATTTATCATTGGACTTCTTCAAAGTTTAAGAAGGAAGTTTCCAACTAAGATTGTTAATAACAACATTTCACTTTCTATATATATATAGGAAGTGTTAAATTCAAACATATAATGATACTCAACCCACTGAATTTGTTTTAGGTTCAGGTATTTCTGAGAGAAAATATAACTTAAAATCTTATGACCGTAAAAGACCATGAACATATCCCCAATGAGAAAGTATCTCCAAAACTTAAAAGAAAGAATAACCACTACAATCTTGAGATATTCGGTTAGGAATTTCATCTCATGCGGTTAAAGTTGGAAAGATTCATACGCCACCATATAGTCCCCTTACATGAGTACACAGCCCAAGCCTTCACCTGATTCAACACAATAAACCACATAGCCTTGACTAGCTTCTGGAAATATCGGTATTGGAGATAATGTTAACAACCACATTAGCTCATAAAAGGATGTATTACATTCAGGGATCCATAAATACTTTACCCCATTGAAGGTGATAACTGTTAGGGGAGATGCAAACTTAGATAAGTTCATCACAAACCATAGATAGTATCTTGTTAGACCTAAGAAGATGTTGAGCTCAAATAAATTTCTTGGTTCTTCCCAAGATATAATAACTCTTAACTTATAAGGATCGACTAATATTCCGTATTTTGATACCACATGTCCTAAAAAATTGACTTCCTAGATCCAAAATCTATACTTTAATAGTTTGGTATAGAGGTGTTGATTATGCATAATCCCCGAGATAATCCTAAAATGGTGTCCATGGTCATCCTAAAACTTGAAATAAACTATGATATAGTCCAAAAATTCCACCATAGAGGAATCAATGTATTAGTGGAATATCTGGTTCATCAGTGCCATAAAAATCATCAGATCATTAGTTAACCTGAATGGCATCATCATATACTCAAAATGACCATACTGTATCTTGAACATAGTCTTGGTAACATCATATTACTTTACTAAAGTTTATGGAATCCTAATCAGAGATCGAATTTGGAGAACCACCTCACCCCCCCCCCCCTTCAGCTGATAAAAGAGGGTGTCAGTATAGGAAAAGGGATACTTTTTTTTAATCATTACCTAAATTTAACTTCTGATAATCAATACACAATCATAGGGAATCATAAACTTTCTTGGTAAAGAGTACTATGGTGGCATAAGGAGACACACTTAGGTATATAAATCCCTTAGCTTCTAGATCATCTAACTAGATATTCAACTCTTTCATCCCTCATGGTTCCATATGATAATAAGTCAAGAAAATCGATTGATTTTTGTGTACCAAGTTAATGGAAAACTCAAATTACTATTATAGGGGTAAATTAGAGAAGTTTTATGGAAACACCTCTAAAAACTCCATTATAACAAGAGGAATTTCAATTTAAAAATTTCGTTCATCAACCTCATCCAAAATAGATACCATATGGTATGCCATATTGGACACCTCAGGAAGGGGTGATCCTACCCGGCTTGATTGAGGATCCCAGTCCCCCTGAAACACATGAGGATTCTTATTAGGATAAGTGAAGTCCATCCATAATTGGTATAAATAAACATAGGAATTGAATAAAACCATCTAATATATCCCTATAATGATATCAAAGGAATCAATCTCAATAATTAGTAAGTCTAATGTTAAATCCACATCTAGGATAAAAATAATGCAAGGGAATCAGAATCCCTACTCCTTGTTCTTCCCAAGGGGTATAAAGATCTCCATAATGTGCAGCATGAGATCAGGAGTAAATTTCAAAAATTACATAATACATGAAAAAAATAAATGATTAGGATTCACTATTATCAAACAAATCAATAACCATAGATGATGTAATAATTAAAATATCTCTCACTATCATTGGCTTGGTCTCATACTCCATGAGAACTAGATCCAATACATGAAAATTCCTAATTTGGGACTGATTTTGAGGTCTACTATTGGCATGGGGTTATACACTTAACTAAATCTGACTATAAGATTATCTAATAATGCCTCAATGCCCATAATATATGGGTCTTGCTGCTTTAGAGGCTCCTGATTAAATGATAGATTCCTTAAGTGCTGAAGATCCTGAACCACTTCATAGAGAGGGACTATCCTTTCAAAACCTATAAAAATGGCCTAGACTCCCATAGTAATGAAAATATTTAAGGGAATCTTGACACAAGGTCCTCATATGTCTATACCTGCCACACCTATAATAAACAGTTGATCCTCCACTTGAATCTATTGATATTTTAGACCAAGATGGGTGTTTGGATCCATTATTACCCACTCTACTTATCTCATCACTCTTCCTCTTATTCTCAGTAAGGCTACTTCCACTCTCACCAGACACAATTGACACACCCTTCATCCCATACATCCCTACCAGATCAATCTTTTCCATAATCACTTAATCCAAAACCTCAAAATATATCAAGAGATTTAAGAGAGAGATATCTAATTGGATGTTAGAAATAAGGACCATTTCAAACCTATAAGCCTTAAATTTATCATTCGATACTAAATTTGGTGAAAATGGAAAATATCAAAAAACATATTCATATACTTCATAACTATTCAATCACCCTGCTGGAGAGCAACAAATTCCTGAGACTTGGATAATACCATAGCTTCTGGATAAAATTATTGGGTGAAAAACACATTAAAATAATTCAATTCTAGGTTATCATACTTATTTTATTGAACAATAAACTCCCATTATATCTAATCGGGGCCTTAAATCATAAAGTTGGTGAAATTAACCTTGATGGAAGTTGGAGTCTTAAGGAACTCAAAAATCTCCTCAGTATTTTCTATCCAATATTCAACTTCTTGAGGATCATTGCTTCCTAAGAAGGAGGGTGTTTTATGCTTAACTAACTCTTGAGATCTATCCTTCTTAGGACCCAAACCTACTTCTTTTTCTTGAGTGGGTATGGGGTCTAATCCTTGGTCCATATCCTAGATCATTTTAACCACAAAATCAATAAGATTCTGGTTAACCGGTGGGTTTTCTCATTGAAATTTGTCTATAACGTCCTATAGAGGGTTCATAGGACACTTTTTTAAGGGGAATGATGTTATAATACATGAAATTTAAATTCATTAAACATCATAATAATCATAAATAAATGGGTTGTAATGATCCACAACCTTCCCTAAAGCTTGTCATGTGTGTGCAGTTTATGGCCCGTTCACCCTACCCATCCCAAAAGGGTAAAATAATATAAAATAAAAAACACATTTCCAACATACCCTAGAAACTTAGGGGAGGAAACTAAGAGTGTTGTTCATACACTCATGTTCACCTCTTACTTGAGACCTGATAGTCTTATCTCTAGTCTATCCTGACTTTCCAAATAATAGGTGGCTTAGATGCCATTTTTTCATGAACCAACTCGAGACACCCTTGAACTGGCTACCTTAGATTACTCGTGTAAAGGCTTGAAGGTAATTCTCGATCCCCATGTATTTAAAACTAGTTTTTTAGCATCATGGATCTCCCTTGGGAATGTTTTTCCCAATAGAAACATCAAACGGGTTAGTGTCATGAACCTGGCATAACCTTTTTTCAACTTGGAAAGTAATGCTTCAAAATATAAGTGGTTGTGGTCAATATAAATAAAATGTAGTAATATAAATAAACTCCAAACCACATGTAAAAAATATAAACATCAACCCAAAAATAGAGTTAAAAGGGGGATTCATATGTATATATACAAGTACAAATGAAATATTGGATGGATGTTGAGTATGAGATACAATATACATCAACGAACCCAACTAAAAATTAATAAAAGGACTACAAATTTCCTTATGGCATGAGGGTCAAGTTCCCACCGTGTCACTATCATCAACACAAGATCCACTAGGAAGATAACCCACCGCCTACATACAACATCATTCCTTTACCTAAATCTATCCAAATAAAGTCTATATACACTCATTGGGTGTATTTAGGGTGTGAACAACACTATCTAGGTAGGATATCACCAAGTGTTGAGTTACCCTTTTTAAATAAATACAATCATTCTAGTTTGAAATAAATTATAAGAAAGTAATATTTTAACTTATAAAAGCAAGAAAATAAGTATCATGCTTTAACATTTTGGAAATAAAAGTAAATTACATGAAAATAATCATTCCATAATCATTAAACATGGTATATACCTAATTCATCTAAGGTTATGGTCACTCTAATTCCTCTTATCAACTTTTGAACCAATGGTCAATCTAAGTGTGCAGAAACCACTAAGGAGTTCATGATTCGGCTTAGTGGTATGGAATCACCCATCCCACAACACCACATCCAACCAACTATTAGGGAGTACATTTCTTGGCCTAGTGGTGTGGTATCACCTTCCCACAAAACCATGATCTTCATCCAAGTTTAATATAGTTAGTAGAGTGGAATAGTATAAAAAGGATACTTAACACTAGTATTTCCCCATTAGATACCCTAGATTACCATGTTCTTTTCCCATTTCAAATATATCAAATTTCATTAACAAGGGCCTTTCATCAACCCACCACAATCCATTTCCATTTATCACATTTAAATCAATCCTTTAGAACCATATTTCTTCTCAACCTAAGGGAAAACATTCATATCACATATAATCAAATGATAAAAACATCATAACATCACTTAGAATAAGTAAAAAACCTTTGGAAAACATGGAAAGCATAATTATTTCATAAAAAAGAGTATCACATGAAACCACCTACCTTTAACCAAGAAACCCCTTATTAATCGGTGGAAACCACTCACTTGTGATGGAAATCCACTTAGAATGGTAAGAGGGATCCTAGAGTGGTAAAAACAAACCATAAACACCAAAACCCGCCACATAAGAATTGGCTAACACAAAATCTAGGTTTCTAAGACCTTATAGAAGATATAAATACATAAAGGACAAAATAACAAGTCAAGATGAAGGAATATGTGACACTTACTTAATGATTCTCATAAGAAACTAAGTGAAATCCACAAAAAAAATTGCACCAATAGGGATAGTGGAAGGCACCTCATGCATAGGGGGAACTGGAGGTCAGGATTGGGAGAAAAAAGAGGGTTGGGGGTTTAATTTGAAGAAGGTAACATTGGTAAGTTCATTATTTCATTTAAAAAAACTACACAGTGGCACACCACGGCACAACCTAGAAGATTACAGCATGGTATCCCTCCCTTGGACACCCCTATAGCGTAGCCACTGGGTTGTGTTGTAGTGTACCTTTAGGGGGAATAGGGACAAGCCCCTAACCCTTAGGACTCCATAGCGTAGTCTCCCGAGATGCATCATGGTGCCCCCCCCCCACCATGACACCACCAAGACATATCCTCTTGGATACGTCATGGTTAGTAATGTGAAACAAACGGGTTATGGTGGTGTGGTCCAAGCCTGTGCAGGATTGGGACCATGCAGGCTTCAGTTCAAAAAATGTCACATGTTAAATGGGAAGATTTATTAAGCCCACCCCACCCCATAATGGATGCGGGCAAGCCCACAGGAAACTTGAATTTTTATTATTATTATTATTATATTTTTAATTATTAATATAATGAAAATGTTAGAATGTATATATATATATATGTGGTAAAAAAACTTTACTTATGTGGGTGTAGGCAATGGGGTGGGATATATATATATATGATGAAAATATAATAAAAATAATAAATAATAAAAAATTCAGGTGCAGGGGGTGTAGGAAACGACGTGGGGGGGAGGCGGAGGTAAGAGACAATGTGGGAGAGACAGAGGAGTGATGGGGATTGTAAAAAATATGATTTTTCAATATATTAATTTAAAATATTGTATGGATTATTTTTGGATCTAGGCACTGAGATAGCGTGAGATTATGAGGCCCAGTGTGATCTGAATTAATTTTTAAAATATATTAAATATCACGCATGTGAAATTTTCTTGAAAAGGTGAAATAACTTCTAATAAGATGCATTGATTGGAAATTTCATTCCACTATTGAGTTCACAGTGTGGGTTTTACCCTAGGTGTGGTATAACCTTTGTTGGTTTTTGGAGTTTTTATAAAGTTCATTCACGAGTGAATATAATAAAATAAATTATTTACTTATTTATTTATTTATTTATTTATTTTATTTAACATGATGTAGTGACCTAATATATTTTTATAAATACACTTATATCGATAATTTTTAGGGTTATCCTCATAACACTACAAATTGAGAGTGTGTTGATGGAGATCTTGGTGGACGAAATCAGATCAGATCACGATCGACGATTAGTGTGCCAATGGAACATGTGGATCTCACCAACAATAGTGGGATGTGATCATTCTTCACCAACGATTGATCCAAATAGAATTAGGAGGTTTAATTTTTAAAATTCCATCTCTTTGTATTATCCCAAATGAATGAGGATCAATTCCACAAATAGAATTGATTCGTGCATCTTTGGAAGATTTATTTGAGATGGATTTATTTGTGTTCAATGGTTATATCCCTCTTCATTCATCTATTTCTTCGACAAATGGTTGAGGATAAACAATAAAAGTTTTAGGTTTGTTCCAAAAATCATGTGGTTTATGGATTTCTCCCCCATTTCTTTGCACATTAATCATTGTTATTTTATTTTTCCAACAGTTTTATGAATACCCGGTATTAGATTGTTGCACAACTTTTCTTTTGTGAAATTCATCAATATTGTGGGTGTGGTTTGAGATTGAGGATGTGATGAAGGTGTGATGATGGACTAGGATCGAATCAGAGTTATTCGTGTGGGTTTTTGGTGTGTAGTGACTGGGAGGCATGACTAATGGTTTTCCCATGTGATTTGGTGGCCAAATTCTGACGAGCGGTGTTGAAAGAACTTGGCCAGACCAGATCTATGTTTTCCAGAAAGATTCATGGCCGTATTTGAGACTAGAGGAGCAGGTAACAATTCGTGAAATAACTCTATGGGTTCTAAAAAATCCCAATATACACGACGTGTAATCTGGGAGTACACACCATGTAGGACCCTGGATATAGAACTAGGGTTTCTGTAGAGAGGATAAACATCACACAGTATGTGACAGATGTCACTAGGCATGTGACCCTTGATTGGATGCTCAATGTATACCTTGAAGGGTACATGGACATGGATAGGAGTACACATGCTCAGACATGTCGTGTAATCGGGCATGGACAAGGGTAGGCCAAGTGTACATAGACAGAGCCATGTACCTGTACATGGTTAGGAGTACACAGTCTTAGACATGTCGTGTACTCAGACATGGACATGGGCATGGTCCATGATAGATGGGAAGGACCTGGTACCTAAGGGACACACCATGTACTACCATTAATTTTCATGTACTTATTCAAAGATTTATTAGAGCCCTTGTCCTCTTCATCTTGGTCAAGTTTTGTTACGATATTTTCCCTTGATCCTTTCCCTGAGGGTTTAGTATGGAGTTGTGTCCTATGCATAGGATGGTGATCCCCTATGAGGAACTTTATTCTTGGATAGAGTTATTGTAATACTTCTATGAGACCCATAGTGAGATCCTCTATCATCGTCATTTACCTAGGTGGGATTCTTGGTATCATCATGAACAACACTACACAGGCATTGATCCCCTACTTAGCAAGTTAATCTGGATTAGGTTGTTGGTATACCCCATGGACTTGGGTGTGATCCCCATCTATGTATCATTCTATTCATACTTCTATCATGCACTCTTATGGTGATACCCAATGATAATGACATCTTGGATAAATTCCATCAGTGCTTTTTTACTTGTGGAGTGTATTCTCTCACACGAGTGTTATGTGGAACCTTCAAGTAGGAATACTGAGCTGGAATTCTGATTGTGAATTTACCTTGAGACCATGTTTCTATGTTGAGTATATCTAGATATTATTATTTTATGTTCTATTTACAATTACCTATGATGTGATGACTATTATTATTGATGTTATATGCTTAGTGATTTTGGGGTGTCCTACTAGGTATTGTTATACTCACCCCTACATGGGTTTTTTCTACATGTGTCATATCTTATGAAGATGACTGGCCTTTTTATGGAGTCCTAGAGGGACCAGGACTAGGTGGATCTTAATGAGACATATGTACCAAGCTATGTTCCTCTGGTTACCTTGATAGCAGTCCTCACCCACTATACAGGTTGGACTTATTTTCAGTTTCTTTGTGGTGGGATTGTATTTGGCCCTTTTACTTTCCAGTACTTGTTTCCATACTATGATAGTGGAATTTTATATGTATTCATGCATGGTTATCAATTTTTTTACATTTCATCATTGTATGGGATAGTAGATATGTGTGTGTGTACAAGTACATTAGGATAAGGCCTCTCATTTGTGTAATATGCCTACTCAGCACTAGTCTCCATCCCCTAGACTATTGGAGGTAGGCTTAGGGTAATCACGTTATAGGACCCATTGGTATGGGTTGTGACGGAGTGGTATAAGAGGTTAGTTTTACCTTAGGACCAGATTTTGTGATATTAGTTTTGGGTAATAATGTTAAGTGTTTCAAGTTTGAATTTCAGGACAAGGACTCTAGTGTTGGTGCAGTAGCCGGCATATCCATACACCATGACTCTGATCACCTACCTTTCAAATCATTACATGTATATAATGGTTATAAGGAAAACATTGGTACATGCATCATATAGGAATGGGTTGAGTTTTCCATTTACTTATTGATTCAGATCTCCAAATATACTCATTGATTATGGTACATCTTTTCTATTTTAGGATTCCTCCATGAATTTTTCCAGTTAGGATTTAATATTAGGATCATGAGAATGATCCCCTTAGTAATGAGGCTTTGATACAAGGACATGTTCTTAAGGTGTTACCTCCAGGTGGTTCACCAGTTTTACCACCACCTGTTGAGCAGTATATGGTACCAGAAATACCAAAAGATGAGGTAAATAGGATGGGTGTGCTTCATGAGTTTTAGTGATAGTGACCCCTCGGGTTCTGAGGCGATCCTTTACCATAGGAAAATGAGGACTATATTGAGGTGGTGATGTAAGCCTTCCATCTTTTTAGGACACCTGTAGACTAGATGTTGGTCCAAGCAGCGAGCCTTCTCTATGGATCTGTAAGAAAATGTTGGGACTTAGTGAACCAATCGTATAATGAGGTTACTCTAGTATGGTTAGAGTTTGAGTTCATTTTTAGAGAGGAGTTTTCTCCAACTATGCTGAGGTTTTTGTAAATCCAATAGATTCTACAACTTTAGTAGGGTAATACAATTGTGGCTGAGTATTCATTGAGGTTCACCAAATACTCTTGGTACTCGATAGATATGGTGTGTGATTGGTTATTTCGATCTTGGACCTTTGAGAAAGGACTATATAGAGACATATAATCCATTATGATACCTCTATTAATTCCTACCTATGCTAGGGTAATGGAGCATGCTTTGGTGGTCAAGAGTTTCTTAGATGAGCAGAATTGGATAGTTGGTATCGACAGTGGGAACACAAGAGCTAAGTCTTTGATAGCAAGTAACCAACATCAGAATCAAGGACTTGGATGTACGAGATATTTTAGGAGGTAGTCCAAAGATAGAGTATTTACATTTCACTAATCATAGGATGGATTTAATCATCCCAGGGAAAGGCGGTGCTAATCTTGTGACGGCCGGGGACATCTTATGTGGGATTGTCCGACCTGCCATATAGTTGATAGAGGGATAGTGTATGGGCCGCCTAGGTAGAGGCAGTGGTAGGATAAGGCAAAACTTTAGGGAAGTGGATGTGTTAGAGGAGATGGGAGAGAAGTTGGAGGTGATAAACATTATGACTTGTTTCCACCACCACCCCCAGGTGGTCCCTACTAGGCTCAGGGAGCTAGTGGTCAGGTACGAGGGAAACTATAGGCGATCTAGTCTTATAAACCAGTGGATCCAGGGATGATATGAGGTACGATCTATGTATTTTCTACCTCATATGCAGTACTTATAGACACAGGTTCAATTCATTCCTTTATTTTCACCTATCTGGTTCGAGACTTAGAGATTTGGGTTGAGACCTTGGCTTGACCCTTATGCTTGGAGACTCCTACTATAGGTGACTCAGAAATCACACACTTCTGTCGATGATGTGAACTGACTCTTAGAAGTGATAGTTTCTTTTAGGATATATTTATATTATTGATGATTCTTTATGATGTCATCTTAGGTATGGATTGTTTATCTACAGTTCATGCTCAGATAGATTGTTTCAAGCAGAGGATGTGGTGTGTCCTCAATTATGGGAAAAGGTTTTACTTTATGGGTGAAAAGGAAACCTAGTTAGATCAGGATGGACTCATACATAGGAGGTTGAAGCTGATTACTCTTCAGTTGGATAGGATTACCCTTGGTGTAGTGGACTCTATGAGTTTTCAGTTTCCTACATTGGTGGCAGAGTATGAGGATATCTTTCATGAGGATGTTCCAAGATTACCTCTCTACTGAGAGATATACTTTTTCATTAATATACACCTTGGGATGGATCTAATATCTATGAAAAAATATTGTATGGATTCCTCAAAGCTTCATGAGTTGAGGGTGTAGTTAGATGACTAGTAGAGGAAGGTCTTTGTCAGACCCAGTGTTTCACCCTAGGCAGCCCTATTTTTGTTCACTAAGAAGGCGGATGGGAGCTTAAGGTTGTGTGTTTGTTACTATATTCTAAATTATGTGACCATAAAGACAAAGTATCCACTATCGATTATTGATGACCTCTTTGATTAGTTGATAGGGGCATGATGGTTCTTAAATATTAACCTCAAATCAGGTTATCATCAGTTACAAGTATGGGATAAGAATATACCAAAGATGAATTTTTTATGTCATTATGGCCACTATGAGTATTTGGTTATGACCTTTGGCATGAATAAGGCCCCAACAATGTTCATTGGACTTGTGAACTAGTTATTTAGTCCTTTCTTAGACTAGTTTTTGGTAGTCTACATTGATGTTATCCTAGTGTACTCAGCGTCTGAGGAGAAGCCCATGAGACACTTGAGGATGGTTTTGTATCTACTTCAAGAGAACCAAATTTAAAAGAATCTCTTGAAGTGACAGTTCTAGATTTAGGAGGTCTACTTTCTAGGTTATGTTATCACGGAAAATAGTGTAGTAGTGGACCTAGTGAAGGTCGATGCAGTGTTATCTTGGGATCCACCCAAGAGCATGATGGAGGTTTCGAGCTTCCTTGGGTTGGAAAGATACTATCAAATATTCATACTCAATTTATCTAGGATATCAGCTCCTTTGATAGATTTTACCTAAAAGGGGAATCCTTTCATGTGGACATAGAGGTTCTGTTAGGCTTTCTAGAAGTTGGGTTAGGGATTAATGAGAGCTCCCATCTTGATATTTCCGTAGGAGGGTGTCGAGTATGCAATGTTCTGTGATGTATCGAGGATTGGTTTTGGTTGTGTTCTGGTATAGAGGTAGGTGGTGATTACCTATGGTTCATGTCAGTTGAGACCACATGAGAATAATTAATTGACCCATGATATTGAGTTACCATCAATAGTCTTCGCAATAAAGATGTGGAAACACTTCCTGATGGGAGAGAGGTTTATCATCTATTCTGACCACAAGAGTCTCAAGTATATATTCTTTCATAAGGATCTTAACTTGAGACATAGGTTATGGATAGATTTCCTCTAATATTGTGACTTTGATATTGTCTATACTCCTATGAAGGAGAACATAGTAACAAATTCCCTCAGTATAAGATCTTGCTCATTGTTGCTAAGTGATGCATCAGAGCAATTAGCCTCTTTATAGTTATCCTTTTTGGATGGGGATGGCACAGCTTACCTCTAGTCGATGGTTTCTAACCCTCCACTTTTACAATTAGTTATGGAGGCACAACTTAGGGATACCAACTATGAGACCCTAAGTACTAAGATATCCACTAGACATGCTCCTGATAGATTTTTTAAATATAGAAAGCATGTATTTATTTTCAGAGGATGCATGATGGTACCAGTGATGTTGCAGGAGGAGGTTATGAGGGAGTTTTATAAATCTCCCTTAGTGGTATATTAAGGTGTGAAAAAGATGTATTAGGACCTATGACATCAGTTTTTGTGGCCAAGGATGAAAAATGGACGTGAAAAGTTTGTCTCTAGATGCCTTACATGTCAGCAAGTGAAGGCTGAGCACTAGGTTCTAACAAGTTTAGTTCAACCCCTTAAGGTTCCAAAGTGGAAGTGGGATGGGATATCCATGGACTTCTTGATAGGGTTACCACATAATTACAGGGGACATGATGTTATTTTGGTGATTGTGGATCGACTCATCAAGTCATCTCACTTCCTAGCTATTCAAGAGTAGAGTTTAGTTGAGAGCTTGGGATGCCTATACATGAAGGAGATAGTTTGACTCCATGGAGTTCCCTTGACGATAATTTCTGACCATGATACTCACTTCACATCTCGATTATGGAAGGGATTATAGGAGGCCTTTAGAAATAAGTTGCATTTTAGCACAGTGTTTCACCCCTAAACTGATGGTTAGACTGAGTGGAACATTTAGGTATTGGAGTAAAAGCTGTGAGATTTCATGTTAGACTTTAGTTGTAGTTGGGAGGATCACCTACCATTGGTGTAATTTTCATATAGAAACATCTATCATTCAACCATTGGTATGAAACCATTCAAGGCCTTATACGAGCGACCCTATAGGTCGCCACTATACTGGACCGACCTAGGAGAGTCAGCACTTATGGTCCCAAAGTTGGTGCGAGCCATTATAGAGAAGGTGAAGATCATCCATGAGCATATGAGGACTATATAAATCCACCAGATGTCCTATGTAGACCAATGAATGAGGCCTTTGGAGTTTTAAGAGGGAGACTATGTGTTTCTAAGGGTCTCACCTTGACATGGGTTGTAGATATTTGTTTGGGTGGAAAGCTATCTCTAAGATTCATTGGCCCTTTCTAGATACTCCGTAGAGTTGGCAAGGTGGCGTACCGCATAGCTCTACTAATGCAATTAGACCGGGTACATGACATCTTCTATGTGTCACAATTGAGGAGGTACATGCATGAACCATAACATGTTAGCAATTGGGGAGAGCTAAATATCAAGGATATGGATACCTTTGTCAAGTAACCAATAGAGATCGAGGATCATTAGGATAGGATCCTTCATGGGTGATTGATTCCCCTAGTGCATATTCAGTGGAAACATGGGAATCTTTAGGAGAGTTCCTAGGAGCATGAGACCCATATGCATGCTTCTTACCCACATCTCTTTATTTAGCCTTTTTTTTATTTTTTGGACTTAAATACCCAAGATGGGGAGAATTTAACAACTTTTATTTTACCACATATTACTTTAGAGTGTCATATGGATTATTCTTAGAGCTAAGAGCTAATATAGAATGAGATTTAGAGGCCCTATGTGCCCGGAATTAATTTTTTAAATATATTAAATGTATTAAATATCACATATGCCTAGTTTTTCTAAAAAAAGTGGAATGAATCCTAAAAGAAGGCTCGGATCACAAATCTAAGGTTATGGTATGCCTCTCTGGCCTATGTGTGTGGTGTGTGTGTGTTTTTGAATGTAATTTTATCCCCAGGAACCTAATATATATATATATATATATATATATATATATTGTTGTGTTCCAATGGAACATGTGGATATCACCAATGACAACAATGTGTGATTATTATTCACCAATGATTGATCCAAATCAATGTAGGGTTATTGATTTGTGAAATTATATCTCTCTATTTTATCCTAGACTAACACAGATCAATTCCATGAACAGAATTAATTTTCACATCGATGGTAGATTTATTTACGATTGATTTATTTTTTATATTGGTTATATCCCTCTTCATTCATCTATTTATTTGACAATAGATTAAGTCCAAACAAACAAAAGTAAAGGTTTATTCCTCCCATGTTTTGGTTTATGGATTTATCCCCCATTTATTCACACATTCATAATTGCTATTTTCTTTGGAAAATGGTTCAATGAATACCTGGTATTCGATTTTTGTGTGATCATTCTTCAATAAAACTGATCAATACCATGGGTACGGTTTGAGATCAAGGAAGCGATCAAGTTGTGATAATGGATCAGGACCCGATCGGAGTTCTTCATGTGGTTTTTTGGAATACGATGGTAGAGAGGCATGGAGGGTATTTTTCTTATGTGATCTGTTGGATAGATTCTAGTGAGAAGCAATGATGGGACTCATCCAGACCATATCCATGTTTTCTGATGAGATTTGTGGCTAGATTGGAAACTGGAGGAGCGGGTGACGATGTGTGAAATATACCTGTGGGTTCTACAAAATCCCGATATACATGGCATGTAATATGGGGGTACACATAATGTGGGGACCTAGCTTTGGATATAAGGTTTATATGAATAAGATAAATATCACACAACCTATGACCCTTATCTAGAGGCTTGACATGTACCTCGAAGGGTACACGAATGCAACTAGGAGTACATAGGCTCATACATGCTATGTACTCAGGCATAGACATGACCAGGACATGTGTACATAGGAAGAGACATGTATTTGGACATTATCATGAGTCAACAGGATTGATAATGTGGTGTGCTCAGACATGGACATGGGCATGGTCTATGATACACGGTCAGGACCCAGTGTCAAAGGGACACGTTGCACACTACCAGTACATGTAACTAACACTACATAGACATAAATCATGTTCCCTTGATCCTTTCCCTGAGGGTTTAGTATGGATTTATGTTCTACACATATTATGGTGATCCCCTTTGAGGAACTTTAGTCTTGGATAGAGTTGTTGGAATCCATCTGTGAGGCTCGAAGTCAGGTCATCTATCATCCTCATTTCCCTAGGTGGGGTTCTTGGTATCGTCATAACTAACACTAGGTAGACTTTGATCCCCTACTTAGTGGGTTAATCTATATTAAGTTTTTTTATACCCCATGGAGTTGGGTGTGATCCCCTTCTATGTATTATTCTATTCAAACTTCCAGTGTGTGCTCTTATGGTGAGACCTAACAAACATGACATCTCGGATGAATGTTATAGGTTCTTTTTTACTCATGGAGTGTGTTCTCCCATATGAGTGTTGTGTGGAACCTTAAAGAAGGAATATTAGGGTGGCATTATGGTTGTGACTTTACCTTGAGATTATGTGTCTATGTTGAGTATATTTGGATATTATTGTTATATGTGTTATTGACATATACTTGTGATGAGCTGACTGTTATTGTTGATTTTATATGCTTAGTGATTTTAGGGTGTCCTACTGGGTATTTTTATACTCATAACAACATGGGATTTTCCCTCACATGTCATGTCTTATGAAAATGATTGAACTTTTGACTGAGTCTTAGAGGGGCCAGGACTAGGCATAGCTTAGTGATCCATAAAAACCAAGGTGCATTCATGTGGATACCTTGACAACAGTCCTAACCCACTTTGTAGGTTGGACTTTCTTTCAATTTCTTTGTGGTGGTCTTTTATTTGTCCCTTTTTCTTTTGATTACTTATTTTCATACTCAGGTAGTGAGATTTTAGATGTATGCATGCATGGTTATCAATTGTTTTACATTTTCATCATTGTATGGGCTTGGACATGTGTGTGTGTATACATGTACATTAATCTAAGTCCCCCCATGTGTGTGATATGATTACTTAGTGCTAGTCTCCAACCCTTGACCTATTGAATGTGGTATTATGGTAGTCGCGAAACGGGCCTTGTTGGGATGGGTCATGTCAGGGATGGTCCGGTGTGGGGGGAGGAAGAAGTGGATGATGGTGTGGGGTGAGACAGGGGTGGGGGTGGGGATGGTGCAAGGTGGGGGAGGAGAGGAGTTTTATAGAGTGGGGGAGTCGGAGGAGGTCTAGGGGTCTGGTTAGGTGTGGGGAGAGTTGGAGGTTGAGTAGAAATATTAGGGGGGTAGAGGCGAGTGACGAGTGGGGGGTGAAGGTGGGTGAAGGAGTGGGGGAGGTGGAGGTGGGTGATGGCGTGGAGGGAGGTGGAGGTCAGTCAATGGAGTGGGGAGAGGTGGAGGAGGATGAGGGGGCTGGTCAGGTAGGGAGGGAGGTGGAGGCTGGTGACGGTGTGGGGGGCGAAGGTAGGCGACGATGAGCCTAGAGGTGGGAGGCTGAGGTGAGCGATGGATTATATGGAGGGGTGATGACGTCAAAGACTCTAGTCTAGATAGGGGAGGTCAAGGTGGGTGATGACGAGTCTAAAGAAGGTGGGGAATAGTGGCCTCAAGAGAGGAAGGAGGGGATGGCTAGGTGTGAGTCTGGGAAATCACAACACTTCATGTTTAGGCGGTCTCAGGAGGGAAACAGATAGTGGTCTTCATATCTTGGGTTTTATTTAGGTTTAATTTAATGATATGGATTTTTTATACAGTAATAATAGTGGATACTGGTGAATATAAATTTTTTAATTTAAAATAGTTCACAAGTGATCCCATATTTGTGTGGGTTGTTCATCCAAGCCCATTTACTATGCGGTTTTAAAAAAAATCCACCTCACCCCAAACCCACCCCAAGCCTGCTTAGCCTATAGGCCCGCCACCCATTTCACACTACTAGATATGGTGAGCCTTTAGGAGGTAGAGGGTGAGGGCCCCCGACCCCCAGGTCTCCATGGAATAACCTCTGGGTTAGGCACAACCTCCCCCGCCGAACTGACCCCACTCCATGACGTAGTCATATAAGTTATGTCATAGATTCTTGAGTTATGTAAAGTTAATCAGTGTTACCTTTACATGACACCGGCATGGCATGCTTTGTGGTGTAGCCTCCCTAGGCTACAACGCAACCCCTTTGACTGTGGGGTCACCTATGACGTGGCCATAGTGGTCGTACTGTATCCTACTGCAAACCCAAAAACTAAATACTTCAAAACTTAATAAACAAAAGACACTCCAGATTCCCAAAAAGGCTCCCAAAACTAAAGATCAACACAAACAAAAATGACCAAGATAAAAATAAAAAGTAATAAATAAAAGTATCCATACCTACAAATGACACTATGAGTTGTACTTATATGACCATCCATTTATTTCGGTTACGGTTGTGTAAATTACACGGTGTGGTTATTGTTGTCGTATTTGTAAAACTATACAATTGTGATGGTTGTACTTCTATAGTCCTTTACATGTGGCTATTATAGTTGTAATCACATTTTATATGAGGTGATTGATCATCTGATGTATGTTGTGTTTGTGATTGGGTTATGTAGATAGATGAGAGATATGTGATGTTGTGGTCTAGGGAAGTGAGAAGATAATTTTTTGTATTATTGATACTCATGGGAGAGATGTGTTTGGAGAGATTTATTGGTAGAGACAATGTTTGTGACTTGTTTTAGTTATCTATATTGTTTAATATTTTTCATTCATAGGTGCATTAACATGAACTATTCATATTTACATGTGAGGTCCAGGGAAAAAATATATAGTATATTTATATTTTCACATATGCTTTGTGAATGTGGTTTTCAAATTTAAAAATCAAGTCAGAAGAGGTCACAACTAAAAAACACACAATATACCCCACTAGCCTTTATCAGCGCTAGCGAAAAGTACTGAAAAAAATTGTCTTTATCAGTGCTAAAAAAGCACCGATAAAGGGTACATTTATCAGCACTTTATTTTTAGTACTGATAAATGGTACTCTTTATCATTATTTTTTAACGCTGATAAATGTCTCTATCACGCGTGCGAGTCCCGCATCAAAATAGCTCAGGTTCGGCCGCTTCTTTATAAATGATTCCACTATATCACAAGCTCAAAAACCTATTGCGGGGATGCGCTCCCACATACACTTTCCACACACATTAATATGGGCCCATTCTTGGGCTCGTATAGGCCTTGGCACATCCTATCCTTCCCATAGGTTTTGTCCCACCCTAAACACCTCCCAGTCCTACATGGCCTGACCAACCTATCCCACCAACCAGGCCTATACAAGGCCCGACCCGAGAGCACTACCCCGTTTTTTTAACTAATAAAAAAAATACAAGTATTAAAATTTTAAAAAATATATAATTAAACAATTAAAAATTAAAAATTAAAAAATTAAAAAATATTAAAAATTTGATTAATTAAATAATTATTAATAAATTTAATATAAATATATATATTAGAAATATTAATAAATATTATATATTAAATATAGATATATAAAATGAATAAATTGAAATAATTAAATAAATAAAAATTTAAAATGATTAAATTGAAAAATATATTAAAAATTTTATTAATTAAATAATTATTGATAAAAATGAATAAATTTAATATACATATATAAAAATTATAAATATTAAAAAATAATATATATTAAATATAGATATATAAAATGAATAAATTTTAATAATTAAACAAAAAAATTAATAAATTAATAAATTTAATATATATATATTAATTATAAATAGTAATAAATAATATATATTAAATATAAATATAGAAAATGAATAAAATGTAATAATTAAAAACTTATTAATGAATTATTCATTTTTAATGATTCTTATCCATAATTATTCATTTATAAATTTAATATTTTTAATATAGAAATGTATTCATATATATATCCATATATATTTATTTATTTATATATAGAAATATATATAATATTTTCTAAAATATGATTTATATAATACAAAATATTTGTGCTTACATTAAATAAGTCATATATTTAGTGAATAATGGTTTATGATTAAAAATTCATATTAATTAAAAATATTCAGAAATTGTATCGAGTAATAGACATTAATTGAATGTTGTTTGATTTTTTAATTTAACATATATCAAAGACGTGTTACATTGATTTCACACATACATGTACGTAACTAATGCATTTTTATATACAATGTGCATACACAAATATTTACATAATTAATGAAATCTTATATATAAACACATACACCTAATATTTATGTAATTTATTCAAATTTTAATATTTATTTTAGAATTTAATTTAGTAACATGATATATTTAATATATTATTTTTTTAATCAGTAAATTTTATTTATTTATTTTTAATATTATTGTAGTTTGTATTATTTATTCATTTTTTATATTTTTTATTTTTAAATTTTTTGGAATTTAATCATTTTTTAATATCTATTTTTGTTTATTTATTTACTATATTTTAATATTTTCAATATTTATTCATCTTCATTTCAATATATATTCATATTTTTATTAATAATTTATATTTAATTAATAAAACTTATCCATTTTTCAATATTTTTGAAGTGTACTCATTTTTAATCACTCAATTTCACTCATTTTTAACATGCATGCATTTAAGATTACATAATCATTAATAATGTTAAAAATATATTTATGAATAAATATTTATAAATAAATATATTTCTGAATGTATAATTACTATATTTATAAATTATATATTTATAATTATAAATAAATAAATATTATTTTTTAAAAAAGGTATTTATATAATTATAATTATATTTATATTTATATTTATATTTATATATATTTATTAAATAAATATATAATTATATAAATATATATAATGATATAAATATATTTATAATTATAAAATTATAATAAATATATTTAAATAATGAATATGTTTACTATATTTATATTTATATTTATATTTATATTTATTTATTAAATATATATATATAATTATATATGTATAATTATATAAATATATATAATTATATAAATATATATAATTATATAAATATATTTAATTATATAAATATATTTATAATTATAAATAAACAACTATATATATATTCAAATATATTTATTTATGAATATATTTATTTATAAATATATTTATAAATGTATATTTTTTTTAAAAAAATATTTATATAATTATAAATAAATAATTATATTTTTAAATAATTGTAAAATTATAATAAATATATTTAAATAATGAATATATTTAATATATTTATAATTATATTCCTATATATTTATTATATATATAATTATATAAACATATATAATGATGTAAATACATTTATAATTATATACAAATATTTATAAATATATTTACAAATATATTTATCTATAATTATAATTGTAAATCATTTATTAGCGCTAAATTTATAATGAATATATTTAAATAATGACTATATTTACTATATTAATATTTATATTCATATTTATTTATTTATTATATATATATATATATATATATTAGGTGCTTGAGGGTATAATTGCATTCAAACACACACACACAGGCCGAAAAGACAGGTCATAGCCCCCCCAATCGAACAGATTTCAGTCATACCTCTCAAGCTCTCATGGAATTCCATTACTGTCGTTTCTCCCCCTCGACCTTCTCTTAGACGAATCAAGCCTCGAATCTAAGGTATGTTATTTTTTTATCCTCTCTCATTGCTTGCTTGTTCGGGTTCCATAGTGTGCATTAGTGTGGCATTTTATTTTCTTGGTGCTCTCGTGGGTTCCAATTTTAGTGTATTGAAACCTTCTCATTTGAGTCTTATTGATTTCACAAACCTAAATGATCAAAATCTCACCCTTTGAGTTCAATGAGCCTCATGCAATTGGTTTGGGTTCCTTCCTTTGTAATTTTAGGCATGGAATCATATCTTCCTCTTCTTTTTCAGTCCTTGTGTAGAGAGTCATGGAATCTTCACATCGAGTTAGGTGATTCATGAATACTCTTTTACTTTGTGTCAATTGTGGGATTATCATGCTACTACTTTCATTAGGTAAATGCTATGAATTAACCTAAGAGATAAATAACTGGGCTGATCAAATTAAAAAGGAGTAAGATCCCAACATTTTTTATAGATGTCTCGGGTTCTTTTACAGGTATTATTTTTTCATGTTTTGAGTACTTTTTGTTTGGTTAATTGTTTGGGGAGTTTTTGGGTGAAATTTTAGAAATTTGGGAGGATAGGCAGTGCACGGTTGGCACATGGTTTTCCCAAATTGTGTGCCTCATCCAAGCAAACTGTGCGAACCCAACTAGAGTGTATTTTCATAGTTAGTGCACGGTTTTTCAAACTGTGCCCCCTATTAGGAGAAATCATGCACCCCCCCCCCCTCCCTAGAAGAGGCTCATGGCTAAGGTGCACAGTTTGGAAAACCGTGCACCCCTACCCAGTAAACCATGTGTGGGTTTTTAATTACCCAAAAAATTAGATTTTAAAATCCCAAACCCCTAGACTTCACCCCATTTCAACCCAACTCGTCCTTAATTGTTTCCTCCCATTTTTTGAGGCACCCAAATGGATTCATAAGTCTCCTGACCTCCGTTCTTGATGATTTGAAGCCAGGATTGAAAATTTTCACCCCTCCCAGTAAGAGATCCTAATCCCATATGGTTTCCTCCCTCTCCCCCATATTTCTCTCAACATTTGGAGGTATGTTTTCCTCTATTTTTATGGATATAGATCTAGATTTAATAGATCTTGATTTGTTCGATCTTAGATCTAGGTTTTGGACCTAGATCTCAATCTTCATCGCGTTCTTAATCGTTTCGCTTAAATTGGGGATTCCCATTGGTAAGCATTGGTCAACGATCTTGAGGTAGGTGGTTTATTATTCAAATCTCAAAGTCTTGATTTCAATTACATGTATGTAATTGTAGAATTTTTATTGGATTATTAGAAATTTAATTTCTTAAATTTAATTAATTAATTTGGTAAATTAATTAATTAATTGGAATTATTGTGATTACGCAATTGATTGAATTCCAATAATTAATTGTTGAATTAATTATGTGATATTGGGATTGTTGAATTGAATTAATTAATTAATTAATGATAATTTTTTTGATTATGCAATTGATTGAATTGAAATAATTAATTATTGAATTAGTTATGGGATATTGAGATTGTTGAATTGTATTAATTAATTATTGAATTAATTAATGTGAATTGTTGTGATTATGAAAGTGATTTAATTGAATTAATTAATTGTTGAATTAATTAATAGATTTTTTGATTGTGTAATTTGATAAGAAGGTTGATGTTGATTAACATTGACTGATGTGATATATACGATATTGGTATAAATGTGGTTTTGTGATATATGAGATATTCATGTGTGGGACATGGTCTTCTGTATCAAAATCCCATAGTGATGAATTGGTTAATATACGTGTGCGGGACATGGTATGTTGCATCAAAATCTCATTGTAATGAATTTATTGATAAACATGTGTGGGATAGGTTCTACTTTATCAAAAGTCCATAGTGATGAATTGTTTGAGATATGGTTACGGGATAGGGACTGAGGATCCAAATACCCATGTGGCATTGAGGTGTGGGATAAGGACTAAGGCTCTAAATACCTACGGGGTGTTAGACATGATGTTCTACACCCATGAGTTGGCATTGGACCATGGCTCTAATTGGTTGTGATATGAATTGAGATGAGGAATGGTAATAATGTAATTCTGATATACATATATAATATCCCTTTGGGATAGTTCATAATCTATCACAGGCTGAAGCAGGTATTGAGAGTTTGGGTGTCCTTGGGAACCCAGAAGTTATGTGGTTAAATAAAGATTAATTGAATAAATATAAACTATTTACTTTATTCCTTGGGATTTATTCTTTATACAACTACATACACTTTTTTTGATTGGATATTGTTTTAGACACCTTTAGTGGTGGCCTACTGAGTTATACTCACACCCTACTTAGGATGTTTGATCGGTACATGAATAGACTTCATGTTTATGGGACAAGATAAGGGAAAGGGCCCCATGTTAGATGGTTGAGTCAGGATGAAGCATGGATAAGGGAACCAGACTTGGATTTGGGGCCTACTTGGTATTTTTCAGTAACTTTGTTTATTTTTAGTTCTACATATTGACACTTTACAAGACTTTGGTATGACATATCTACTATTTAGTTTTGGATATTTTATTTCCTATTTTGGTCATCATTTGATACTAGATCAGTTTGGTTATTGATTATGTCATTTGGTTATTCTTATTTATTTCTACCATTGTGATACTTTTATAAAGAGGGTATACTCTTCCCTTGATCGATATTAGAACCTCAATGCAAGTCAGCAGCCTCTAGCATATGAGGAGGCATGTCTGAGGTTATATAGAAAACGGGCTCGGGGCCCCAGTGTGTAGCACCTAGGTCGAGACGTTACAAAGTGGTATCAAAGGAGGCTTTCTTTTATTTTCTTTTGTCTTTATAGTTAGGAAAAGTATAAAGGAGACTAAGAAAAGTTGATCCTTGGTTATGAACTCATGCATGGGAGCAGCTAACCTATGTATGAGTAGAAACCCAAGTACCCAAGGTGAGATTGTTGTAATTGATGTTTGTTGTTACAATTGAATGTTATTTCACCTTGGGTGATGCACTTGTTGTGTGATGTGATTATTGCTTATGAGATTTTCTGAGATTTGACTTGTGTCCTGGAATGACATGATAATTGAGTATGCATGCATCATTCTAGGCACTCGAGATTATTACATGACATGCACTATTTTAAGAACACATGGAAAAGTAGTTTTGGGTAGTTGTTGAAATTGAAATGTTTTTCTTTCTTGTGTAATGAAATTGAAAATGGTGCCTAATGTGAAAATGAGATATTTTAAAATTATGTAAGATGTGAATAAATGGGTTTCTGATGTGAAAATTGATAATGAGAATAAGTTTACCCTTTTCTAACCATGACCTAAATGTATGATGGTTAAGGGTAGTGATAGCGCCCCGGTTTTGACCATGTGGAGGGGTTTGGGGAAAATAATTGTTGAGAATTATTTTGTTTTCATATTATCTAAACATGTTAAAGTGGTGTAATGTGTCTTGATATATGTGTTTTGAGTTGTAGAGATATTCATCCATGATGACTCTTATTTATAGGATGACCAGAGGTTATGGCTAGAGATAGTCCACCAGTAATAGAACCTGAGGCACCAATTGTGTCAGGTGAGGAAGTAGGGAGAGAAGTTCCATGAGAACTTTGCTCACTTTATGCAGTTTATGGAGAGAGACCCAGAGTGGGAGGTGAAAAGTACATCTGACTTGACATGGGAGTTTTAGTTATGGAACCCTTCAGTGTTTACCAAAGAGGGTGGACCTAAGGAAGAAAAGTTATAGATTGTTTCCATTCAGACTATACTTGACCATTTAGAGTCTCCTACTAATAATAGGGTCAAGTTGGATTCTTACATGTTACGAGGATCAGAAAATCACTAGTGGGATGTTCAAGATCATATTGGGAAGGATGACGGTATGGTATGGAAGTAATTTTTAAAGAAGTTCCTGGAGTAATTTTATCCAGAGACGCTGAGGTAGGAGAGATCAATTGAGTTTGTGAGGTTGACTCAGGGGAGTATGTCAATGATGGACTATGTTGGACACTTTATAGATTTTTAGTGCTTTTCTTCGACTCTGACAGGGGATGAGACAGCTACGGTGAGACATTTCCAGGATGGACTTAAATGTGAGATTAAGTCCCATGTTAACATATTTTGATTAAATATATTTTCTAAGGTGGTGGATCAGGATCTCATAGATAAGGTTAACCTGAAGAAGGCTTCCAGTTTAGGATAGATGGTTGTTGTTGGATAATCTGGAGGTATGTCTTTTGAAATCAGGAAGCATCACTGTGAAAATGTTATCTAGGGGGATAACTGGAAGAGTGTCCAGGGGGGATCATCTACTCAAGATCTTACCTGATATATTTTCCACTAGTGCAATTGGTTGGGCCACTATCATAGACATTTTCCCCAACCACTGGTATAGTGAAAATATTTCAGCATGATGGGACATCTACAAAAGTTCTTCCAGAACCTGTGATAGATGGGTAATGATGGGGAAACTAGGCAGAATCAGAATGTAAGAAGGGGATCTTCTACACCATATCAGGCTGGTAGTTAGAGTTCTAATTACCATGGTGGTAAAGGTGGTGGATGTGGTACTTCTAGGAAATAGCACCTGTATCATCAGATTGGTGCATCTTAGGGGACTCAGACTATATCTCATGGAAGAGGGGTAAGATAGTTGCATATTGTTCAGCCTATACTGGTGGATAGTGAGAATGGATCATCAATGTTTAGAGGTACTATTCTTATATCTTATATTCTAGTCAATGTCTTATTTAATATTGGTGCCTCTCATTCTTTTATTTCTCTATAACTTGTGAAAGGTTTTTTCCTGGTAGTAGAGTTCATGAGTGGGGTGTTGATGATAGATACATTATTGGGTGTAAGGTCAAGGGACATATGTTTATACAAGGGGTGTTCTCTTGAGGTTGGGGAGTATCATTTTCTGTGGGATATTTACATTCTTGACATTTCATTATTTGACCTAATTATGGGTATGAAATGGTTGGTAGCGTACCAAGACCAAATTGATTATTTTCATAGGAGAGTAAATTTTATGTCTCCTGAGGGTGAAAAATACATTCACCATAGAGAATGGGATATCAAGGCAGGCCATATAGGTCTAGTTCACCAACAAATGGGGGAGATTACTGCCTAGGTTACAAGTCTATTTCTAGATGATGTAGGTTTAAAGCATGATTTATTTCCACTGGTAGTGGATAGGTTTCAATATGTGTTTCCTAAAGAATTCTCAGGGATTCCACTTGAGAGAGACATTGAGTTTACAATTGATCTCATATCGGGGGATGATCCAGTTTCTATTCCACCATACATAATGGAACTGAAAGAGCTTCAAGAGCTCAAGAATCAGCTAGAGGATTTGATGGATAATGGGTTCATCCATCCAATTATATCGCCTTGGTTTTCTCTAGTCTTATTTGAAATGAAGTCTAATGAGACTCTGCACTTATGTGTTGATTATCAGAAGTTGAACAGGATGACTATGAAGAACTAGTATCCTCTTCTGTGTATTGATGATCTTTTTGACCAATTGAGAGGAGTTTGTGCTTTCTCCAATATCTACTTGAGATCAGGGTATCATCATTTGAGAATTAGAAATTCTGATATACTGGGGATTGCTTTAAAAAGTAGGTATGACCTATATGAGTTCTTCATGATGTCATTTGGGCTGAAAAATGTACTAGCAGTTTTCATGGCCTTGATGAACAGAATCTTCCATCTGTACCTGGATAAGTTTGTTGTTGTTTTTGTGGATGACATATTTGTGTGTGCTAAGACTCATTAATATCATTCCCAACATCTTGGCATTGTCCTAAGTACACTTTGAGAGTATCAATTATATTCCAAGCTATCTAAGTATCAATTTTGGATTGATCAGGTACACTTCTTGGGTCACGTCGTCTTAGAGGAAGGTGTCTCAGTGGACCTAGAGAAGGTGAAGTTAGTTGTATATTGGGAGAATCCTAAGAATTATTTTTATATCCATCGATTTATGGGGTTAGTTGGATATTATCACAGGTTATTACAAAACTTTTTCCGTTTGGCAGTGCCACTTTTGATCTTGACCAAAAAGGGAGTAAAATTTGAATGGTCTGAAGCATGTGAGAATACCTTTCCAGGGTTAAAGAATCATTTGAAAATGACACCAATCTTGATCTTACCCAATCCGGTTGAGAAGTATATGGTGTTTTGTGACACTTATAGGATCGGTCTTAGAGAAATGTTGATGCAGGGAGATCGAGTTATGGAATATGGGTCTCGACAATTGAGGTTGTATAAACAAAATTATCCTATGCATGACCTCAATTTTGTTGTAGTGGTTTATGATTTGAAGTGTTGGTGACATTGTATGTTGGGTGAGAAGTTTGCTGTGTATACTGATCATAAGAGCTTAAAGTATATCTTTTCATAGTGAGACTTTAATCTCTGGTAGCGGAGATGGGTTGAGTATATGAAGTCATTCAACTTTGACCTAGCATATACACTTGGGAAGGGAAATAATTTTCTTGATGCTCTAATCAAGAAAGACCAAACTTAGGCAGTTCAGGAGTCTAGTGTTGAGTGGAAAATGATGATTTTACTAGTTGAGATGCATGTTGTGGTTCAATAGAGTTAGGAGTAGATGAATCTCATATTAGTATTAGTGGATTCTACACTTTTGAGATGAATTAGAGACATGCAGTATGAGGATATGGAGTGTTTGGACTTGAGGGAAATCCTTGAAGGTGGGGATTCACCTTCCAAATAGACAATAGATGAGGATGAGATCATCTATGTTAGGAATCGGGTTATTGTGCCTATGATTATGTGGGAGGATATGATGCATGAATTTCATGCCTCGAAGTGGGCGGTGCATCTAGGTGTGACCAAAATGTACTGTGACCTACGATGACAATTTTGGTGGTCAGGCATGAAAAAAGAGATTACAAGGTTCGTGACATGATGTTGCACCTATGAATAGGTGAAGGATGAGCATAAATGACCTAGAGGTTTACTATATCCATTTCCTATTCTATAATTGAAGTAGGATGATGTTACCATGGATTTTGTGGTAGGTTTCCTAAGGACTTCATGGAAGAATGACACTATTTTTGTGATTGTAGACAGTCTGACGAAACTAGCACATTTCTTTCCAGTATGGGATACTTTATCAGTGGGAAAATTGGGATACATGTATGCTCACAAGATAGTCTGACTACACGTGATACCACAAACTATTTTTTAGACTACAACTCATTTTTTACTTCAAGCTTCTGAAAGGGATTTCATAATGCACTATGTACACAGGTTTTGTTGAGTACGCCATTCTACCCATAGATAGATAGGCAGTTAGAGCATATTATTCAGTTGATTTAGGATATGCTATGATCATGTGTTCTATACTTTGGTGGATCTTGGTAGAAGTGCCTAGATTTGGTGGAGGTTTCCTATAACAACGGTTATCAAAAAATTATTCAGATGGCACTATACGAGGCTCTTTATGCTAGGCTATATGGATCACCTATATGTTGTATGGAGGTAGGTGAGTTGGAGGTATTGGGGTCGAGTCTCATGAATGAGACATCAGAGTGGATCCAACTAATTTGGAAGTAGATGACTATGGATCAGAGTAGATGTAAGTCATATACTAATAGACATCAAAGACTCATAGATTTTTTATAGGGTGATCATGTATTCCTTTAGGTGTCATCTAGACTGGGTTACCGTGGGATACGAAGACAGGGCGATTTGGCACCCAGGTTTGTAGGACCATTTGAGGTTGTTGAGAGAATTATGTCGGTGGCATACCAATTGGATCTTCCACATAGATATAGTGTTATGAATGATGTTTTCCATGTGTCATAACTTCACCGGTATCACCCAGACCCTTCTCATGTGATTGATATGGATAATGTTGATCTTGAGATAGATTCATCCTTTAAGGAGCATCCAATACATGTATTGGATCGCAGTGAGAAAGTGTTATGAGGAAATATTGTGTTGTTAGTTCATTTATTGTAGTAGCACAATCATGTTTAAGAGGAAACGTGGGAGAGATAAATAGATATGAGGGCTTATTGGCCTGATATGTTTTCCTCGAAATCTTAGAGATGCATGGGAGTGGAGCTCAAGGACGTACTATTATAAAATGGGGAGATTGTAAGATCCTGACCTTTTCTATATATTTCTCAAGCTTGTTTATAGGTACTCTTTTGCCTTGTTTTGAGTACTTTTATTTGGGTTATTCGTTAGGGAGTTTTTGGGTGAAATTTGAGAAATTTGGAAGGAGGAAAGGAAATGCATGGTTGGCACACGGTTTTCCCAAACCGTGCACCCCAACCTAGAAAACCATGTGAACCCAAATAGAGGGTATTAGCATGGTTGGTGCACTGTTTTTCAAACTGTGTACCCTCTTAGTAGAAATTGTGTACCCCCCCCCCCTACAGAAGAGTCGCACGGTTAAGAAACATAGTTTGGAAAACTATGTGCCCATGCCTAGGAAATCATGTGTGGGTTTTTAATTACCTCAAAAATTAGATTTTAAAATCTCAACCCCCCCCCCCAGACTTCACCCCATTTCAACCCAAATCAGAGTAAATTATTTCCTCTCATTTTTTAAGGCTCCCGGATGAATTCTTAAGTCTCTCGACCTCTGTTCTTGATGATTCGAAGCCCGAATTGAATTTATGTACCCCTATCAGTAAGAGATCCTAATCCCATGTAGTTTTCTCCCTCTATCCCATGTTTCTATCAACCTTTGGAGGGATGGTTTCATCTGTTTTTTATAGATATAGATCTAGGTTTAATGGATCTTGATTTTTCTGATCTTAGATATAGGTTTTAGACCTAGATCTCATTATTTGTCGTGCTCTTGATCGTCTCGCTTAAATTGGGGATTTCTGTTGGTGAGCGTTGGTCAATGATCTTAAGGTAGGTGGTATATTATTTGAAACCCAAAGTCTTGATTTCAATTATGTGTATATAATTGTAGAATTTCTATTGGATAATTAGCATTTGAATTTCTTAAATTTAATTAATTAATTTAGTAAATTAATTAATTGATGGAAATTTTTGTGCCTATGTGATTGGTTGAATTGGAATAATTAATTATTTAATTAATTATGGTATATTGGGATTGTTGAATTGAATTAATTAATGGTAATTATTATGATTATGCAATTTATTGAATTGTAATAATTAATTGTTGAATTAATTATGAGATATTGATATTGTTGAATTGGATTAATTAATTTTTGAATTAATCAATGGGAATTTTTGTGATTATGTAAGTGATTGAATTGGATTAATTAATTGTTTAATTAATTAATAGGTGTTTTGATTATAGAGTGTGATAAGAAGGTTAATGTTGATTAACCTTGATTAATGTGATATAAGCGATATTGGTATATATATGGTTTTGTGATATATGAGATATATGTGTGTGGGCATGGTTTGATACATCAAAAGCCCATAGTGATGAATTGATTAATATACATGTGTGAGATATAGTCTATTTCATCAAAATCCTATAGTGATTAATTGATTGATAAATGTGTGTGGGATAAGGTTTGCTATATCAAAATCCCATAATGATTATTTTTTGAGATACAAGTATGGGATAGAGATTGAGGCTCCAAATAACCATGTGACATTGAGGTGTGAGATAGTGAATGAGGCTCCAAATACCCATGGGGTGTTAGACAATATGTTTTATGCCCATGAGTTGGCATTGGACCATTGTTCCAATTGGTTGTGATATGAATTAAGATGATGAATGGTAACAATGGAATTATGATATATACATATACAATATCCCATGGGGATAGTTCAGACTCCAGCACATCTCAAAGCTGGTATTGAGAGTTCGAGTGTCCTCAGGAACCTGGAAGTTATGTGGTTAAATAAAGAGTAATTGAATAAATGTAAACTATCTACTTTATTGATTTTTCTTTATTATTTATAAAATATCATACATTTTTATTGATTGTATATTGTTTTAGACATTGTTGGTGGTGGTATATTGAGTTGTACTCACACCCTACTCATGATGCCTAATCAGTACCTGAATAGACTTCATGTTTGCAGGACATGATTAGGGTAAGGGGGCCATGTTAGATGGATGAGTTAGGATGGAGTATGGATGAGGGAACCAGAATTGTATTTGGGACCCACTTGGTAGTTGTCAGTGCCTATTTATTTTGGGTTTTTTATATTGACACTTGAAATGATTTTGGCATGACATATCTACTTTTTAGTTTTGGATATTGTATTTCCTATTTTGGTCATCATGTGATACTGGATAAGTTTGGTTATTTATTATGTAATTTGGTTATTCTTATTTATTTCTTCTATTTTTCTACTTTTATAAAGAGGTTATAGTCTCCACATGATCGATATTAGAACCTTGCTGTTAGTTGGCAGCCTCTGGCATACAGGGAGGTGCGCCTGAGGTAACGTATTGAACCGGATTGGGGCACTGGTGTGTGGAACCCAAGTCAAGATGTTACAAAAAGGGAAGTGCATCTTATGAATTTATATATGTTTTCTATATTAATTTATGTGATAAATGGTTGTTGTTGTTATGTTGTTGAGAATTTCCTTAATATTATGAAATATGATTTATCTAATTTTATTAATTTCTAATATTACCTTCCATAAAAGGTTAAATATTTAAAGCTAGTAATTATAACAAACTATACCTTTTTATAGTTTTTGTATCGAACTGGTTCAGGACAAATTAGTGATCTTGAGATTTCATTGGATGAGCTTGAAATGTCATCAAATCCAGAGTTTATATTGGAACTTGAGGTGTTTTTTTGTGGGTTAAGGTTTTGTTTTCTTCTATAAATTCTCAGTTACCTCCTAAAAATAATATTTTTATATTATTTACCTAAATTATTCTATTTGGTCTCAACCACAAGTCTCATGGGAGTTTTTTATTCTTTAGTGGGAACCCATGTGGCTTTTCCATGACTAATTCCCCTTAGATTCCACATAAATCCAATTCTATTATATATTTTATAAATGTATCCCATTACGTATCCACTTCTTGTATGAAGTATTGTCTCTAATTTTACCTATATTTAATTTTAATACCCTAAATGTAAAGTTAAAACTTGTGTACTTTTATACCTTCGATATTGGTGTTAGTTGTTAACTCATTTTAAATATATTGATTTGTGATCCTTTGTTTTTTATCTTCATCGTATAAATTTATCTCTCGTTTATCTCCCTCTTTTTGGGACTTTACTACTCTTAATAGAAGTTTAATATTATTTTTAATTTTTAATTGTGCATTCAAGGCTAATATAAACCACTTGAGTTGTTATCGCATCTCTTCTAGTTGTGGGGAAAAGTGACCCAATGCATTATAACTCTACTGAAAATTTCCACATCTTTCTTACTTACTTTTTCATTGTTCTTAAGATATAATCCTTCTTGAACATCATATTCAGAAGATTTTTTAAGATTTTAATTCACGGTCATAAGATCATTAATTTCTTATTCATTAATATATTTCCTTAAACCTAATTTTTTTGGAATTCATCCACTCACTATAAGAAAAGGGCTGAGTAGTGGTGGTTTTTTTTTACATTGGTGGTGGTTTAAACCGTCGCTACATGGTTTTGCGGCAGTTTCAAAAAACCGCCACTAAATCGTGTGTTGGCATCCAATACGCGGTAGTTTCTTCCATTTAGTGGCAGTTTCCAGTAAACATTATAGAATTCATATTTAGTGGAGGTTATTTCCATTTTCATGGTGGTTTTTTGGGAGGTTAAAAATGAGGATTTATCAGTGGTTAAAACCACCACAAAATCCAAAAAAAAATCCCCCCACAAAAATGTTGCTAAACTGATTACAACTGTTGTTAAATAATAGTGTGTCATATTTAGTGGTGGTTTTAAACACCACAAAAAAGAAAAAATACATCTTATATAAACATTTTTAACCTTTGAAAATAAAAATATTACATAAATAGCGGTGATTTAAACCACTTCTAAATGTTGATTAAAAAAAATGATAGCTGCAGATTTTGTGGCCCTAGAACTACCCTGAAAAAAAAATCAAACCAAGTGTATCACCTACCAGTAGCATAAAAAAACCCTATTAGAAGCATAGGAAATCACACATATATAATAAATTTGGCATCAACAAATAAGTATATTAGTTCACATCCAACTGTAAATTGTTTCTGGTTTGTGTCAAAAATAATACATCAACAAACCCTCTCATTCCATATTAGTCCAAAACATCAAAAAGACCACTAATCACTACCAGATAAACTTCGCTCGTCACCCTCTCCATCTTCATCTTTATCTCGATCTATACTTCCTGTTACCATCACCGGTAAGACAATTATATTAAAAATTAAATAGTGTTGTATATTTATATTTAAACTTAAAACCAATAAAAGTTTGTGAACTAAATGATTTTGAAGTTGTGTGATCTACCTGCTCACCACCAGTCATTGATGTGATATCACTAGGGAAAAATATGGTCATCTTATGATATAAATAAACCAACGCTTTCAATTTCCACTTTCTTGCTATAACATTAGTAGGGACCCCATAGTAGTCAAATGGGACAACTATCTTTAGTCCGTTCAAATTCCAGACATCTAAACTTTTCATATTTTTCTCCATAGTAGCATTATTTCCATATTTTATGAAAAAATAGTTAGTATTATAAAAAAACTACAATAACTGTATTCATATTAAAATTTGTACCTATAATATTCACCCTCCAATATCCTTGTGAAGAACCAGGAGTGGTCTACTGCCTCACTATTGAGGGTCGACATGTATTAATATAATGCTTCCTTCTTATCATTCTTATCATTCTTATCATTTAATAAAATAAAAGTAACTTCGGAATATATATTTCAAAAAATTCATGCAGAAAAAAATATAAATGATAACATATGCACAGTAATGACAAACAAAATATACATAACTATGTTAATGAATGACTGCATAAATGACATAAGTGGTTGATAAATGAATGGATGATTTCACATACAATCATTTTCTCATCATGTTGTTTTCTTGATCCATCATTACTTCATATACTTCATCCATCCTTACAAGACTAATATTTTCAATATCATGATGGAAAAATAAGTTCTCTTCTTTTTGTTGATGGGATTCAATGTCATAGGTCAAATATCCCACTTCATCACCCAAATCATACAAGTCTCTTTGTTTTACATGAGCAACTACACTCCAAACTTCATCTGCAACATGTTCTACATAATATACCATTTTCACTTGCGATGATAAGATATAAAGATTATGTAATTCATGATCACCAACATCTATAAAGTGAGAGAATTTCACATAAGTAAATTGTAAGGAATCACTTTTAACACCCCTAATAAAATTGAACCAATTTAATTTGAATAAAATAACTAAAAAATGCCTATGGTAGTTTAATTTGATAATATCAGTCAACTTTCCACATTATCCTACTTTGGAAAACATAAATATACCACTATTATATGTTTTCAAACCCTCTTCCTGATTGACTGTACGAAATTTAAATCCATTCACATTGTGAGCGTCGAACTTTATAGCCTATTTTAGAAAACCTCTAGAAATACACTTCAAATATTTTGACAACTCATCTCGAGTATCAGTATTCATGATCTAAAAAAAGTAATATACATTATTAAATATAAAAAATATATGTTTCAACCTAATATCTGTATTGATTTCAATATTTATGAACTTACATGTCATGCAAACCATTCTACAAGCTCTTTATTAACAAATTTTGTTATATATTTCTCATTTTATGTCCGGCCTCTCATTCATATCCTTGATTGTATCCTCAACTCATTAATAAATGGATCTGCAATTTCACTATTCAACATCAATATTTATGTGCCTATCATAATTCCATTTGTAAAGACCCGTAAAATTCAAGGGAAATTTTTTCTTAATTTTCTTTGGAATTTTACAACAGTGCGGTTTCTGACGGCACCTGATTCCGAGGCCCGGAGTGCCCGGAATCAATATCCGAAGTTTGGCTCGGGTACGTTCAGTGAACGAGCGAGCGGGAATTTCTAACTTTTGATCCAGTGCTCGGAATTGAAATCTGAGGACACCGATGAACTCGTAGCGCCGATATTCGCTTAAGGATACCTTTTCCGAAGTTGCGTTTATTACGGGTCGAAAGTTAGTTTTTGAGAGAATTATAAAAAGTTGAATAAAAATGTGGAACACTTTTATTTTTCTTCTTGTTGGTTAACTCCTCTCAAAGGAAGTTAAAGGTGGGACCCACATCCACTTAACCTCCCTTGGGAGGATTAAGTGTGGTGGGGCCCACATGATACCCAACCTTCCAACTCCTCTCAAAACTCCTTTAACCCCTCTTTAAATGACATGTCAACTTGTTATTAAATTTGGAGTTATTTTTTTATTTGAATTTCAAACCTTTGAAATTCATTTTGTTAAGATTGTGAATAAAATAAGACTCTATCTTATTTTGTTGGGTTAGAACTCTCTAGCCTTCTTGAGAGGATTTTGGGAGCTCCTTCTTCTTCTTCAACCTTGACGAAGAACGCGAAGAACCTTAGAGCTCCGACGAAGAATGCCGCTCCTCTCATCTTCATAGCCCGTTGTTTCCGAAGATCGACGACGTCTTCCGTGTCAACGAAAGGGAACGCCGCTTCCTCCTCGGACTTCCTTCGTCGGCATACGAAGATTCGCCAACGACGTACCTCTTCGGATGTACCTCTTCGTCATCGGATTTGACGAATGACTACTGCGACGCCCGACCTCCGCGACGTTTTCTTCCGCAGGTCGTTGACGATCTTCGAACTTGAACCCAAGGTAGGGGTTGTTGTTGATTATTTATTTATTTATTTATTCTCGTTCGTGGTTCTAGCAAGACAAACGTGAGGATATTTAAAATGTGTTATCGTTTAACGTGAGGGGGCCAGACCACATGAACACGGCCGAACCCCCTCCCTTGTTCTTGTTGATTTATCTTGCGGATGAAACAAGATGGCGTGGTGCCATCGCACCACGCGGAAATTCGCACCGTGGAAGAATCATCACGAATGCGACGCCGTCGCGCCGCGTCAAAGGGAATCGAAGGCGCCGCGGCCGGAGTGGGGCCGTGGCGGAGGGGCGCGGTGCCGTCGCACCGCGCAGGACGACGAACACCGCGGCCAGTTCCGGGCCGCGGTGAGACGGGAAGACCGGCGGCTCGCCGGGCCGCCGGTGTCGGAAGCCGGAAGGGGACCGGCCTTGCCGGTCCCGTTGAGGAAGGACCGGCCGGCCATGTCGGGCCGGCCGGAAGAGAGGTGCCGGGGGAATTAATTCCCCCGGCTGGCCACTAGAAGGCCCCCCCACGTGAGGGGGGGACCGGTTTCACAAAGGGGGGGCAGCGCCCCCCCGTTTTTCCAAACGGCAGGCCCCCACGAGGGGGGGCCGTTGATTGACAAAAAGGCACGGCTCTTAAGCCACGCCGCCACCTTGTGCAAAGCGGCGGCCTTGCCCCCCACGCGTGACACCAGCGGCGCCATGCCGCGCCGCCGCCGGCCGGGCCGGGTCGGACCCGGGTCGGGTCGACCCGATTCGGACCGCCCCAGGGGGGGCGGGCCGGGTCGGGTCGACCCGATTCGGACCGACCCAGGGGGGGCGGGCCGGGTCGGGCCGGGTCGGCCCGGACCCGGACCCCCCGTTTTCGTGTCGTCTTCGGTCTTTTGGCCATAACTTGAGCCACGGACCTCCGATTGACGAACCGTCAGCGGCTACGCGATCCTTGGATCGAGAAAGTCGATTCGGTATATTGCACTCAAAGTTTTGGAATATTTTGAGTTCGGCCGGGTTGGTTCGTTCACGAAACCAACCGGGCTTTCGGAGCGGAAACGCTCATATCTTGAGCTACGGACGTCTGATTGACGTGCTGTCAGCTTTGTTGTGTTCCTCTTAGTGAGACAGATCTTTTGGCATACTCCGCCCGAGGTTTGGACACAGGTGGAGTACGGTCGGGTTGGTTTTGCCTTAAAAACCAACCGGGCCCTGGGACGAAAAAGTCAATAACTCTCAGACCGGGCGTCCGATCGACGCGCCGTCTGTTGCGTTGAGTTCCTGTTGACGATACGGAACTTTTGGATACATCAACTCTGGACTTTGTGACAGTTGATGTATCAGCCTCTCGGCTCGTGGAGCGGACCCTCCTGTACGAGCTTGCTGTGTGCGGAAACCCTAGTGCTGGCTACGACTGTTACTGTTACTGCTACTACTGCTACTGCTACTGTGACTGCGACGACGACAGTACTGAGATCCTGTGTGGATTCGACGACGACTACAACACTCAGCGATCCTACGTGGATCAGTGCTACAGGTCCTGTGTGGGCCCGATCCTGTGTGGGTCCGATCCTGTGTGGGTCCTTGCGCTCAGCGGTCCTGTGTGAACCAGCGCCTACAGGTCCTGTGTGGGCCCGATCCTGTGTGGGTCTTTTGTGGGGGTTAGTTACCTATCGATCCTTCATGGGTCCGACGACTTAGATGGATCAGAGATCATCTTTATCGTCTTTCGAAGAAGTTTACCTGTGTGAGCTGAATCCTGTTGCTTTCCTGTGTGGATTGTGTTGTGCTATCCTGTGTGGATTTCGTTTTGCTTTCCTGTGTGGAATACGTTTACTTTCCTGTGTGGACTGAGTTGTACTTGGGCTCGAAGGATGGAGCGTGTTGGAATTGATGACTTAGGTATATGTATGGGCATATACCTAAGCAGTGTCGGTTGTTACTTCGTGATTGTACCTTTCTTCATGAATTATCCTTTGTGGATTTTGAGAGACCTTCAGGGGTCTCATGGTCCCTACTGAGTAGCTTATACTCACCCCTGCACGGGCTATGCCCGCACTACGTTGTGTTGGTTGCAGACGACGGACAACGTTGATCTTGGATGAGGCTTACAAAGCAGGACGGTACCTGGAGGTGGACCACTGGGCGGGACGTGTTCGGAGCAGACGACGGGACCCGTGGAGCAGTGGAGCTATCTGTACCCACCCTTCAGGTGGGATTTCCAGTGGACAGTTCGGAGTAGCGGATTTTACTTTTCAGTTGTTGTTTTCCCTTTTGAGTTGTACTTTACTTTCAGTTTGGGTTTGTATACTGGCCCATTTACTTTTCCGCACTTTCAGTTGTACTCTGTTTTTACTTAGTGTTTACTTTCCGTTTGCTTACTCTGTGGTGTTTGTTTACTTTACAAAGGCAATGCCTTCCCTTTTTACCGGGATTTACGCCTTGGTGCTAGTCGCCAGCCCCTGGCCTATGGAAGGCGGGCTTGGGGTAGTCACGGCACGGACCCCGAGGGCGGGTCATGACAAATTGGTATCAGAGGAGTTCGGTTCTACTGCGAACTCTGATCTTTTCTATGTGAAGCAATAATGTTTAGCGTATTGAGTGTGGTTCTCAGTCCAGGGAGTCCAGTGTTGGTGCGGCGGCCGACGTATCCGTACACCAGGACCCTGACTTCTGATTTCCGACTTAATGCACGAAAACATTGATTGCATGTGTGTTTCAAAGTTTTCTTTGTGATTACTTATATCAGCTCACCAGGTATACTGTTCTGACCGTGGCGCACCTGTTTCCTTTTCAGGATGGCCCCACGACGGCAGCCAGCTAGGGTTCTGAGAGTCGAGTGTGATGACAGCCCACCGAGCGACGAGGCTTCGGTGCAGGGCCCTTTTTCAGTTGTGGCACCGGCGGTAGCTCTACCCGTCGAGCCACCGATACTTCCAGCACCAGCCGCTGACGATGCACGTCGCCTCAGCGCACTGCATGAGTTTCAGCGCCAGCGACCACCCAGGTTTCGCGGGGAGACGGATCCCCAGGCAGCCGAGGACTGGCTGGAGGCAGTGGTACGTGTGTTTAGGCTAGTGAGGACACCAGCAGACCTCATGGTGATCCTCGCTGCGAGCCTACTACACGCAGAAGCAGGACGATGGTGGAGCTTGATGCTCCAGGTGCACGATGAGACATCTCTACTTTGGACGGACTTTGAGAGACTCTTCCGCTCGGAGTTCGTCCCAGCCACCCTTCGTGCGGTGCGTATCCAGGAGCTTCTCCAGCTGCGGCAGGGCAGCATGACGGTCGCTCAGTACTCGGCGAGATTTACCGATCTCTCGCGCTACTCGACCGACATGGTAAGGGACCCATTCTTTTGGGCCCGGACCTTCGAGCAGGGTTTGAGACATGAGATCAGGGCATCGCTGATCTCCCTCAGCATACCGACTCAGACATGAGTACTAGAGCGGGCCCTTTTGATCGAGAGCTTCCTTGCTGAGTCTACACCAGCACCGAGACCCACCGCAGGGTGGCACGTGGAAGAGTCATCTGCAGCAGGCAGTCGACGGATGACTCAGGGGTCCAGGCAGACCAGACCCTCAGGCAGACGACCTCAGGACACTGGCTCAGCAGTGCGGGGCACACAGCGCGGGGCCAGTCTTTCGAGTGGAAGACAGTGCTATGCATGCGGCGGGCAAGGCCACATGGCTCGTGACTGCCCGACCCGCCATGCAGAGGAGTAGCAGACAGTTGAGGAACCACCTAGGCAGAGGCAGAGGTTCGACCGTGGCGGTCCACAGGGAGGAGGCGGACGAGGCAGAGGAGCTGGCCGAGCAGCAGGTGGTGTGTGACGCTTTGAGGCTCTACCACCACCACCACCAGGAGGTCCACCCCGACCTCAGGGAAGAGCACAACTTCAGGCAGCTGAAGCTTACGATCATGGAGCTCCAGAAGCGGGTGGACTAGTTCGGGACTAGCTCCAGGCATAGAGGCCTTTGCCCATAATGCCTCTAGCTTCGTAGATTGTGTTGCCTTGTGTCCTTGTACTTTAAGTTGATGTAATAAAGATACTTGCCTTAGTGACTTCTGTTTTCTTGTCTTTTGTTTGTTTTTACTAAGAGGTGCCGGTTAAAAACTGTTGACTTGACCCTCACTTGCGAGATTCTTACTGGAGGAAACCCAGTGACCACACACTGATTCCGACAGTGTGACTCAAACCATGGAGGCGAGAGTAACAGTTGGATCTCTTGGTAGCAGCATCGAGGCCTTACGACGTCATCCATGCCATGAATTAACTAATCATGACGGGATTGACTGTATTAGGCAAGGAACGTGGTTCATCCAGGGGATGATACCAGATTTCACTTTTCGGCAAAGGAGAAATCTTTGCAGCTTTGCCGTACGTTAAGGAGAAAGGAGAACGTAGTAGCCGATGCCCTCAGCAGGAGGACGGGCATTCAGCTACTTGAGGAGGCGACGGAGCAGCTAGTCTCTTTGCAAATATCCTTCGTGGATAGAGATGGAGCAGCCTTCCTCCAGTCTCTCACAGTCACCCCTCCTCTACTGTAGCGGGTCAGAGGGGCACAGCGTGAGGACGCTGACTGTGAGACACGGTGTGCACAGATATCCTCGGGAAAGGCACCTGATGGTTTCTCCCTTGGAGCAGAGCACGACATCCTTTTCATAGGACGTACCATGGTACCAGTCGCCTTGCGAGAGGAAGTGCTGAGAGAGTTTCACACTTCTCCTTTGGCGGTACATCCTGGAGTGGCGAAGATGTACCAGGACCTCAGACGATAGCACTGGTGGCCGGGCATGAAGAAGGTTGTAGCAGAGTTCGTTTCTCGATGCCTCACCTGCCAGCAGGTGAAGGCAGAGCATCAGGTACCAGAAGGCTTGGTACAACCCTTGGAGGTTCCGGAGTGGAAGTGGGACGACATATCTATGGACTTCGTGACTGGACTTCCACGCACTTCCAGAGGTCACGACTCCATCTGGGTGATTGTTGACCGACTCACCAAGTCGGCACACTTCTTACCCATCAGAGAGAAGGGCTCAGTGGAGAGCTTGGGACGTCTCTACGTTCAGGAGATTGTGAGGCTCCACGGCGTGCCATCATCTATCGTCTCTGATCGAGATGCTTGCTTTACTTCCCGGCTTTGGAAGGGGTTGAAGGAGGCGTTCGGGACGCAGCTACGTCTGAGCACAGCCTTTCACCCTCAGACGGATGGTCAGACAGAGAGGACCATTCAGACTCTCGAGGACATGCTCCGCGCATGTGTCCTCGACTTTGGTCGTAGCTGGGAGGACCACCTACCCTTGGTGGAGTTTGCGGACAACAACAGCTACCACTCCACCATCGGAATGGCACCGTACGAGGCGTTGTACGGCCGACCTTGTAGATCTCCTTTGTGCTGGACAGACCCTGGGGAGTCAGCACTTGTGGGACCGGAGATGGTTCAGGACACGACAGAGAAGGTCCAGGTCATCCAGGAGCGGATGAGGACAGCTCAGAGCCGGCAGAAGTCATACGCTGACAGGAGGCGGAGGCCAATTGAGTTCGAGGATGGTGACCACATCTTCTTGCGGGTCTCACCTCGACGTGGTATTCAAGGATTTGGCCGAGGCGGCAAGTTATCTCTGCGCTTCATCGGACCCTTCCAGGTCCTCAGCAGGATTGGTGAGGTGGCTTATCGCCTGGCTCTACCACCTCAGTTGCACCGGGTGCACGACGTCTTCCACGTGTCTCAGCTGAGGAGATACGTGCACGACCCGACGCACATCATTGACCATGGGGAGCTTGACGTTGACGATGGGGAGACTTTTACGGAGGTCCCGGTGGAGATAGAGGATCGACAGGAGCGGGTCCTACGTGGGTGATCGATTCCTCTTGTGCGCATCAGATGTCAGCACGGGAATCTCCAGGAGAGCACACGGGAGCGGGAGGCTCAGATGCGTGCTCAGTACCCTCATTTGTTTCCAAAGTTTTTGATGTATCTTTACAGAGACGTAAAGCCCTGAGGTGGGAGTAATGTAAAGACCCGTAAAATTCAAGGGAAATTTTTTCTTAATTTTCTTTGGAATTTTACAACAGCGCGGTTTCTGACGGCACCTGATTCCGAGGCCCGGAGTGCCCGGAATCAATTTCCGAAGTTTGGCTCGGGTACGTTCAGTGAACGAGCGAGCGGGAATTTCTAACTTTTGATCCGGTGCTCGGAATTGAAATCCGAGGACACCGATGAACTCGCAGCGCCGATATTCGCTTAAGGAGACCTTTTTCGAAGTTGCGTTTATTGCGGGTCGAAAGTTAGTTTTTGGGAGAATTATAAAAAGTTGAATAAAAATGTGGAACACTTTTATTTTTCTTCTTGTTGGTTAACTCCTCTCAAAGGAAGTTAAAGGTGGGACCCACATCCACTTAACCTCCCTTGAGAGGATTAAGTGTGGTGGGGCCCACACGAAACCCAACCTTCCAACTCCTCTCAAAACTCCTTTAACCCCTCTTTAAATGACATGTCAACTTGTTATTAAATTTGGAGTTATTTTTTTATTTGAATTTCAAACCTTTGAAATTCATTTTGTTAAGATTGTGAATAAAATAAGACTCTATCTTATTTTGTTGGGTTAGAACTCTCTAGCCTTCTTGAGAGGATTTTGGGAGCTCCTTCTTCTTCTTCAACCTTGACGAAGAACGCGAAGAACCTTAGAGCTCCGACGAAGAACGTCGTTCCTCTCATCTTCGTAGCCCGTTGTTTCCGAAGATCGACGACGTCTTCCGTGTCAACGAAAGGGAACGCCGCTTCCTCCTCGGACTTCCTTCGTCGGCATACGAAGATTCGCCAATGACGTACCTCTTCGGACGTACCTCTTCGTCATCGGATTTGACGAACGACTACCGTGACGCCCGAACTCCGCGACGTTGTCTTTCGCAGGTCGTTGACGATCTTCGAACTTGAACCCAAGGTAGGGGTTATTGTTGATTATTTATTTATTTATTTATTCTCGTTCGTGGTTCTAGCATGAAAAACATGAGGATATTTAAATATGTGTTATCGTTTAACGTGAGGGGGCCGGACCGCATGAACACGGCCGAACCCCCTCCTTTGTTCTTGTTGATTTATCTTGCGGATGAAACAAGATGGCGTGGTGCCGTCGCACCACGCGGAAATTCGCACCGTGGAAGAATCATCACGAACGCGACGCCGTCGCGCCGCGTCAAAGGGAATTGAAGGCGCCGCGGCCGGAGCGGGGCCGCGGCGGAGGGGCGCGGTGCCGTCGCACCGCGCCGGACGACGAACACCACGGCCGGTTCCGGGCCGCGGCGAGATGGGAAGACCGGCGGCTCGCCGGGCCGCCGGTGTCGGAAGCCGGAAGGGGACCGGCCTTGCCGGTCCCATTGAGGAAGGACCGGCCGGCCATGTCGGGTCGGCCGGAAGAGAGGTGTCGGGGGAATTAATTCCCCCGGCTGGCCACTAGAAGGCCCCCCCACGTGAGGGGGGGACCGGTTTCACAAAGGGGGGGCAGCGCCCCCCCCCCCCCCCCCCCCCGTTTTTCCAAACGGCAGGCCCCCACGAGGGGGGGGCCGTTGATTGACAAAAAGGTGCGGCTCTTAAGCCGCGCCGCCACCTTGTGCAAAGCGGGGGCCTTGCCCCCCGCACGTGACACCAGCGGTGCCCTGCCGCGCCGCCGCCGGCCGGGCCGGGTCGGACCCGGGTCGGGTCGACCCGGTTTGGGCCGACCCAGGGGGGGTCGGGCCGGGTTGGCCTGGACTCGGACCCCCCGTTTTCGTGTCGTCTTCGGTCTTTTGGCCATAACTTGAGCCACGGACCTCCGATTGACGAACCGTCAGCGGCTACGCGATGCTTGGATCGAGACGGTCGATTCGGTATATCGCACTCAAAGTTTCGGAATATTTTGAGTTCGGCCGGGTTGGTTCGTTCACGAAACCAACCGGGCTTTCGGAGCGGAAACGCTCATATCTTGAGCTACGGACGTCCGATTGACGTGCCGTCAGCTTTGTTGTGTTCCTCTTAGTGAGACGGATCTTTTGGCATACTCCGCCCGAGGTTTGGACATAGGTGTAGTACGGTCGGGTTGGTTTTTCCTTAAAAACCAACCGGGCCCCTGGGACGAAAAAGCCAATAACTCTCAGACCGGGCGTCCGATCGACGCGCCATCTGTTGCGTTGAGTTCCTGTTGACGGTACGGAACTTTTGGATACATCAACTCTGGACTTTGTGACAATTGATGTATCAGCCTCTCGGCTCATGGAGCGGACCCTCCTGTACGAGCTTGCTGTGTGCGGAAACCCTAGTGCTGACTGCGACTGTTACTGTTACTGCTACTACTGCTACTGCTACTGTGACTGCGACGACGACAGTACTGAGATCCTGTGTGGATTCGACGACGACTACAACACTCAGCGATCCTACGTGGATCAGTGCTACAGGTCCTGTGTGGGCCCGATCCTGTGTGGGTCTGATCCTGTGTGGGTCCTTGCGCTCAGCGGTCCTGTGTGAACCAGCGCCTACAGGTCCTGTGTGGGCCCAATCCTGTGTGAGTCTTTTGCGGGGGTTAGTTACCTATCGATCCTTCGTGGGTCCGACGACTTAGATGGATCAGAGATCATCTTTATCGTCTTTCGAAGAAGTTTACCTGTGTGAGCTGAATCCTGTTGCTTTCCCGTGTGGATTGTGTTGTGCTATCCTGTGTGGATTTCGTTTTTCTTTCCTGTGTGGAATACGTTTACTTTCCTGTGTGGACTGAGTTGTACTTGGGCTCGGAGGATGGAGCGTGTTGGAATTGATGACTTAGGTATATGTATGGGCATATACCTAAGTAGTGTCGGTTGTTACTTCGTGATTGTACCTTTCTTCGTGAATTATCCTTTGTGGATTTTGAGAGACCTTCAGGGGTCTCAGGGTCCCTACTGAGTAGCTTATACTCACCCCTGCACGGGCTATGCCCGCACTACGTTGTGTTGGTTGCAGACGACGGACAGTGTTGATCTTGGCTGAGGCTTGCAGATCAGGACGGTACCTGGAGGTGGACCACTGGGCGGGACGTGTTCGAAGCGGACGACGGGACCCGTGGAGCAGTGGAGCTATCTGTACCCACCCTTCAGGTGGGATTTCCAGTGGACAGTTCGGAGTAGCAGCTTTTACTTTTCAGTTTTTGTTTTCCCTTTCGAGTTGTACTTTACTTTCAGTTTGGGTTTGTATACTGGCCCATTTACTTTTCCGCACTTTCAGTTGTACTCTGTTTTTACTTAGTGTTTACTTTCTGCTTGCTTACTCTGTGGTGTTTGTTTACTTTACAAAGGCAATGCCTTCCCTTTTTACCGGGATTTACGCCTTGGTGCTAGTCGCCATCCTATGGCCTATGGAAGGCGGGCTTGGGGTAGTCACAGCACGGACCCCGAGGGCGGGTCGTGACACCATTTCTGTCAGTGTAGAATTTGAGCTCCTCCTAGCTGATCGGCCAATAACAGGAAAGTTTTTTTATTTCCCATGTAGTTGAGATTGAGTAGATGTGTCATCAACACGTCCAACTCAATTGAATTTTGTCTCAATATCATAAAATTATCTAGAAAAAAAGGTAAGACACTTCTCTTCAAAATATCCTTTAGAAATAGATCCTTTAGTTTGAGATTTATTTTTCACATATGATTTCAAATGCCCAAGATATATGTCAAATAAAATAAAAAAACATAAATGTGTATTTAATTAATTTAAAGTAGTTGTTTAATTAAATTAAAAACATATAAATAAATCACCTATCAATTGGATACATCCATTGATAATGTATGAGGCCTCCTAATTTAGCTCTATCAACCAAATGCACAGTTAAATACATCATGATAGTAAAAAATTATGGAGGAAAGATCATCTCCATTTCACAAAGTTTCAATAAAAATCTCTCCTAAATGTTTTCAAGCTCAAATGGTTGTAGAGTTTTATCACATGGTTTTCTGAAGAATTTGAAAAATTGGTGTACAATAGTAGTAACCTTTTCATGTAATAATATATGCAATGTCAATGGTATCAAATACTGTAAAAAAATATGTGAATCATGAATTTTAAATCCATGTAACCTATGATTCTTTAAGTCAACACACCTTGAGATTTTACTTGAATACCCATCAGATACCTTGAAATGTTTTAAAATTCCAAGGAATGTATCTTTATCCCTGTTTTTCATTGCAAAAATTGTTGGAGCATACTTTACATTATCATATGTCTAGAGATCATGATTTATGTTCATTGCTTGTAAGTATTTATGATCATTGAGATAATCCTTTGATTTTCCATGATCATTAAGCAATGTGGAGATCAAATTGTCACAAAAAAAATCTCAATATGCATCACATCAAGATTATGCCACAAAAAATTAAATTCCCAATACATAATTTTGAAGAATATACTTTTTTTCTTCCATTGTTGCATTTTGATTTCACTTGACGATGCACTTCGAACTCGTTTCACACTATCATTAAAATGATACACCTTACCAAATTCTATTTCAATATTTCCAAATTGTCCCAATATTTTAGAACCTATAAAAAACTTTGTAGGTGGTCTATGATTAATAGAACCATTGAATTTTGACTTTTTCAACTGAAATCTATGAGATGCATCGAGAAATATTCAATGACACAAGAAGCACCATTTTCTACTTTGAGGTAGCCGTTCAAGCTCAAAATCAAAGTTACAAAAAGGACAATCCAAACCTATGTAAGTGTTATAACCAGCTAAATTCCCAAGTCCAGGGAAGTCACTAATGGTCAACATTAGAACAGCTTGCATTTTGAGAATTGTTTTATAAGATGCATCATATGTTTTAACATCGTTGCTCCATAACTCCTATAATTATTCAATTAAAGGCTGCAAGTAAACATAAATATCATTTCCAAACATTTTTTTCCAAGAATAATCATCAAAATTATAAAATATGTTTGTTTCATACACATCCACAAAGGTAGATTGTAAGGGATCAAAACAACCAGCCAAATGTTATAACAGGTGCTCAAAGTCCCAAATGGGTTGAATTCATCGGTAGCCAATCCCAATAAAACATTCCTAGGATAAAATGAGAAATATGGATGTAATGAATCAAATTTCTTTCACAATTTTTAATCTCTTGGATGTCGCATTAACCCATCATTGTTATTATCTATAGAATGACACTTCATATATTTGGTGGTTTTTGATGACATGAATAATCTTTTCAATCAAGGATTTAAAGGAAAATAACGCAAAACCTTTGTAGGTGTGTTTCTTCTCTTCTTCTTCATAGTAGCATATTTATTTAGACTTCCAACATCACTTATTGACTATCATCTATAATATGAACATTTTTTTCAATCTTGTCTTCTTGAATCCTCTCCCCAATAAATCATACAATCATTGGGACACACGTGTATTTTTATATAATTCATACCAATCTTGTTAACAACTTTTTTTATATCATAAAGAGACTCAGAAATATTTACTTTAGGAAATTAATCATGCAATAATTCCAATATCATGGACATCACCTTATTTTTAATTCCATATAGGAATTTGATATGGTAAAACTTTATCAGAAAAGAAAGTTTTGAATATTTCAAGCATCCACTATACAACTCTTGATTTCCATCATCAACTAAACCATGAAATTCATCTGTTTTCTCAGTGAATTTTTCTCTTATATTAGTCTCTACATAATCAAGAGGAGGATCTAATGATATTTTATAATCTTGATATGGTTGTCCTATAGTCTCAAAAATCAGTCATCACGTTGCGATTTGTAGCACCCTCAACTAGTTGTTCTGATATGTTTTGATGTTTATGTTGTTGTCTTGAAATGTTGAATGCATTATTAATAGGTTTTTTCATTTAATTGTCCATTTTTTATGAAGTTGGGATCTCATTCTATCGATTGACTTCAGTTCCCAAGTTTCTGTAATGTTTGATTCTCCATGTCAAATCCAATAGAAATATTGATTAGGGAATTGCTTCAATATCAAGTGTTTATAAACTTAATCTCTCTTCAACCATCTTCTAAATTTACATTTAGGAAATGAACATATTATTCTCCCATCAATGGATTGATTGGAAATTGAAAAATCTAAAAACTTCTCCAAACCCTTAGCATACTGAGGTGTGTTCCTCAGTAATGTGATCCAGCTTTTATCAATATTTATAAATATACCTACACATTATTAAAAAAATTAAAACACATAACTATTACTAAATAAAAAAATATATAATGGTAAAATATGGTAAAGTTGGGAATGATAATGAAGTGAATGAATATCCTAGTTTGAGAATAAAGGAAACCTAACATAAATAGAGTGTCAATGCTAAGATGACCTTAGCAGTTCAATCCTTCAAAACAACACAGGGAATACCTAACATGAGTTAGTCTAGATATCACATCCTAGTAAAGATCTAACAGAATGATAGATTCAAAATCTTTAGATTAGAGGTGATATATTGGAATCAAAATAAATCTCATTATTATGGGAATCAATACACACATTGTTCTTGATATAGAATCCCCATATATAGATCTTATTTATATAGATGAGGGAAATAGATAAATGTATGGATGATATGGTGAGAGATATGAATGAAACCATCATGGAATTAGGAAATTACTCATCGTTATAGTATAACTAGTTATGGAAATGGAAGCATTGTTTCATATATTACTTGATGAATTTGAACATATCAATGAGAAAAGGTGAGACATGTTGAATGAACTTGAAATAAATTATAATAGAGTACAATTAGAATTTTACAATAAGGATCTCCTCTACTCATTTATTCAAGGGGGCTAGTATGGTCATTGAGAACTCCCATGATACCTTGGTAGATACCTATGCTGATGGTGAAAAAATAGAAACACCATGGTCTGTAAATATGGTATATACAAATGAATCATGTTCCTTAATTATAATTCTTAGAGAGTATGTCATTACCTGTCACTAATTCACGATTTCTTATAAAATACTTATCCTAACAAACATCATCCAAAGTTTAACTTAAGCTTCCATAACAAACAATGATGTAGCTATATAATTGAAGATTATAACTACCATTTTTGTTATTGATAAAACCATATGTAAATATACCTCAATTGGGAGGCTATGACCACAGTGCAGAGTAGCACATACAAGGGATCAAGGGGATTGGGATTTGAGGGCTCAGGCTGGGGCTCGGTTGGAGAGGGCTCGTCTAGCGAGGGCTTGGCCGATGAGGGCTTGGAGGGATCTGGCTCAGGTGACACTGTTGAGGGATTAGAGGGCTCGGGATATGATGGCTCAGGCTCAACCAGTGATGGATTGTAGGGCTTGGATTTAGGAGATGTCAGTGAGATCTTAGAGGGCTCAGGCTCAGGGGTCGTTGGCGATGGCTTGGACGGAATGGGCTTGGGCGACGCCGATGGAGGTGGGGTTAACTAGGGTTCGGGGTCGCGAGAGTCGTGGGAGGAGGATGTGGGGTCGGGGAGAAGGAGGTGGGGTTAGGGGAAAGGTGTGTGTTTTTTATTAAAAAATGAATACTTAGCAGTGGTTTTTAAAAAAATGCCACGAAATCCAGGGAATTTTTTTTAGCGGCGGTTTAGTGAATTGCCTCTAAATAATGATTTTAGTGTAGTGACTTATTCTTTCATTAATTTTAGGGAAGATGTTTTCTATGGTTTATATGTGGTATTTAGTTGTTTGTATAAAGTCACACACTCTTTATTTATTTCAATATATCTTGGATTAAATGTTCTCAAAGTTCTCCAGGATAATTTCAATTCCATTATCATTCTCTATTGATGTTTGATGCTCTTTGTCACCAATCCCAAGTTGAGTTTATCTTTGTTCTATAGACTAAAAGTTACTATTATTTCCATGAAATAGAGTAATGAGAATTCATCTTGGTCCCTCAATAATGGAAATATGGTTTCTCTAAGATGAATGGAATAAATTTGAAAATGTGCAATCCTTCACTCGATTCTCTAGTTGAATGAGTTGTTTTTTATACTGAAATTTTGTATTTTTATCAATTCTACATCTATCATCCTTCACTTTTTTCCTTTAGTGATTTTAAATATTTGAAATGGGTTTATTCTACTTTTTGATTTAGTACAATGTTTTGTTTTAAGGTTTACATCTGATTTAATTTTGGATTTTGGTTAAATAAAAAACTTATATATTTTCTTTGTTGAGTTTAACTATCTAGTTATCTATAATTTATGACTTTGAACATTCATTTTCTTTTTTTATGATGCTTTAAACTAGTTTTAATTGAATGAAATTTCATATGGTTTTAAAATTTATTTTGGAAATCAAATTCAATTTTAAAAAGGTGTTAAAGAAAAGGGGATTTTAAATGTTTGTTTCTAATAAATATTCCAAATCGTCATTTGGTACTTTAAAAAGAGAGTTATAAATTATATAATTTTTAAAATGTTTTCAAAAATAGCATTATCAAAAATCAATTTGTATTTTTATTTATAGTTTTCTTGTATATATCTAAATTTTATGATGTCCATGTATATTGATTTCAAAAAATGTTACTTTTTAGTATAAAGTATACTTAAATTTTTTATTAAATGATTCTTATTATGTAATGAAATGTTTTAAAGAAAGATTTGAAGTTGTTTTTTTCTTGATTTAAATTATAAATTGTCTTTATAAAGTGAGGAAAAGTAATTATTATTGAATAAACTCTCATTTTTTTTATATTAAAATGATTATTATTTTCATATATACATAAATTTTTATCGAATGGGATATTTTCATGGGTTTTGAAGTGTTTATAAATTAAATTTATGGTTGTATTTCTTGTTTGGGAAGTTTTATTCAGAATAAAAAAAATTTAAGAATTTTTGGATAGTGTAGGATATGTGAAATATACCTAAGATTTATAACTCTACTATTTTCGAAATAGGGGTTAGTTATTGGGTTATAGTACAAATATATTTGTTGGTATTCCTATAATACATGGTCTATAATAATATACATAAAAATAGAGTAACATGGAATCCAACTTCAGTAGCTCTGAAGTAGTCGTACTGGAAGAAAAAATTACTTTCAATAGCTTTGAAGTGGCCAGAACAATATGCTCACGTTAGAGGTGTAGGTTTTAGAGTGTCTACACGAACATATTTTGAGGAGAAAAAAACACAAGAAGATACATATAAGATGATGAAAGGATTGCAGGAATAAATATATTCTTTGTAAGATATTATTGTCTGGTCTGGTTTGGCAGACCAGTATATGCGAAAGGATCAAAGAGAACTGGTGGTGGAACAAATATCAGCACATGAAAAACCAAATGACCCTACTATATTTGAGGCTAGTTATTCCCCTCAGCCATATACCTTACCTAAGGTAATCTTTTTTTTCATTACTCTTTCTCCTAAATGTGAATCAAATAACTTCTCATAACTTTATATTACTAAAATTCCATAGGGTAAAGTTGTATGTGATTTTTATCTTTCAACACCCATGCATCTCTTTGTTGTGATGAGTATGGTCTATAATATCCCAAGAGACATGATACACAATAAAGAACTCTCAATAGATCACATGAGAGTGGGGATTGAGGTAGCTCAAGAGCCGACCATTGAGTTGCCTGTTCCACTTGATGATATAGATATTACAATGGTCAATAATGTTATTGGGACCTTTATACCATGAACATATGATCTTATAGAGATACACGAGGTATGTATTTTACAAAAATTAAAATTAAAAACCTACAATAGTTGATGAAAAAAGGTTTGAAGTGAGATATGATATTATAGATAGATAAATCAACAGGGAAACAAAAGGTTTGATCAACATGATCTAGTGAATCGACCAAGAAAACAAAAGGAAATTATGGGAGTACCTTCTCCCCACTAGTTCCACTAAAACATTTATTATCAGTATAACTTCATGTAGAGACCACATTCAAAGATGAAAATATGTCCTATATTCCATATGAAGAAGAAATATTTGGATCTTTCATTATAGAAGTGATTGGTCTCAAGGGTATAAATGAGATTCTCAAGTTTGAATGGTTGGGAGTCTCAATTGTGAATACATACATAAGGTACATTTTCATAATATTTCTATAATTAATGACATAATAATTTCATTAATGTTAATAACTATTCATATTTTATATAGTGATTCATATTACTACTATATAAAGGGAAAATCGTGTGAAGCATGATTTGGATTCATTAATCCATGTATCATTTCTATGCGAGAAACTTTTTTTGAGGAGGAAATTGATAAGAAAAAAATACATCCTCAACGATGTGTTTGAGAAAAAAATAACATACGAAATACTCTTTTTGATGCCTATAATGCGGGGTTAAAACTCTAAAATCTAATAACATAAAATATATTTTTCTTTTTTTATCATTACTTATTTGTTTTTTTTTAAGAATCATTGGATGCTAATCGTAATCAATCTGGATACCCCATATATTTATTTTTTGGATCCAATGCAAGGATACCCAATAAACTGACCACACATGCTATGTATTTTGAATTTATAATACACTGAAATCGACATTTTATAGATAAAATTCGAATTATATGTTTCATTATGTGTTTTAACAAGATTTTTTTATGATAGGGTGATCGCTAAATATATGTTAAATCATGGTATGAAGTCGGTGACTGAATAAAAGAAGCCTATGGATTACTTCAAATGGAAAAAAGATTAAGTTATATATAGAAATATTTAACTATTAAAACATATTTCAAAACAATTTACTTATTTTATAAAATGTTTTTGCAGTGTCTGGAGTAAGATAACAGTAATAATTATGGATATTGTGTTTGAAAATTTATGAGAGAGATCATAAACCATGAAAAGAACAACATCCTTGAACAGGTAATTTCTAAAGGTAATTAGAATTTTATTAAAAATATTTCTTAATCATTTGTTTTTGTCTATATTTTCTCAGTACTACCAAGATTTCTGAAAACCTTCATACTCAAAATAAGGAGTAAATTTTTTTAGAGATGAGTGGGAAACATACATGGTGTCAGATTGTTTTCTAAAATAAAATTTAGGTGATTACCTGCTATGTTTGTGATATAGTATGGGCTATGACCATAGAAATATATTTAGAGTGTGCAGAATTGGTATCAAAATTATTATTTATTATTTTTGATATATTTCTCAATGAGATGTATAGTGGATGAAATCTATTTGTTTAAAAACAAATGAGAAAAACACATGATGTCATAATGTATAAAGACATCATTAAGAGGTGACTTCCTACTACTTATTTAGTTAATTTTCTTATCATTTTGTCTAATTTTTTTAGTAAATTTCCTTATAATTTTTATCTGATACTTGTTTTGTTAAATTTGCATATTTGTTTAAAACACATGCCACATATTCAAAATTGATCAAATGAGCTTTAATTGTTTTAAAACTTTAAAAAAATGATCTATAATTAATTTTTCACTTGTATGAATTAACCGCATGATAATCTGACATGGTGTACCTAGTATGACTCAAATTGTGCGGTTTTAGTTTAAAATTGACATTTTATTCATGTATTATTACATATTTATGTTTAATTTATTTCTTTATAATATTAATAATATAAGAATTTTTTTATTATATAGATGGATTCTTTTTCTAAAGTTGTCATGGTTTATTTGAAGTTTCTCATGACCATGAGATATTGGAAAGGTGAATTACTACTACTTATTTAGTTAATTTTTTCACTATTTTATCTACTATTTTTAATTTTATTTCCTTACCATTTTTATCTAATAATTATTTAGTTTTTTCATAGATATTTTGAGAATTCATATTTTTCTTTCAACCATCTGCAGCAAGCCAGAAAAGAGAGAACATGTTGCTATTGGATGGGGCATTTCGAGCAGTATAAGGTTTTCTCTTCTATCTAAATGTAACATGTTATCTCTTTCATGTCTTATTATAGATAGTTGAAAGAAAAATATACATCAGATAATCATCCACACCTAAATTTGATACACAATGTTCATGGTATGACTCAAACTATATGTTTTTATTTTGTAACTTACATTTTAGTTCAAAACACACTTCACATACTAAAAACTGAGCAAACACATTCAGATTGTTTTTATACTTTAGAAAAATGATCCATAAGTCATTTTTGATGTGTAGGAATTATTCTTAGCTCAATCAGAAACATGGTGTGATCAGCATGACTCCATGTGTGTCTTTTTATTTAAAATTCACATTAATTTTAGTAAAAAACACAAGTGGAATACTCAAAATCAAGTAAACGCATTCATTTTAAGATCCTAGGTTTTTTTTGAGGTACATATCGCTTTAATTTTGGTTTGAATGCTTGATTATGGACTAATGTGAGTACCTAATGTGATGGTGGGTGTATCAGGGGTGTCTATGGCTAGTTCGGAGCCTAGAACCCAACTTTTTGGGAAAACAAGGCAGGTTGCATGATTAGTAGAACCATGCAGGTCAGGCCGCATGGTTTTTCTAACCGTGAAAGGCCTAGAAAATGGGATTTGGGAGGTTGCACAGTTTGAGGAAAGCATGTGTATTAGGGAACACACCTGTGCGAAATCCTGCAGACTTTTAACATAGCCTAAACACATAGTTTGCGCATGGTTAGGAAAAATGTGTGTACTAACCATGCAAGGTGCCCCTCTAAGCAGTGAAGGGTGCACAGTTGGTGTATAGTTTGGCCAAACATGCATACAAACTATGTAGCCCAGATATTTTGGGTAAAATGACCAATTTTCACCAAAATATATTAAACACCTAAATCCTTTTCATTCTTCCTCTATTGGATAGTAGTGAACCCCTGGGAGCTCCTTTAAAATCCAAATCATAGATTTTGATACCGCTTCATCATCTAAACTCAGAATTGAATGTCTTTGGTCTCGTTGGATTCTTATTGATAAGTTCTTTGAACATCTTGTGTCATTATTTATCCAACTTCGTATCGGTGGAGTTATTTAGGTGCAAGATAATATGCCTTATTTCTAGGTTCTTCATCAATTCTTAATTTTTCTTCCGATCTAGATCAAATAAAAAGATTATATTGTATGAGCACTATACTAAAAACCTACAGTAGGTGTTCTATACTTTTCTCTTGTGGTTCGGTGCTTTATAGAGCTAGTTGTTGTTGTTCCACACGTAGGACTTTTTGGTGGTGCCCCAAAAATGAATTGAATAAATAAATTAGATGGAATGGAACCTGCTAAGGATTCCCACTAGTACCTTTGAGTTTATTGGAGGTTGTTACCCCAACCTAGGACACCCATGGGATGTGCCTTTGACTTTTCCCTTTTTTATACCACCCATGGGGTGTGCATTCTTGCTTTCCTAGTTAGAGGAATCCTTATATAAATTAAATTAAATTGTTTGAGATGTTAGGAGATGATTTTCCTCCTTTTCTAAGTTATACATAATGTGAATTGTTTAACTGTTTAAATATTAATTGTTTATATGAGTTTGATGAACTCATGGGATGTTATGGAATGTGAATTAATCAATGAATGTGATGAATTAAATGGTAGTGGATTCCTTGATTGGTATAACTTGGATCCTGACTCCATTAGATGCCATGGACGGTTCTACCATAGATCTTGATTGTGGTAGTGGACACCTTGGATGAGATTTCTCCTTGGGTCTTAATTCCATGGGATACTTTGGACCTTGCTACCCCTTGGATATGGATTTCTTGGGCTCGCAGTAGACATGGTCTGTTGATATGCTCCTTGAACCCCATTACATATCTAACCAAGTTTCCATTGAGATGCTCCTAGGACTCGATGAGGATGCATTGGTCTTCTATACCTTGGATCCAGCCTTGTGGGGTCTGACACTTATGATTATATGGATTGGTCATGGTTGATATGACACTTCTGATTATACAGCCCGGCTATGGTGGATATGATATACAGGTTATACGACTTGGCCGTTATTGATATGACACTTCTGATTATACGTCTCGATCGCAATGGATATGATATACAGGTTATATGGTGTGGATATGGATGATATGATATATTGTGTATATGGTATGGACATGGTGTTTATCTCTTTTTTCATTATAGATGCCTTGTTATAAGATCTTGACCCTTATTTTGTATGGAGTCTTGTTTGGATAGATAGTTTCTCTTTACTTGTTACACATATTCCATGGTCACTTGTTTCATTTCTGATATACCTATGATATAAATTGCACATTTCTTAGCTTGTATTGCACAATCTGGATTTTTTATAGACACTATTGGTGGTGACCTATTGGGATTTTATCTCACACCATATTCGGGTCACCATTGGGTACCTGTACATACTATATGGATACAGGTAGGGATCAGGGAAAGCACCCATAATTTGATGCTTGAATGTGTTCCATGATTAGGAGAAGGGGATCACATGATCGAGCTGAGGCTCATGATGCTAGTTGGGATAGTTCTTTTGGTCTCTTTGGTATTTTGATACATGTTTTTTTATGATTCTTGTATACCTGTTTTGGATTATTTTTAAAAACATGACATGTATCATCATCATATTGTATATGATTCAATTTCTAGATTTTGAGTATTGATATCAGTTGCTTGAGTTGTTATCTATTGTTATACAGTTTTTGCTATGGATGGTTACTGGTACAGTGTTTATAGTGTCTATTTCTGATGTGCCATCTGTTTAAATTTTCTTCTACTACTTATCTGTTACTATATATATGTTGTTCTACACTCTGGTAATGAGGTAATAGTCTCCATACTAACACACCCTAGTCCCTAGCTGCTAGTCGGTAGCCTCTGATGTTTAGGGAGAAGCGCTTGAGGTCATATGACCAACTGGGTTTAGGGAACCTTTGAGTGGCACCTGAGTCGGGACATTACAAAGTGGTATCAGATGGGTTTTCTTTTCTAGAATTACTATTTTGCTATAATGTAACTCCCCGAACCCAGTTACCCAGAGTCCGTGCATTATTACATAACATTGGAATGATCACAAGAAAGATCAAGTCTCGAAAGACCGATTAGTTTAGTAGTATTGGAAACACTAGATATATTCATAAGTCTTAAATTGCATCATAAACTCAAAAAAAACTACAACAACATCTTTTCTTCATATCCCATCATATTATCCCTATAGGTCATTCATAAATTACTTCCTCACATCTTGGGAAAAATAAAACATTGAAAGGGGTGAGCTTGGATGATTAGTAAGGATAACAATATAGCAGAAACTTTCATAAATAAGCATAAACATTTAAGGCAATGTATAACTAAAACAAAAGCCTTTTAAACTTGAACCTCAGCATAATATGGAAAATATAAAATGAAATAATTCCATTTAATTATTCACATGGATATTCTACTAGTCGAATAATCACATGCAATATCAATAACCACTTTCATAATGATGGAATGCATAACACCAGACTATCATAACCACATAGCCAAGGCCTCGTGCCAAGACTACAAATAAGATTTTTTTCAAGGCCTTGTGCCAAGACACTAGTTTGTCTCATGAGACCTACCGATGCATCGAGGAGCTATAGCGGGCTCCACCCGTCACATATTAAGTCCAATGCATTCCTCATATGAACAGGTTTAAACATAACATAAACATTCGTATTAAAACTAGCATACGAAATGTCAATACTTTATCCATAAACCATGAATGGTATAAAAATAACACATCCACAGTCAAAAAAATCACAAAACCTTCAATACAATATGGAAGTTTTGTATCATAATAAATCAACTTCAAATAATCTTAAAATCCATCAAAGGATGTTGACATAGAAGAAATCAAAACTATTTGAGAGAAATATCTCTTTTTTTTAAATCATTTAAAAGTCACGTAATTATAAAATAAAACATTTAATTTGAAAATTTTCTTATAATCTTGTAAGGGAAGCTTCGACAATTTTATAACGGCTAAAAATAGCCGCACCCGCCGTATAAGTTAAAAAAACATTCTTACCTTAATTCCGTCGAAAAGGTTAAAAAAGAACTTGTTTGGAAAACGATGGAAAGATTCCTTTATAAACCTATTATAAAAATTCAAAAAAGGGTATAAATGACTTTAACCCATATTCTAGTAAATAGTAAAAATGTTTTGAAATACATTTTTAAGAAACATGGATGTGGATGATAAAGAAGTCCCAGTAGATAATTACGTATAAACAACCTCGGATAATGAAGAGATTGTGAAATAAACCCTTACCTTGTAATTTTCCTTGATTGAGGGTAGGTTAACCTTCTATATAATGGTGAAATAATTTTTATTAAATTATATAATAATCATATACATTAATATGATATCATATATGATCTTTTAACATTGATTTGTTAATAATATCTTAGTATTATCGTTGTTTCGGGTGTTAACTTACTCGTTTTCTTTTATATGTTTTGTTGCGTAAGCCCTATTTTTCATGGATAGTTTGTATCTTATTCATATTCAAAATGATATAAAGTCCTTAAAAATTATTTTTAAATAATAAAATGATAATTATACTTGAATGGATACGATGGAGAATGAATCTCATCACGTTCGTGGAGACGGTAGTCCGTACGTACGCACGAGCGACAATATCATTCTTTTGATATTAAAATAATATATAATTGGATGGTATATCATATATAAAGAATCATTATAATGTTATATTTATTATTTACATGAATTAAACATCATTATTATACCCATCCAAATAATAATTTATTGAATAACAATTACACCACGACGTGGAGACAGTAAGCCGTACGTACGCACGTATGGTGACATGTCATTCAAAGGATGGATAGAATACTGAATATGGTTGTACCATATTTATAATAACATCAAAGTATATATAATATACTGAATTTATTATTTCAGAATGGGAATAACAAAGAAAGAATAAGTTGAAGAAGAAAGGAACTTGAAAGAGGGTGGTGAAAACATTACCTCTTCTTCGGGTTCTTCCTTTTGATTTGATCAAAAGGGCTCCTTAGGTTGGCTTTCTGATCAAACTAATGCCTCTAGGTTGTATTTAGGGAAGTTTGTAGGATATTTGGGCAGATTTTGGCCGATCCAAATGGCTTTTATGGTGTGAATTAATGAGAAGGGGGAGTTCCCTTTTATAAGAGGGGTGAGGGGCACCTTTGGAAAAGCTAGAAATATTATTTTATAATAAATTCATATTCAGTTTCTAATGGCTCCAAAGTGGATTATTTAAAGGTTAAGGCGGTTATAGGTCTAAAACCACTCAACCAATAGGTTTTAAACAGGTTTGGGTCACTATATTAACCTTATCTTTTAGTTTTAACTCTTAGTTAATTAGTTTGACATTTACCATGTCACTTTGTATTTTTATATTATATAGTTAATAAAATTACTATATACATCCAAGAGACCCCCAAGTGGTCCATTAATGATACAACTATCATGATACAAGTCCTTTTTCCGAACCTTAGATTTTTAGGAATAGAATATAATTTAATAATATAATATTTTTTTTTAAACTCTTTTATGTCAATTTTGACACTATTGGGTATTTTGTTTTTGATAATTTCATAACAGAATTATTAATTCGAACAAAATTTATATAACCAATACTAATATTTCATATTAACCTAGAAAATTAGTTTAATTCATAAAAAGTCTCAAATTAAATTTATTTTAATATTTATAATATCAATTATTTTAATATTTCATTAATTAGGTAATTACTGCATCACCATTGTGTCATAAATAAATTAAATTATTTAATGTCTAAAAATTATAAATAAAATACCATTATGTATTAAATATTTTTATCTTTCTAATGAATATTTACAATCGAATTTATCTTATGTATAACCCTATATTAAAAATGTTTTAGTAAATAAACTTTGATTTTAACTCTTTTAACTCTTCTTTGAATTAAATAATAATAAATGTCCTAATATAATCCAAGTGGACCTAAATGATAATATTTTATTCCCAAGGTTGTTTTTGGTAGATATACACTTGTACAATAGAATTAGGACATGTGTTAGGGTAATATTAATATCATTTTTACCCTTAATTACCCTATTTACTTTTAACCGTGGTAAATAAAAGTAAAAAGTTACTATTCACCAAAAATTATTTTCATCTCAATGAACCACATTTTACTCCTTGATATTAACCGTTTCTCATGGATTTTCGAAATTCCACTCACAGAAGTGGTAAAATTAAGTTTTATGTGAATTCCCAAATTCTCCTAGGAGGTGGGTAAAAGACGGTGAAAAGTTCAATAAAATTTTTATATATCTATAATCATTCTAAACTAACTCCAATGAATTACATTTAACTTATATAGGTATTATGTATCTATTTTGACCTTAATTAAATTTAAATAAAATAAATAATTATTTAAATAAAAAATCGGTTTTAAACTATAACTCAGTGTTTTTTCACTATTCATCAAAAATTGAAAGTTTTCAGAAAAATACCAAAATTTCACCCTAGGCTAATTTCGATATTCCGAATCCAAAAATTAATTCCATTTTGAAATATAAAATTTATAAAATTTCAAAAAGTGTGTATTACTATTCATAACGACTAGTTTGATTGGTTGTGGTGTGTGTGTTAGAACTCGAAGTTGCGTACAACACACGCTACTGTATTATTCAAAGGAAAGTGTATCGTAGAAGCTTGGGGTGTTACATTCTCCCCTCCTTAAAATAATTTCATCCTCGAAATTTCTAGAATAATACCGCAAGAAAAGACTCGGGTGGTTCTTCATTATAAGTTCCTCGGGTTCCCACATTGCTTCTTCCATCTTATGGTTTCTCTACAAAACTTTTACCAGACGAGTCATCCAGTTTCTAAGTACTTGTTCTCTCGTATCAATAATCCTGATGGGATCTTCGCAATAAGACAGATCAGGTTCCAGTTCTAATTCCTCATAGGTGAGTACATGCGTTGGGTCAGGCATGTATTTCCTCAACAGTGATACATGGAACACATCGTGAACTTTGGAGAGACTTGGCGGCATTTCCAAACGGTAAGCTACATCCCCAATTCGTTCTAGAATTTCGAAAGGACCGATGTACCTGGGACTCAATTTACCTTTCTTGCCAAAACGTATAACTCCCTTCCATGGATATACCTTTAAGAAAACATGATCTCCCACCTGAAATTCCAAATCCTTTCTTCGGTTGTCAGCATAGCTCTTCTGCCTACTTTGATATGCTTTGATGTGGTTTTGGATTACCTTCACCTTTTCTATCATTTCCTCCACCAGTTCTGGGCCTACAAGTTTTATTTCGCCAACGTCATCCCAACAGGTTGGTGTGCGACATATCTTTCCATATAACGCTTCATATGGTGCCATCTGAATACTCGAATGGAAGCTATTGTTATTGGAAAATTCTACCAGAGGTAAATATTGATCCCACATACCCTGAAAGTCAAGTGAGTAGGATCTCAACATGTCTTCTAAGGTTTTAATAGTCCGTTCTGATTGTCCATCTGTTTGAGGCTGGTAGGCAGTGCTCAAACGAAGTTCAGTATCCAGGGCTTTCTGAAGACTCTTCTAGAATCTTGAAGTAAAACAGGGATCACGATCAGAAATAATCGATAGGGGTACTCCATGAAGTCTCACCACTTCATTAATATATATCCTTGCTAGACGTTCAAGTGGTAAATCTTCCCTTATAGCAAGAAAATGTGCTGACTTGGTAAGACGATCAATAATGACCCATATTGCATCGTTCCTTCTAGGAGTCTTTGGTAGTCCCATGACAAAGTCCATCATAATATTGTCCCATTTCCACTCCGGTATGGGAATAGGTTGCATGACTCCTCCAGGATGTTGCCTTCTAGCTTTCACTTATTGACAAACCATGCATCTTGACAAAAAATCAGCAATCTCCATCTTTGTGTTGACCCACCAAAAATGTTCCTTCAAATCTCTATACATTTTGGTGCACCCAGGGTGTATAGAGAAATTGGAACTATGAGAATCATCCAGCAATTCCCTTTTTAGATCAGGTATATCGGGAACACAAAGTCTCTTCCCAAATTTCAAAATTCCATCTTCATACACAAAGTCTCTCAATCTCCCATCATTCACAGCTTTAATCTTCTTTTGAAATTCTTCATCATCGGTCTGAGAACTCTTAATCCTTTCTAGTAAAGATGGTTTGGAAACCATTTGAAAAAGCACTGATGTTTCACCTTCCATGGTTATTCCCATGTCCAACTTTACTAGATCCATGAAAATTGGATCCCTTTCAATTCTCATATTGTTCAAAACTCCATGATCTTTTCTGCTCAAAGCATTTTCCACCTTGTTTACCTTCCCCAGGTGGTAGTATATCATACAATCATAATCCTTGAGTAATTCAAGCCATCTCCTTTGCCTCATGTTGAGTTATTTTTGTGAGAAAATATACTTCAAACTCTTGTGATCAGTATAAATCTCACATTTTTCACCATAGAGGTAGTGTCTCCATATCTTCAAAGAAAAGATCATAGCTTCTAACTCGAGATCATGAGTAGGATAATTTTACTCATGAATTTTCAACTGTCGTGATGAATAGGCAATAACCCTATCATTATGCATAAGGACACAACCAAGTTCTTTCTTCGATGCATCACTATAAATAACGAATCCATCATTCCCCGATGGTAGAGTCAATATAGGATCATTGACTATTATTCTCTTTAGTTCTTAGAAACATTCTTCACACTCTTTTGTCCAAACAAATTTAACCCCCTTATGTGTGAGCTTCGTTAATGGGTTAGCCAATCGGGCAAAATTCTGGACGAAACGTCGATAATAACCTGCTAAACCAATAAAACCGTGTACCTCAGTTATACTCGTAGGTGCTGGCCATTCTTGGATTGCCTTGGTCTTAGAAGGATCAACAGAGATTCCATCTTTAGGGACAATATGGCCAAGAAAAGAAATATCCTAAAACCAGAATTCACACTTGCTAAATTTCCCATATAATTCATGTCTTCTCAGAGTCTTCAGGATAGTGCGCAAGTGATTTTCATGATCTTTGTAGCTTTTGGATTACACCAAGATATCATCAATAAATACCACCACAAAATCATCGAGATATTCCTTGAAAACTCTATTCATTAGATCCATGAATACAAAGGGTGCATTAGTCAGCCCAAAAGGCATTACCGTAAACTCGTAATGCCCATACCTTGTTCGAAATACTGTCTTCGGAATGTCTTCCTTATTCACACACAAATGATGGTATCCAGATCGAAGGTCAATATTTGAAAAGTATTGAGCTCCATGCAGTTGGTCAAATAAATCATCAATGCGAGGTAAGGGATACTTGTTCTTTATTATTATAGCATTGATCTCCCTGTAGTCGATACATAACCTCATAGATCCATCTTTCTTTGTAACAAAAAGAATAGGGGATCCCCATGGAGAAACACTAGGGAGAATAAATCCCTTATTACTCAATTCCTCTAGTTGTTTCTTTGGTTAAACTAATTCCACAATGGCCATTCTATAATGGGTCTTCAATATAGGCCTTGATCCATGAATTAAATCAATGGAAAACTCAACTGCTCGTTCTGGAGGATGTCCAGGTAAATCTTCCAGAAACACATCTACATATTATTTCACAATAGGTACATCCTCTATTTGAACATTCCTTTCCTCACCCACAGTCATTACATTCTCTTCCTCCCCAATAATTCAATTTAGTTGAGATACTAGGGGTGGATCTAGATAAGAATTAGGTGGTGACGATTCTGCTCTAAAGATAAGGTGTTCCTCATCATCATCATCAAAAATCGTAACCTCCATCTTCTTACAATAAATCTTCACATCATGGTCTGAAATCCAATCTATACTGAGTATTATATCAAACTCAATCATAGGTATGACGATGAGATCAGCAGATAAAGAACATTTATGTGCTCTAATGGGGACTGATTCACACAACTTTGTTGCAATGATACTTCTCTTAGGAGTTTTAACTGACAACTACCTTGTTAAATCAAATTGGAAATATCTAATTTTCTTAGAAAACTGGGAAGATATGAAACAATGCGATGATCCAGAATCAAATAATGCATTTGCTAAACTTGAGGAAACCATTAAATTACCTGCCACCACGTCTTTCGGAGCTTCTACCTCAGCAGTAGTGATAGCATAAGCTTGGCCTTGATCCCTTGGAATTTTATGAGGTAAGTTCCCCTAATGCTTAGGAAATTCATTTGCATAATGTCCCATCTCCCTGCAATTATATCATTGGACATCGGTAGCTTCCTTCTTCCCCTTGAAATCACGAGCTTGGTGCCATTTTTCACCACACTTATAACAAACTCCCATTCCTTTTAAGCAAGTACCGAGGTGTTTCTTCCCACATTTACTACAGTGTGGATATTCAACTTTTCCCTTCTTCCCCTTACTTCCATTCCCAGATTGATCAGCAGATCTCTTCTTCTATTGATTTGCTTTAAATTTATAAGACTTAGAAAATTCTTTTTCTGTCTTGATAGCACATGAGACAATGTCTTAGTATGACGAGAAGGATTGTGAGACTAATTCTCGATAGAGAAATGGTTTTAACCCATAAAATAAATGATCAATATTACTTATTGGGTTACGTATATAATCTATAGCATACCTTTCTGATCTTGTAAAGTTAGCCTCATACTTTGCGACATTCTCATCCTCCTTTTGTCTCAGACTCAGAAATTTCCTTTCCATATCTGCTCGATGGTCACAAGGAAATTATTTTTCTAATAAAAGCTCTTTGAACTCCCTCCATTCCATATTTGATACTTCATCATCTTCCTTCGAGTTTTGAATTAATGACCACCATTGATCAGCATCTCCAATGAGGCGATAAACTACCATGACAACTTTTTCCCTTTCATTACTCCCTAGAGCCTGAAATATTTTCTCTAGGGAACTTATCCATTGCTAAGCTACTAATGTATTTGAACTCCCATTGAATGTTGGTGGTTTCGGCCTCATGAAGCGATCTAACATTGATCCTCCACGCTGTGGATCAAGGTGCTTCATACAGATAAGGTTATTATTCATAACCTGAGTGAGTTGTCCTAGTATGGTGATTAGTTGATCAGCACCAGTTGCATCACCATCTCCACTATAATTATCTTGAGCAGGAGGGAAATCCCTACATGGAGTTCATGCATTGATATAGTTTCCATTTCTTCCACTAGGCGCAATTTCTAAACAATGGCATAAACTAGATCAGTTTATGAATCAAAATACATAATTTCATACTTGTAAAACACTTAACATAAATTGAACAATTTATGGATATAATCCATAATCATAAAAATGTTTTCTTTGAGGAAGTATATACTCATAAACCCTTCATAATGATTTGTAAAGAAAATGAGATTTATCCTAAGCATATCCCCCGGGAGTGTCATAACCAAGAGTGCAGCAAGGCCCGTTGTCGTGCACCAGTTCCCGTTTGAGTCTGGCTCAAAGCGGTGTTTTCGGGTTTTACCCCTAGGTACATCTGTTCCAGAGCCACCTCTACCTACTCGTATCCATACAAGGATGTATTTCTTGGAAAACTCACAAAATCTCTACAATACCAAAATTCTAAGAAGTTTTTCTATACTAATCCTCAAAGTCCATCTTAAATCTATGTTCTCTAATCAGATTTTATCTAAATCTAGCTTCCAAGGTTTGTACTAAACTTACTATGATACCAACTGTAACGCCCCGACCCCAGTTACCCAGAGTCGGGCATTATTACATAACATTGGCATGATCACAAGAAAGATCAAGTCTCAAAAGACCAATTAGTTTAGTAGTCTTGGAAACACTAGATATATTCATAAGTCTTACATTATATCATAAACTCAAAAAAAACTACAACAACATCTTTTCTTCATATCCCATCATACTGTCCCTACAGTTCATTCATAAATTACTTCTTCACATCCTGGGAAAAATAAAACATTGAAAGGGGTGAGCTCGGATGCTTAGTAAGGATAACAATATAGCAGAAACTTTCATAAATAAGCATAAACATTTAAGGCAATGTATAACTAAAACAAAAGCCTTTTAAACTTGAACTTAAGAATAATATGGAAAATATAAAATGAAATAATTCCATTTACTTATTCACATGGATATTCTACTAGTCTAATAATCACATGCAATATCAATAACCACTTTCATAATGATGGAATGCATAATTCCAGACTATCATAACCACATAACCAAGGCCTCGTGCCAAGACTACAAATAAGATTTTGTCAAGGACTTCTGACAAGACACTAGTTTGTCTCATGAGACCTACCGATTCATTGAGGAGCTATAGCGGGCTCCACCCATCACATATTAAGTCCAATGCATTCCTCATATGAACAGGTTTAAACATAACATAAACATTCATATTAAAACTATCATACAAAATGTCAATACTTTATCCATAAACCATGAATGGTATAAAAATAACACATCCACAGTCAAACAAATCACAAAACCTTCAATACAATATGGAAGTTTTGTATCATAATAAATCAACTTCAAATAAGCTTAAAATCCATCAAAGGATGTTGACATAGATGAAATCAAAACTATTTGAGAGAAATGTATCTTTTTTTAAATCATTTAAAAGTCACATAATTATAAAATAAAATATTTACTTTGAAAATTTTCTTATAAGCTTGTAAGGTAAGCTTCGATGATTTTATAATGGAGAAAAATAGTCGCACCCACCGTATAAGTTAAAAAAAACATTCTTACCTTAATTCTGTCAAAAAGGTTAAAAGGGACCTTGTTTGGAAAACGATGGAAAGATTCCTTTATAAACCTCTTATAAAAATTCAAACAAGGGTATAAATGACTTTAACCCATATTATATTAAATAGTAAAAAAAATTGAAATACATTTTTAAGAAACATGGATGTGGATGATAAAGAAGTCCCAGTAGATAATTACGTATAAACAACCTCGGATAATGAAGAGATTGTGAAATAAACCCTTACCTTGTACTTTTCCTTGGTTGAGGGTAGGTTAACCTCCTGTATAATGGTGAAATAATTTTTATTAAATTATAAAATAATAATATACATTAATATGATATCATATATGATCTTTTAACATTTAATTGTTAATAATATCTTAGTATTATCGTTGTTTCGGGTGTTAACTTACTCGTTTTCTTTTATATGTTTTGTTACGTAAGTCATGTTTGTCATGGATAGGTTGTATCTTATTCACATACATAATGATATCAAGTCCTTAAAAATTATTTTTAAATCATAAAATGATAATTATACTTGAATGGATATGATGGATAATGAATCTCATCGTGTTCGTGGAGACGGTAGTCCGTACGTACGCACAAGCGAAAATATCATTATTTTGATATTAAAATAATATATAATTGGATGGTATATCATATATACAGAATCATTATCATTTTATATTTATTATTTACATGAATTACACATCATTATTATACCCATCCAAATAATAATTTATTGAACAACAATTACACCACGACGTGGAGACGGTAAGCAGTACGTACGCACGTATGGTGACATGTCATTAAAAGGATGGATAGAATAATGAATATGGTTGTACCATATTTATAATAACATCAAATTATATATAATATACTGAATTTATTATTTTATAATGGTAATAACAAAGAAACAAGAAGTTGAAGAAGAAAGGAACTTGAAAGAGGGTGGTGAAAACATTACCTCTTCTTTTGGTTCTTCCTTTTGATTTGATCAAAAGGGATCCTTAGGTTGGATTTCTGATCAAACTAAGGCCTATATGTTGTAGTGAGGGAATTTTGGAGGATATTTGGGCAGAGTTTGGCCGATCCAAATGGCTTTTATGGTGTTAATTAATGAGAAGGGAGAGTTCCCTTTTATAAGAGGGGTGAGGGGCATCTTTGGAAAAGCTAGAAATATTATTTTATAATAAATTCATATTCGGTTTCTAATGGCTCCAAAGTGGATTATTTAAATTTTAAGGTGGGTCTAGGTCTAAAACAACTCAACCAATAGGTTTTATATAGGTTTGGGTCACTATATTAACGTTATCTTTTAGTTTTAACTCTTAGTTAATTAGTTTGACATTTACCATGTCACTTTGTATTTTTATATTATATAGTTAATAAAATTACTATATACATCCAAGAGACCCCCAAGTGGTCCATTAATGATACACCTATCATGATAAAAGTCCTTTGGCCGAACCTTAGATTTTTAGGAATAGAACATAATTTAATAATATAATATTTGTTTTAAAAACTCTTTTATGTCAATTTTGACACTATTGGGTATTTTGTTTTTGATAATTTCATAACAGCATTATTACTTCGAACAAAATTTATATAACCAATATTAATATGTCATATTAACCTAGAAAATTAGTGTAATTCATAAAAAGTCTCAAATTACATTTATTTTGATATTTATAATATCAATTATTTTAATATTTCATTAATTAGGTAATTACTGCATCACCATTGTGTCATAAATAAATTAAATTATTTAATGTCTAAAAATTATAAATAAAATACCATTATGTATTAAATATTTTTATCTTTCTAATTAATATTTACAATCGAATTTATCTTATGTATAACCCTATATTAAAAATGTTTTAGTAAATAAACTTTGATTTTAACTCTTTTAACTCTTCTTTGAATTAAATAATAATAAATGTCCTAATATAATCCAAGTGGACCTAAATGATAATATTTTATTCCTAAGGTTGTTTTTGGTAGAGATACACTTGTACAATAGAATTAGAACATGTGTTAGGGTAATATTAATATCATTTTTACCCTTAATTACCCTATTTACTTTTAACCGTGGTAAATAAAAGTAAAAAGTTACTATTCACCAAAAATTATTTTCATCTCAATGAACCAAATTTTACTCCTTGATATTAACCGTTTCTCATGGATTTTTGAAATTCCACTCACAGAAGTGGTAAAATTAAGTTTTATGTGAATTCCCAAATTCTCCTAGGAGGTGGGTAAAAGACGGTGAAAAGTTCAATAAAATTTTTATATATCTATAATCATTCTGAACTAACTCCATTGAATTACATTGAACTTATATAGGTATTATGTATCTATTTTGACCTTAATTAAATTTAAATAAAATAAATAATTATTTAAATAAAAAATCGGTTTTAAACTATAACTCAGTGTTTTTTCACTATTCATCAAAAATTGAATGTTTTCAGAAAAATACCAAAATTTCACCCTAGGCTAATTTCAATATTCTGAATCCAAAAATGAAGTCCATTTTGAAAGATAAAATTTATAAAATTTCAAAAATTTGGTATTACTATTCATAACGGTTAGTTTGATTGGTTGTGGTGTGTGTGTTAGAACTCGAAATTGCGTACAACACACGCTACTGTATTATTCAAAGGAAAGCGTACCATAGAAGCTTGGGGTGTTAAATATAATATAAATGTGATTAGGAATATATTGGAATTTTTTAATGAGTTATGACTGGGAGTAGCTAACCCAAATTTGGGGAAAATCTAAATTTCCTGGAACAAAAATTGTGGTTTTCTGGATTCTGCCTATTATAGTTGATTTGGATTTAACCATTAGGTGACATGCTTGAATTATGATGCTATAATTGAAATTATTGAGGATTTTTTTTACCATTTCTTGATGAGATGAGGGTATGAATCTTATACATCATTTTTAGTCACTTTACAGGATTCACATGTCATTCATTATGCCATGCCATATAGGATGCATTGCTTAAATGCATGAATTTGTGATGTGTGCCTTGTGTGATATACCTGATATTTTTATAGATGATTTGTACAGGTAATTGAGAAACACAATTGGTACTTAGAGTTTCTGCCATAAACTAAGTAGTTTTTTCCTTATTAGGTTACAGTAGACACCATAAGTATCCAATTGTGGCACATTGAGTCATGGACCATTGGTCGCATGGAATGGAATGTGTTATGGTTTGAATTAAGTGGATGTCATATTTTGGTTCATGAGGTGTATGGTACCTTATGTATCATAAGTGAAGAATCATTTGGTTCAACCATTTAAAGTGAAATGTGAAATGAATATGAATTCAAATGGAAAATTAATATGTGAAATAGATAACTTGACCTTGACCCAGCTTTTGAGTGGGCTTTAGGTGGTGTATCTAGTGATATTTATGGTTGTTTCTTTTACCCAGTCCTAGATTTAGGAGTAGGATAAGGGGTATGACATGTTTATAGGAAGGTTTTGACTTATCCTATGCTTTTATCTTTCATCTTTTGGTTATTAATATTTTATGAGGCACGTGTTTGGAATTGTAGAGACATGCCACCACAACGACCTCCATTCGTACACCATGAGGGTAGTGGTGACCATTCTCCAGATGTAGTGGTCCATGGGCTATCGGTGGATCCTCCTATAGTTCTAGGTTTGATACTAGTTGTTTTACTAGTCACGGGTGCTAAGGCACATTTCTGCGAGGGGTTTTTATGTTGTATAGAGACTTTTTAGGGAGCATTGCAGCTTGCCTTGTCTATGGAAGAGTTGATGCATGTGTTCCAACAAAAACATCATCCCACATTTTCATTGGATGGTGGTCCATAGGCTAATGAATTGTGTCTTGAGACTATGCTACCAATATTCAAGCATTTGGAGACACATCCTAAGAGGAGAGTGAAGCTCGCAACTTACATTCTTTGGGGAGCAGCAAAGCACTGGTGGGATGTTTTGAACTAGGTTGACAGGCTAAGAAATATGGTTTGGGGTTATTTCCAAACTAGATTATATGACTAATTTTTCCTTGATAATTTGAGAGTAGAGCGGGCTAGTGAGTTCACGTGTCTGGAACAAGGTGCAATGATATTTGTGGAATATTCATCATGATTTGTAGAGCTTAACAATTTTGTACCGATATATCTTGTTGATGAGGAAATGAGTTTGAGAAACTTTGAGAAAGGTCTTGGACATGTTGTTCAATCTTAGGTAAACATTTTCAGTTTGAAGATGATTACTGAGATAGTGAATCATCTGCTAATGGAAAGGCAGAACATGAGGGAAGCTGGGGTGCATAATAGGGCAGTTCAGCCCCTCGGCCTGGTGGTTTAGCTTCCAGTGGTAGGAGGTGATGTTTTGAGGCTTCCTATGAGATGAGTATCAACCAAAATATTAGTTTCGGTAGTGTGGTTTGTTGTCATCATTATGGAATATGGGGTCACATAAGGAATTAGCGTGATTGGGACCTGGTCGAGTGTCAAGATTGTGGCAGGATGGTCCACATACAACATTTTTATAGGAAATTTCCTCTAGAAGTCAGTGGAAGGGGTTCATATCTGACTCTAGGTTCAGAAACAGGTTTCATAATTCTATGTTAGGCTGGGATATGGATTAGTACCGGTTGATCAGGTCGAGGTGGTGGTCGTGACTGAGGCATCCAGGCACCAATTATTCTTAGAAAACAGAGTGGTCTTTCTCTAAGTAGTGAGGTTGTGTCACAAGTCTGCAATTCAGGCCGGATCTTTTTTTTATAGCATGACCTTAAGGAAAATAATGTTGGGAAATCTATAGTGAGATGTATAATCTTAGTAACCTCTACTCTTGTATCTTCTCTTTTCAACACAGGTGCATCACATAGTTTCATATTTGTACCAGTGGTGGAAATCATTGGTCTTGTTGTTCAATTTTCTAAGGACTTCATGACACTCAATACTCTGTTGGGGATTATAACAGAGAGTGTAGCCAGTGTAGGGAGTTCCCCCTTGATATTGGGGGTGTCACTTCGAATGGAATCTTTTTTTCCTCAAGATGATAGGGTTTTACGTTATACTCAAGATGGACTGGCTAGTTGCTTATCATGCCTATGTTGGCTGCTATCATCGTAGGGTGACATTCACATCACCAGAGGGTAGAGTTTATATTCACAAGGGTGAATGGGATGTCTAGGGGAGATGATCTAGACCAAATTATCATGGGATGGTTGGGGTGATGACCCATATTGCTAGTTTATATATAGATGATGAAGGAATTCATTAGATCAATTTTCCTCCAATGGTTGATCATTTTAGGGATGTTTTTTTAGAATTTTTTTTTGGTTTACCTCCTGAGAGAGAGGTTGAGTTCTCCATAGAGTTAGTGCCAGTAGATACACCAGTTACCATTCCTTCTTATAGGATGGATACTATGGAGTTGTAAAATCTCAAGAGGCAGCTAGAGGATTTGTAAGAAAATGGGTTTATTCAACTTAGTACTTCTCTGTGAGGTTCTCCGATACTTTTTGTGAAAAAGGTGAATGATTCCCTCAACCTATGTGTGGATTATCATAAATTTAATCAGTTGAAGGTTAAGAACCGAAATCTTTTTTCATGAATAGATGACCTTTTTGTCATCTCTGAGGAGCTCAGGTGTTCTCAAAAAATGATTTGAGATCTAGATGCTATCAGGTGTGTGTTAGACCTATATACATACCTTGTATAACTTTTCATAGTAGGTATGGTCCATATAAGTATCTTGTTATGTCATTCGGTCTCATGAACATGCCCTCGATTTTCATGGTACTTATGAACCGAGTTTACCATCATTATCTGGATTCATTTTTGGTAGTTTTTGTTAATTATATCATGGTGTATTCTTACAATCAACATGACCATGCCAAAAATCTTGAGATTGTTTTGGATACACTGAGAGAACATTAGTTATATACTAATATCACAAAGTACCACTTTTGGATTCATAATATCCACTTCATAGGTCATATTATCTCATAGATAGGAGTATCAGTTGACCCATAGAATTTGAGATTTGTATTTTCCTGGGAGAATCCCAAGAACATCTTTGAAATACGAAGTTTATTGGGGTCGACTGGATATTAAAAGTGTTTCATAAAAGACTCCTCGTTATTAATAGTGCCATTTATGGGCTTGACTAAGAAGGGTTTAAGTTTTATATGTTCATATACATATGAGATAGACTTTCAAGAGTTGAAAGGGAGACTGGATTTAGCGATGATCATGATTCTGTTAGAGCCGGGTAGGATCTACACTGTGTATTACGATGCATTCAGTATTGGGCTAGGAGATGTTCTAATGCAGGGGGATAGAGTTGTGGAGTATGGGTCTTGGAAGTTGAGGCTACATGAGAGGGACTACCCAATGCATAGTCTTGAGTTGGTTGTAGTTTTTCATGTTTTGTGTTGTTGGAGAGATTATTTACTGGGATAGCATTTTGTGGTGTACATAGACTATAAAAGCCTCAAGTATATATTTACATAGCATGATATGAATATGAGGCAGTGAAGGTGGGTTGAGTACCTATAGTATTTTGACTTTGAGCTTACATATATGCCTAGAAAGGACAATGAACTAGATGATGTACTGAGTAGGAAGACTTAGATACAGGCAGTTCAGGAGGCCAGTAGTAAGTGGTATCTTATGGCCTTGTTCTCTAAGATTCACTTGGAGGTAAAGGAAAATCAGAGGAAAAATTTTATTTCAACCTTATTTGTGACCTCTACCCTACTGGATATAGTGAGGATGATGCAGTTATCGAATTCTAAGGGCCTAGTCCTATAGGAGATTGTGGAAGGCAATAACCCACCTCTTGTTTGGACCATAAGCGAGGATGAGATCATGTGTATTCATTATCGTGTTTGGGTTCTATTGGACATATGTGAAGAGATGATGTAGGAGTTTCATGCCCCAGTTTGGTTAGTGCACCCTTATGTCACCAAGATGTATCGTGACTTATGCCTTCAGTACTGGTGGTCAGGTATGAAATGTGAGGTAATTGGTTTCATCACAAGTTGTTCCACCTGTCAGTGGGTGAAGGTAGAACATCAATGATCAGATAGGATTTTATAATAGTTACCTATTCCTGAGTGGAAATGGGATGATGTCATGATGTATTCCATGATTGGGTTTTCTAGGTCACCTTGAGGTAGTGATATTGTTTGTGTTGTTGTTGGTAGGCTCATGAATGTTTCTCATTTTCTACTGATCAGGGAGACCTTCTCAATTGATGAGCTTGAGAGGTTGTATATCTATGGAATAGTACAACTTCACAGGGTCCCTCATACTATCATTTTAGATAGATATGTCTAGTTTATGTCTCCTTTCTAGAATATTTTACATATGGTGTTGGGTACACAAGTTCTTATGAGCACAACATACCACCCTTAGATCGATGGTCAGTTAGAGCGTATGATATAGGTGCTTAAGAAATTTCTACAGGCATGTGTCCTAGATTTTGGGGGCTCTTGGGAGAGGAATATTCCCCTAGTTGATTTTTATTACAATAATGTCTATCAAGCGACTATACATATGGAACCTTATGAGGTTTTTTGCAGTAGTTCATGTCGATCACCCCTATGTTGGTTAGAGGTAGGTGAGGCAACTTTACTGGGACCATGTCTCATGCAAGAGACTTCTAAACAGGTCTAATTGATCAGGAAGTAGATGGTTGTTGCATAGTCTCGTCATAAATATTACGTCGATCATCGTCGATAACCTCTAGAGTTCGAGGTTAGGTATCGAGTCTTTTTGTGTATCTCACTAAGGTTGGGAAACATACAAATTAGGAGATAGGGTAATCTTTCACTGTGATATGTCGGGCCATTTGAGATTCTATAGAGAGTTGGGCCAACGGCCTATCGGTTCCAGTTACCTCAGAGGTACTAGGTCATGGATATAATCTTACATGTATTTCAGTTGTATCGTTATCACACTAACCTATCTAAAACTCTACAGGTAGATGATTTAGAGTGTAGGTAGATGTTTCCTTTGAGGAGCATCTGATTCATATCGTTGACAAGAGCACGTAGGTTCTTCAAAGCCAGTCAGTTCCTCTAGTACGGGTGTTGTGGAAACATGGTCATTTATAGGATGAAACTTGGGAGCAGGAATCCAATTTACATGCTCAATGGTTGGAGTTATTATCAAGTGATTATTGACCACTCTTGAGAGGGAAATTCGGAGATGAATTGATTCAAGGGGGAAAGATTCACTACTGGAAATGGACAATTTACCAACGGTTCTGAACCATTGGGAAATCCTGCAGAACCATTGGTATATCTTATACCAATGGTTCTGCAAACCATTGGTAAGTAAGCCTTTGGGAAAGATTTTCCCAATGGTTCACACAGAACTGTTGGGATAGGTTAGAAAAATGAACTTATCCCAACGGTTTGGCACAACCGTTGGGATAGTTTTTCCCAATGGTTTGGCTTGAACCATTGGGAAAACAAACCATATGGATTCTTTACCAACGGTTTAGAAACGTTTGGGAAAGGTTTTTTACCAATGGTTCATAGAGAACCATTGGTAAAAAAAATATTGAGAATCCTATGCCAAGGGTTTGAAACCGTTGGCATAGCCTATGCTGTGAAAATTTCACAGCAGGCACAGAGCAGGGTGTCCATTCCCTCTCCTTTCCAATTCCCTCGCATTTACAATTATTTTACCTGCAATAATAAACTAACACATACATTTACAATTATTGTACCTACAATAACCAACTAACACATACATATACAGAACAAATTCATACACATTTAACATATAATGCATCCTAGAACTATACACATCCAGAATTAAATCAGAATTCATAATGTAATTATAAACATACATAATTCATTTAGAATTCAATTTAAAATTTAGATGACAATTATATGTGGAATCCAGAATTCAATTCATAATTTGATCAGTTTTTCGTATACCAGATGTTTTTACTAGAAATGATGTCCATTTTAAAAAAATACATACACCTGGAGTGATACCGGCCACATTGTGCCTCGGATTGAGGAGAGGTTAACTCATACACGTCACAAATGACCCATGGATCATTGTCCTAAAGTATCAACATATTCCAAAAGAATTTGGTCAGTTTTCCGTATGTCAGTTGTTGTTTTCACTTAAAATGAAGTGCTTTTTAAATAAAAGAGATACGCTTTGAGTGGTACCGGCCACACCGCGCCTCGGATTGAGGCAAGGTTAACTCGTACACGTCACAAATGACCCATGGATCTTTGTTCTAAAGTATCAACACAATCAGAATCTGTTTGGTCAGTTTTCTGTATGTACTTAAAATGTTGTCCATTTTAAACATAAGAGAGACACTTTGGGTGGTTCCGGCCACACCGCGACTCGGATTGAGGCATGGTTGACTCATACACGTCACATATGACCCATGTATCATTGTGATAAAGTATCAACAGAATCTGAATGCATTTGGTCATTTTTACGTATGCCAATTGTTCTTTTCACTTATAATCTTGTCCATTTTAAACAAAAGAGACACAGTTAGAGTGGTATCGGCCACACCGCACCTCAGATTTAGACGGGGTTGAATTGTACACGTCTCAAATGACCCATGGATCATTTTCCTAAAGTATCAACACAATCCAAATGTGTTTGTTCAGTTTTACATATGCCAGTTGATGTTTTCACTTAAAATGATGTCCTTTTGAAACAAAAGAGAGACACTTTGAGTGGTGTTGGCCACACCGTGGCTCAGATTGAGGTGGGGTTGATTCTTACATGTCACATATGACCCATGTATTTTTATGCTAAAGTATCAACACAATCATAATCCATTTGGTCAGTTTTCCATATGTACTTAAAATGTTGTCCATTTTAAACAAAAGAGAGACACTTAGAGTGATCCCAGCCACACCATGCCTCGGATTGAGGCGGGGTTGACTCTTACACGTCACATATGACCCATGGATCGTTTTCCTAAATCATCAACACATTAAGAATGTGTTTGGTCAATTTTTCATATGTTAGTTGTTGTTTTCACTTAAAATGATGTCCATTTTAAACAAAAGAGAGACATTATGAATGGTGCCGGCCACACCGCGCCTCAGATTGAGGCAAGGTTGACTCATACACATCACATATGACCCATGGATCATTGTGATAAAGTATCAACACAATCATAATCTGTTTGGTCAGTTTTCCGTATCCTATTTGTAGTTTTCACTTAAAATGAAGTCCATTTTAAACAAAATAGAGACACTTTGAGTGGTGTCGGCCACACCGTGCCTCAGATTGAGGTGAGGTTGACTCGTACACGTCACATATGACCCATTTATTGTTATCCTAAATTTTTAATAGAAACCAAATGCGTTTTGTCGGTTTTCCATATGTACTTAAAATGTTGTCCATTTTAAACAAAAGAGAGACACTTTGGGTGGTTTTGGCCACACCGCGACTCGGATTGAGGCACGGTTGACTTGTACACATCACATATGACCCATGGATCATTGTGATAAATTATCAACAGAATCTGAATGCATTTGGTCAGTTTTCTGTATGTCAGTTGTTCTTTTCACTTATAATCCTATCCATTTTAAACAAAAGAGACACAATTAGACGGGGTTGACTCGTACACATCTCAAATGACCCATGGATCATTTTCCTAAAGTATCAATATAATCCGAATGCGTTTGGTTGGTTTTCTGTATGCCAGTGATGTTTTCACTTAAAATGATGTCCTTTTGAAACAAAAGAGAGACACTTTGAGTGGTGCCGGCCACACCGAACCTCATATTGAGGCAGGGTTGATTCGTACACATCACATATGACCCATGGATCATTGTTCTAAAGTATCAACACAATCAGAATCTGTTTGGTTAGTTTTCCATATGTACTTAAAATGTTGTCCATTTTAAACAAAAGAGAGACACATAGAGTGATACCAACCACACATTGCCTCGGATTGAGGTGGGGTTGACTCGTTCATGTCACATATGACTCATGGATCATTTTACTAAAGTATCAACACATTCGGAATGTTTTTGGTCAGTTTTTTGAATGTCAGTTGTTGTTTTCACTTAAAATGATGTCCATTTTAAACAAAAGAAAGACACTATGAATGGTGTCAGCCACACCGCGCCTCAGATTGAGGTGGGGTTGACTTGTAAACATCAAATATGACTCATGGATCATTATTCTAATGTATCAACACAATCAGAATCTGTTTGGTCGGTTTTCCGTATGCTAGTTGTTGTTTTCACTTAAAATGAAGTCCATTTTAAACAAAACAGAGACACTTTGAGTGGTGTCGGTCACACCGCGCCTCGGATTGAGGTGAGGTTGACTCGTACACGTCACATATGACCCATGGATCATTCTCCTAATGTTTCAATGGAAACTAAATGCATTTGGTCGGTTTTCCGTATGTACTTAAAATGTTGTCCATTTTAAACAAAAGATAGACATTTAGAGTGATCCCGGCCACACCGCGACTCGAATTGAGCCCAAGTTGGCTCATACACTTCACATATGACCCATGGATCATTGTGATAAAGTATCAATAGAATCCAAATGCGTTTGGTTGATTTTATGTATGCCAGTTGTTCTTTTCACTTATAATTCTGTCTATTTTAAACAAAAGAGACACAGTTAGAGTGGTATCGGCCACACCGCGCCTCGGATTTAGATGGTGTTGACTCGTACAAGTCTCAAATGACCCATGGATCGTTTTCCTAAAGTATCAGCACAATCCGAATTCATTTGGTCGGTTTTCCGTATGCCAGTTGATGTTTTCACTTAAAATGATGTCCTTTTGAAACAAAAGAGAGACACTTTGAGTGGTGCTGGCCACACCGCACCTCATATTGAGGCGGGGTTGATTCATACACATCACATATGACCCATGTATTGTTATACTAAATTATAAACACAATCATAATCCGTTTGGTCAGTTTTATGTATGTACTTAAAATGTTGTCCATTTTAAACAAAAGAGAGACACTTAGAGTGATCCCGGCCACATCGTGCCTCGGATTGAGGTGGGGTTGACTCGTACACGTCACATATGACCCATAGATCATTTTCCTAAAGCATAAATACATTACGAATGAGTTTGGTTGGTTTTTCGTATATCAGTTGTTGTTTTCACTTAAAATGATGTCCATTTTAAACAAAAGAGAGACACTATGAATGGTGCTAGTCACACCACGCCTCGGATTGAGGTAGGGTTGACTCTTACATGTCACATATGACCTATGGATCATTGTGCTAAAGTATCAACACAATCAGAATCTGTTTGGTTGGTTTTTCGTATGCTAGTTGTTGTTTTCACTTAAAATGAAGTCCATTTTAAACAAAAGAGAGACACTTTGAGTGGTGTCGACCACACCACACCTTAGATTGAGGCGAGGTTGACTCGTACACATCACATATGACCCATGGATCGTTCTCCTAAAGTTTCAATGGAAATCGAATGTGTTTGGTTGATTTTCTGTATGTACTTAAAATGTTGTCCATTTTAAACAAAAGAGAGGCACTTAAAGTGATCTCGGCCACATCGTGACTCGGATTGAGTCCAGATTGGCTCATACACGTCACATATGACCCATGGATCATTGTGATAAAGTATAAATAGAATCTGAATGTGTTTGGTCAGTTTTCCGTTTTCCATTTATTCTTTTCACTTATAATCCTGTCCATTTTAAACAAAAGAGACACAATTAGAGTGGTACCGGCCACACTGTGCCTATGATTTAGATGGTGTTGACTCCAACATGTCTCAAATGACCCATGGATCATTGTCCTAAAGTATCAACACAATATGAATGCATTTGGTCAGTTTTCCGTATGCCAGTTAATGTTTTCACTTAAAATGATGTCCTTTTGAAACAAAAGATAGACACTTTGAGTGGTGTCTGCCACATCACGCCTCGGATTGAGGCGTAGTTGACTCTTACACGTCATATATGACCCATGGATCGTTGTGGTAAAGTATCAACACAATCATAATCTGTTTGGTCGGTTTTCCGTATGTACTTAAAATGTTGTCCATTTTAAACAAAAGAGAGAGACTTATAGTGATCCTGACCACACCGCGACTCAGATTGAGCCAAGGTTGACTTGTACACATCACATATGACCCATGGATCGTTGTGGTAAAGTATTAACAAAATATGAATTCGTTTGGTCAGTTTTCCGTATGTACTTAAAATGTTGTCCATTTTAAACAAAAGAGAGACACTTAGAGTGATCCCGGCCACACCGTGCCTCGGATTGAGGTGGGGTTGACTCATACACGTCACATATGACCCATGGATCATTTTCCTAAAGCATCAACACATTACGAATGCGTTTGGTCAGTTTTTCGTATGTCAGTTGTTGTTTTCACTTAAAATGATGTCCATTTTAAACAAAAGAGAGACATTATGAATGGCGTCAGCCACACCGCGCCTCAGATTGAGGCGGGGTTGACTCATACATGTCACATATGACCCATGGATCATTTTTCTAATTTATCAACACAATCAGAATTATTTTGTTTAGTTTTATGTATGCTAGTTGTTGTTTTCACTTAAAATGAAGTCCATTTTAAACAAAAGAGGGACACTTTGAGTGGTGTCGGCCACAACGGGCCACGGATTGAGGCGATGTTGACTCGTACACGTCACATATGACCCATGTATCATTCTCCTAAAGTTTCAACGAAAATTGAATGTGTTTGGTCAGTTTTCCGTATGTACTTAAAATGTTGTCCATTTTAAACAAAAGAGAGACACTTAGAGTAATCCCAGACACATTATGACTTGGATTGAGCCCGAGTTAGCTCATACATGTCACATATGACCCATGGATCGTTGTGATAAATTATCAATAGAATATGAATGCGTTTGGTCGGTTTTATGTATGCCAGTTGTTCTTTTCACTTATAATCCTGTCCATTTTAAACAAAAGAGACACAGTTAGAGTGGTACCGGCCACACCGCGCATCAGATTTAGACGGGGTTGACTCATACACATCTCAAATGACTCATGGATCATTTTCCTAAAGTATCAACACAATATGAATGCGTTTAGTCGGTTTTCTGTATGCTAGTTGATGGTTTCACTTAAAATGATGTCCTTTTGAAAAAAAAAGAGACACTTTGAGTGGTGTCGTCCACACCGTGCCTCAGATTGAGGCGGGGTTGACTCGTACACATCACATATGACCCATGGATCATTGTGCTAAAGTATCAACATAATCATAATCTGTTTGGTTGGTTTTCCGTATGTACTTAAAATGTTGTCTATTTTAAACAAAAGAGAGACACTTAGAGTGATTCCGACCACACCGTGACTCATATTTTGTCGGGGTTGACTCGTACACGTCACATATGACCCATGGATCGTTGTGATAAAGTATCAACAGAATCCGAATGCATTTGGTCAGTTTTTCGTATGTTAGTTGTTCTTTTCACTTAAAATCTCGGCCACACCGCGCCTCAGATTTAGACGGGGTTGACTCGCACACGTCACTTTGAGTGGTGTCGGCCACACCGCGCCTCGGATTTAGGCAGCCTTTCTTTCCAAGTATCTCACATAGGGGACTGGGTATCACCTGAGGCATGGTATTACCATCTTGCAAAATAGACATGTCCTCAGTTTATCTTCAAGGAACCAATATCACTCATGGGTAATAGAAACCATCCGGGTAGCCCTCACCTAGAAACCAAATCATTCATCATAGAATTTCAATTCTAAATTCCATGAGCATGATGAGTCCTTCCATGAGTCCTTAACATGTAACCCATGTCTTATCCTAATAATTGACAAGTAAACCAAATCAAACAAGGCATAATTCACATAACATGGAGAATGTACAACAAGGCTTTGTATTCAATTTAAAGCATATCATCACATGAATTTGATGAGCGTGATCTAATAAGATTACCAAGACATTCATATAATTCAAGACATACAAAAATAGAATAATCCTAAATAACATTGCATGATCAGAGAAATAAAAAAAGGCATGTGAAATCAAGGAGGAGGGTGGGGCTATCTGGGGGTCCAGGGAGGAGGGTGGGGGTGTTTTCTGGGGTCCAAGGAGGAGGGTGGGGGGCTGTCCAGGGGGATATACGGGGGGTGTCCGGGGGGGTGTCCGGGGACCAAGGAGGAGGGTGGGGGGGCTATTCGGGGGGCTGTCTGGGGGCTGTCCGGGGGCTGTCCGGGGGGCTGTCCAGGGTCCAAGGAGGAGGGTGGGGGGGCTGTCTGGGGGGCTATCTAGGGGGGCTGTCTGGGGGGTTGTACGGGGTCCAGGGAGGAGGGGGGGTTGTCCGGGGGGTGTCCGTGGGCTGTCTGGGGATCAAGGAGGAGGATGGGGGGGTTGTCCGGGGGGCTGTCCGGGGGGCTGTCCGGGGTCCAAGGAGGAGGGTGGGGAGGCTATCTGGAGGGCTGTTCGGGGTCCAAGGAGGAGGGTGGGGGGTTGTCTGGAGGGCTGTCCGGAGTCCAAGGAGGAGGGTGGGGGGATGTCCGGGGAGGCTGTCCAAGGACCAAGGAGGAGGGTGGGGGGCTATTTGGGGGGTTGTCCGGGGGTGTCTGGGGGGCTGTCCGGGGAGTTCCCAAACACACAAAACTCTACAAACATGCTCAAGATACACTGCAACCACTAAAAGACATCAACATCCATGAAAACAGACAATATATAAAAATAACTCAACTCTAATAATATACTATGGGTCTAGATAAAACCAACAACTAGAATAGATTAAACATCAAATCTCAGTAATATTAGTCAAAAATGTAACGGATCAATTTGTCCCACATCACCATCACTATCATCACCATCATCACCATCATCATCACCCTCATTCTCGTGGTCATCATTGTCCTCATCATTATCCTCGCCCTCCTCAATGCCCTCCTCCTCTCCCTCACCCTCCGCCTCGCCCTCCTCCTCTACCTCGCCCTCCTCCTCTCCCTCCTCTTCCGCATCAAACTCCTCGCCATCATCATCTTCAGGTTGTACATCATCTTGAACACAACTAGAACTTTCACTTAGTGCACCATATATAGAACGTATCGACGACATATATTCATCAAAAGCTAGGCTGGCCTCTGGTGGGAGTGTTGGACGTAGAACTTCAATAAATTTCATAAATGCATTGTTTGCCCTAGCAGACTGTTCTATCGTCTCTATGGCCCTTTTTTCATCATTTTCTTTCTGTGCCCTAACTTGCTGCAGCTCGGTGGCACTAAAACTCGTACCTGAGGAGGGCCAATACTTCATTGGGGCTATCCTAGGTCGGCAGTGTACTCTGCCAGAATGCTCCTCTCCCAACACCTGATGTAAGTGATTAGTTGGCCCAAAATTGTCTGGTTCTTGGGCATCTAGGGCCTCTAAAGCAGCCTTTTACAAATATAAATATATTATTAAGTTAAAAAATATATATTAAAATATAAAATCAACAGATTAAAACTTACAATCTGCTGCTGAGTCGGTTCGTTGACGGCACTTCCATCCTTTTTCCGTCTACTCGAGCAAAACAGTTTTTCTCGAGGCACACGTCCTTCAATATTCAGTTTTTTCCTCTACAATGACATTAAAAACTAAAGTTATATGAAAAAATTATCAAACGATTAAATAATTGATGAAATAAAAGAAACTGTAAGTCATAAAGAAAACTTATAAATAATTGCCATACCAGCTTCCTCTCATGATCTGGCATCGTAGTACGTCCTAGTGTGTGGAGGTATTTTTTTGCATTAATGTTTTTTTTACAGATGATTCCTAAATAAAATTCAATAATTCAAAGGATAATATTAATGAAAAACATAAAAGTTATTATTTAAATACCTCAAATGTAATTAATACCTTAAATTGAGTAGTCGTCCAATGAGTAATCATCTGCTGATACTGCTCTATAGGAAAATCATCCACGACTGGTACCACCTCTAACTCAGTGCCAACTCTAGCACGCCAACCAATATACAACTCATTCTTGTAGGCTCTCCAAAGATCACCTAAACCCTTTAGACGTGTCGGTCGTGCACCCTCACCATCGGGAAAATTAAATCGAAGCTGACACCAAAATATTAATTCATATAAATACAAAAATAATTCATGGCATTAAATACAACATATTTTTTACCCATATCTCTGTCCAAGCTCTATCCTTGACCTCATGTGGCAACTGTCTCCATGATAGCGTGCTGACGGGAATGATGTCGGAGTATTTGGAAAGCATCACCAAAAAACTCCGACATTGCTGCCATGTTTTCTCAACCATTTGGTTGTCTTCATTGTAATCCACCATTACTTGTGTGCAGCGGTTCCACACTACACGCATGCGTGTACGCCCCCACCCCCGCCTCCTATCAGTAGATGTATCTGTCATGAAATAAAAACAAATATTTTATCAAAACATGTTATAATGAAAATAAATATTGGTATAAAAATTTGTTAGGGTTTTTATAAATATACCTGCGCTAGTCTGATCGTTGAGCGTCGCTGGATCCACAGAAACTGATGGAACACCCTGTAGTGGAATAGGATTCGAAGACGATGGAATATAGAATCTCGGAGAGATAAAAGTATAGGTAAAAGAAGATGGGACAGCTGTATGACTGGATTCTAGATGGGGAGTGGGAATCATCATGGGATATGAAAAATATGGGCCAGAAGATGCAAAAGGTGGAGAAAACATGGGAGTCCTAAATATCTTGTGTGTCCCTAATGACACACCGGGATCAAAATGTGGGAAGGATGACATGTCAGTGGGAGGGGCAGGGTCTAGTCGGGTACGCGGAGCTGCTCATCTACCTCTGGTACGAACCCCCCTCGTACCACCGGCCTGAGTACTAGAACCAGTACTAGGCTCCTCGTCGAATAACTGTCAACGTATAGGTGGATCCTACAAAAATGTTTACAACAAAATTAATCACAAGATATTATATATTCTTTAAATATATATATTTTAAATAAAGTACTCATTGCAGGCACTAATGGTTGAACGCCCCTCTCCACCATTCGACGATTGTTATCCATCATTTTTTTGCTTCGTCTCTCTTCAATTGGATAAATTTCCTGCTTTTGAAAACAAATATATAATTAATTTGAAAAAGAAAACTAATGTGTAACCCAAAAAACTAAATATATGAGGAAATAGGGGGGTTCATTGGTAATTTAGCTATCAATTGTTTTAGAAGATCTTGAATGGATTTAATAAATCATACAAGTTGTAATGTTCACCAAGTTATAATTATTGTTTGACTAGGTTTGAATACAGTTCAATTCCAAATTAGAAAATGCAATTAAAATAAAACTGCAACCAATAAACATTGAAAATTCACATAATGGTCAAGTTAGCTAAAACATATTTTTGATCAATACTAAATCAATTTGAATAGTACTAACCTTAACAACCCAACTTGAGGTAAACCAAAAGAATTGAGAACATGGATGAATGATTCTATATATTTTCAACCACAACTTCAGGTTCACAATAAACTCTGACAATTGAGCTATTGGAGTCATCAAAAGAAATAAATGGATTGGTTCTAATGTCAGTAAAGAAAGTTTTAATTCCATCATCACCATCATAAAAAATATGACTTAGAATTACTTCAACTATGACACAAAATTCAGGTCGAAGTTGGTATTTGACATAAAAAACTTGTTTATCCATTGATGCCAACACATATGGTTCTTCGATATCAAGAGTGCGAGTCATATTAATTACTCAAAATCCACAATCATCAATAAATATGCCTTGTCTCATCATCAAATCAAACCAATGGCATTTCATCATTGTGACTCGTCCATGAGAGTAATAATCCAATATTATTATTTTCTCAACGACTCCATAATAACCCACATTTTCAAATCGCGGTCTACTATATGATGCACTGGCATAACAATCTATTGTGGTAGTAACCATAACACCATCATGTTGTGTTCTCATGTTCTTTGCCCGTTCAGTGATAATAAATTTGTACCCATTGATAACAATTAATTTACAGTCACAAACCACGGTATTAGGACCAAAATCCAAAGCTCTTATTTCCTCAGAGATAGAGTCAGAAGACAAACTCAATACCTGAAATATAAATGATTATTAAACTTAATTAAATATTGATTTAATTATTTTAAATAGTAATATTTTTACCTTCAATTTTAACCAAGAAGAAAACTCTTTGCTATGAAAAGCCTCCCTCCTTATCAAAGATAAAGAACGATGATTTCTATTTATTATTGTTTTATGTTACCTGAAGATAAAAAATATGAATAGTTTAACAGGTATATATATGTAAGATGTACATATTCAATTTAGTTACCTGATATAGTCATCGAACAAATCACAGTTGAACAAAACTGTGCGATGTGCCATCTCCCGCTCTTCATGTCTTAATGTCTTCAATGTATATGATCCAGGAATTCCTCTTGTTTGAGGAAGTGATGGAAAACTGGGTTCAATTTGCTCATACTATTCTTCTTCATTTCTCATTGGTCTGTTCATTCTTGTAGTAAGATCAGATAAATACATTGAGCAGAAATCCATACATTCTTGATCCAAGTAACCTTTCACAATAGAACCTTCGGGATGATTCATGTTTCGGACATAATACTTTAATTTGTACATATTTCTTTCAGTTGGATACACCAACAAAAAGAAATAGGTCCTTCGAGAAGTATTTCAGTGGGAATATGGATAGTCAGATGCAGCATGCATGTGAAAAATGATGGAGGAAATATTTTCTCCAACTCACACAAAATTAATGGGGCATCTGTCAATATTTTTTTCAAGAAAGACTTGGACAACTTCTTAGCACAATGATCTATAAACAAATGGCACAACTGAATAACAGTCACCCTTACATTATTGGACAAAAGATGATAGATTGCTATTGGAAGCAACTCATGCAGAAGAACGTGATAATCATGAGTCTTCAAATATTTTAGCTTCAACTCTCTTCTGTTGGCCCGTTTAGATATGTTTCTTGAATAGCCATCAGGAACTCTAATAGTCTCTAATACTTCCAGAAATTGTTTTTTTTTCGTAGGTGTCATCACATAAGAAGCACATGGAAGTTTCCATTTATTTTCGCTGATACGCACAGGATGAAATTCTGGTCTGATGCCCTAATCCACCAAGTCACGCTGAGATTATAAATCATCTTTTGTTTTTCCCTTGACATTAAGAAGAATCGAAAACAACATTTCGCATATATTCTTTTCAATATGCATTACGTCTAAGAAATGACGTAACAAATTGGTTGACCAATAAGTCAAATCAAAAAAGATACTCCTCTTCCTCCAATTGTAACAGGTTTCAGTGGAAACATTCTTTCTCTTTCCAGATTTCATTTGACCCTTCCTGAATGAAAAACTGAAATCTTTCAATTCATTAAGAACATCAGTTCCAAACATACACTGAGGTGGATCATCGATATCTATAGTATTATCAAATCTTCGACAATTATTTCTATATGGATGGTCCATTGGCAAGAATCATCGATGTCCCATAAAACTGAAACTACAACGATGGTTCAGTATTCTGGATCTTGTATTCTTCATACAAATAGGACATGACAGTTTTCCCTTCGTGCTCCATCCAGACATCATTGCATAAACCGTAAAATCATTGATTGTCCACATAAGCGCATCATGCATCTGAAATATGTCTTTCAAATATGAATCGTATGTGCGCACACCCACATCCCAAAGAAGTTTCAACTCTTTTATTAAAGGTTTCATGTATACATCAATGTCAATGTCATGATCATAAGGGCCAGATATGAGTATACTCATGAAAGTGAAAGGTTTTTTCATACACAACCATGGGGGAAGATTATAAATGTGTATAAAAACTAGCCATGTGTTGTGCGAAGTAAGCATCTGCCCAAACGGATTAAAACCATCGCATGAAAGACCCAGCCTCACATTACGCACGTCAGCTGCAAAATCAGGATGTCGAGCATCAAATCTCTTCCATGCAAATCCATCTACAGGATGAACCAACTCATCATTAGTCTTCTTTCTCTCGATATCATGCCATCTCAATTTTATTGATATGTCATCAGACATAAAAAGATTCTGGAGTTTGGGGATCAATGGAAAGTGCCACATTACTTTCTGTGGAACGCGGAATGGTGTTCCATCAGATTTTGACTTCCAGCGGGATGTGCCACATTTTATACAATCATTTTGTTTAGCGGTTTCCTCCCAGAATAAACTGCAATCTTTCGGGCAAGCATGAATTTTGTTTCTTGAAAATCCAAGTTCCTCAACTAACTTCCATGACATATAGTATTTTGAGGGAATATCTGCATCATCTGGAAGTAAATCCTTCAATAGGGTAAGAATATAATCGATTGTTGTATTAGAAATCCCATACATAGTTTTCCCATGAAACAATTGGATTAAAAATTCCAGCTTTTTCATTTTATCGCATTGTTTATATACTGGAGTCGTGGCAGTATCATTCAATTTTTTCACCCTATCAATATCATCATTTTCACTAGATGCATCATCTATCTTCATATCGAAGTCTTCTTGAGTTGAAATCCTTTCTTTTTCATGATGACAAATAAACGGAAACTGATCATCTAACAAATTCTCCATTCCAGTCCTTCCATTTTGATCATCGCCAATTTGAGATTTAATTTTCTCCCTATTGCGATACCACACAAAGTATTTTTCTTGAAAATCATATTTGGTTATGTGGTGGATGACTTCTTAACGGCTCAACCAAGGTCTACCAACACAATTGGAACATGGGCAGTGTATGCGACCACTATCTGAATCATTGTGAAATGCAAAATCTATAAAGCTCTCCAAATTGTTTTGAAAATCGCTTGAGATCCGATCGGTTTCATACATCTAACTTTTGTCCATTCTGTAAAAAGAATTTATATAAGTCATTTTTTCATAAAAAATTCAATAGGATTGAACTTTAATAGAAAATACATTTAAGTAAATGATAAAGGAAGAAGTTTCTAGTCGATGTAGTGAGCTATTAAAACAATGTAAAGAACAAGTACTCAAAAATTAAATTAAAATTTATTTATATTCATTTTCATTAGGTCTATAAGAGGCACATGCCTCAGGTCCCATTATGTGTTATAGGCATCCCAAATCATTCAATCATGTTCAATAACTCATTATTGGCACCTCTATAGCCACACCTTTCATTACCCAATTAATTCCCCAAGTCAAGCGCACCCCATGGGTGAATAAATTTTAGGCTTCTATACTAATAGGTTGTTCATGGCTTGTAAAAAGATTTAATTTCATAAAGTATAGACAAAAACATTTATTTTTAAATTTGAGATTAATAATAAAGTATGTCAATGATAACAACATTACTGAATTAAACTTGTGACTTATCTAACATTTTTATGGATGTCTACACATGCCAGCATGGCTAGTGAAAATCACCCCACCCTCATAAAAGTGAGTATTGGCCAAGAAGGACACCTAATATACAACGTACAATGAGAACCATATTTAATTGACCCTAAAGTTATATTAGTACAATCATCTTGGGGAAAATGGAATATATGATCCTGGTTAACTGATGAATTCAAAATCTCATATTACATATGTTGGACACTATCTAAGGTAAGAAATCATGTGAGGATGGGTATACATCATTCAATTTCTTACATGTTAGTGAGAATGAAGTCTTGAATTAAAGACTTGAGTTCACTGATTAAATGAGGGTAGAGGTTTCATAGGCTGTGTAAATAGAATGATTAAATAAGGGTATAGGTTTCATACACTGTGCATGGTGGGGGAGTCTCAGCCGATTTAGAAACTAAAATAAATTCTCATCATAGGTATCAATAAGAAACATTAGCATCAAAAGAAACTCCAAATAAAAAAGGACTAAAAACATCAAACATTTCAAGAATTTTCTACTATGCATGGTTTATCCACATGTTTAGCAGTAATTATATGTCTTAATCATGAACCACCTCTACAGATCCTAGTTTTCACCAATAAACATAAGGTAAATATCTCAAAATATCTTTAAAACAACTCATTAATAAGCTCAAAACGTAAATATAATCTTGAACCAACCATGGAATCTCTTTCACAACACATTCTCACACACCATTTATCTCATGTGTTACTAAATACCAAACATAGTCACATAACAAGTGTACTATAACAAATTACATTACACAAGCCTTATTAAAAAAATCTCATTTTAATAAAACACTTTCCTCAAGATTAAATCATTTCTGAAATATCTTTCAAAATCCATTTTAAATAATAAAATCCCTTTGATAATTTTTAACAAATATTTGGAGTATTCTCAAGGCACCCCCATTTGGAAAAGTCACATTAAATGCCCAATTTCCACGCCAAACCATTGAAAACAACTAACATGGGACAATCATCAACCACAAATAACTCAACTAGAAATTAAAAAAACATAAACCAAATGTGATATATAATTTAATGTTAAGTCATGTAAAATGAGATTAAATAGAGACAACAACATCATAAATGGTTCCAACGTCATAACTTTTGATTAAAACCACCCATAATAGGAAGGGGAATGCCTCATACACCTAATCCCTAATAAAACAAACCAAATCCCCAATTAAAAACGATAAGTTTTTTACACCAATTTTAGGGTTTCCACCTTCATAAATGGATAAATATGCAAGATAAGTGGAAAATGAGCAAGAATACATGAATATTTGGACTTCTAACCTGGTTGGGGAGCATCTGATTTGATGGAGTAGGGCGCGCGTGGGGCTTCTGCAAATTGGGGGAGAGGGGATTCTGAAATTGGGGGAGAACTGACGAATGCAGGCAGTACTTCCTGAATTGGTCTAAATCTGGGTATCTTTTCCCAATGGTTTTTAAAAACCATTGGGAAAACATTAGCTTTACCAATGGTTTGTCTAAACCATTGGTAAAGGGAAACATTTCCCAACCTTTGCCAACGGTTTGTGTAAAACCATTGGTAAAGGAAATTATTTCCCAACAGTTTTCATAAAACCGTTGGGAAATCATCACTTATGTCTTCCTTTACCAACAATTTTATGAAACCGTTGGTAAAGGCCTCCTATACCAATGATTTTGATGAACCGTTGGTATAGAAGTGTTGGGAAAACCCAGGTTTCCAGTAGTGATTGTAAGATCTTGGGTTTTTCTTGAGGTATGTATCCATTTAACTTTGGTTTTCATGATTTTTTGTGGCCTAATGTGAGTAATCAATGTGATCATGGGAGTATCGGGGGTGTCTGAGGCTTGTTCGGAGTCTGGAACCCAACTTTTTGGGAAAATAAGGCAAGTCGCATGGTTAGTAAAAACCATGTGGGTCAGGCCACATGGTTTGTTTAATCGTGTGAGGCCTGGAAAGTGGGATTTAGGAGCCCGTACGGTTTGAGGAAACCATGTGGATCAAGGCACACACTTGTGAGAAATGCTAAAGACTTTTAACATAGCCTAAACACATGTTTTGTGAACGGTTAGGCAAACTGTGTGCACTAACCATGTGGGGTGCCCCTCTAAGCAGTTAAGGACGTACGGTTGGCTCATGATTTGGACAACCATGCATCCAAACCATGCGACCCATATATTTTGGGTAAAATGACCAATTTCCTCCTAAATATAGTAAAAATCTAAATCCTTTTCATTATTTCTTCATTGGATAGCAGTGAGCCCCTATGAGCTCCTTTAAAGGCCAAATCATAGCTTTTTATCTCATTTCTTCATCCGCACTTGGAATTGAATGCCATCGGTCTTATTGGATTTTCATCGGTAGGTTATTCGATCATCTTGTGTCATTCTTCATTTGACTTCATATTGATGGAGTTATTTAAGTGCAAGCTAATATACCCTATTTCTAGGTTCTTCACTCATTCTTCATTTTTCTTCTGATTTGGATCAAATCAAAAGTTGATACTAGATGAGCACTCTACTATAGACCTAAAGTAGGTGATATATGTCTTTACCTTTTAGTTTGGTTCTTTATAGATCTTGTTGTTGTTGTTCTGCATGCCAAAATTTCTAGCATTTCCCCAAAAATCAATTGAATAAATGAATTATATGGAATGAAACTTATTAGGGATTCTCACTGGTACCTTTGAGTTTGTTGGAGGTTGTTTCCCCAAACTAGGCCACCCATGGGGTGTGCCATTGACTTTTCCCTTTATTATACCACCCATGGGGTGTGCATGTGTGTTTTCCTAGTTATAGGAATCCTTGTATGAATTTAATTGAATTGTTTAAGATGTTAGAAGATGGTTTCCCTCATTTTCCATGTTATACATGATGTGAATTTTTTAACTGTTTAAATGTGAATTGTTTATATGAGTTTGATGAACTCATGGGATGTTATGGAATGTTAATTGGTGGATGAATGTGTTGAATTAAATTGCAGTGAATGCCTTGGTTGGTATACCTTGGATCCTGGATCCATTAGATGTCATGAATGGTTCTCCCATGGATATTAATAGTGGTAGTGGATGCCTTGGATGAGATTGCTCCTTGGGTCTTGATTCCGTGAGATTCCTTGGGCCTTGCTACCCCTTGGATCTGGATTGTTTGGGCTCATAGTGGACATGGTCTGTTGACATGCTCCTTGGACCCCATTCTAAGTCTAACTAAGTTTCCATCGAGATGATTCTATGACTTGATGAGGATGTCTTGGTCTTCTATACCTTGGATCTAGGCTTTAGGGGTTTAACACTTTTAATTATACAGCTTGACCGTGGTTGATACGACACTTCTGATTATATAGCTTGGTCATGGTGGATATAATATACAGGTTATATGGATCAGCTATTGTTGATATGACACATCTGATTATACAACTTGATTGTGGTGTATATGATATACAGGTTATATGGTGTGGCCATGGATGATATGAGATATTGTGTATACAACATGGCCATGGTGTTTGTCTTTCTTTGCATTAGAGTTGCCTTATTATAGGATCTTGACCCTTGTTTTGCACGGAACCTTGTTTGGATAAATAGTTTCTTTTTACTTGTTTCACATATTTCATGGGAACTTGTTTCATTTCTGATATACCTGTTATATACATTGCATGCTTCTTATCTTGTATTGCACAACCTAGATTTGTTATAGACATCGTTGGTGGTGGCCTACTGGGATTTTATCCCACACCCTATTCGAGCCATCATCGGGTACCCAGACAGACTATATGGATACAGGTAGGGATTGGGGAAAGCGACCATAGTTTGATGTTTGACTTTGTGCCATACTTAGGAGAAAGGGAGCATAGGACCAAGCTGAGGCTCATGATGCTAGTTGGGATAGTTCTTTGGTCTTTTTGGTATTTTGATACATGTATTGTACTGATGCATGTATACCTTTTTTGGATGCTTTGTAGAGACATGACATGTATCATCATAATATTGTATATGATTTAGTTTCCAGCTTTTGAGTATTGATATCAGTTGCTTTAGTTTTTATCTATTACTATAAAGTTTCTACTACAGGAGGTTATTGGTCCAATGTGTATAGTGTCTGTTTTCATTGTGCCCTTTGTTTACATTTACTTCTTCTACTTATCTATTATTATACATCTATTGTGCTACACTCTTGTAATGAGGGCATAGTCTCCCCACTGACACGTCATAGGCCCATGCTTCTAGTCGATAGACTCTGGCATTCGGGGAGATGCGTCTGAGGCCATGTGACCAATCGAGTTTGGGGCACCTTTGAGTATCACCCAGGTTAGAATGTTATATTCAGAATGTTTTGATACTTTAGTAAAATGATCCATAAGTTATTTTTGATGTGTAGGAATTATCCTCAACTCAATTCGATGTACAATGTGACCGGTATGACTCCAAGTGTGTCTTTTAATTTAAAATTGATATTAATTTTAGTAAAAAGGTCAAGTGACATACTCAAAATTGAGCAAATGCATTTAAATTATTTTGATAATTTAATAAAATGATACATAAGTCATTTTTTATGTGTAAGAATTATCTATACCTCAATCTGATACACGATGCGCCCGATATGACTCCAAGTGTGTCTTTTTATTTAAAATTGACATTAATTTTAGTAAAAAAGAAAAGCGACATACTCAAAACTGAGAAAATGTATTCATATTATTTTTATACTTTAGTATAATGATTCGTAAGACATTTTTGATGTATAGGAATCAACCGCACCTCAATCTGATACACGGTGTGCCCGGCATAACTCAAAGTGTCCATTATCAGTTTAAAATTGACATTTGAGTTCAAAAAGAGTGTCACTCACTAAAAATTGATCAAACACGCTTGTATTGTCTTCATAATTTTAAAAAATGATTCATACGTCATTTTTGATTTGTAGGAATCAGTCTCACATCAAACCAACATACGATGTGACCGGTATGACTCAAAATGTGTGTTTCCAGTTTAAATTGATATTTTAATAAAAAAGACAAGTGACATACTCAAAACTGAGAAAACACATTCGAATTATTTTTATAATTTACAAAAATGATTCATAAGTCATTTTTGATATGTAGGAATTATTTTCACCTCGATCTAACGCATGGTGTGACCGGTATGACTCCATGTGTGTCTTTTTATTTAAAATTGACATTAATTTTAGTAAAAAAGACAAGTGATATACTCAAAACTGAGAAAGAACATTTAGATTGTTTTGATACTTTTAGAAAATGATCCATAAGTCATTTGTGACATGTAGGAATCAGTCACACCTCAATATGATATACGGTGTACCCGGTATAACTCAAAGTGTCTATTATCAGTTTAAAATAGACATTTTAGTTTAAAAAGCATGTCGCTCATTGAAAACTAAGAAAACATGCTTTGATTGTCTTGATAATTTAGGACAACGATTTATAATTTATTTTTGACATGAAGGAATCAGCCTCCATCAAATCGATGCACGATGTGACCGATATGACTCAAAGTGCGTGTTTCTAATTTAAAATGACATTTTAGTAAAAAAAACACAAGTGATGTACTCAAAACCAAGAAAATGCAATCACATTGTTTTGATACTTTATGAAAATTATTCATAAGTCATTTACGATGTGTATGAATTAGGACCACCTCAATCCAACTCATGGTGTTACCAGTATGACTTCAAGTGTGTCTTTTTATTTAACATTTACATTAATTTTAGTAAAAAAGGAAAGTGACGTACTCAAAACCAAGAAAACACATTCAAATTATTTTGATACTTTATAAAAATGATCCATAAGTCATTTTTTATGTGTTAGAATCAGGATCACCTTGATCTGATACATGTTTTGTCTGGTATAACTCAAAGTGTATGTTATCAATTTAAATTTGACATTTTAGTTCAAAAAGTGTGTCACTCACTGAAAACTGAGAAAAATGCTCAGATTGTCATGATAATTTAGGGAAAAGATTCATAAGTCATTTTTGATGTGTGAGAATTAGTCTCACATCAAACTGATACACGATGTGACCGATATGACTCAAAGTCATGTTTCCAATTTAAAATGACATTTTAGTAGGAAATATAAGTGACATACTCAAAATCGAGCAAACACATTCAGATTGTTTTGATAATTTAGTACAATGATCCATATGTCATTTGTAACGTGTAGGAATTATTCACACCTCAATCTGACACACGGTGTGACCGGTATGACTCAAAATGTCTTTTTATTTAAAATTGGCATTAATTTTAGTAAAAAGGACAAACGACATACTCAAAACTAAACAAACACATTCAGATTGTTTTGATACTTTAAGACAACGATTTATAAGTCATTTTTTATGTGTAGGAATCAGCTACAGCTTAATACAATGCATGATGTAACTGGTATAACTCCAAGTGTGTCGTTTTATTTAAAATAAACATTAATTTTAGTAAAAATGGAAAGTGACATACTCAAAACTGAGAAAATGCATTATGATTGTTTTGATACTTTAAGAAAATGATTCATAAGTCATTTTTTATGTGTAGGAATTAGTTGTACCACAATCCGACGCACAATGTGACCGGTATGACTTCAAGTGTGTCTTTTTATTTAAAATTGACATTAATTTTAGTAAAAAAGACAAATACATACTCAAAACCAAACAAATACATTCAAATTGTTTTGATACTTTAGAAAAACGATCCATAAGTTATTTTCTATGCATAAGAATCAGTCACATCTCAATCAGACGCACGGTGTGACCAGTATGACTCTAAATGTGTCTTTTTATTTAAAATTGACATTAATTTTAGTAAAAAAAAGAAGTGATATACTCAAAACTGAGCAAACACATTCGAATTATTTTGATACTTTAGGATAATGATCCAGAATTCATTTGTGACGTGTAGGAATCATCTGCACCTCAATTCGATACACGGTGTGCCCGGTATAACTCAAAGTGTTCGTTATGTGTTTAAAATTGACATTTTAGTTCAAAAAGTGTGTCACTCACTAAAAATCAAGAAAACACACTCGGATTATCTTGATAATTTAAGACAATGATTTTGACGTGTAGGAATCAGTCACACATCAAACTGACACGTGATTTGACCAGTATGACTAAAAGTGTGTGTTTCCAGTTCAAAATTATGTTTTAGTAAAAAACACAAGTGACACACTCATTATTTTATCCGTTATTATTTAGTCAATTTCCTTATCATTTTTATCTTGTACTTATTTAGTTAATTTTCACAGAGATAATGTTTGAAGACGAACATGAAATGGCGTGACGTGCAAGAATCAACTGCAACTTAATTCGATACACGGTGTTCCTGGTATGACTCAAAGTATATGTTTTTAGTTTAAAATTGACACTGTGTTTAATTTATTTCTTTATAGTATTACTAACATAAGAATTGTTTTTTTATACAGGTGCATTCTTTCGATTGAGTTGTGGTGGTTTGTTCGACAATAGCATGACCAGGGGTCGATGCCGGGGACAAAGGAACATTGATGTTTTTGAATATCTGTGATAATTTGTACTTCCTCGTGTAATTGTATAAACCAATATTTGAAACGTCTATATTATAATGTCTTTTTTTATTGTATTTGTGTTGTAAATTTTATTTCATTTAAATTATGTATTTCCAACATGTATTTGTTGTTTTCGATGTTGCAGTGTGCTGTAAATTTAACACCACACTGCAGTATGCCCCTTGACCAGTAGTACTAAAAACACTGATAAATGTGTCTTTTATCAATGCTGTTGAAAGCGTTGATAAATGGTCCATTTATTAGTGCTTTTTATAGTGTTGATAAAAGCTTAGGGCTTTTAATCTCGCTCCGGTAATCAATGTTTTTTTTTTGCGCTAATAATGACCAATTTTAACGCTGTTAAATGTCTGTTTTGTAATAGTGGGTGTAGGGTGACCATAACTTACGCACGTAGAGATCTAGTTGAAGTAAGAGTAATACTTTGCATTTATGTTATCTTGGGGCACACTAAGAGTTTTTATTGGCGATTGTTATATTTGTTTATATGGGTTTGTTGCTGTACAACATTTTATGCATTGATTGTTCATATTACTTGTTGTTAGTGGTTGAAATCATTGTTTTATCACACGAGTTGCATTATCTTGTTGAAGATTAATTATTAGGGGTAACGACTTGTATTTGTGCATGTATATCCACGACGATTGTCGTCAATTCACTGTCTTTTGAAAACGGTTTCAGGGATCTCGCATGATTTCTTTACCCGCTCATTATGGAGTTTTGGGTGAATTGGGTCCTGATACATACCCATCACTACTAGGTATCCGGTCATCCACAATCACTCATCTTTTTCTAATTTTATTTGTATCATATTAATTTTTTTATATAAATTAATGGGTTGACGTATACCAATTTAGGTTAATTCATTCAAAGTGTAAGGACTAAAATGTAAAAGGTAGTGAAATTTGAAAAATAAATTCTCTCTGTTTTTTTTTTTTTGAAAAATAAATTCGTTTAAGCAATTCCATGGGAATGCTGGAGGGTGTGTGCTCGTCTCCGTAGATACTAAGCACACGGGAGGGGTGTTGGGACCTGACTCTATCAATTTATTAATTTGCTAGGGTTAATGGTTCGTCTTCGACCCAGGGTGAGGAATTCATTATCGAGCTTCACACAGAATGAGGTTACATGCCTTGTCCTCTATAAATCTCTTTATATCTTCATCGTTTAACTTCTGTTCTTTTATTGGATAATCGTCGCCTCATTCGTATCCATAGCAACTGATTATTATTTGAAGGAACTCAATAGATGGGTCTCTAGAAAAATGCACGGTGAGTATAGGCTGAATCATGCATCCTGCATTGTGTTTTAATGGCGAATGTTTTGGTATTTCCCCGTGAACTCACTGAAGGCATCATATGTTCGCACTATTGGGTACGATCATTCATGTGATTTTTTTGCTTTGTTTGCCTGGAAATGTGCACTCCTGTTATTGTTGTTATCAAGGGAGAAACAGGCATTAGCCAGCTAAATTAGTTACAAAAACTTTGACCAATATAGTGACAGTTAGATAAGGCTTTTTAGTGTTTCATGTTATCGTATTTGTTCTCTGGGTCAATAACTCTCCCCTTGCATCACCTCTCAACCTTTTCATGTTGAAAAATGTGGTTTATTCGCTTCTATTCTCCTAATAGGTGGAAAAATTGGAGAACTTGCTTAGTTCTGGAAAACCACTGCGAGAAAAGGAATTTTGCCAAAGACTCGCGCAGGGTTTTAAGTGGGTTTCTTTTCACGCTGACCCCGTAATTTTTGTAAATGTTTTTTTTTTTATTTGGAGTAGATGCATGAACTGTGGGGTATTTCTGTTTGACCTTGTGTGCGTGCAGTCGTTCTGCTGATCGTGCCGGAAAACCTATCATAAAATGGACTGAGGTGCTCCTTTTCTTGTCCATCTTGCTGATATTATTTCTCTTATATGGTTATTAGGATTTATGATTGTGCCGCCACACATGCAGGGGTATGAGATTTTGAATAATCTTGTTTGTCTATTAATATTCCTCAGGTACAAGCTTGGTTTCAAGATAGAATGGAATGTCCATCTAAGGTTACTTCAAATGGCGATGCCTCCAAGATGCTTTCTGTTCATCCTATAACCTGCTCTCCCGTGAAATCACATGTCGACACACAAATTTATAAAGGTATAATGTTTGTTCACATGTTTTCAATTTTTGTGTCATCTATCATCTTTTTGTGACTCTTTATTTTAATAAGATGCATTTTATTGGTTTTGTGGATGTGCACTTCTTTAAATCACTTTGCAAGAATGTTATATACTGTTATGAGTGATGCTCATGACGTCCTAATGCTTGGAACTGGGAGTTCTGGTTCAAGTTTAACAATACCTCTATCCTAGGGCCATGCACATGATAGAAATGACGTGATGTTGCCCTAGGTAAAGAATACAATGACAACCGAGAAGGGGATGAACTGGTTGATCCACTCAAATTGCAAGTTTGTACACTAAATACAAACAAACCAGGGTACCAATGACAATTACAAAGTAATAAATAAAACAAGCATAAAAACATGATGATTTTTATAGTGATTCAGTCAATGTGATTATTGTCCACTTATTTTGATATTTTCTTGTATCAAAGTTCCATTAAATGATTTCCCTTTTCTTTTATGATTCCCTTTCCTTTAGCGGCAAGCAAGACACTCGACCCTCTCACTTTTTATGGCAAGTGATCAACTCAACTCCCTTGCTTTTAGTGGTAGCAAGAACATTTGAACTCTTTCACTCTTTATGGTAAGCGATCAACCCGACTCCCTTGTTTTTAGTGGCAACAATAACACTCGAACTTCCTCACTTTTTGCAGTAAGTGTTCAATTTGACTCAATTGTCTTCAGTAGTTGCAAGAATCACTGGATTCACTACAATAGTGAGATCTCCAAGTTGAGGTTTATTTGGTTTGTTGGATCTTCAAGAACATCTTTACCATTGGGAGAGATCTCCAAGGTTGGAACTTGAAGCCCCCAGGGGGGTGGCCCGGTGGTTAGGGTTGTTCGCCGAGAGCCTTGATGTCTAGGGTTCAATTCCTGTTGGTTGTGATTTGCCGTTGTAATTTCATCGCCTCGTGACTTAACCGCTTGATAGTGCAGGGCAGCGTGTAGAGCGCGGTTTTACCCAGTCTCTTCGCGAGGCGCATCCAAGACCTCGGATCTGGTACTCGCTTCGGTGTGGGGAGGGTTACGTCGGTAAGGGCATTCTTTGTATGGGGGGCTGGGTTTTTTGATAAAAAAAAGGTTGGAACTTGAAATAAAAATCAAATAAAGCTCCTCAATGTCTTTTAGAGTAGTCTCTGCTTGTCATATATGCATCACACCTTGATCTTTGGATGGCTAAGCTTTACATAAATAGGCAGTGGTGACAACATCCTTTTAAATGAGAAAAGATTTGATTCCTTAGGCGGTTTCTCTTTCATTCGAATGATTTTCATGAATTATATTTTTCTTTCGAAAAACACATAACACTTCACGTGAATGGTATCCATCATCGCTTAGGCGTTCATCTTATCACGTAGGTGATATTCTGCATCATTTTGACGATCTTCAAAAACTTGTCTAGTTTGAAAACTTGACTAGGTGATTATCATACAATTTGAGAGGACGAAGGCAGCAGTCCCTACCACCAGCAATATTGTCTGCTTTGGGAGTCCCACCCTCACGACTTTGTTTTTCCTAGGGTTAGCCTGTAAGAGCTCACCCTTGCTGGAAAAGGCCTTGTTGATGGGGAGGGGGCTTCGGGGACTTATATTCATGCTCAAACCCCCTTCGAGTCTCGATGTGGGACTTAGGGGCAAGTGCCATGGCCTGACACCCTATGTGTCATGCCGTGACACCCTGCTGCCAAGCAGCAGGGCGATTAGTCTCATGTCACGGGCACTTTAGGGCTTGTGCTGCATTCAATTGCGCACAACAATCACTTCCTCATCACTTTCCCTAAAGAACCGAGGCTGTCCCTCTTCCAATACCACTTGAGAGGACCAAGGTAGCTGTCCCTACCACCAACAATATTGTTCGCTTTGAGAGTCCCACCCTCACGGCTTTGTTTTTCCTAGGGTTAGCCTGTTAGAGCTCAACCTTGCTGGAAAAGGCCTTGTTGATGGGGAGGGGGCTTCAGGGACTTATATTCATGCCCAAACCCCCTCTGAGTCCCGAAACCCCCCCCCTTATTGCACAAATGATATCAAGGTCACTAGACGTAAATCACTGATCACTTGAAATCTCCTCCAACTGTGGACCATTGCTTTTGCAGTCCATCCATATCACTTAGGCGGTACACCCTCAAACTCCTAAAATGACTTTTCTCCATGCCTGAAACACTTAACACACACGATTAAATCTCATTACAAAGTTTTCATCATCAAAACAAAGGTGACAAAACGCTTAGGCGGTGTGCAAATGGTGTGGCTCTTACCCTTTCATGACCATCATGGCACAATGAAGCTTAGGCTTGGCTGCTTGTGTGCCAGTATCCCAATCACCCCTCCTCTCTTTTTAAATGGATTCTTAATAGAATTGTTCTTTACTTTTTGCTTCAAAGCTCGAGTCCATGAAAGTAAGAGTCTCTAATATTAAAAGGGCTTTTTGAAGCCATCTTCACTTTCATTCATTCAATTTGTTTAATTAATCCATCCTTCTCTTATTGGTATATGCCATTAGTTTCCTGCCGAGTGTTAAACTAACAAGTTTTGTGATTTCTATGAAGAAAGAGATTTTGTTTCCCAAGTTGTGTAATGATCTTTGGCTGAAGCAGGAGAAAAGGATCAAGATCTTTCAAAATTGGAATTTGAGGCTAAGTCAACAAAAGATGGAGCATGGTAAGCATGTTTAACAAACAGGGGTGGTGCTAGTGTTCCTTTTCTCCCCACCCCGACACTCACACACCTGTTTTTATACCTTTGGGTCTCAACTATGTCCTTTGTTACTCTAGTAAACAATGGTTCATCATTAGTGGCACCATAATCTTCCAAAGCTATTTTTAACTAGGGTTGCTTATTAACTACATTACATGATTTGTTATGCACCATTCATTTCACATAACTTCTACTTAAAAGATTGGTGTTCAATCAAAAGAAATGATGTACATCTTTATCAGTGAAATGTATTATGAAAATATTAGATAATGCTCTTTGCATTGTTTCTGATAATACTGTGGCTTGTTCAGCAACACTTATTAAAAACTGCTTATAGCCCCACTTATGATAGACAGTTCGAAAAAATAAGCAGTGTTTGTTCTGCTTCTGAAAAAATTTATACAAGTGACAGAAAAACACATTTTCAATATGCTATCGGGCAACACTTATACAAAAACACTTATCATAAGTGATAAATGCTATAAACAGTTTTCAACAAGTGTTGTCAAACGGAGCCTAAATCTACAAGTCTTCACAGGTAAAAAAAATCAAACACAGATTATAAGGTGCATGTTCCGTTATTATTAATGTATTTTGAAGTTCTTTAAACATAAAGTAGTGTGCAGGAAGTAGCTTTTATTTTTTATAGATTCTGAATATGTATGTGGTTGTAATTCTCATGTCTTTGCAGGTATGACGTTGAGATGTTCGTCGCACATAGATATAAGAGCCCCGGTGAACCTGTTAGTGGTTAAAGCTTTGTTTGACAGCACTTATTTTAAAGTTCTTATAGAATTTATCACTTATGATAAACATTTTGAAAGTGGTGTTTGTTCTGTTTATGAAAAAGCAAATGCACTTGAATTCCAGAATAAAATTGCCAAATAAATGGCAAAAAGTCACTTTGTCAATAAGCAATCTGGAAACACTATCATAGAAGCGCTTATCACAAGCGATAAGTGCTATAAACAGTTTCCCGCAAGTGTTGTCAATCGATGCCTAAAAGAAAATACCTTTTCAGGTCAAATTTTTGGTAGATGATATATGTCATGGAATTGCTATTTATGTTTTTCTTTCATAATATGAAAACATAAATTGGCTGTTGCTTTGTCGTTTAGGAATGCATGGTTAACAGTGTTAAAGTTCTTCTCTAACTCTGTGCATTGCTAGAAATTGTTCATCACTCACTCAATTAAGCTCGATTCCGGAAGTAATTAAAGGAAAAAATAGAAACACATAACAAAAAGTCTGTATAATGAAATTAAAAATATCTTATAATATATATAATATATATATTAGCATTATTTTTTATATCAAAATAGAAATCACTCGATGAGGCTCGCGATCTACTCAATTAGGTTATGTGAATTCTCAAATTCAGATTGATGTAGTTCAAGTAGCTCGAACTTGAACTTGACCGAAAAAAAATCAAGTTGAATTGAAGTATTGTTCTGTCGAGTTCAAGTATGATATGTTCTTTTTTATTGATAGGAAGTTTGTGTAAGGTTTATTGGATTTAACGCGGACGAAGATGAGTGGATAAATATTAAAAAAGGCATTCGCTTGCGTTCTGTCCCATTGGAAAGTTCAGAATGCCATGCATTGAAGGTTGGGGACCTGGTACTATGTTTGCAGGTGATTATTCTATTTATTTATTCTGTATTGGCTTTTATTTTGAATGGCAGAATGAATTTACTTACAGCACAAAATTCTTTTGAGCAATGTTTCAGGAGAAGGTTGATGAAACTGTATATTTTGATGCCCATGTTATTGAAATTCAGAGAAAAATGCATGATATAAGGGGATGTAGGTGTCTGTTCTCGGTCCGGTATAACCATGACAACAGTGAGGCAAGTATATTATCTTCTTCAATGTGGCATTGTGTGAAAACTTTCAAAGCTGTGTTTGGTTTTTGAAAACCCTTTCTGTTTTCATTTTCTAAAGGGGCATTATAATTCTTTTTGGATATCAAGGAAAAACAAGAAAGTAGGTGATTTTTCTCTTGCATTTTTCATTTTCCAGGAAACATGAATATAGTTTTTTTTTGTTACATGACACTATTTTCTAATATATTTTTTTTAGAAAATGAAAACATGAAATGTTTTCCAAAACTAAGCGTGAAGTGTAAGTGCTTTTTCAAAAACAATACAGACACTAATTCTTTCAAAAATTTTTCTCATCAGTAAGTGATGTCTAACATTGCTGGAACATAGTTGCATCCTCAAAGACTTGAGCCCAAGACTTTTGATTGAGCTCAAACAGTTCTCTATCATCTTCCTAAATGTCCATTTGTTTTCTTCCATGTAATTTTATTGCATGGGCTGCCTTATAATCTCTTGCAAATCAATTTTTCTGGCTTCTCTAATTTAGCTTGAACAATTCATAGAAATTTAATATTAGACTGCAGCTTGTACCTTTTATTTTTGGTTATCTTTGGTATTCTCTTCTTCAGGATAGAGTTCGGCTGGGGCGGCTCTGCCGCAGGCCAGATTAGGCCTTTTGTGTGTTCTCTTTCACCCAGCCCATCAACCAATTTTGTTTCTGAGCTTTGGGTACTTGGGAGGTACTATATGGATCTTTGGTTTTAATTTTTAATGTCAATGCCTTCTGATAGATTTATCCCTTTTTGTTTGGCATGCAGTTATTGTATTGGGAAAATTGTGGGGTGGGGGTGTTGCGCACAATCATATCACCATTTTTGAAATGCCCTTAATCCATGAATTCATGCATTGGTGACTGGTTTTGATTTCATTTCCCCATGCATTGAAAAACCCAGTTAAATTTGAGGATTATAATGTCGAAATTGACTTTTTCTTTGACTATATTGGATAATCTTACAGTGATTCAGAAGTAAATTATGTAAATGATGTTGCAATTTATAGGTAGAAAGAAGCTTGAAACTTTTTGTTTGATTTGCATATTGCAACTTTGTGATATATTCACTATCATTTTTTTCTGTGCTTTAATGATTATTTATATTCATTTTAATAGTTTATGGTGGTTTACCATGTTTGAATCAAATGTCTACTATTTGATAATTGATAAGGTTCTAAAGCTATGTTTGATACAAGAGAACTTTTTGAGTTGCCACTTTCCCAGGACTGGAAGACTAATATTTCAATCAACTTCTTTTATCATAAGAATTATGTCTCTTAAAAGTGAACTCTCACGAGTGATCAAAGTTCCTTATGAAAAAGGTCATCATCCAATTATACAATCCCACCCCGACTCATCTGTCTCATGATTTACCTGCATTGGTATAGGGTCTAGAGCTCTAACCTTTCCCCTCAGGGTATGGCTTTGGTCTTCGCACTGTTGCTTAAACCATAGTTCACAAATCATTTCATAAAACAGTTTTCATGAAAAACAATTAACAAAGATGAACCTGAACCATCATCAAGGTCTTGTAAAAAATCACTTTAACATCATTTCAAAAAAAATACACCTTTCAAATCATTTTCACAAAATCTATCATTTAAAATCAAATCAAAATTCATGATTTAAAGCTTCTTTTTGGTGAAATAATGATGGTAATAAAAAACTTTTCAAAACCATTGCATGCCCATTAATCAATGATTTATCAAAAACCACCAACATTGAAAGATTAACCACTATAATTAGAAAGTATTTGAGCATTCTATCTTAGATGCATTTTCAAGAATCATTCAAGTTGATCTTACTACTAAACAATCTACCATGCCATAACATCAAGATTCTCAAATCAATTTGAAGAACCTTCATTCTCATGATTGAAATTCCCTTACTAAGATTTACTAAGATTTCCTAGGAAGGGGAAAAGAGGAGACATAAAAGAAATATATCAAAAATGATTTACCTTAGATTTAGAGTTCCATCACTCAAATAATGGAAGAAAATCATTGAAAGATTAAGAAGAGGCTCTAAAATCACTGTAGGTAGGCATTTAAAGTAGATCATGTCATAAGGGAGAGTTTAACGAGTATTTATGGAGTAGAGTGATTTAATATGATAACACATCACTTTTTTAACGAGTCATGACTACTATGCACGATCGACCATGCATGTTAACTATGCATGTTGATTTTTCTCGTTTTTAGTTCCCCCCTAAATTTCTAGGTATCTACAGTTAAGAGGCATAATTTGCTAAATGGGAGGCCATTAACCATGCACTATAAGTAACATTATGCACAGTTAGTCTACATGGTTTCTCAAACTGTACCATAAGAGATTGAAAATCGTATAAGGTTATATCGTCTAACATGGTTAGACTACATGATTTACTAACCATGCAACTTAACAGTGTTTCAGCTAGATTTCTCTCCAAACTTTCATTTTTAACCTAAAATCCATCAAAATTCAAATGACTCACTTATCAAAATGAGAGTGTTACAATTGTATCCACTATTCCACCCTTAGAAAACCATTGAACTTTTTTTTTTTGCAAAAAGATTTGGCCATTGATGTCACATATGAGATAATCTTTCCTATGTTTTTTCTTGAACTTGGTTGTGTTGACACAACACAGGAACCAAAAAAATAAATGTTCCCCTCAACACTTTCTCTTGTTGATCAATGATTCGTATCAATTTTTTCACAAAATCCATAAGCCAATTGAATCCTAATCCATAACACGCTAACGGTCTGGTTGAAAATTTCTCAATCGAGAAATACAAAACATCATGAATTACACTATACTAGGGTGACAATGACAAACAATATGTCACTTTTTCATTTACTGCCATAGTTTTAAAAGTCCAAGGTGCAAACTTTTTTTGCTTCCAGTGACGATGATGCCCTAAATGAGGAAACACATAGTAATACTTGATCCTCGACAACAAATTCCAAAGTTCACCATTGGTGGTATGTATGTGTTTTTTGTTGTTTTTGAGTTATCACCATTCGTTTTTTAGTTAATTGAATCTAATCAATCATTTCTTATTCTAAACCAGGTTTGAGAGGGTATTTTCTCCCGTCTCAATCCAACACAACAATGATTGATATGAACCACCATATCACGCTTCAAATGGTATCATATGAGCATGATGACAGTTATATGCAAATTCCACCAAATGAATATGATTATCCCATGATCTTCCAAAGTTTAAAGTACATGCTTTGAGCATATCCTCCAAAACATATCCTTCTATCTTATTGTCTATCAGTTTGTAAATGATATGCTGTACTTAACTTCAATTGTGCACCCATGACTATGAAGTCCTTTCCAAAATTTCGAAGTGAAACAAGGATCTCGATATGAAGCAATAAATGTAAGAACTTCATGAAGCCCAACCACATCGTTTGTGTAAAATTTACCCAAATATTCTATTGCACAAGTCTTGTGAACGAGTAGATTATGAGTTGATGTTGTCGGTCGATCCACAACTACTCAAATAACACCATGCCTCTAAGATGATCTTGATAGATTGATCATGAAGATTATGAAGATGTCCTCCCATTTCCATGTGGGCACAAACAAAGGTTGTAACAAACTTTCTGGTTGTTGATATTCAACTTTAACCAACCGGAAGGTCAAACATCAAGAGAAAAAACATGTTATATTCTTTTTCATTCAATGCCACCAGAATTGATGTTTCATGCCATGGTACATCTTGGTTACTTCAGGATGAATGATCCAATGTGACACCTGCTGAGTCATTGGTACGCCAAATTTTGAGTTTTATTTATCGTTTGGTTTGGCCTTGGAGTTCTTGGGTGTCGGGGGTTGGAAATGGAGGTTTTTGAGAAAAACAGATCAGACGCACAATTGACACACAATTTGTTTAACCGTGTGGCTAATTGTGTGAGGGGGTTACAGAGGGTGACAATGGGGTTTTGCACGGTTTGAGCACGATTTGTCTAACCGTGCGACACCCAGGAGTAACCGTGTGACTTGGGTTTTGGGGAGACAGTAGCTCCCTCACAGTTGACGCACAGTTTGCTTAACCGTGTGACCAAACTATGCGGTCTCTCCAACTCACTTAAAATGTGGTCTTTTACCATTTTGCCCATGTTGATTTTTAAGGCCTTTGACCCTCATTTTCTTTTCCCATCGTGCACACCCCTCTTTGGCCTTGAAGCTTTCCACTCTCCTTAGTAGTGTATTTCTCTTGGAATCATGGGGGTTTTGGTTGAGGTAAGCTCATTTCCTCTTGATTTCTTTTATTCTTACCTGCTCTCTATGCTTATTCTTCAATTTCCATGGAAGTGAGTAACCCTAGATGGTGAGGGTGGCCAAACCTAGGGTTTTAATGGGGGTTTTGGTTTGTTTTTATGTGGTATAGGAGTGAGGCCTTCTCCTACCTATTCTGGGTGGTCGTTGTTGAAGGCGACGAGGTTGACACCATTTCCGAGGTATGTGTCTTTATTTAAGAGTGTTTTCCATGACTTACCTTTAAATTATGAATCACCTTTGGTTTATGTTTCTTTAATTGTCAAATAAATGATTTATGGTTGCTTTATATCCCATGTTTGATGTGTTCTATGACTTGGTTTGACAAATTGGGTGTTTAAAGAGGGCTTTTCAAATGGGGGTGACATGTGTGCACCCCAAGTGTTTGATAAAATGGCTCAAAGTGGTTTTATGGTTTAAAATGGATTTCTAAAATGGTTTTAGAAACGGTTTTACCTTGTGGGAAGGTGTTTTATAAAATGGGCATGTTGGTTTGTGAAATTGGATCGTGAAATGGTTTTTCATATATGACACTTGTTTTGTGATTATGTTGGCATAAAGTAGCACATGAGTTAACTTGGGCGTGAGCGAGAGGTTGTTTGAGGGATTGTGAGAGCCTTCAGGGAGGAAGACTGTGTGAGCTTCCATTTTGGTTTCCAAGGGACCGTGAAAGCCTTTGGGTAGGAACATTGCAAGAGCTTCCATTCGGATGTTGAGAGACTGTGAGAGCTCTTGTAGTTGGGCCCGAGGAAGACCTTGAGAGCTTCCACTTGTTTAGTCGGCCAACATACTTTGTTTAGACTCACCCACATTAGACCCTTATGGTTAGAGCCCTAGGTGCACTAACTCATGCCAGATTGATTTGTATGATTTTATGCATTTTATTAGTGCCATGCTTGATATGATGATTTGTTATGCCCATTTCCATTCACATGGTTATATGATGATGTTTTTGCCCACCTTTGTTATGCTATGTTGGATCTGTTGAGCATGTTATGCCATGGGCCTTGTTTCCTTATTTGAGCCATGTTGGAAATTGTTTTGGAAAACATGTTTTATTTGAAATGGAAAACCAATGTGATTTCAAAAGGTTTGCTTGGAATCAAAATACTTTCAAAGCGATTTAGTTTTGAAAAGTGATTTCAAACTGGTTTATTGGTTAGCATGAGTAAAAACCTTAAATAGATTCATGGTGGTATCATATTGGGTTTTGTGCTTCACACCCTACATATTCCTTTGGACGTACGTAGATTTTGTTTTGCATGACACAGGTAAAGGCAAGGACACCATGCATCTGGGCAAATCTTCTTTTTTACCACCGTTCGATGTTTTTTTGGAGGAGACATAGTCTCACAGAGTTGGCTCATGTGGAGTTGTTTTGGGATTTTGGTATTGTTGGGCCTTGTCCCTTTCTTTTGAGTTTTGAGATTTGACTTGAGATACCATATATATATATGTACTGCCATGGCATGTTTGTTTATGATGTAGCTTGTGGTTTATGGTCTTTGCCTGTCTTTATTGCATACTTTGAATGTTGTATCTCTTACATTTATCTTTGATGATATCGGTGTGGCCGTTTCGTTTCATGGATGAGTCATGCCAGTTTACTGTGGGTGAAATCATTCCCAAGTGATTGTTGATTATGCCTAGTGCTTGCCGACAACCCGTGGTGATTGGGAACGCGTTTCGGGCCGTGTGACGAGCCGACTCGGGTGACGAGTCGGGCCGACCCAAGTTGGTTCGTTACAAAAGGGTATCATATCATATTTTTATGGGAGTCAATGGTAGATTGGAGCTAGACCGCCAGGACTCGGGAGGTAGGAATGGGGGAGTGCTTGACCAACTCTTCTTTGCATCGAACCTCAAGTCACCATGGGTGGTCCATGATTGTGGTTATGTTTTGAGCCTGGTTATAGGGTGCTTTGATGATATTTCGAGGCATTTCCCAATTGGTGTTGAGTCACGGGGCGATCTTGGAGGTTTATTTAAGTTTTTTTGGGGGGGGGGTGAAATAGGGAGGTCTGGCGGAGGCGCACGATTAAGGCACACCGATAGTATTAACCGTGCGCAACCCATACCGACTTTCCTGCCAACTCCAGTGACACCCGCATGATTGGTGCACAGTTAGTCTAATCGTGTGACCAAATTGTGCACAGTGGGAAATACTTGTATTTTTTGATGTTTTTTCTCCCGTTTGGAGTTGCTTTTGATGCTTATGCTGGTTGTTGAGACCCATGATAGAGGTTCTTTTTGTTTCTTTGATATGGTTCGAGATTGAAATGTGTTTGATGACGCTCGTGTTTTGTGCCTGGTAGACAATGCCTTCCAGAAGAACCTTGTCCAGGTGTAGAGAGGGCGTCATGGAGAACACCCTGCCGACAACTCCTCTTATTGATGCGACTCTAGTGGAGTCTGTGATTTGTATGATCAAATCCTTGGGTCAAGTGGGTGGTCGGGAGTAGACACGAACAATGAACTATGCTCAGGAGTTTACGAGGAAAAACCCACTGGTGTTCCGTGGCGATAAGGGACCCAATGAGCTTGAAGAGTGGTTGGATCATATCGAGTAGATCTTTGGGTTCTTAATGACCCTTAAGACCTCAAAGGTGGGCTTCACCACGTATGTGCTGGAAGGACCAGGTAGGAAGTGGTGGGAGTCGATGATGCTCTCGAGGAGGCGCTTGGATCTCATGTGGACCGATTTCAAGGTGGCTTTCAATCGACAATTCTACCTGGAGACTTTGAGGGTGGTGAAAGCCTGTGAGTTCTTGAAACTAGAGAAAGGTGATCGCTTGGTGATGGAGTATGCCACCCGATTTACTGAGTTGGTTCACGTTTCTTCGGATCTCCTTGCGAACAATTACCTCAAGGCTCGATGTTTTGGGATGGGTTTGAGCCCAGAGATTAGGTCTATGCCTATCCTCCATTATCGATTGACTTATTCAGAGGTAGTTGATAAAGTGGCCATGTCAGAGGTTGATTTGACTAGCAAGATAGGTGTATCACCCCTGGTTTCAAGTAAGTAACCATTTCTTTATGCGTTTTAAGTATGTAAAGAGTTTGAGTGAAGTTTGGGAGGCTTTGGAAGACTTTTGGAATGTTTTTGGGGCTTTTCTAAAGGTTCACGGTTGAAGCACGGTTAGTGGAAACCGTGCAACTCCTATAGGAAATCGTGCACACTGAGATAAGGGCTAATGAGAATGTGCATGGTTAGGTGCACAGTTTGGCCAAACCCAAGAGAAACTGTGCAAAGTGGGACAAAGAGATTTTGCACGATTGGCGCATTTGTCTAACCATGCAGGCCAACCGTGCGAGGTGCCCCTTGAGGTGGAGGTCGACGCACAATTAGCGCACAATTTTCCTAACCGCACGACTAACCGTGCACAGTTTAAAAACTAGATCCTAAAAAAGTGGATCTAGGTCGGGATTAGCTCTAAACCCATCGTTTTCCCTCCATTTTGGCCCTAACTCGAGATTTCTTCCTCCCAAAGGTTGTGGAAGCTTTCCCCATCGAACCAGAAGCGATCCAGAGGCTTTTCTTGGTGCGTTGAAGCCTGATTCCCTTAGTAAGTCTCCTTTTGTGGTAGTTTGTCATAGTTTTTCTTAGATCTACTTTCTTTCCTCTCTCGGCTTCTTAGATATAGTTCACTGCGAATAGATCTAAAGTGGTTGATGCCAATCATGGTTATATTTGATCTTGTTGATGTTAGAGGAAGAGATTTAAGGTAGGTTTTTGGAGATTCAACTCGGTTTTGTGGCCGTTTTCGTACTGTTCTTTGTTTTCTTCATAATTCCCAAGGTAGGCGGCTTCACTCTCGTCTCATTTTCTTAGAACTCGAAGGCTTAGTTTCAAATTGTTTATATTGCTTGAAATTGATTGTGAAATTGGTGTGCAAAACATGGTATAAACTCTCTTTAGTGATGATTTGAGTATTTTGTGGAATGATTTTAAAATGCTTGTTTGTTTGATTCATGGAAATATGGTTTTTTTGAAAGGTTTTCAATAAAAGAACGGTTTTATTGAAATGGCTTGGAACAATTGATTTGAAATGGTTTTGGCATACATGAGTTTTTGTGAGTTCATGCTTTCGACGTGACCCTGAATAAGGGGCGTGTACCTGAATAAGGGGTGTGTACCATTGAGGTACAAATGGGACATGACCCTGGATAAGGGGCATGTGTCATTGAGGCACAGGGAGATTGACTACTTAGTGACGACTTACTGGATGGACGAGAAACCGCTCATGAGTATGAAATTGTCAGTGAAACATGAATGTGTGGGTGTGTTTGTGAATCATGGAATAAGTATGCCAAAAAGGAATGTGAAATGGTTTAAATTATTGTTTGGTTGTTTTCCCTTGGAAACTGTTTTGGTGTGGAAAACTGTTTTGGTGCTAAACTGCTTGACATTGATATAAACTGTTTTCAATTGTTTATATAAATTGTTTTATATAAATGTGCTAACATGTTCTATCCTAGTGGCGTGTGTAGGGAATTCATTTGGGGGAAAACCTACTGAGTTTTATTACTCACCCCTGCTTTGGCACTCTGGTGCTTTTGTAGATATCGTTTATCAGGATACATACAAAGGTAAAATATCACATTTCTTTAGTGGTGCTTCATGATACTTGAGTTGTATTGTGGAGTTAGAGCAAAAAGCATGTTTGGATTTATGGAGCTATGTCTTTGGAGTCTTTGGGTTTTGTTGGTTTTGTCTTTCGCTTTGAGTTATATACATTGTTATCATGCATCATTTAGTGGCTATTTTGTTGGGGTGTATTTGATTGGGTTGTTTTATTTTCAAAGGAAAAATTGTCCCCTAATTATTTTGAAACCCTTGACATTTATTGCCACCCTTTGTCGTCTTGAGGATGTCTCTTAAGGCCAAGTAATGTTCTTCCGACTTCTCAAGCCAATGAGCAGAGGCGAGATGTTGCAAGTGGTATCAGCTTGTTCGGTCCTTGACTTGCAAGTGATATTAGTCTTGGTTGGTCTTTGACTCAGTTATCTTTTCTCGATCTTGGAGTTGAAATTCATTCTGGTATATTTCTTATGTCGTGTTGGTAGAAAGGAGCATGATTGTTGAGACTTGAAATGTAGAGCATAAAAAGACGTAGTTAACCTTTTTTATGTTGAACTTCAAGTTACTAGGGAGTTGGGTACATAAGTATTTTGGAGACACTTATAGGATTTGAAATCTCATTATCATGAGTTTAGCCAATGAGACGAGCTTGAAGTGCACTTTAGAAATGACTTCCCACGAGGAGTATATATTTCATTTTGAGCAATGATTTATGATTGTGTTAAAAAATGCTTATTTTTGAAAAGTATTGAAATTGTTTTTCAAATGTGAGATTTTGAAAAAGGGCATGATTGTGATATTTTGAAAATGGTTTGATTTTAAAGATTGGTGGACTTTTCAAAATGAGTTGAAAATAGAAAGTGATGAATTTTGGAATGCTTTGTTGTGATATGTGTGATGTGGTAGAATTTGAAATTGTTAAGCCTTCAGTTGCTAGAGAGTGAGAATTATGGCATTTGTTGTGTTTATAGAAAATGGAACCCGGTAGGTGTCGTAGGAACCAACCAAAAGAAGCTGCTGAGAATGTTGTTGCACCTGAGCCATAGGTGAACCAAGAGTTAGTTCAGAGTATAGTCCAAGTCTTTTAGGATGCAGATAGAGGGAACAAGAGGGATGAATCAAGGCAAGTGGATCATTCTGTCCAGTTCCAGAAACAGAATCCGCCAATATTTCGGGGTGATTCGAAACCAGAGAAGGCAGAAGTGTGGCTGAATAGGATGAATTGAATCTTTGATATCCTTGGCACACTAGTAGAGTTGAAAGTCTGTGACGTATATGCTGGATGATCTTACACACCAGTGGTGAGATTTAGCAATTTAGGCTAAATTAGACCAAGGCCTTGCATGAGATGATTTTGAAGAATTGTTCAACAAACAATTCTATCCTCATATGTTTAGGATTGCTAGAACGACAGATTTCTTCAGCTTGAAACATGAGATCCTCACAATAATAGAGTATGTAGCTAAATTTATGAATTAAGTCCGCTTTGTACCCGAAGTTGCTACTAGTGCATTCTTGAAAACACACATTTTTGAATCAGGGCTGAGGCAAGAGATTCACTTGAAGATTTCTGTGCTATGTATAACGGATTATATAGAGATGGTTAATAGAGCGACAATGGCAGAAAGAGACATCTCAGGAGCTACGGGTGGAGAGAGCATATTGATACCTACAGGAAACAGTGAGAACTCTAATGTTTGGAACAAGCAGAATATGAACACCTATTTCCAAGGTACGAGGATGACTTAGAATCAGACAACCGGATCAGTAAATCTTCCTCCAAGACCCAAGAATAAATCTAGATGTTTCCAATGTGGTTCGTTCGACCACATGAAGCGAGAGTGTACAACACCACCTAGAGCATGCCACAATTGCAATCAGATGGGGCATCTTCAGCGCTATTGTCATAGTGCTCCGAGGTCGGGTGTTCAGGACACTTCTCATGTGTTGCAGACATCGTATGCTTCGACGAGATGAAGGTAGTAAAACAATCCTCTTAAGCAGAACAGATCTAGCTATAGTGATTCTAGGAATACCATGACTCCTCAACAAGGGCATCTCAACAGAGCAATAAAGAATAAAGTGCTGCGAGAAAGCATTTCCAATGTGGTTCATTCGACCACATGAAACGAGTGTACAACACCACCTAGAGTATGCCACAATTGCAATCAGATGAGGCATCTTTAGCGCTATTGTCGCAGTGCTCCGAGGTCAGGTGTTCGGGAAACTTCTCATGTGTCACAGGCATCGTATGCTTCGATGGGATGAGGGCAACAAAACAATCCTCATCAGCGAAATAGACATGCCATGGTGATTCTAGGAATACCATGACTCCTTAACAAGGGCAATAAAAAATAAAGTGCCGCGAGAAAGCAATTATATGGATCTGAACAAGTAATTGTGGATGATCAGTCTGGACCATCAACGGTTCGAGGTACGATTCTTTTGAATTCTACCCTTTTGCAAGCTTTGTTTGATACGAGTTCATCCCAATCATTTATTGCTTATTGTGCTGTTGATTTGTTGTGTTTAAGTGTTGAGATGATTCCTTCTGTGTTAAAACTTCAAAATTCTTTAGGTCAAAGAAAGTGTCGAGCCTTCATGTGTAGATCATTTTCGATAACTATTAATGGAGCTGAGCTGATATGGTATTTCTCAGTGCTTGAGATGGATGTCTATGATATAATCCTGGGTAAGGATTTTTTGACAACGTACAAGACTCACATCAACTGTTATACATGAAGGGTCAGTTTTACGGCTGGTGATGGTGTCAAACATCTCTTTAAAGGAGACCAGAATGTAAAGGTAGGTGCAACGAGCTTGTTGGCACCGACAGTTGGAACGATATCATACTAGTTGGCGGCGTTGACTTTGGCATTGATGGAAGAGACTGAGAATAACAGTTTCTAGTAGTTTTTGATCAATTTTTAGATGTTTTTCCTGAGAATTTCTCAGGGTTTCCACCCACAAGAGAAGTGGAGTTTACGATTGATCTCCTTCTGGGGACTAGTACTATTTCCATTTCGTCTTATCAGATGAAACTAATAGAATTAATGGAACTAAAAGTGCAGTTGGAAGAGTTGGAAAGCAAATGGTTCATTCGGCCGAGCACATCTCCATGGGCAACACCAGTCTTGTTTGTCAAAAAGACGGATACAACTCTTCGATTATGTGTGGATTATCGTAAGATTAACCAAATTATGATAAAGAATCGGTATCCACTTCCACTCATTGATGACCCGTTCGATCAATTGAGGGGATCCCAGTGGTTCTCTAAAATTGACTTACGATCAGGATATCACCAATTGCGAGTTCGGAAAGAGGATATTCCAAAGATAGATTTTAGGAGTAGATATGACCATTATGAATATGTGGTAATGCCTTTCGGTCTTACGAATATACCAACTATCTTTATGGCATTGATGAATAAGATATTTCAAAAATATTTGAATTCTTTTATGGTGGTGTTTGTGGATGACATATTGATAGGATGAGCTGAGCATGCGCAATACTTGGCAACAGTGTTGAGAATCTTGCAGGATCATTGTCTGTATGCCAAACTACCAAAGTGTGTTTTTTGGATACAAGAGGTATGTTTCCTTGGCCATGTAATCTCTAAAAAAGGTGTTTATGTGGATCCAAAAAAGATAGAAGATGCTATCTCTTGGCAACCACCAAAGAATGTCTTCGAGATACGCAATTTCCTTGGTCTACCTGGTTATTACCGACATTTTGTTCGTGATTTTTCATGACTAGCCTCACTTATTATAGCTTTGACAAGGAAGAATGTTCCATTCCAACAGGACGAGGAATGTTAGAAGTCTTTTAAAGAGCTTAAAGTTTGCCTCACATCAACACCAATCTTTATTTTTCCAGAATTAGGACAAGGGTACGTGGTATATTGTGATGCTTCAAGATCTGGGTTGAGATGTGTTCTCATGCAGGGAGACCATGTTGTTGCTTATGGTTCAAGACAGTTACAGTTTCATGAAAATAACTACCTAACACATGATTTGGAGTTAGCTGTGTAACCTATGCTTTGAAAACTTGGCGTCATTACCTCTTTGGTGAGAAATTTATAGTGTTTACGGATCATAAGACCTTGAAACATATTTTCTCACAAAGGGATTTGAATTTGAGACAAAGAAGACGGATGACGTATCTCCAAATTTTTTACTTTTACATCGGGTAGCGGAAATTTAGTGGCAGATACATTAAGCAGAAAGTCATATGTCGAGTTGGAAAAAGAGGCTTCATACTAATGTCAGTTGATGTGGTGATAACCAACATGCACTTGGAATGCAAAGACCGAAGTGAAGTTGCAGCTTTCTTTCCAGTTTTGTTCATTCCTGATTTGGTTGAGACAGTTAAGGAGGCCAAGACACCTGATTCGAAATGTGTTTTGATATGGTCAAAACTCAATGTTGGGAGACTATTGAGGGATAGATGCTGGATGAGAGTTCAGTCTTGTGGTTTCGAAATCAGATGGTTGTACCTATGGCTTGTCAGGAACAACTTCTTCATGCTTACCGCTATTCAAGACTAGCTGTTCATCCGAGAATATAGAAGATGTATAAGGCATTGAAAGCACAGTTTTGGTGGGTCAGTATGAAAAGGAAGGTGAATGAGTTTGTTTTGAAATGCTTAACACGTCAGCAAGTTAATGCAGAGCATTAATGACTAGTAAGTATGTTGCAGTCCTTACCTATTTCTATTTGGAAATGGGAGCAGATAACCATGGATTTTGTAATAGGTCTCCCAAGAATGGTTCAAAAACATGATGCCATATGAGTGATAGTGGATCGACTCACAAAGTCAGCCCATTTCATCCCTATTCGTGAATCCCATACGGTGGAGGACTTATCAAAAATCTATATCTGAGAAGTGGTAAAGAGGCATGACATACCAGTTTCGATAGTATCAGACAGAGATCTGAGGCTTACATCTCATTTTTGGAAATCCTTAAAATAAGCCCTTGGGACTCAGTTGATCATGAGTACGCCGTATCATCCTTAGATAGATGAGAAATCCGAACAGACGATACAAATGTTGGAAGACATGCTGCTGGCTTGTGTAATAGATTTTGGTGGCTCATGGGAAGAGCACATACCGTTAGTGGAGTTCTCATATAACAATAGTTATCAAGCCTCAATATGTATGCTCATTTTGAAGCATTGTATGAGCATCCCTGTTGTTCTCTACTTTGTTGGGTGGAAACAGGCGAGACTTCACTGGTTAGGCTGAGCATTGTCCAAAAGACAACGAAGAAGATTCAATTGATCAAGAAATGGATGGAGACGACTCAGAGTTGTCAAAAATCGTATGCGGATCATCGTCGATGACTTTTGTTATTCAAGGTGAGTGATCATGTGTTTTTGAGGATCTCTTTAAGGCTTGGACATCGTCGTTTTAGGAAGCAGGAAAAGTTATCTCCTCAATACATAGGCCCTTTTGAGATACTTGAATGAGTTAGCGAGGAGACATATCAGTTGACTTTGCCCCCACGTTTCAGTGCAATGCATAATGTGTTTCATGCATCCCAGTTGAAAAAGTATAAGTCTGATTATGACCACGTGATTTGATAGGATCACGTTGACCTAGAGCCGAATGCTTCATTGGTACATGTGCTAGTACGGATTGTGGATATGCAAGAGAAAGTCTTGCGTAGGAAAAATATCAGTCTAGTGTGGGTTTTGTGGCAACATGGTCAGATTCAAGAAGAGACTCAAGAATGGGAAAATGAAATGATTGAGCAATGACCATAACTCTTTCAGAGCAATGATGGTTTCCTTCTTTCCGGGGATGAAAAGACCAATGGTGGGGAGAATGTTGCACCCTCGATTTCAAGTAAGTAACCATTTTTTATGCTTTTTAAGTATGTAAAGAGTTTGAGTGAAGTTTGGGAGGGTTTAGAAGACTTTTGGAATGTTTTTGGGGATTTTCTAAAGGTTCACGGTTGGAGAACAATTAATGGAAATCGTGTAAATCCTACATGAAACTATGAACAGTGAGACATGGGCTAATAGAAAGGCGCATGGTTAGACACACGGTTTGGCCAAACCATGCAACCACCCAAGAGAAACCGTGCAAAGCGGGACAAAGATATTTTTCACGGTTGGTGCACAGTTTATCTAACCATGTGGGCCAACCGTGCAAGGTACCACTTGAGGGAGGCTGGTGTATGTTTAGCACACAGTTTTCCTAACCGTATGACTAACCATGCACAGTTTAAAAACTAGATCCTAAAAAAATGGATCTAGGTTGAGATTGGCTCTAAACCCCTCATTTTCCCTCCATTTCAACCCTAACTCAAGATTTCATCCTCCCAAAGGTTGTGAAAGCTTTCCCCAAATCAGAAGCGATTCAGAGGCTTTTCTTAGAGCATTGAAGCTTGATTCCCTTGGTAAGTCTCATTTTTGGTAGTTCTTCATAGTTTTTCTTAGATCTACTTTCTTCCCTCTCTCGATTTCTTAGAACTAGTCCACCGCGGATAGATCTAAGGTGGTTGATACTAATCATGGTTAGATTTGGCCTTGTTGATGTTAGGGGAAGAGATCTAAGATGAGTTTTTGGAGATTCAACTCGGTTTTGTGGACATTTTCGTGTTCTTTATTTTCTCCATAATTTCCGAGGTAGGTGGCTTCACTCTTGACTCCTCTTCTTAGAACTTGAAGGCTTAGTTTCAAATTGTTATATTGCTTGAAAGTGATTGTGAAATTGGTGTGAAAATCATGGTAGAAACTCTCTTTAGTGATGGTTTAAGTATTTTTTGGAATTGATGAATTATTATGAAAATTGCTTTGTTAAATGATTTTAAAATGGTGATTTTAAAATGGTTGTTTGTTTGATTCATGGAAATATGGTTTTGTTTGAAAGGTTTTCAATAAAAGAATGATTTTATTGAAATAGATTGGAACAATTGATTTGAAATGGTTTTGGAATACATGAGTTTGTGTGAGTTCATGCTTTCAACGTGACCCTAAATAATGGGCATTTACCATTGGGGTACAAAAGGGATGTGACCCTGGATAAGGGGCGTGTGTCATTAGGGCATAAGGAGATTGTCCACTTAGTGAAAACTTAGTGGATGGTTGAGAAACCGCTCATGAGTATGAAATTGTCAGTGAAGCATGCATGTGTGAGTGTGTTTGTGAATCTTGGAATGAGTATGTCAAAAAGGAATGTGAAACGGTTTAGAGTATTGTTTGGTTGCTTTTCCTTGGAAACTGTTTTAGTATGAAAAGTTTTTTTGGTGTTAAAATGCTTGGCGTTGATATAAAATGTTTTCAATTGTTTATATAAATTATTTTATATAAATGTTCTAATATGTTCTATCATAGTGACATATGTAGGGAAGTCATTTGGGGAAAACCTATTGAGTTTCACTACTCACCCCTGCTTTAGCACTTTGGTGCTTTTGCAGATATCGTTTATCGGGACATAGATAAAGGTAAAGTATTACACTTCTTTAGTGGTGCTTCGTGATACTTAGTCTGTATTGTAGAGTTGGAGCAAAGAGCATGTTTGGAGTTATGGGGCTATGTCTTTGGAGTCTTTGGGTTTTGTTGGTTTTGTCTTCCACTTTGTACTTTGATGGTTGTAGTCTTCTGCTGTGGTACTTTGATTGTAGTTGGATTTGATATTCAGTTTTCATACTATGAGTTGTATACATTGTTATCATGCATCATTTAGTGGTTATTTTGTTATGGTGTGTTTGATTGGGTTATTTTATTTTCAAAGGGAAAATCATCCCCAACTGTTTTGAAGCCCTTAGCATTTTTGCTAGCATTTGTCGCCTTGGGGATGTCGCTTAAGGCCAAGTAATGTCCTTCCGCCTTCTCAAGCCAATGAGGAGGGATGAGATGTTACAACAGGTCTTAGTGGTGTTCTTTTAGTGGGTGGAAGCCATAGTTCTTTGTCAGGACAGAAGCAGAAGCATGATGAGCCTCATCAGGGCAGTGGAAAGAGTATCCAACTGTCATTAGTTTCAGCTCCTGCGACTTCTTCAGGGCATATAACTGTCATTTGTTATCAGTGTAGAAAGGTTGGACGCACCAGGCTTAGTTTCCTAGAGACTCCGAGGGCATGCCACCAGTGTGAACGTCTGGGTCATCTCCAACGCTTCTGTCAGCTGGCTTCACAAGGGAGCGGTGTAGGATCCAATTTTTTGAAGGGATCTCAAGTATAGTCAGAGGCTTCCAAGGGTGGAGGATCTCGCCCTCATGGTGAGGGAGATTCTCACAAGGGGAAGAAGGCTCAAGGTGGGTATGAGTCATTGCATTTCCACGCAGAAGAGGTTGTACTAGAGGACTCGGATTCCAGGCCGACCACTGTGAAAAGTACGATGTTTATTGCTTCTTTTATTACATTTGTTTTGTTTGACACCATAACATCCCATTAATTTATTTAATTGAAATTGATTGGTTCTTTGGGTATACGAGCTGAGTTGATTCCATATGTTATGGATTTGCTAACCCCATCGGGTATGAAGGAGAAAGGTTTCAAGATCCCTGAGTGTTGTGTTCTGATAGCTGACATGGAAGTCGTTTGGGACTTTCTTGTTTAGGACCTAGACATTTTTGACCTTATCATCGGCATGGACTAGCTGACCATCTTCAAGGCGCTAGTCGACTGTGATCGCCGCAGGGTCTGCTTCCTTACTCCCGATGAGAGCACTCACATTTTTCAGGGTGAGCTAGATCTATGATCAAGGAGGGCGAGACCAGTTGCTTTGGAGTTGGGGTTGATCTCGTGCCAGCTGTCCAGGTTGTTTTTTGATACTGTTGAGCATAGTTCAGTGGGTCGACTTCCAATGGTTGTGGACAGGTACCCATATGTGTTTCGAGAGGATTTTCAGGGTTTCCTCTCTAGTGAGAGGTTGAGTTTACTATTGATCTACTCCTTGGGATGAGGTCGATATCCTTATCGTCTTACTGGATGACTTCGACCAAGATGAAACAGTTTACATTCCAGTTAGAGGATCTTGAGGGCAAGAGATTTATCTCCCAACGTGTCACCATGGGCTTCGTCGGTGCTATTTTCGAATAAGGCAGATGGAAGCCTATGAATTTGCATAGACTATCATAAGCTTAACTAAGTGACCATGAAGAATAAATACCCATTTCCCAACATTGATGATCTCTTTGATTAACTTAGAGGGGTTCGATGGTTTTCGAAGATCAACCTGAGATCCAGGTACCACCAGTTGAGGGTTTTGGAAGAGGATGTTCCAAAGACCACCATTCTAAGTTGGTATGGAAATTTTGAGTATTTGGTCATGTCGTTTGGGATTACCAATGCTCCAACAGTCTTTATGGCATTAATGAACCAGATCTCCCACCGCTTTTTGGACTCCTTCGTGGTGGTGTTTGTGGGAGACATCTTGGTGTATTCCTAGATAAAGGAGGAGCATGTCGACTATCTAGGAGTTGTTTTGGGTGTTTTAAGGGAGCACCGTCTATATTCTAACCTATCCAAGTACTAGTTTTGGATTCAGGAGGTAAAGATTTTGGGCCATGTGATTTTTGAGGCAAGAGTTTTAGAGGATCTAGAGAAAGTTTGAGTAGTCATGTCTTGGGAGTAGCCCAAGAATGAGTTCGAGATCCGTAGCTTTCTGGGCTTGGATGGGTATTATAGACGTTTCGTCTGAGACTTCTCCAGGCCAATTTCTCCCTTGGTGACCTTAATCGGGAAAGGGGTGATGTTCGATTGGGATGAGAAGTGCTAGAGTTTTTTTGAACAGTTGTAGACCCGTCTGAAGTATATTTTTAACCAGAGGGACCTGAACCTCAAATAGAGATTCTGGATGGAGTATCTCCATACTTTTGATTTTGAGATCACTTATACACCCGAGAAGGGGAATGTGGTTGCTGATGCTTTGAGCATGAAGCTTATAGTGCAGGCCGTTTGAGAGTCAGTGAATGAGTGGGATCTAATGAGTTTGTTTTTTGTTCTGAATATGTAGGCACAGGAGGATGAAGTTCCTTAAACGGAGTTCCAGTAGACCAGTAGTTCCTTAAATGGTGGGGACACCTCGGGTGATTGGTTTTGGTCTCCCAATGGTTCACTCCTTTTCAAGAAGCGGTTGGTTATTCCTTTGAGATAGAGGAATGAGGTGATGCGAGGGATGCATCATTCCAGTTGGGCCGTTCACCCCAGGGCAACCAAGATGTTCTATACCTTGAGGAGCCAATATTGGTGTCTTGGGATGAGACTTGCAGTTGTGGATTTCATCTTCGGATGCTTGACCTGCCAGAGGATCAAATTTGAGCATCAAAGGCTAGCTGGGTTGTTGCATCTAATTCTTGTTCCAGTGTGGAAGTGAGATGAGATCTCTATGGATTTTGTGATCAGACTACCTCATACATCGAGTGGGAAATATTCTATATGGGTGATTATTGATCGTTTGATGAAATCAACCCACTTTATTCCCATAAGAGATTCAAAAAAGGTAGAGGATCTCATATGCCTATATGTTCGAGAGGTTGTTCGACTTCATAGAGTTCCCTCAACGATAATGTTAGACTGGGATGCCCGTTTCACTTCTTAGTTTTGGAAGGGACTCTAAGAGGCCTTGGGAACCCATTTGAGATTGAACACCGCATATCACCCGTAGATGGATGTTCAGTTTGAGCGAACCATCCAGACTATTGAGGATATGTTGCGAGTGTGTGTGCCTGATCTCGATGGTTCGTGGGAAAGGCACCTGTCGTTGTTCAAGTTTTATTATAATAATAGTTTTCAAACATTGATCACGATGGCCCCGTTTGAGGCATTATATGGACCTTTCCAATCCCCGTTGTGTTGGGATGAGGTGGGTGAGCGTTCTTTGATTGGACCGAGTCTCATCCAGGAGACGGCCGAGACAATTCAGATGATCCAGAAAAGGTTATCGACAACTTAGAGTTTTCAGAATATGTCGAACATCATCATCGCCCGTTGGAGTTTTAGGTTAGTGATTAAGTGTTTTTGTGGGTATTAGGACATCATCGCTTGAGTAAGCAGGGAAAGCTGATGCCGCATTATGTCGGGCCGTTTCATGTTGCAGAGCATCTCATAAGGGTAGCCTATCGGTTGGAACTTCCGTCGTGTCTGACCTCGATCCATTACGTCTTCTAAGTCTCCCAGTTGAAGAGATACCATATAGACCCCTCTCACGTGTTAGAGTGGGAAGACGTGGATCTTGGGCCTGATTCCACTGTTCTGTAACTACCCGTTTGTGTTTTGGATTATCAGAGAAAGGTGCTCAGTGGTAAGTCAATCCTGTTGGTTTGTGTGCTTTTGCAATGTGACGGCGATTACCATGAGACATGGGGATGAGAAGCTTTGGTGAGGGAGCAATGACCTCACATGTTTTCTTTTAAGGATGCCTGAGGAATTTCTGGGGGAAGAAATTGGCATGGTGGCCCGCTGGGTCACTGGCACATCAAATTTTGAGTTTTATTTATCGTTTGGTTTGGACTTGGAGTTCTCGGGTGTTGTGGGTTGGAAATGAGTTTTTTTTGGGGAAATTAGACTCGGCACATGGATGAAACACAATTTGTTTAACCGTGCGACTAGCCGTACGTGGGGGCTGTAGAGGGTGACAATGGGGTTTTTCATGGCTTGAGCATGGTTGGCGCACAATTTTCCTAACAGTGAGGCTCATCCATCTCACTTAAAATGTGGTCTTTTACCATTTTCCCTTGTCATTTTTTAAGGCCTTTGGCCCTCATTTTCCTTCCCCATCGTGCTCATACCCTCCTTGGACTTTAAGCTTTCCCCTCTCCTTGGTGGTGTATTTCTCTTGGAATCAATGTGGTTTTTCATGAGGTAAGCTCATTTTCTCTTGATTTCTTCTTTCTTCCACCTTCTTCATGCTTATTCTTCCATTTCCATGGAAGTGTGTAACCCTAGATAGTGAGGGTGACCGAACCCAGGGTTTTAATGGGGGATTTGGTTTGTTTTCATGCAGTTTAGGTGTGTGAGGCCATCTCCTACCTATTCTGAGTGTTCGTCATTGATGGCGATGAGTTTAGCACCATTCCTAATGTAGGTGTCTCTATTTAAGGGTGTTTTCCATAACTTACCTTTAAATTATGAATCACCTTTGATTTATGCTTGTATAATTGTCAAATAAATGATTTATGGTGGATTTATATCCCATGTTTGATGTGTTATATGACTTGGTTTGGCAAATTGGGTGTTTAAAGAGGGTTTTCCAAATGGGGGTGGCATGTGTGCACCTCAAGTGTTTGATAAAATGGATCAAAGAAGTTTTATGGTTTAAAATGGATTTATAAATTGGGTTTACCTTGTGGGAAGGTGTTTTATAAAATGGGTATGTTGGTTTGTGAAATTGGATTATGAAATGGTTTTTCGTGTATGACACTTATTTTGTGATTATGTTAGCATGGATTTGCACATGGGTTAACCAAGGTGCGGGTGAGGGGTTGTCCAAGGGATCATGAGATCCTTCGGGGAGGAAGACAATGAGAGATTCCATTTTGGTTTCCAAGGGACTGTGAGAGCCTTTGGGTACGAAGACCGTGAGAGCTTCCATTCAGATGCCGAGAGACTGTGAGAGCTCTTAGATTTGGGCCCAGGGAAGACTGTGAGAGCTCTTGTTTAGCCGGCTAACACACTTTTTTTTAGATTCACTCACATTAGATCCTTATGGTTAAATCCCTTGGTGCACTTACTCATGTCAGATTTGTTTGTATGCTTTGATGCATTTTATTAGTGCTATGCTTGATATGATGATTCTTATGCCTATTTTCATTCATATGGTTATATGATGATGTTTATGCCCACCTTTTTTATGTTGTGTTGGAAATGTTGAGCATGTTAAACATTGGGCCTTGTTTCCTTATTTGAGCCATGTTGGAAATTATTTTGGAAAACATGTTTTATTTGAAATGGAAAACCAAAGGTATTACAAAAGGTTTTATTGGAATCAAAATACTTTTAAAGTGGTTTAGTTTTGAAAAGTGGTTTCAAACTCGTTTATTGGTTAGCATGGGTAAAAGGATTAAATAGATTCATGGTGGTATCCTACTGGGATTTGTGCCTCACACCCTATATATGCCTTTAGGTTTATGTAGATTTTGTTTTATAGGACACAAGTAAAGACAAGAGCACCATGTATCTAGGTGGATATTCTTGTTTACTACCATCTGGTGTTTTGTGGAGGAGATGTGGTCTCATGGAGTTGGCTCATGTGGAGTTGTTTTGGGATTTTGGTATTGTTGGGACTTATCCCCTTCTTTCGAGTTTTGATATTTGACTTGAGAAACCATGTATATATTTCCTGTTATGGCATGCTTGTTTATGATGTAGCTTGCGGTTTATGGTATCTGCTCATCTTTATTGCGTACTCTGGATGTTGTATCTTTTACATTTGACTTTGATGATATTGGTGTGACTGTCTTGTTTCATGGATGCTTCATGTCAGTTTATCGTGGGCGAAACCATTCCCAAAATATTGTTGATTATGCCTGATGCTTGTTGCCAGCTCGTGGTGATCGAGATTGCGCTTCAGTCTGTGCGACGGGCTGGCTTGGTGATAGGTTGGGTCGACCCAATTCGGTTCATTACACCCAACTTGAATGATGAAAAACATTCCAAAGTCTTTTAAATCATTGGGTACCACCATTCAATTTCCAAAATATAGCATCAGATCAATTGCTTGAGTCTATCCATCAATCATGTCCCCACTATGTTATGTATTCTTTTACATTTGAAATCAAATAATTATCCCTTCTTCAACTGATCTACAAGTGTAGAGGCTACGTCTATTTGTGATAACACCATCCAACCTTCTTGTCATTCTACCTCTAGGTGTAATTTCACCAACTGTTGATTTTTCACCACTTTAACCACTTGACCATTATATTTTTGACTTCAAGTATCAAATTAAATATCCCCCCTTCTCAACTTATATGAGAGTTTAAGATCAAATTTATGAAGTTATTCACCCCAATTTTATTGCCTTAAATTAAAATCTCATTGAGACAAAATATATTTCAAACTCTTATAATTTGTATATACCATAAATTTCTCATCAAAGGGGTAGTGTCTTCCGCTTTTCAAAGCATGCACTACCATAATCAAATCCATTTCATGAGTAGGATAGTTCTTGTTGTGGAAACGTTTAGAGCAACAAGCGACAAATGATTCACAAAAGAGTAAAAGAGAAAAACAAAAAATAAAGAGAAGAATATTATAGGGCACAATGATTTATGTGGTTCAGGAAATGATCCTTACGTCCATGGAGAGTTAGAAATTTCACTATGATCATGAGTAGAATTACAAGGAAATTTTAGAGTTCCAGACACATAAACCCTAGCTCAAATGACCTCATAAATTAGACGATTCAATTGTGCCACTAACCACACAACAAGTCCACTGCATTACAGTGATCAGTGGATCAAAGTTCATAGAGCTACAATACCATTGTCTCTAAAGATCGAGATGAAACGGTAACCATTCCAAACTCCACATTGCTACAGTGCCCTGTTGGTGTCTCTTAGTCAGCTCTGCTGCTGTCCGATCAGATTTTCTATAATGCCCAAACTTTGGGCTAGGGGCCTTCGACTCCCATGCTCTTGAATAGGGGTGCGCTGCCCCTACAATCCCAATGACCTTGTAGCACCACAACCCATTTTCCACCTGAATAATGCTTAGTCCCGGTTGACCACTAGGCCTTAGGCGCACCTATCCGTACACCAAAGGCTACCGACTAGAAGTGAGGGTATAAAGGAGTGATAATGGGGAGACTATACCCCACAACGATGATAATAATAATGGTCTATATGTATATATCATAGCGGAAGAAAGACCATAAAACACTGGACCAGTAACCCGCTGTAGTAGAAGTAGTAACATACAATAACAAAAGCATAACAGACAACAGCAGTAATAAACAATACCATCTGTAGAATAAAAACAACACACGATACCATTCATAGAACATGCATCCAACTCAGGTCATACACGATAATAATGAGAAGGGTCTCCTGTGGCCGACCATATCACTATATACATATAAACACGCCGATACAAAAGAAAGACACAAAAGTAAACTCTAGCTGATGTAAGAACCTCTAAGGTCCCTTAACATTCATCCCATGCAAAATTATGACATGATCCCTAAGGTCCATCTCATGAGCTCAGTCTCTTACCCAATCAAAAGAGCATAAAGTCTACACTCGTCCGGAGGGGCCCGTGTAGGGTGTGAGAATAATCTCAGTAGGTCACCACCAATGTGTTCCTAACTTGTATATGTGATAAAACAGGTATATCTAAATATAAAATAAACAACACATACACATCATACAAATAACCTGATTCCCTTGTGCTCAACAGCCATATGGAAGTAATCACCTTCTTCGGCCATCGCTGGTATAATGGTAGTGCGAGAACCCTTAGCATAAAGCCCAAGGCATCCATCGATGAAAATCATCCCAAGTGAACCCTCAGGTTCCACCTCTAAAAGTGTCACCCAACACCTCATGCCATCAATCATGTACCAACATCCAAAAATACACAACCAATAATAAGTACCTGGTCCCTCGAACCCCTACTCAAAAGCTCCAATCAGCTCGAAGCCTGGCGTCTCAAGGCACATCGATGTCCATCCTCCAAATAATAAACACCATTGACTCAACAGCCGATGTCCCGAGGAGTGGTGATATCCATCCTCCCACATAATCTTGGACCAACGACCTCAAATACGGCGAGCCTCAGCCCCCAACTGATGGTCTCAACACCATCAACTGACAACTCCTCACCATCCACATGGATTTCTACGGAAATTACCTCCAACCATACTGATGGTCAACACCATTTTAAGCCGCATCTAACAGAGGCCTCTATCCACATGAGTGGTTGACACCACCTCATTATCTGAGTCTTATCTGTGTGCACACGAATCCAATGGAATATCGGCCAATCACAGTGAACAGTAATCACCAACAAAGTACCTAAGACACATCATCCCGACACATCATGCCCCTGTGACTGTGTTTCTCATCCTGATGGTCAACACCATCTCAAATCTCGAGCCATGACCTCAATTATGACGGCCTGGTCACCTCAAACTGACGAACATGTTGCCCAAACTGTGATTAACATCACCCAAAGTATTTGGGCCTTGCTCAACCGGATGAACTACATTGCCTCAATCCAGGTGGTCATCACCACCTCAATCCCCGGGCCAAGCCCGCCATATTCCCACAGAACCATCATAATCAATATAAACAATTTCATTTAAATAAATAAATACTCCGACCTAATCTGCCCAATGTTCGAAGCCTCTCACCAGGCTCATACCATTTGTAGTCACGATGGAGCATGCCCATAGGCATCTCACATGGTCTATTTATTAATTAAAAGACAAACATTTAATTTATAGGGTCTCTCTTAATCAACCCAACAACACGCTCAAGAACACAGCCCCAAAACACAAGTGAAATCAAAGAAAAATCTAGGAACCACCTACCTCATGTTGGTAAACGTTTTCTCGTCTGATATTGACCTCTGACTCGAACTAATTTGGAATAAATCAGCATTTTAGACAAACACCTTGAAAATAGGGTAAATCGGCTCAAATGGATTTAGCACTCCGTATGGAGAGAACAAAGAAAAAATGAAGTAAGAGGATTGAAGCCCTTACCGATGCGGTTCCAACACACCCGACGACGATCAAATCGAATCTCGGATGCAGATGATAGGACAAAGCCTAAGGAGGAGGAAGAAGATGGCTCTCTTCTGGTGTGCATGTGGTTGGAGAAGGAAAAAGGGAGGAGAAAACATAAATAGATGCAGTGAAAAAAAGTAATTTTACCCTTTTAAGTGACCCGCATGATTTGGCCACATGGTTTGGCTAACTGTGCACCAATTGTGCACCTCCCACTACCTAAGAACCACACCCTGCACAGTCAAGGTACACGATTTCCCAAACCATACATAGACCGTGCAAAATCCCTCTACTAAAAACTATAGAACAACCACATGACCACATGCCCCCTCCTGCATGGTTTCTCAATCCATGTCCAGTTCACCTGGAGGGCTACACAGTTTCTTCTGGGAGGCCGTACAGTTTTCCGAAACCATGCGCCTCTGTCTACGCCTTTAGAAAAGTTGGGTTTTCATCCTCTGATGCACCAGAAACCCACTCGAAACCTCTAGGCACTTACCGAGAATTAAGACTCATCTAAAAAAAGGTCTTGGGTCAAAGGAACTCTTGAAATTAAGTTTTTAAGTTTAAAAAACGAGTTGGTTTGACCACCGAACTCAAAAAAATTCAAATGGGTTGAGTATTTCGACCCGCTCAAAAAACCCGAGACGTTACAATCTCCCCACCTTAACATAGCTCATCCTCGATCTATAAAATATTACCTGGAGATGATACCAAACATAACCATATCCTTCAAAACACCCGGTCTACTCCGATCATCAAGTCACATGTTAACTCTCTCAAGTCGCTCCCCACCTTAGGATTTACCTACCCTAGTCGCTTTTGGACCCAAAACTCAAATAAAACCGATGGTCCGCCGAGTATCCCTTGACTCAAGGTCCTCCCATGATGCATAATAACTCTTGTACCTCATCAGGTGCTCGCATCATACCTGTGTCACATCTGGCACCCATCAAGCACCACATCTCCTCAGATGTCCACTTCATGCCCATGTCACACATGACACCTATGAGGCCCCAAAATCTCAACAGATGCTCAAAAGTACCCATGCCACATCTGGAACCCATAAATCCTGTATCTCATCGATGCCCAAATGCTAACACACCTCAAGGAAACCCGCATCTCACCGATGCCCATATGCCTACATACCTCATATAATCCACACATCCATCGATGCCCATAATAAATCCCAGTGCCACATACCTCATATATATATATAACACATCCGAGTCGATGCCAACCTACTAACCAACATCTGGTTAGTCCAAAAACATACATCCCATGCACCCAGTGCACCCAAAACCGGACATGCTTACAAAAAGAGTCATGCCAAAATAAAAACACCTTAGTCACACCCACAACGTACCTCTAACCGTAGTTGGATCTTCAGCTTGCTTTTCTCTCAGCAGGTTAATTGCGTTCACCTAGCCTGAAGCTCGACTACCTGAGGCCTGGCCTCCCCATAAAGATGCACCAACCACCAGCCACTGAACCCACTGCTGGGTCCCACTATCTATTCCATGAATTCTGTGTTCAGTTGAATCTCGGTTATCCGCTCCTGGTATTGCTCCCAATCCAACCTTAGACGCCCGAGTCTGCCCCAATCCCTAACTGCCGACCATCCAAGAAGGCTTTCTATGGAACCTCTCGAGATTCCTGACCTAACCACATGCTCGCTACTCCTTAGATGCCCAATCACATTGCGTACACACATGTCCTAGCTGGACGCACTGGAAGTACACCATTGAAGATCCACTCCTCAGTGGTCTGCTTAAGTCTCTGGCCTGAACGCCCTATTGAGACTCCTCTCAATCATGCTTCCTGCTATCTGAAGCATCATCGTTGAAATCACCTTACACCATCAAATGATTCAAATATGACTGATTCTTCAAATTTACCTCAGTTATCAACGCCTGATTCATAGCCTCTGAGAATGAGGCTTACCTGAAGATATTTGCCTGCACCTTGATGGAGTGCCATAAACCATCCTCGAAACGCCTCACTCTTGAAGTGTTATTGACCACCATACCTAGTAAAAAATGAGATAGATATTTGAAGGTAGCTACATAGTCCATGACATACATGTCTCTCTATTGAAGGCTCAAGAACTCCCAAGATCTCTCTGCCCTCATCATCTCCGTGAAGAAGTGCTCGAAGAATCGGTCTCAAAGTCCTTCCAAGCCAGACCCTCGTGTCTGCCCGCCTGAACCTGTACATCCCACCAGCGCTTCACCGGTCCTTTGAGCATGTATGTATCCAACTTCACCCTCCGGCCTGGGGGTATCTCAAGCTGGTCAAAGATGGTATGCACTAACTCTATCCAGTTCTCCACTGCATATGGTCCACCCTCACCCTAAAATAGCAGTGAGTGCTGCAACTAAAACTCCCAAGTTAGATATTCTATCAAAGGCTCAACTCACTCAACTCCCCGGTCGATGCCCTATATAACTCGAAACAAACTTTCCCTGATCTAATCATCAAGCCATGGCCCAAAAGCTACCATATCTTGCGGCTTTCCCGCCTGTACTGGACCCTATACCTATTCTTGTACCTACATCTCATGATTTGCCCGACCCTCCAGTGCCTCATCCCAACCCTTAGGGGCCTCAACCTGTGCACGCTCTTGCGACACTAAATCACCACACGCTTGACACTCCATTAGAAGCTGCCCAGGTGGAAACTCGTTGAATACCAATGCCATGATCAGATAACTATAATAACATATATATAAATAAAACACAAATAGGGAAAGATGTAATAAGTTGCGTAATGTCACCGCCCTTACACTCCCCCATTGTAACCATGCCACATGACATCCAGCCTCATGGCCCCTCACCCACCCACATCGGATTTAGGCGTCACATGTCATCCGAGGTAGCTGATTAGAATGCCACCAAAGAAGGCTAAGTAGGAAAACACTGTTTAGATTGCTTTGTTGACACTTTAAATAGCTCACCTCCTATAATCATCCATGCCTTCTCTTATTAGAGAAAATCCCATAAATATATATCACATATCATATAACATCACATACATATCTCATTGGAACCACATGCTTGGGTTGGTTGAGTAGAATGCCACCAAAGAGAGGCTAAGCAGGAAAAAACTGTTTAGCTTCCTTTATTGACACTTTAAACAACCCAACCCCTTTTAACTCAATATAGGTTACTAATGATGATTACAAGAAATTTAATCACTGGAACATATAAATATAAATCATTCTATGTGCCTATCAAGAAAGAATAAACAAAACTCCCTTATCATACCTGGCTAAGGGTCTATATCTTCTCCTTTGCCATACTAGGCCAAGGGTCACATATAAAAATAGATAACAATCACACCCAAGAGTACCAATATTAGTGGAAATCATATCAACTATCAAAATATCAAAATAGAACAACAATTCCCACCCATGACAACTTGTTTTGTCCCCCATGCATGGGGCTGCAGGCACCCAAAACACATGCTCTGCACCCAGTTCTGATAACATCCTAATCTCCGATCTACCTAACCTAAATAGTAAGACCAATTGACAAAGACATTTGATACCATTATTATCCAGTTGAATGCTGCTACTTATTCCCAGTCATGAACTACTCTAATATCATTTGTAGCACCCTGACCCATTTTTCCACCCGAACAGTGCTCAGGGCTTGTTGAACAGTGGGCATTAGGTACCCTCCTCATACGCCAAAGGATGCCGACTAGCAATGAAGGTGTAAAGGGGTGATAGTGGGGAGACTATACCCTCTGGTGATGATAATAATAATGGTCTATATGTATACAATATAGCATAAGAAAGACTATAAAACACTGGCCCAGTAACCCACCGTAGCGGCAAGAGTAAATTACAATAGCATAAGTATAACAGACAACAATAGTAATAAACAATACCATTTATAGAATAAAAACAACACATGATACCATTTATAGAACATACATCCAAGCCGTGTTATACATGATAATAATGAGAAGGGTCGCCCGTGGCTGACCATATCGGTATATACATATAAACATGCTAATATAAAAGAAAGACACAAAAGTAAACTCTAATTGATACAAGAATCTCCAAGGTACCTTTCCATCCATCCCATGATAAATTCTGACATGATCCCTAATATCCAGCTCCTAAGCTCGGTCCTTTACCTAATCGCAAGAGCATAAATCTACACGCGTCCCGAGGGGCCTGTGTAGGCTGTGAGAATAATCTCATTATGCCACCACAAACGTGTTCCTAACTTACATATGTGATAAAGAAGGTGTATATAAATATAAAATAAATACCACATGCACATCATATAAATAACCCGCTTCCCTTATGCTCAATAGCCACAAGGAAGAAATCACCTGCTTCGTCAATCGCTAGTATAACAGTAGTACAAGGACCCTTAGCATAAAGACCAAGGCACCCTTCACCGAAAATCACCCCAGGTGAACCCTCAGGTTCCACCTCTAAAAGTGTCACCCGACACCTCATGCCATCAATCATGTACTGACGTCCGAAAAGGCACACCCAATAATAAGTACCCAGTCCCTCTAACCCCTTCTCAAAAGCTCCCATCGGCTCGAAGCCCGATGTCCCAAGGCACAACAATATATGTCCTTTAAATAATAAACACCGTTGGCTCAATAACCAATGTCCTGATGAGTGACGATATCCATCCTCCCACATAATCCTAGCCCAACAGACTCAAATATGGAGAGCCTCATCTTCCAACCGATGGTCTCAACACCATCAACCAATGGATCCTCACCATCCATGTGACTTTCTACAATAAGCACCTCCAACCATACTGATGGTCAACACCATCCTAAGCTACACCTAATAGAGGACTCTTCCCACATGAGTGTTCAACACCACCTCATCATCTGAGTCCTATATATGTGCACACGACTCCAATGGTGCGTCGACCAATCACGGTAAGTGGGAATCACCAACAAAGTACCTAAGCCACATCATCCCGATACCTTGTGCCTCTGCGACTATGTCGCCCATCCTGATGGTAAACACTAACTCAAATACTAATCCATACCCTCAATCATGATGACCTCGTCGCCTCAAACTGATGACCATGTTGCCTAACCTGTGATCAACATCACCCGAAGTATTTGGGCCTCACCCAACCTAACAAACTACATCGCTTCAATCCTGGTGGCCATCACTACCTCAATCCTTGGGTCAAGCCTGCCACGTTCCCACAGAACCATCGCAATCAATATAAAAAATTTAATTTAAATAAATAAATACCCCAACCTAATATTCCCAAGGTCCAAAGTCTATGACTAGGCTCATACCATTTGTAGTCATAATGGAGCATGCCCATTGGCATCTCACATGTTCTATTTATTAATTAAAAGATAATAATTTAATTTATAGGGTCTCTCTCGGCCAACCCAACGACACACTCAAGAACGCACCCCCAAAACATGAGAAAAATCAAAGAGAAAGCTAGGAACCACCTACCTCATGTTGGTAAATGTTCACTCATCCGATATCATCCTCTAACTCAAACTGATTTGGAAGAAATCATAGTTTTAGACAAATGCCCTAAAAATAGGGTAAATTGGATTGCACGGATTTAGCCCACCGTATGGTGAGAGCAAAGAAGAAAGGAAGCAAGAGGACTAAATCCCTTACCGATGTGGTTTCAATGCACTCGATGATGATCAAATCGGAACTTGGATGTGGAAGATAGGCCAAATCCTAAGGAGGAGGAATAAGAGGGCTCTCTTCTGCTCTGCATGCGAGTGGAGAAGGAAAAAGAGAGGAGAAAACATAGATAAAGATAGGGGAAAAATGAAAATTTTCTCTTTTAAGTGACCCACACGGTTTGTCTAACCGTACGCCAACTGTGTGGCTCCCACTACCTAAAAACCACACCCCACACGGTCAAGGTTCATGGTTTCCCAAACCGTGCATAGACCGTGCATAAGCTCTCTGCTAAAAAGTATAGAATGGCCGCACAGTCATGCACCCCCTCCTTCACGGTTTCTCAAACCATGTCCAGTGCACCTAGAGGGACACACAATTTCTCCTTGTAGTTCTCATAGTTTCCCCAAACCGTGCGCCTATGTCTGCGCCTTTAGAAAAGTTGGGATTTAGGCCTACGACACACTCAAAACCCACTTGAAACCTCGAGGCACTTGCTGAGCATTAAGACTCATCTAAAAATAAGGCCCTAAGTCAAAGGAACTCCTTTAATTAAGTTCCAAAGATCAATAAAATAGTTGGTCCAACCACCAAACTCCAAAAAATTCAAACGTGTTGAAGATTTTGACCCGCTCCAAAAACCCAGGATGTTACAAATCTCACCACAGAGGTCGGATCGTGAGATTTGTGGTCTAATGTGTAGTCTGGGCTGCTAGCATTCAACCTAACTTTATCTAAATGGATCTACCTGCACCATTCCAACAATTTTCATGAAAAATTAATTATATTGACCCATAAACTACTACATTATCCCCTTGTATAAGCACACATCCCACACCCCATCACCAAATTTAGGTAATATCAAAAATGGAGTTTAGATAAGTTTTTATTTCAATTCATCAAATATTTCCTAAAACTTTTCATTTTATTCAAACTTCAAACTTTTCTAGGTTTAATTTTCCATAGGCGAAGCTAGTTTTAAAAAATATCGAATGAAACATCAATAATATTTAGCCAAATAAATAAAATTTTGAATTTCGAAAAAATTATTGGGCCTTTCATAAGACACCATAACCTTAACCTTCTCAGGTTAAATAAAAATTCATTTCTTAGAGACAACATGGCGCAATAACTTCATTTCTTGAATCCAGAAATGACACTTAAATAACTTAGTGTACAACATATGTTCATATAAGGTCTCTAAAATGATCTCCAAATGCCTTTAATTATCTTCCTTTGATCATGAATAAATCAATTTTTTCCAAAAATACCATAATGAATGTGCTGATAAATTTGTGGATAATATGATTCATCAATGTCATAAACATTGTAGAAGTATTGTCAAGTTGAAACGAAATTACTAGAAATTCATAAGTTTTCGAAAATTTTTCATCAGTTTATGAAAAAAGGTATTTATTCTTGATCATCACTTGATTTAGTTTTCTATAATCAATGCATTGATATTAATTACCGTAATATTTCTTAGCGAATATGATTGGTATTTCACATGAAGAAATAATCTATTAAATAAATCCTATATTATCCAAATCATCAAATTACGCTTTCAATTTCTATAAATTTTCTAGTGTCATTTGATAAGAAGATAATGAAATTAAACTTTTCCCAACTAACAAGTCAATGAAAAACTCTTACACCCCTTTTGAAAGTAATCCCAAAAGTATTCAAGAAACGCATCAGAATAATTTTCCACTGACAAAAAAACTAAGTTATTCATTTACTTAAAACTTTTTTCAAAAATCCTCCCAACTAATTGACACGATATAGCTTTGTGGTCCTGAAAATGGGGTTTTCCTGACTTTCATTAATGTTCCACTCTCCTTGGAAAGTGTGAACACTCTAATCTAATGAAACAAAAGAAACAATTCAACTGTAATAATCCCATTCTAATGATAAAACTATAAATGTGCATCTCTATAACCAAAAAGTCCCATTGGATTTCCATATTGCCTATCACAATAGAACACGATTCATATTTAAATACCCACTAATTTCTTTCTCCCAATGGCATACCAATCTTTATTGAATATTTCATGACCCGATCTTGATGAGAATTCTCGTGACTTGGCGATGTGACCAAGAGTGAAGACCCAAACCCATTTGCAATAGTCCAGAGGTTGACTACTAGCACCAATGATATAAATCACTTAAAAGGGAGGTATTTACCTCTAATTTCAATGAATAAAACCTTGAATCCTCTATAAAAAAGGTAACTACATGAATGTCATACATCAAAAATATAAAATAAACAACAACATTAACTCTATAATGATTTGAGGTTGTATTCATCAACCCTACAATGTAATATTGGCCATCTTCAACTAAAGTAATACTAACTCTTCAACTATCAATGCATTAACCTAATAAACATCATTCATCTATTAGGTTTTAGCTGTGTGAAAACCATTTTCTGGCTAAGTGATTAGAACTTACAAAAGGAGCGATTTCATAAGTCTAATTTCCAAATCTTGGATGGAGATGATGGATAAACAATGAAAAAGATTGGAAGTTCAAAAGAAGGCATACAGAAAGGAGTGAAATCATAAGTAAGAAATAGAAGCTACCTTGATGAGTCTTGAAGTAGGGGAAGTGTAGAGACACAAAGGACTTATCATGAACCCCTCCCACCAAAGATGCTTCAATGAAGAGAGAGAGATAATGACCCCATAATCCCACCTCCATTAGGCCCCAGGTTAGCGACTATCACCGAGGATATAAAAAATTATCACAGTATGAGAGGCATTACCCTTTATAAATGAAACAGAACTGGGAGATAGGATAAAAAACCACCAAACAACTCTAACAAACAATATAAATGTAAACAAAAAACAATCCCACAATGCATGAATAAATAAAATCGATACATATAAAAGTCTCCAAGGTAAATACCAAAAATAAAAATCTACGACATCAACTCAACAACAACTCCAACCTAGTTAGTAATATCCATCTCAGCCCCCAAAGTCCTTCTGAAAACCTAAAAATAGTTTATATACATAGGGTGAGCATAACAGGTATACACAATAGGGACATAACCAAGGCCTCAAGTGCACATGTAAAATGAGAATACTAATGCACCAGTGAAAAAATAGAACCAACAAACACCTATACAAGCCATCTAACCAAACCCAGCCTCACCATGGATCACTCACCAAATCACACATCTAATATAATAATATAATATTGAGATCATAACAAAGTAGGAAACCCCACTGCCTCTTCCCTACTGATTTTCTGCTCTAATGCCCCAACATCGAACATTCTATATTCCCATCCCTTCCACACATATCATGTCACATCCCGCTTGCACATACATGGGCCACACATCACATAACATCCCGCCCACACACACCTGGGCCACAAATCACATCACATCCTACCCACACACACTTGGACCACACATCACATCACATCCCATCCCGCTTACACACACCTGGGATGAACATCACATCACATCCCACCTGCACTCACCTGAGCCACACATCATAGCTCACCCTGAAGACACATGGTACCACAAATCACATCTCATCCCAAAGACACTTGGGACTACACGTCATATCTTATCTTAAAGACACCTAGGGCCACATGTCACATCTTGTCCCAAAGACACTTGGGACCACATGTCACATCTTTTCCCGAAGACAATTGGGACCACACATCACAACTGATGGAAGATTAGGGGAGAGGGGGTAGCCAACTATCCATTTTAACACTATCCATGTTGGGGAAAACACCTAAAACCTAGAACCTCTGATCACTGGTAAAGTTATCCAACATGGGTGGGGTATGTATAAAATAACATGAACATACATGATACATAGATAGAAAAAAATACCCAACCTATGGGTTAACATTGACATCACTAGAGCACACCACATTACCACCATGTTCTACACATCAACCATCACAACTATTTCCACCACTAAATGCAACACACTACACAACCATCACACATGCCACACAACATTGTCCAATTTCAACTTACAAGTTCCACCACTTTTATTCATTAGCCTTTTCATTTCGTATTACACCACTCATTCATTTAATTACATCTAATCCATTTATCAAATATAAATTTCACCCATTACATTTAATTACCAACCCATTCATTTATTCATTTCATTCAGCATCATAATTAATTTCAATACCACCCAAACAACTAACATAACCACACCACACAACTACCACAACACACATCAACCATCACATCACCACACATCCTCCACCGTCATCATGTCACATCGTCCAAGACATCTTCCCACACAAAAACCACATATCTTATTCATTTCACAACCAAAACCGCCATGCAGTACAACCACTGCACCTTAACCACTACACCACAACCACTACACCACAACCACTATGCCACAACCACTACACCACAACCACTATGCCGCAACACAAAACTTCCCACAACACATCCATTCCAAACAACCACTGCATTACTACCCCACACAATGCACATCCTAGTCGGTCACATCTATCACCGCACAACAACCTCAAACCACACAAAGAACCACAATGAGCATAACCACACACAACAACACATCCCAAATTCACATTTACTCAGGGGCTTTATCACATTACTTATTTATATTATCACGAGTATTATCACATAAACCATACATATAGGGGAAAATAATTATTAGACAAATATAAGTTATTTAACCTTTTTATTCAAGTGATATCACATAACAACACAAAAAGGGTCATCACGATACAAATACTACAACACAAACAAGACTCCCAACAAATGTTATTTTCAGAATTGGAAACATGCATACATAATAAAATCAAAAACATATATCAAAGCAACAAATCACGTGATAACTCCCCATACCCATCAATTTTAGACATTCTGATTTATTATATGATTATTTCGACCCTTACTATCCACCCAAAGGTAAGAAAAAGCATGCATATCCCACACATAACATGTAAAATAGTGAGAATGAGGACCCCTACCTCAAAGAAGCTTTCTAATCTCATTACGCACTGCATGGAGATGGAGAAACCACCCAAGAACCACATCCACACAAGAAACTTTTAGGTCAACCTACACTACACCTAGAGATCGTCAAAATATAGACCATGCAGATAACCCAAACCAAAACACACCACCACAACAAACTTTGAAGAAGAATAGAAGTAAATAGAGGAGAACGAGAGAAGAAATCACCACAGATCGAATATGGGAAACCAAGGATCGAAGAAGGGAAACTAGATATCGATCCCCATCAAAGGAATCCAAAAAAACCTCATGAGAGGGCTGCCAGACCGCCTGGAAATGAGAGGAACATAGGGTTTGAAGAAAAACCCAAGGTGATTCAACCTTTAAAGATGCACTGCATAGGGGAATTACACGATGTGTAATCCCATTTCACTTCATGCAATCCTCAGGTTTCAGTTTCACTGAAAAATATGTCACCTTTTTATTATTTAACCCCTAAAATCTACATATCGTGAACCGACCCTATACATATCTTGAAACCATATTTTACATCATGTAAACTTTACACAACATTTATTTCCTCTTATTCTAGTATTTACTGTCCAAATTCCTCTAGGCCCACTCTAGGCCTCCTCCAAGCACCTCCAATACGAAAAACTAGAAAAGTAATGGATCAAGAGGGAATAAACTATTACATTAGATACCTCTCAAACAATTATCACCCTTGAGAATACAAAACCAAACCCAGAAGGAAAAGGGGTATGAACAACCACCCTCAAGATACCTATCAAGGATCTCATCATACCTCAAATGCTACCACCAACCGAACATGCCAAACCAATGACCACAAACACCGCACAACCACACCACCACCTATCACCGGGCATAACATTACATCATCCAGTACCATCCACAACCACCACTTTTCCACACAACCACTACACAACCATCTAACCTCCACACAACCCAAACTAACAAGCCACATTACCTTGAACATATGAATCATAGAATCTCATTCTCCATGTCAAGATACTATCTTCTTTAGGTGACACTGACTTTCCCGCACAAGTTTAATCGCATCGTAGTTAATGAGAATTTATTAGGATTTAGGTCCTCCCTTTTCACATGTCAGGGTTCTTATCACACATCACAACATCAAGAAAAGTAACACATCTCATAGTATATAAATATCTAAACATCACATTGAAAGAAAAAAAAATCAAATAAAAACTCAAAATAACTCTGGGTACTGAGTACGAATCTGTGTCTCTTGCTCCCAAGTACTCTCCTCAAAGCCACCATGCCTCCATAGTAAACTAACCAAGGGAATGGTTAATCTATAAAGAAAATTCTCTTGATGATCCTGGATCTCTGCTAGCCACTCCATGAATGCCACTTCATCCTCGACATCCAACTCTCCCCATTCAATGACATGAGAGTCATCATGAAGATACTACTGAAGTTGAGAGACATGGAAGAATTCATAGATCCTCTCCAACCATGGTGGTATTTCCAACCAATATTCCACCTCTCCAACATTCCCAAACACCTCAACATTCCCAACAAAATTGGGATAAATCTTACTCCCTCAACCAAACCTCCGTTTCCCACACCGAGGGGAGACTCTCATGAACATATGGTCTCCAACCTAGAACTCTAGGGGCCTCTTCTTATTATTTACATATAAATTTTAATGGTCCTACACCATCATCATCCACTCTCGAACCAACCAGTTCTTCTTGTTTGTGCTCTGCACTACATCATGACCAAGAACTTACAACTCTCCAATGTCCGTCCAGCATAATGGAGAACAAAACGACAGCTCGTACAACACCTCAAACGGAGCCATATTAATGGACGATTGATATCTATTTTTGTACATAAACTCGATCAAAGGTAGGTGTCATACCCAATATATACCAAAGTCCAAGATGCATTCCCGCAACATATCCTCTAACATCTGGATGGTCCACTCTGTATGCCCATCTATTTGGGGGTGGAAAGCAGTGCTAAGGCATAACTAATAGCCAAAATCATGATATAATACCCTCTAGAATCATTAGGTAAAATGAATATCCTGATCATATATGATGGTCCTCAGCACCCCATGAAGCTTAACCACATCATCCATATACCGTATTACTAAAAAATCCATGGCACTCGACTCACGGATCCCCATAAGGTGAGTTGATTTCATCATTTAGTCCACTATCACCCAAACTGCATCACAACCTCCCTAAGTTTGGGGTAACCCTATGAAAAAAATCCATAAATATGTCCTCCCATTTACACTTGGGAACATCCAAGTACTATAACAAACCTCCCTGAGCATGGTGCTCTACTTTCACCTGTTAACAAACTAGACAACTTGTCACAAACTCTGCTACTGACTATTTTATCCCCGACCACCAAAGCTGTCTCTTCAAGTCACGATAAATATCTGTCACACCAAAATGTACTTATAAGGTTAATTTGTGAAACTCATGGAGAACTCCCTCACGCATCACCTTTGGAACAAATAACTGCCCCTAGAACAACATCCGGTCTCGATCATCCTCTGGCCATCCCTTAGGTGCATCACTGTGGCCAACACGATCAAGCAACACCTCTTCCTCTGAGTCTCCCCATTGAGACTCCTCTACCACCACATCAAATATAAATCCATGGTCATTTGGTAAATATAACCTTGGCCAATGCTCTCTCCAACATCAAGATTCATCGCTGCAAGCTCCTCCATTTCTTTCCAAACATTTACAAACTCCTGAGCCGCATCCTCTCAGGACTTATGACTGAATGCATCAACAACCACATTACCCTTCCATGGGGTGTAATAGATCTCAAAATCATAATTCTAAAGAAACTCCATCCACCTCCATTAGCATAGATTCAGATCCTGCTGAGAGAAAAAAATATCTCAGGCTCTTGTGGTCTATGAAAACCACAAAATGCTCACTGATGAAGTAATTTCACCACAAATTTTGCATGAACACAACTGATTCCAACTCTAGATCATGGGTGGTATAGTTACATTCATGGGTATGTAAATGACTAGACCTATAAGATATCACCACTCTCTACTACATCAACATGAATCTCAATCCCAAATGGGATTCATTATAGAAAACCTTAAGAAACACACCCTCCTTAGGAAACCGAAGCACTGGAGTACTAACTAACTTCTCCTTTAGGTAACTGAATGCTGTCTGACACTGATATCTCTACACAAAATCCTGGTCCTTTCTGGTTAACACTATCAACGAGGCTGCAACTCAAGAGAAATTTTCACAACCCCCTCCCACCAAAGATACCACAATGAAGGGAGAGAGATAACGACCCCTGAGTCCCACATCTAGTAGGCCCTGATCTAGAGACTAACACAGAGGGTATGGAAATATAATATATGGGAGTCATTACCATCTATAATATAAATAGGATTGGGAGATAAGACAAATCATCCACAAACAACTCCAAGAAACAATATAAAAAGAAATCCAAAAACAACCCCACATACATGTATAAATAGAACTGATACAGATAAAATAAAATCTCTAAAGTAAATACCCAAAAGTAAAGTTAAAGCAGCGACACAACAATTATCCAAAGGTTTGAACTAGTAATACCCAACATGGTCCACAAAATACTCCTAGAAACCTGAAAAACAATTTTATATATGTAGGGTGAGCATACAAGTATACTCAGTAGGGAAAACTCAAGTCTCTCTCATGCATGTGAAAGAACCATACTAATGCACCTATGAGAAAACAACAGAACCAAACAACACCTATCAAGGTATACTAACCATCCCAACCTCACCAAGGCACACTCACCAAATAATGAAAACCAAGTAATATAATATAATAGGAATCACATCGATAAGGGTACCCCACACTACTATCCCACTAGTATGCCACTCTCACACCCAACGTCGTACATCCTGGCACTCCCATCTCTTTCGTATACCACACCACCCCACAAGCACGGTCACAACACACCTTGTTTGAAAACACTTGGGCCACAACATAACCATTTTTAATAACCAGAGTAGTAGGTTATCATGAACATGAAGTACATCAACCTCGTGGTCTCCTCCTACCATGCACAACCCCCACCAGAAGCCACCCCACAAGCATGGTCACGTCTCACCCAAAAACACCTAGACCATCACATATCACCCACAAACACCTGGGCTATCACATCACTACTACAAAACACACCTATAGCAGCGCTGGAATTTACCAGTGCTCAAAAAATTCACTGATAAAGTTTATCTTTATCAGCGATAAAATAAGCACTGATAAAGGAAACCCTTTATCAGTGCTAAAAAAATCACTGATAAAAGACATACTTTATCAACACTTTTTTAGTGCTGATAAAAGGTAACCTTTATCAGTGCTTTATTTTAGCACTGATAAACAAAACCTTTATCAGTGCTTTATTTTTAGTGCTGATAAAGGTAACCTTTATCAACATGTTTTTATCACTGATAAAAGTTTCCCTTTATTAGTGCTTTTTAAGTGCTGATAAAGGTCCAGAATAAAATGAAAAATTAATCAAATAAAAATAAAATGAGTAAATTAAGAAAAATATGAAATATTTCATTAATTAAATAATTATTGATAAAAATGAATAAATTTAATATACATATATATAGATTATAAATATTAATAAATAGTACATATTAAATATAGATATATAAAATGAATAAGTATAATATATATAAAATGTTAATTAAAAACATATTAATGTCTTATTTTTTTTAATTTTGTTTGATTTTTCAATTTAACCTATATCAAAAGTAGTGTGTTGCATTTATTTCATGCACACACACACAAATATATATATATATATATATATATATGTTAATTCATTTTTATACACAAACACATAAACAAATATATTTACACAATATATAAAAACACATGCACCTAATATTTATGTAATTTATTCAAATTTTAGTATATTTTAGAATTTCATTACAACATGATACATTTAATATATATTTTATTTCTAATTGGTCAATTTTATTTATTTATTTTTAATAATACAATTAGGGTATTCATTTTTAATGTTTTTTATTTTTTATTTTTATTCTTGAATTTGATCATTTTTATTATTTATTTATATATATTTATTTACTATGCTTTAGTATTTTCAATATATATTCATCCACTTTAATATATATATATACATCTATATTTTTTAATAAATTATATTTAATTAATAAAACTTATCCATTTTTTCATTATTTTTAAAGTGTACTCATTTTGAATTATTCAATTTCACTCATTTTTAAAATGCATGTATTTAAGATTATATATCCATTAATAATGCTAAAAATATATTTGTAAATAAATATTTATAAATAAATATATCTATAAATGTATATTTACTATATTTATAATTATTATAAATAAATAATTATTATTTTTAAAATAATTATTTATATAATTATAAATAAATAATTACATATATTTAAATAATTATAAAATTATAATAGATTTATTTAAATAATTATAAAATTATAATAAAATTATTTAAATAATTATAATTGTAAAACTTTATCAGCGCTAAAACATTATCATTGATAAATATGTCTTTTATCAGTGCATTTTTAGCGCTGATAAAGCTCGAGATTTATTAGTGCTAAAAAAGCGCTGATAAATATTCATTTTATCAGCGCTTTTAAATTTAGTGATGATAAAAGGGATATTTTTCAGTGCTTTTCTGAAATCACTGTTAAAAGTGTACGTGATCTATTTTAAAAAACCCTAACCATGACCCAATCCCACGCGATTCTCAAGCTCTCACGAAACTCCTCTGCTGCCAGTGCGACTCCTCTACGTTCCCTCAGATTAATCAAGGCTATAATCCAATGTATGTTATTTTCTACTCTTCCTCTATCATTGTTTGATGTTTTGGGCGGGAATTGTAGCAGGTACTGTGCGGGTACTGTAGCAGGTACTGTTTGGCACTGTAGCAGCTGGGAATATTCCCCCGTTTGGGCCTTCGGGCCACCGATTTGGTCCCTGAGTCCTTTAAGACCTTCGAGCCACCTAGGCTTTCGGGTCAGTAAGGCCTTCAAGTCACCTCAAGGCCTTCGGGCCACCTTAAGTGCAGATGCAAACCAGACAACCTACAAGGAACAAGTTCCATAAGGAGGATGAGCAAGGAGCTTGCACCACAACAGAAGCTAAACTGATTGCAAGAATGAGAGGGTATGAAACCTGCCATCGGGACAAGCCTGTGCATGCACGAGAAAGCCTAGCCGAACAACCATACGAAGGTGGAGAGTTGATTTCACGATGAAGATGCTGGGGAGGAGCAGTTCCAAGTAGTTAGTCTGGGTTGTATATAATGTTTGAAGCCTACGGGCAATGAATTCCTCTAAGGCATTTGGGAAATGTAATACTTACACCTACGGGCCTTGTAAGGGTTCCACCTCATACCTTGAAAGGTGGATCATCAAAAATCAATAAAAAATGAAGGCCTTCGGGCCATTGGAGGAGGGTTCCATGTTTTTCATTTTTTCGCTATTCTTAAACATGAAAAACTCTACATCTCTTCTCGTTGCTACTGAAATAAAATGAGTGTGGTTCTATCTCATCATTTTTCTCCTTTCATATGTATTTGAGTGTCTATCCCATTTTTCCCTAGCAACACACATAAATAGTTTACTCTCCTCTTGACATTAACAAAGAGACCTCTCATCCCCCTCAGTTTTCTATTCATTTGAATAATACAGGGTTCCAAAATCTAGGTAGTTTCTCAAATTGAATTCATCATATATACTAGATTATAGGTTCTAAAGTCTTAATTATGCGGGATTTTAAGAATTAGGAGATACCATGTTGTGGACCTCATTTATGGGTGATGAACATATAAGGACCAAGGTAAGTGTAAAAATCATTAAAACATGTTTTGTGGATTTTGGTTATTCATGTAAATTATTAAACCATGAAATGGGTTATTTAGATTTATGATTTCGATGAATAATTTTTTATTGAATTCAAAAAAAATATTGAATTAGTTAGTCACATTCCAAAAATTATTTTAGTGATGCATGTTGTGAGAGTTTTGTTTTTTTAATTAATTTAAGATTATTATTAAACTTTAACCATGGGTTATAAAGAGTGATGGGGAATTTCTTTAGTGAGAAAAGTATACTCAAATTTCTTTTTTAAAATTTCCTAAATTGGATAGAGTTGAGAAATCATTGTGTAAATGGACTTAGAAATACACAACAACATATAAAGAGTGTATTTCCCAAAATTAAGTGAGTTATCCATGGTTGGATAGTTGATTAATAACGAGATATGATTTATTAATAGATTTACTAATCAAAATAGAGATATAATTAATTCGTAGGATAAAAAAATAATTTGAAAAGTCATCTAACATGGTGAATAAATGTAGAGAGAACCAAAATTGATTAAAATATAATTTTGATGGTTTGGATATTTATGTCCTATAAGTCATATAATTTGTTATGCATGTCCAAAATGCACAAAACAAAGATATCATATTTGCTGATATCCTTGAATCATAACTAGAAATTTAAGCTTATATATATGTTTATCAGAGGCTACGACATATGACTAATGTAGATTTTGGTGGTTCATTAAATATATGATATTGTATGAATGAATTTGTCTACTTATACCAAATGGTTTTTCATTAATTATAAATTATAAGGAGCATCATAGATGGATTGAAACATTTATTGAAACACTCAATGAAAGAAGTGCTCCAACGTGATGAAATTACCAGTTTCCTTGAGATGATGGTCAATAATCAAGACACTATTTATCAAATATAGAGTCACTATAAAGGGATATGATCCTACTATTGTAATTAACCCTTTTTTTCATTCCATACCCAAACCTCTCTTCTTCTTTGATCACTATTTATCACTAGGTTAAGGTGATAGCACTCCTTCATTGATCGAGGGTCCTCAAGAATATTTATATGATTGAAGGCTAGTGTAATCTCCTCAAAGGCTAGAATAATTTGTTGCGGGGATACCTCTCTCCAATATTATATTTTATAACTGATAATATCATTATCAGTCAAAAAGTAGGACATTCTTAGAGCTAATTATAGATCTACTTCACTTTATGTGGTATAGTTTTCAATGACGGGAAGTATCTATGGTTACTCTAAGATTTTATGGTAATATATCATAATAATAAATTTAGGATTGTATTGAATAGATTCATTTCATTTATAAGAGTAAAAAAATTCTATATCAATACTGAGCATAAGTTGAAAAAATCACCCTTTAAATAAATGTATGTTCTTGGATAGATATTATGGTGGATTAAAAAAATATCCAAAATTGGAAGGTGAGGAATCCTTGAGTAGATAGAAGTGATGTCCAATTTAGGTGGGGTGAAATTCATTTCTTCAAGACCATTAGAGTGGAGGTATTCCAATTCCTCTTTAATTGAGGAGAATTTTTGAGTGATTCCATTAGTATATGTTCATAGGACACTTCAATCCTTAGACACTTGATTTTATTCTATCTCTTGATGATGGATTTGACTCCCTCTTTCAAACTAGCCTTCCTCCCATCATTGTGGTTCCAAAGTTCATTGATGACTTGCCTCCTGATCAGTGATGTGAGGAAGACTAGTTTTAAAGATGGAATGAGTAGACTCAAATCCAACATCAAGAGATGTAATGAGATCAAGTGTCTGAGGATGGATTAAATAAAGGCAACGAAGGTTAGTTGTATTTTAGTATTGAATTATTATATCTCCTTTCATTATAATAACAATTTTCATGAAAGATGCATGAAATTGTGGACTTTTATGAATGAAGTGTATTACATTGTTATTATTCAAGGAAAATTAAATGTTTGACTACTCATGCAGACAATGTCTTCTAAACATGATGATGCTTCCAATCCCTAGCAAGAATAGACTGTTGATGATGAAACTGTGGAATTATTAGGGGATCAACAACATGTTGATGAAAAAATGAAAAAAAAAGAATGACGCAACATCACAGTTTTGAATAAAATTATCGAGGAAAGAAGTCGGGATATAAAATTTGAGGTTGGTTGGAATCAACACGACCAACCTATTAAGCCCAACAAGTTAACATTCATTAGTTATATTGGGGTCACAATGAGGATGAATGTACCAATTGATATTGACTCATGGCGCTGCGTCCAACCTATAATGAAGGAAATTATTTGGAATGATATAATGGTAATGTTACAATATACTTTCTCTATTTTACTGAAAAATTATATAATGAAAGGTTGATTTAGTTTTCATTATTCCTTACAGACTTCATTTATTTTAGAATATTTCTATAATAAATTTGTCTTAATGGCCACTGGAAAATCCCATCAAGGCTTCCAGACTCTTCTAACTAAGTTACATCTTAGAGATGTTTAGGGGAAAATAAATCCCCACCCACCACTTAGTTATGCACACATTATAAAGTAGAAATCATGCATTTCTTTCAACAATCATCACAATGAGAAATCATTTCAGGCGCATTGTGGTCAATAATATATTATTTGAAATTATTTATTTAATCCAAATTGATTCAAAATTGTTAATTTATGAAACAATAAATGAGTATTGAAAATAAAGAACATCCATCAAAACTAGCATACCCCTATCACAAAGGAAACATGGGGTATTCTTCATTAGAGAAGAAATTGGTATGTATTTTAAATCAAAAATAAAAGTTTAATTATGTAATATGAAACAACATATGTTCCTTTGTTTATATACAGATTGATGAATCAAAATTTGAATCCACTTCTATCCCACGTCATGTGCTATGGAAGGAGGCACGTGTAAATAAGGATGGTATATTAGTTGATGAAAACATAAAAGAAGTATGGGAAGTATGTGTAACATAATTTTAATTCATTATGATTTATAACAATATTACATAAAAATAAATATGTTCATATTTTTTTATATGGTTTAGACACAAGAATCGGAAACAACCATACCGGAAGAAAAGTGTTAGGACCAAAAGGGGCCTAAATACCCTGGGAGGGGGGGGGGGGGTGAATCAGGGTATGGATATTCTATTTAAAAATTCTTCCTACCCCATTGGATCTTGAACTCTATATTATAAGGGTCACTTTTTTTTCTCTTATGTTGTTAACATTTATCTTTTTCTTTTCTTATTTATCTGATAATGATGATTTGGATGCAATACATAGAAGCAATAAGGTAGACACATAGATTTTTACTTGGTTTACCCTCACTGGGCTACGTCCAAGGAGTATACAACGATGATGTGCCATTGTACCAAATCCACTAAAGCTCACTACCAATTTACAATTTTTGAGCTAGATCACTTCTATGCCCAATATCACTACCTTTAAAATGTTTAGGGTTAGATCACTGCTTTCCCAAGGGTCACTCCCTATTCCTCTCTCTCTCTGGCTCACTGTTGGTAGAAAGGATCACCTTCTTCCTCTTCCTTTTCCAACTGCTCTGGAAAGGATCCACACATAGTTTATGGACTTGTAGATCCATTCATTATCACTAATGAAATATACATCTTTAACTGCTGATAGATGCTTTGTTGACGTCCAACTTTCACTCGCAGATGAATCTAATTTTACACCGGGTGTACCAGGCAACCCCAATTTTTACACGCAGCCTTCACTGGGCCTTGCACGTAATTTCCTGATTTTGCATGAAATCCACTTTTCACGCAACACCTCTTTTATGCGCAACTGAATTCTTTTACATGTAGCTATTTATTTTACGCGCAACCTTTTCTTTACACGCAAATACTGCTTTTATGTGCAACTTCCATCTTTTACGTGCAACCTTTTCTTTACATGCAAACACTCCTTTTACGCGCAAACTTGTTGTTTACATGCAACTCCTTTGTGTACTCCAATTTCACGTGCCAGATCTCAGATACTCTCTAAGTCTTGATCTACTTCGAATGAGGGGGGTCACCTCATATTTATAGGGAAAATCGAACCTGCGTAAAAAACCCCTTCTTGAGCGCATAATCCTTTTTGAGAGCAAAAAACACATCTTCTGCACAACACCATATTTCGCACAATGCTCCAATTTTTCACACACCTCATGCCTTTTCCAATTTTCGAGCTTCTGATATTGAAACACCTATTGCAAGAAAAAATCCATTCTTCTATTTCGCACACCACATCAATATTTCATGAACCACTTTATTTTTCACGCACTGCTCTAATTTTGCACGCACCTCATGACTTTACCAATTTTCGAGCTTCTGACCTCAAAACACTTATTGTGTGAAAAACTTCCCATCACTATTTCGTGCACCACGTTCATTTTCATGCACCAATCTAATTTTGCGTGCACCTCCCTTTTCCAATAACACATCTCTCCATTTTCTGATTTTCAGGACCAAAAATTTGGCAAACACTGGAAACCAGTGCCACCTTACATCTGCTCTTTTTGTACCGCCTCCAGATCATCCATTCCTTTGTCGAGGTTCTTCAATTAAACATGGATAGCCAACAACATCTCTTGAACCCGAAAAATCTCCATGTAAACCCACTTTGTCAACAAATTATACATCATGGTATGCTTTGTGAACAAACACAACACAAATTCCCACTTTTTCAACAAATACAATCACCTCAAAAATGATTCAATGATACCTTGAGGGATTTTCCCCCAACAATATCCCCCTTTGGGTTTGTTGACAAATCTTTTCATAATGATTCTATGCACTTTGATACCTTATTAAATATTCTTCCAGCCGCTACCACCATTATCCTCTTGCAATACAGATAACGATCAAATATTTACTCAACATATACTCTAATCCCACATAAGAAATGCTCGACGTGAGAAACAAGAGTAAATGAAAAGTTCATCAATGAATCACTTCATTTATGAAACCAACTGTTGACACCAAACTGATACCAATTGCCAAACTGATACCAATTGTTGATACCACTCTGAAACTAATTGGTGATAGCTGGAAACCTTCTGACACCATTCAAACACACCTCTTCTGATTTTATCACGATCCTCAGCTATCGTGATATCTACTCTTTGATCGATCACTTCTAGCATCGTCAAATTTTAAAACTACCACTATCTCCTTATATCTTCAACTCCTCTTCATCTTTCAAGTCCCCCTATCTCATTGCTCTCCCCCTATCTCACTGCTCCACCTGTTAGCTTCTCCACATGTCTTTGACTAAGAAATTTTCTCCCTTCCTTAGCCATAATTTCTCCCATTTGAGGAGTCACTATTTCTCCCCCTTTTTCAATGAACCCAAAGGTCACTCCTTTGTGGTCTGCAATAGATTAGAGAACACATATTAGCAAATTAGGAAAAAACACACCATACCTTGGGGAGAGGGGGATCCACATCCACACTTTTTGATGCCTCTCAAATGCATCCTTGGGTAAGGCCTTTGTCATAATTTCTGCAACCTGTAGCTCTGTAAGCACATACTACAACTTCACTATCCCTTGATCAACCTTCTCCTTGATAAAATTATACTTTATCTCAATGTGCTTTATCCTTGAGTGATGGATGAGATTTTTTCTGAGATTTATAGCACTTGAGTTATCGCACTGTATTCCGATCAGAGACTTCTCTTAAACTCCCCTATCATCAAGCTGCTGCTGCATCCACAATAATTGTGTGCAATCTTTAGTGGCCGCAATATACTCATCTTCTGCGGTGCTCAATGAAATCCAATCTTGCTTCTTTCTTAGCCAAGAAATACACAATCCACCAAGATAGAAAGCACCTCATAATGTTGATTTTATTTCATCTGCTGAACCATCCCAATCAAAGTATTATTTTCACCACAATCAAGTGGATTTCCCTGGGATTACTCTGATATCTCACTTCTTGACATGTGGCAAATAAAATTTCAGGTCATGTCGTTGTCAGATACAATAGACTTCTAATTATTTGCCTATATTAAGTGATATTAACCACCTTGCCTCCATCATCTTTTGAATCTTTCATCTAGGTAACAACTTGAGTCTTCATCTCCTTGGAATTTTCAATTCCAAATCTACTCAGAACCTTATTTTCATATTTTTAAAAACCACCTTCACTATGCTTCATCAGAAACTAATCTTCTTCAAATACTGATCCAACATTGAATACCATGCTCTTCTAACTACTCAATATTCAATTCTTCTTCCAAAATTCCATTCAAAAATGCAGACTTAACATCCATCTGGAACACTTTGAACTTCTGTTTCACTATAATGGCTAGGAATAATTTGATTGTCTCCATCCCTCATCTTCCATGTCTGTATTGGCATTGTCTGATTACCAGTTATATCTTTCAAGTTAATTTCAGCTCAGCTCTTCAACTTTCATGTTGATATGGATTTTCCTTCCTCATGGTCATTATCAGTGTCTACTTCTGAATTAGAATTTTCCACTTCTACTCCCCTTGAGTCTCTTACCACTTTATTACTTTCAACAGAAAACTTGTCACTGTGTCATTGTTCAATGACATCATTTCTTTCAACCACTTTTCTCAGATTCTTGTTGAAACACCATTGATATTATCTCGTAACTTCTTGGTATCCTGAAAATAGTCAACTGATATAATAATGTTAGAACGAAATAGATAATTATGAAATACATGAATGTTGCTGCTTCTCCTGCAATATGTCTTCTCTCGATCTTCTCTCGATAGACAACACCTGTGTTGGGTCATCCAATTGTTGCATTGATGGATCTTGCATCTGATTATGATATTGCATGATCCCCCTATGCTATGCAACATTTTATGTGGTTAGGCCCACTGTTTAGACCCATAATCATTCTTCTCCTCCTACGTCATTTATTCTCATATGGAACTTGGCATTGAGACATCAACAAAATATCTAAGCCTACTGAGTTGGAAATCGGTGTAGGAAATAAGAGATAAAGTTAATAACACAATCACTTTCTATTGTGCTTAGTTTATCCCTTTCTTCTTCAAGTCTGGTGCTTGATTTTAATAAATTGAAACTCTGGAGAATATGACCTCATCACTTCGCATATTTAAATTCCACTTCCCCTTGGATTGTATCTCCCTAAAACCTGAAACACTTGAATCATAAGTTAACAACATTTATATACATAGTGAGAGGGGAATTTCTGGAATCCTCAAGATGAGGATTGTGGTTGATCCTGATGGGTAAAACCTTTGATTCGTTCTTTCAAAGCCTCACACTCTTTCCTTTCCTACTCCAACTTCCTACCCAATTCCAACTGTTCTGGCCATATGACTATGAATTATTTACCCACAATCTCATTCTTCTTTTGATATTCAGATTCCGTAGGCTTGGTATTTCTCACACTTTTGGGTTTAAACCCACTGGTAGACATTTCTGTCTTTGATGTTCCACCAATATGCCACTTCCATTGATTCCTTATCTGGGTAAGAATCTCTCTACTTTTTATATTCCCTTGATTCTTCCACCATTGCAAGGATCTTCCTCTTTCCTCCACTTCTCACTGTGGCACACAACATGTGGATTTTTCAATGCATTCTTTGTTCATCTTTACTTTATCAGATATCTGATTCACCACATTATTTTGAGTTGGTGGTATGTCCTCCACTGAATTTACATTATTCTTACTCATAATTATAGCATCTACTCCCTTTTTATTCTAGATTTGTTTATGTTCTTTCTGAGTGATCTGTTGTGAGTGTGACATAGGAGGTGACTGATACACATTTTGTTCAGCTCATTGTGATTTACCTGAGGATCTAAGTCTGTTCTTAAACTTACCACATTGTCTCCTAGTATAGAATTTCTCATTGTGCATCACTAGAGTTGAGAATATCTTTTTGAGTTTATTTTCCTTTCTTGCTTTCTTCCTACTGAAATGTCTTGCCAAATGCCCATAATCAGAACATATAAAACATTTTACATCAAAGGCATACCTCATTTCATCATTTCTCGGTCGAGATGTTGCTGCATGTTAAGTTATTCGTCTAATTTTGAGCTCTTGATCTTCCTAACACATACTCATGGTGTGTCCCATTATTCTACAGTAATAACATCTAATGAATTCTTTCCTCTGAGAGACTCTTCTTTCTGATTTCTCATGACACTTATTTTTATTCTCATATTTAGTAAAGTTTCTATTTTCATAGCCTAAAATGTATTCCCGAGCCTCTGAACAGAAGGTTTTTGTATGACCATGAATCCCACAAAAATAGAACATGCTATCATTTCTTCCTATAAAAGCCTTTTTAGGTCTATCTCCAGCACCTACAAGGTTTTTCTTATCTCTGGAGATTTTAACTTCTCTTTTCCTATCACACATAGGAGTGAGATCATCATATCCAATTCCATATTTTCCCAAAATGGATGGCCTTTGGGATGATACAATCCTTCCATGCTTCTCCTCTGATGTAGCATATTTGGCTTTCATTTCATCATCACCTACTGAAGGATAATCAAATAGTAAGTGCAAGGAATCCTTCAACTTGGGCTTGTTTTTGGAATTTGATTTCTCCATTTCATTCTTGACTGATTCTATTTATTCTTACAAATTTTGAATATTTATATCCCTTGATTCAAGTTGGGTATCAAGTTCTCTTTTGAGAAGCTTCCCTCTACTTGTCTCATCTTCCAATTCTCTTGTAAGATTTTCTACCATATCACTTTGCTCCTTCACTTTAAATTTTTCCTAAGCAATAGAATCAGAACAATATGCATTCTCTTGTTGCAGCCTTTGATTCTCCTGAATGAGTTTAGATAGTTGTGCAACAAGATCTTCATTTATGGATTTCAGAATCTGAATTTCATCTGACTTCTGATTCTTCCCCTTGTCATTAGCTTTATGTTTTTCTCTGTTTGAAGATATCTTTTTAATTTCTTTAGCTTGAGAATCATTCTTCTCCCTCAGATCAGTGGCCACGTCAATAAGCCTTTGATTTAATCCTATTATCTTGTTAACCTCAATTTCCATTGCTTGGATCCGAATTTCTTTAGATTTCATCTCTTCATCCAATTTCTGATCCAATTCCCTTTCCTTGTGGACAACTACCACTTTTCGACTTCTTTGAGTTTCTTCATCATCAGTGGTTCCAACATGACTTGGAATATCAAGTTCTTCACTCATTCCTTCAGCATCATTGAATGAGTAAGTATTTTCAATGTATAAATCATCCAAACCATTCTTCTGTTCACTACATGACTCCTTTAATTGAATCACACTCTTTCCGTTGGCACTTCCACACTGGGGAATTTCACAAGACTTTTTCTTATTCTTTAAAGTTCTTTCCTTTTCAATGGAACACTGAGATAAGAGCAGACTAATTTAACCACACAAATCGACTACACCAATTCATAGCAAACAAATCTGATAAAAGAAACCTATCCATCTAATACCAATTGGTAGGACCAAAAGGGGCCTAGATACCCTAAGAGGGGGGGGGGGTGAATCAGGGTATGGATATTCTATTTCAAAATTCTTCCTACCCCACTGGATCTTGAACTCTATATTATAATAGTCACTTTGTTTGATCTTATGTTGTTAACTTTTATCTTGTTCTTTTCTTATTTATTCGATAATGATTCTTTGGATGCAATACAGGGAAGCATGCAGGCAGACACATAGATTTTTACTTAGTTCACCCTCACTGGGCTACATCCAAGGAGCATACAACGACGATGTTCCACTGTACCAAATCTACTAAAGATCACTGCCAATTTACAATGTTTGGGATAAATCACTTCTATTCCTAGTCTCATTGCCTTTAAAATGTTTAGGGTTATCTTACTGATTTCCCAAGGGTCACTCCCTGTTCCCCTCTCTCTCTGGATCACTTCCGATAGAAAGGATCACCTTCTTCCTATTCCTTTGCCCACTGCTCTGGAAAGGATCTACACACAGTTTATGGACTTATAGATCCATTCATTATCAATAATGAAATCTGCATCTTTAACTATTGATAGATGCTATGTTGATGTCCAACTTTCACCCATAGATGAATCTCACTTTGTACCGGGTGTACCGGGCAACCCCAATTTTTACGTGCAACCTTCACTGGGCCTTGCGGGTAATTTCTTGATTTTGCGCGAAATCCACTTTTTGCGCAACACATCTTTTACGCACAATTGACTTCTTTTACGCACTTCTGTTTCTTTTACGTGCAACCTTTTCTTTATGCGTAAATACTAATTTTACGTTCAACTGCCATCTTTTATGCACAACCTTTGCTTTACGTGCAAACACTCCTTTTATGTGCAAACTTTTTGTTTACGCGCAACTCCTTTGCATACTCCAATTTCACATGACAAAGCTCAGATAATCTCTAAGTCTTGAGCTATTTTGAATGAGGGGGGTAACCTCATATTTATAGGAAAAATTGACCCTGCGCGAAAAACCCCCTCTTGAGCGCGTAATCCTCTTTGAGCGCAAAATACACATCTTCCATGCAACACCATATTTCGCGCAATACTCCATTTTTTCGCGCACCTCATGCATTTTCCAATTTTCGAGCTTCTAATATCGAAACACCTCTTGTGAAAAAAACTCTATTCCTCTATTTTGCACACCACATCAATATTTCATGCACCACTTTCTTTTTCACGCACTGCTCTAATTTTGCGCGCACCTCATGCCTTTGCCAATTTTTGAGCTTATGACATCGAAACACTTCTTGAACGAAAAATTTCCCGTCACTATTTCATGCACCATGTTCATTTTCACACACTAATCTAATTTTTCACGCACCTCCATTTTCCAATAACCCATCTCTCCATTTTTCAATTTTCAGGCCCAAAAATTTGGTAAACACTAGAAACCGGCGCCACCTTGTATCTGCTCTTTTTATACCGCCTCCAAATCGTCCATTCCTTTTTTGAGGTTCTTTAATAAAACATGGATAGCCAAAAAAATATCTTGAACCCAAAAAATCACCATGTAAACCCCCTTTTTCAACAAATTATACATCGTGGTCTGCTTTATGAACAAACACAACATGAAGGCCCACTTTGTCAACAAATAGAATCACCTCAAAAATGATTCAATGATACCTTGATGGATTTTTTCCCAACAAAAAGAAACTTTCATTAGATTTTAAGCGGTCTGAACAATATGGTCGTGTTAGAGGATTAGGTTTTGGAGTCTTTCCTAGAACATATTTTGAGAAGGTAAAACCACATGAACATATATATAATATAATGAGATGAATTCAAACACAAATAGACTCACTTCAAGATATTATTTTTCAGTATGGTTTAGCAGACCAATGTATAAGAAATGATCAAACTGAACCGGTGGTGGAGCCAAGATCCACACATGAACAAAATGATCCCACTAGCTTTGAGGCTAGTCATTCCCCCAAACCACATACGTTACCCGAGGTAATCGATTTTTTCAGTAATCTTTCTCCTAAATGCGAATCAAACAACTTCCGATAAATTTATATTACTAAAATTATATAGGGTATATTTTTATATTATTTTTATCTATCAACACCCACGTATCTCCGTGTTGCGATGGGTATAATGTATAGTATCTAAGGAGACCATCTACACAATCAACCCCTCCCAAAAAATCACATGAGAGTGGGGATTGAGGTAGCTTATGAGCTGACTGCTGAGTTTCCTGTTCCACTTGATGGTTCATATATTACAATGGTCGAAGATGCTATTGGTGCTTTAATAGCATGGCCATCTAATCTTATAAAGATACATGAGGTATATCTTTAACAAATTTTTTTCATATGAAAAACATTTAACAGTTGATGAAAAAGGTCTGAAGTGAGGTATGATATTATAAATGGATAAAGTGGTGGAGAAACAAAAGGTCAAATCAAGAAAATCTAGTGAATCGACCAAGAAACAAAATGACCTTCCGAGAGTACCTTATCCCCACCAGTTCTAGAGCAATATTTATTATCATTACAAATTCATGCAGAGACCACATTTAAAGATAAAACTATGTCTTACATTTAATATGAAGAAGAAATATATGGAGATTACTTGATAGAAGTAATTGGTCTCGAGACTCTAAATGATATTCTCAATCATGAATGGCTAGGCATCTCAGTTGTGAATACATACATAAGGTACATTTTCATAATAAATCTGTCCAAATAGTGAGCTAAATATGTTTATTAAAGTTAATAAATTTTCATATTTTTTATAGGAATTTATATTACAACTATATAAAGGGAAGATCACGTGAAGCGCGATTTGGATTCATTAATGCCAATATCATTTATACACTATAAATTACTTTGAATGAGGAAGAAATTCATAAGAAAAAAGACGAGTTACTCAAAGTGTTTAATAAAAATGCATCAGATGACATAATATTTTTGATTCCTAAACTTCAAGGGTAAAACTCTATGATCTAATCACATAAAATATATTTTTATTTTTTTATTAATTAATTGTTTTTGTTTTTTAGGAAGAACTGGATGCTGATAGCATTCAATATAGACACCTTGAATATATATTTTTTGGATTCAATGCATAGATTTCTAACTAACCAACCAGACATGATGTGTATTGTGAATATGTAATACACTAAAATCAAAATTTTAAAGATAAAATTTGAATTATATGTTTGATCTATGTTTTAATGAGAATTTTTTTTATAATAAGGTGATATCTAAGTACAGGCTAGATCATGGCATGAAGTCAGCATCTGAAAAGATAAAGCCTATGGATTTCTAAAAAAGGAAATGAATTAAGGTATATATAGAAATATTTAACTATCAAAACATTTCAAATTTTTTTATTTATTTTGGTTAATGTTTAATTAGTGTCAGAAACAAGATAATATATTGTGGATATTATGTTTGCAAATTTATGAGAGAAATCATAAAGCATGAAAATACCAGCATCCCCCAACAGGTAATTTTCGAAGGTAATTACAATTTCATTAAATATATTTCATAATAATTTGTTTGTCTATATTTTCTCAGTACTATCAATATTTCTTAAAAAAGAGTTACTTAAAAGAAGAAATCAATTTTTTTAAAGATGAGTGGGTATCATACTCTTTATTAGAATATATGATGACAACAAATTTAGGTGATTACCTGCTATGTTTGTGATCTAGTATAAATTATGAACTTCAAAATATATTTGGGGTGTGAAGCATTAGTGTCAGAATGATTATATATTATTTTTGATCTCTTTCTCAAGGATAAGAGTAATGGAGGAAATCAGTTTTTTAGAAGCTTTGACCTACAAACAATAAAATTGTTGGGAAATCACAGAGGTGGAGGTGGAGGCAAAGGAAAAGGAAGAGGTGGAGGGAGAGGTGAAGGTGAAGGTAGAGTCAGATTCAGAGACCAATGTGGAGGAGTAGGTAGAGGCAAAGACCGAGGTGTATGAGGATAAGAAGTGCTAGCATGCAAACAATAAAATTGTTGGGAAATGAAGTAGAATAAGGATAATACCATGACCGTGTTTGAGAATAATTGTTTAAAAGTGAACACTACACTTATCACTTAAGATAAGATCCATTGTGAGTCTTTCCAGTTTAAAATTAAATTTTAGTAAAATTATTGGGCAAACATGGAGGAGGAGGTGGAGGCTGAGGAAAATGCAGAGGTGGAGGTAGAGTCGAAGGTGGAGGTAGAGTCAGAGTCAGAGACCAACGTCGAGGAGGAGGTAGAGGCGAAGACCGAGGCTAAGGAGGATAAGAAGCGCTAGCTTGAAAAAAATAAAATTGTTAGGAAATAAAGTATAAAAAGTATCATACCATGATTTTGTTTTAGATTTTTTTTAAAAGTGAACACAACACTTGTCACTTAAGATAAGAGCCATCGTGCGTCTTTCAAGTTTAAAATGATATTTTAGTAAAAAACACACATAGTGTACTAAAAATTGAGAAAACAAATTCAGATTATTTTATTAATTTATAAAAATGATCCATATGTCATTTGTGATGTGTAGAGATCACCTTTACCTCAATCTGATGCATGGTGTGACCGATATGACTCCAAATGTTCGTTATCAGTTTAAAATTGACATTTTAATACAAAAAAGTGTCACTCAATAAAAACTAAGAAACCACACTTAGATTATCTTTATAATTTGGGAAAATGATTCATAATTTATTTATGATGTGTATGAATCAGTATCATGTCAAAACCACACACAATTCCACCTGTATGGCTTAAGTGTGTGTTTCCATTTTAAAATGATATCTTAGTAAAAAACACACGTGGCATACTCGAAACTGAGGAAATACATTATGATTGTTTTGATACTTTAAGAAAACAATCAATGAGTTATTTGGTATGTGTAGCATTCAATCATGCCTCAATCTGATGCATGGTGTGACCAGTATGAATCCAAGTGCATCCTTTTTATTCAAAATTGACATTAATTTTAGTGAAAAGAACAACTGACATACTCAAAAATGAGAAAACACATTCTGATTGTTTTGGTAATTTAGGAAAATGATCCATACGTCATTTGTGACATATAGGGATCACCTTTACCTCAATATGATGCACAGTGTGACCGGTATGACTTCAAGTGTCTATTATCAATTTTAAATTGACATTTTAATACAAAAAGTGTCACTCATTGAAAATAGAGAAAACGTTCTCAGATTGTCTTGATAATTTTTTAAAACAATTCATAATTTATTTTTGATGTGTATGAATTAGTCTCATGTCAAACCCACACACAATGCCACCTGTATGGCTCAAATTTCATGTTTCCAATTTAAAATGACATTTTAGTAAAACAAACACGCGGCGTTCTCAAAATTGAGGAAGCACATTCCGATTATTTTGATACTTTAGGAAAATGATCCATGATTCATTTGGGATATGTAACATTCAACCACACCTCAATCTGATGCATGGTGTGACTGGTATGACTCAAAGTGCATTTTTTTATTCAAAATTGACATTAAATTTAGTGAAAAAATGATATACTCAAAACTGATAATATGCATTAATATTATTGGGTACTTTAGGATAATTATCTATACATCATTTGTGACATGTAGGGATCAGATACACCTCAATCCAATGCAAAAAGTGACTGGTATGACTCTAAGTGCATCTTTTTATTCAAAAATGACATTAATTTTAATAAAAAAAAACAACTAACATACTCAAAACCAAGAAAACACATTCCCATAGTTTTGGTACTTTAGGAAAATGATCCATAGGTCATTTGTGATGTGTAGGAATTAGTCACACCTCAATTCGACTCACAGTGTGACCAGTATGACTCCAAGTGTGCCTTTTTATTCAAAATTTACATGCTAACATACTCTATAATAGTGTTTTATTTTTCTTGTATTTATGTTAGAAATTTTATTTCATTTAAATTTAGTATTTGTATCTTATTTTAGTAATTTTTATTGATTTTTTTGCTGATGTAGTGTGTTTTTGCAGCACACTACACCTATTTTTGGTGATACAGTGTGCTACAACATTACATAAAAATTTTCACCTTTATCAGTTCTTTTAAGAGCACTGATAAAAGACACCTTTATCAGCTATTATACAAGCATTGATAAAGTCTATCTTTATCAACTTATTAAAAAGTGATAATAAGTCATACTTTTATTAGCACAAATAAAATCACTGATAAATCATGCTTTTATCAGCACTTTTAAAATCGTTGATAAAAGACACCATTTATCAGCACTTTTTAAAGCATTGATAAAGGGTCTATTTATCAACGCTAAATAAAAGCAATGATAAATGGGGTCTTTTATCAGCACTTTTAAAAGTGTTGATAAATGTATGATTTATCAGTGCTTTTATTTGCACTGATAAATATGCCCTTTATCAGCATTTTTTAGCATTGATAAAATCCATGAACTTTTAACCACACTAAGGTAGTCAATGATTTTCTAGCATTGATAAAGGCTTATTCTAGCGCTATTAAAGGCATGTTTTGTAGTATTTCATATCACCTGAAGACACTTTTTTCAACACAAACACCATCTAATGCAGTAACAAACCTATGACCATCACAATATGCACAATACCTACCTCTATTTGAAGAGAGAGTGGGAAAGAGTGGGTACCTATCCATTCGTACTCCTCACTGGATGTTGGAAAAAACACCCCCCACACGACTATGTGGGTGTCAACACATAGTTCTCAATGTGGTTGTGGTGCATATAGAAATAAAAAAATGTACAAGTATATATATGTATATATAATATCAAACACTCAAGACCAACCTATGGGTTCACAAACAAACTAACCAACTCACAACACCATCACTTTTGTTTCCACATATAAATACATGACACCACACATCAAGCCACAAACTCCACTTCACATTTCCAACCAATTTCATTTAATCACCCCATTCATTTCATTATTTAGCATCAACCACATTTAACCACACAACCCTCCATTTAATTTTCCATTAACCATTTCCACTCTATTAACCAAACCAACCCAATCAATTCCAAAAATTATTAAACAATTATTTATTTCTTCCATCACTACTCGAGTATCTATCACAAAGAAACCACTACCTCGTCTCCCCAAAAGCACATCCAAACAAACTACCTCCCCACCGCCCCAAAAGCACGACCAAACAAACTACCCCCACTGCCCCAAAAGCACGACCAAACAAACTATCATCCCCACATGCCCCAACCAAACATCAACGTACTAGAAGCATGAACACATATCACAAAACATCAATATTATTTCAAAAATTTACAAAGAGGCTTTTATCACATTCCACTTTATTTTAGGGGCTTTATCACACAAGCCAAAATCCTGGGGAAACCATTTCATTAACCAAATATAAGTGGTTAATCAATTTTCATTTTAGGGTGATATCACAATAATAAAAACCAAAGAATAAATCACAACACATATATCTAGCACAAACAAAGCCCCTAATGACCACAATTTTTAGCGGGGCATCAAGCCCTTATAATTCACAATATCACAAATAATATCAAAGTTGTAAAAGAATGAAAATAAAACCCCATTTGAACCTTTAAATTAAATTAAAAAATTATTTATCTTTTATTAAGACTACAAAACCATAAAAAATATATAAAAAAAAGCAAACCCCTCCCACATGGTACACAATAAGGATAAATGAGGGAATCACTACCTCAAAGAAGCTTGCTAACTTGCTGCGCACCGCAGGGTGAAGAAGAATGCTCGCAGACCACAACCGCACCATGGGAACCATGGATTAACCTACAACGAAACCAAATAACATAAAAAAAACCTAACAAACACCCCAAACCATAACAACATCACCAAAATGAATCCCTAGGAGAATAATGGAAGAAAAACTACCAATAAGGGAGAAGAACCTAACACATATCAACCATAGATTACCAATGAACAACCATCGAGACCAACATATAAAATAGGGAGGAAGAGAGATTGAATAAATCCTTGGGGTGACTAGGGTTCACCCAAAAATTATAGGAAGAAGAATACATGTCTAAATGAATGAAAATTCTACCAAAAAATAATTTTAAAACTGCACTGGATTGGGGGTTTACATGATGTGTAATTTACTTTCATGTTGTATAATCCTTAGGGTTCAGTTTCACCAAAAAACACATCACACTTTTATTATTTAACCTAAAAAATATATACGTTGTGAACTATCCCTAGAAAATATGTGAAACCAACTTTCATGTCGTGTAATAGACTTATACGATAGGTATTTCCTACAACAGCTCTACTGCACCTCCAACTCCCAAAAAAACTCTCAGAACTTCCCTCGAACACCTCCAACAACCAAAGTTGGAAAAGTAACGGATGGGGAGGGAAAAAACCATTACTTCCTATACCTCTCAAATGATTCTATCCCTCAAGAACCCAAAACCAAGACCAAGAGGAAAGGGTTCTGAACAACCATCCTATGAGATACCTCTCAAGGATCTCATCATACCTAAAATGCTAACACCAACTAAACACACCAAACCAAATGGACACAAAACATACTACACAACCACAATCAATATCCTCTCACACAACTAGAATGATACATCACCTATGTATAACTATCTCAACCTCCACACAGCCTAAACCAACAATCTCTACAACCAACAAACCACACCGTCCTAAACACATGAATTAGAGAATTCCATCTTCCAGTTCAAGATATTATCCATTTTGGGTGGAACTAACTCAACTGCATGGGTTTAATCACATAACAATTAATGTGTATTGATTAGGAATCAAATCCTCCCCTTTTCATATGTTAGGACTTTATCACACATCACACCACACACATCACAAACCAAGGAAAATAGTGCATCTCATGGAATAAAAGGATCCAAACATCGCATCACAAAGAAAAATAGAGAAAAGAAAAACTCAAAAAAACTTTGGGTATTGGGAATGCATATGCATATCTTGCTTCCAAGTACTCTTCTCCAGGATACTATGCCTCCACAACACACAAACCAAAGAAATGGTCCATCCATGTAGTGCCTTATTTTGGAAATCTTGGATCTCTATTGGCCATTCCACAAATGTCACATCATTCTCAATATCCAAATCTCCCAGTCAATGACATGGGAGTCATTATGAATATACTGACGAAGATAAGATATGTGAAATATGTCATGAATCCTCTCTAACTATGGTGGAAATTCCAACTGATACGCCACCTTGACAACTCACCCCAACACCTCAAAGGGACCAAAAAACCTAGGAGAAAGCTTACTCCCTTTTCCAAACCTTCACTACCCATGTCGATGGGAAACCTTCAAGAACACATGTTCCCCAAACTTGAACTCTGAGGGCCTCCTCCTACGATTGACATAAAACTTAGTCCAATCCCATTATGCTTTCATCCTCTCATGAGCATGCTGAACCTTTTCTGCCATGCTCTATACGAAATTGGGACCAAGAACAATTGACTCCTAAACCTCTATCCAACACAATGGATAATGACACAATATCTCGTATAAAGCCTCAAATGGATCCATTCCAATGGAAGAGTGATAACTATTATTATAATAAATCTCTGCCAAAGGCAGGTGTCATACCCAAGATGCACCAAAGTCCAAGACACACACCCGCATCATATCCTCCAGTGTTTGTATAGTCTGTTCTATTTACCCATCTATCTGAGGGTGGAAAGAAGTGATGAGGAATAACTGACTGCCAAAATCATGCTGTAATCCCCTACAGACTCATGAGGTAAAATGTGTGTCTCGATCTGAGACAATGGACCTCAGAACTCCATGAAACCACACCACCTCATCCACATACCACTTATCCAAATAATCCACTGTTCCCTACTCCTTGATCTCTAATAAGTGAACAAATTTCATCAACCGATCCACAACCACCCAGATATCATAACAACCTCCTTGAGTTCTAGGTAACCCTATGACAAATTCCATCAAAATTCCATCTAATTTCTACTCAGGAACATCCAAGGGATGCAAAAAACCACCAAGAAAATGATGCTCAGACTTTATTTTCTGGCAAACCAAGCACTTCTCCATAAAATCCACCTCTTCCCGTTTCACCATGAGCCACCTGAACTGCACCCTCAAGCCATGGTACATATTTTAAACTTCTGGGTGTACCACCAAAGGTGAGTTATAAAACTCAAAAAGGACTCCATCACACATTAAAATTGGAAAAAACAACCTTATATGAAACAACATTCGGTTTCAACCATCCTCCGACCATCCCTTTGGAGAATCACCATGTCTAACATGATTTCACATCACCACTACCTTTGAGTCCCCCCACTGAGAATCCTTCACCTACTGCATTAGAGAAGACTGCATTATCATCTAAAACTAATATCCTCCACTATCACCCACTCTTACATCCAAGTGAAAGGCTACCAACTCCTTCATTGCTCTTCAAGCATCCCCAAAATCCCAAAAAACACCCTTCCATGACTTCCTGCTCAAAGCGCCGACCACAACATTCCCCTTTCCTAAGGTATAGAAGATCTCAAAATCATAATCCTGAAGAAACTCCATCCACCTCCACTATCTCAAGTTTAGATCATGCTAGTAAAAGATATACCTCAAGCTCTTGTGATCCGTAAAGACCACAAAGTGCCCCCAATGAGGTAATGTCTTCACAACTTCAACGCAAACACAATAACTACTAGCTTCATATCATGGGTGGAATAGTTATTCTAATGGGGACATAATTACCTATACCCATAAGAGATCACTACCCGCTACTATATCAGTACACATCCCAAGAACAGATGGGAAGCATCACAAAACACCTCAAACAACACACCCTCCTCCAGAAGATGAAGTACTATATCATTGACTAACTTCCACTTCAGGTAATCGAATGTTTCCTAGAACTTATTACTCCACACAAAATCTTGGTATTTCCTAGTCAAAGCTATCAACAGGGATGAAAATCAAGATAAATCGGGTACAAACCTCCTATTTTAGCCAGCGATACCAAGGAAACTAAAAACCTCTACCATGTTCTTGGGTGATACCCAAGAAACAACTACTTTAACCTTTGATAGGTATACTTCCACACCCTTCTAAGACACCACATGCCCAAGGAAATGAACCTCTCATGTTCAGAACTTACAATTGGATGACTTTCTATAGATCTGGTGGCATCGAAGAACATGCAAGACAGTTATGAGATGCTCGACATGATCCTCCCATGACTTCGAGTAGATTAAGATATCATTGATGAATATGATTATGAACCAATACAGGAACTCATAGAACATGGATTTCATAATCCCCATGAACATGTCTGGTGCGTTCATAAAATCGAATGTCATGACTGTAAACTCAAAGTGGCCATACCTGCATCTGAAGGAAGTATTTGGGATATCTTCCTCCTCCACCCTCAATTGGTGATATCCAGACCACAGATTGATCTTAGAAAACCAACTTTCCCCTTTCAGTTGGTTGAAAATATAATCTATCATTATAAGAGGTTATTTTTTTTTGATCGTCACCTAATTCAACCTCCGGTAGTCTATGAACAACCTTAGACTACCTTCCACCTTCCTTGCGAACAACACTAGAGCACCCCACGACAACACACTAGGCTGAATAAAACCATTTTTCATTAGATCGTCAACCTGAACCCTCAACTCTCACAACTCAGAAGGTTCCATCTGATAAGAACCCATAGAAATTAGAGAATCATCAGGCTATAAGTCTATCTCAAACTCAACATCACATCGAGGGGGTAGCATCACAACCTCCTCGGGGAAAACATTTATGAACTCCCCAATGACCCTGAGAACCTTCACTATCCTAGCATCCACTGATTCCACTGACAACTCACCCAACAATGAAATAAGGGGATCCATATGTTGATTTCCCAACTAACAACCCCTCTCGCCAATTAAAACCACTTGTTGTCCATATACATATGAAAACATGACTCTCCTTAAAAAATAGTCGATAACAACATGTACAAAATATAACCTATTGATGTCAAGGATGAATTTGTATGGCTGCATCTATAGTAAGAAAAGATCCTCATGGTACTGATGTGGACCCATCACTAGTCTACACCCTTAGCACACATCAAACAAGGTGGTTTTCCCTCTAACTAGCATAGTCAACAATAGGGGTACAAGAAGCCTCTCTATGTCTAGTCCTAGAGCATGGGCTAGAGATGGTGTAACAAAGGAGTGTGAAGCTCCTGAATCAAAGAAGTTACAAAAAGGGTAGTAAATAAAATGATCATACTTATGACAATCTCTATCCCCTCTAGAACTATTGACTCCATTGTGTGTAACTGACCATGCCTATCTCCCCTACCTCTATGCCGAAGAACACCTCCACAACCATGCTTGGTTCATGTTCCCTAAATGCAAGGAACATACTGAGGTCGACCTCTACCTACTACATCTCCCCTTGGTGAAGTAAAAACTTATTTCCCCTACTTCTGAAATGACCTCACTGGAAAATGCTTCTAAGGTGGTGCTAAACCTGTCCACCTCCACCAAAATGAGCTTAGGGAACCACTAGGAACTAGTTCTAGCAATGGCCATGAACCCCACAACCAAAACACACTGAAAAAAACTCCCAAGAAAAGCACAGAAACCACTGGCCCCAGAAGTCCGAAAAGGAATTTTCTAAGGTTGAATCCCCTTCGGTCAAAACCTCAAAGGCCCTGATGCTTGAGACCTACCAATAACAAACCTACCCCTCAAGGAACCCTACTAGTTCCCATCTTATCAAAAACCTCATCGTGAGTGCATCTTCTTGATCACCTCTTCATTCTTGTGAATGTTAAAATATGTTGGAAACGTAAAAGGAGTTACTATATACTGGATAGAAGGATGGAGTTCCTCCTCAAGACATATCGCATGAGACTCCTCATTCAGAAAAATATTTGGGAAGAAATTCAAAAGTTCCTTGAACTTGATTCTCAAATTCCATACTGACATGATTCCCTACTAAATAGAAATAAGATCCTGCCTCTTTACTGACTTCATGGTCAATGAAAGGAAGTCTGTCCAGAACTCCTTCTCAAAGTTGACCCACAAAACATATGCCTCATTCAGCTCTCCCAGATATAGCATCCACCACTAATCCACAACTCTCTGTATCTGACTGACTGCCAAAGGGACCCAGTACTCCATTGGGGCCCAGATCAAATTGAATGTGATTTCGAGCTCCTCCATCTAGCTCTCTATCTCCATGCCTAAAACAATGCCCCTGTACTTTCCCAAAGCCTGCCACTGGAAATAACCCAACATCCTCTGCCACTGATCATCCTCCACAACCATATCAACCCTACGATGATCAACCAGATCATCCCGATGAACATAAAATACCCGAGCCAGACACATATGATGAACAAGAGCCATAACTGAAAGGAAAATAAGGATTTTCTAAGCCTGAGTAGTATTTAATTTCATAAATATTCATTTCAACTCATTTAAATCATTTTTTTATTCATGTCAACTTTACCGAAACAACCCAATTCAAATAAGAACACAAGTAATTATGATGCATGTACCTTTCCTAGGTATCTACCCTACAATATGGTCCATCTCACTTGACTATTCAATAAGATCAAATTATGTTCATTGGATCACGGGGGGCCCTAAAATCCTGTTTCCTAGCCAGTATCCCTAGCCTATGTCACATACCAAGGTCAACTAACACTGTTTCCATACCAACCCGTGCAATCCTCACTATTCCTAACTCAAAAATCTAACATATCTCTCAACCATCACCTTTGATACCTCTGTTATGACCCCTACCTCCAAATATACCATAATGAAGGGAGAGAGATAATGACCCAGAGTCCTGCCTCCAGTAGGCCCTAGGTTGGTGACTATCACTGAGGGTATGAAAATATCATATATGGTAGGCATTACCCTCTATAATATAAATAGGATCAGGAGATAAGATGGATCATCCACAAACAACTCCAAGACACAATATAAAAATAAATCAAAAAACTACCCCACATGCATGTATAAATAGAACTGATATAGATACAATAAAGTCTTCAAAGTAAATACCCAAAAGCAAAGTTAAAGAAGCGACACAACACCTATCCAAAGGTCTAAGTTATTAATGCCCAAAAACGGTCCATGTAATCCTCATGGAAACCTGAATTTTTTTTATATATGTAGGGTGAGAATACAAGTATACTCAGTAGGAAAAACCCAAGTCTCTTTTGTACATGTGAAAGAAGCATACTAATGCACCTGTGAGAAAATAACAGAACCAAAAAACACCTATCAAGGTACACTAACCATCCTAACCTCACCAAGGAAATCTCACCAAATAATGAAAACCAAGTAATATATTATAATAGGAATCACATCGATAAGGGTACCCCACACAAATTTTCCACTAGTATGCCACTCTCACACCTAACATTGTATGTCCTAGAGCTCCCATCTCTTTTGTATACCACACCACCCCACAAGAAAAATCACAAAACCCCTAATTAGAAAACAACTAGGCCACAACAAAACCACCACCATAACCAGAGTAGTAGGGTATTGTGAACATGTAGAACATCAAACTTATTCCCTACTCCTACCATGAATAACCCCCACTAGAATCCACCCCACAAGCATGGTCACGTCTCACCCAAAAACACTTAGACCTTCACATCTCGCTCGCAAACACCTGAGCTATCACATCTCACCTAAAGACTCCTAGGACATCATAACTACCATCTATTACACTAATATATCTTCAGAAATCACAGCCTGTGCAATACCTACCTCACTTGGAAGAGAGAGCAGGAAAGAGCAGGTACCCATCCATCCATACTCCTCACCAATGTTGGAAAAAACCCCCCATGTGACTATGCGGGTGTTGACACATAGTTCTCTATGTGGGTGGGGTGTGTATAGAGATCAAAATAATGTGAAAGTATATATATATATATATATATATATATATAATATCAAACACTCAATCGCAACCTATGGGTTAAAAAAATGAACCAACTCACAACACCATCACTTTTATTGCCACCTCTAAATACATAACACCACACAACAATCCACAATTTCCATTTCATATTTCCAACCAATTTCATTTAATAACCCCATTCATTTCATTATTTAGCATAAACCACATTTAACCACACAACCCACAATTTAATTATCCATTAACCATTTCCATTCCATTAACCAGACCAACCCAAGCCATTCCAAACATTAATGCACAATTATTTATTTATTCCATCACTACTAGGGCATCTAGAAAAAATCAACCACCACCTCACTGCCCCAAAAGAACGAAAAAAAACTACCTCCCCACCGCCCCAAAAGCATGAACAAACAAACTACCTCCCCGCCGCCCAAAGCACAACCAAACAAACTATCATCACCACATGACCCAACCACACATCACTATCCCAAAATAATGTCCACACATCACAACACATAAAGATCATTTCACAAATTTACAAAGGGGTTTTTATCACATTACACTTTATTTTAGGGGCATTATCACACAAGACAAAATCCTGGGAAAACCATTTGATTATCCAAATATAATTGGTTAATAAATTTCCATATTAGGGTGATATCACAATAATAAAAACCAAAGAAGCAATCACATCACATATATCCATCACAAACAAATCCCCCAATGACCACAATTTTCAATAGCGCATCATGCCCGTACAATTCAAAATATCAAAAATAATATCAAAGATTTAAAAGCATGCGAATAAAACTCCATTTTCCCCTTTCAATTCAATTAACCAATTATTTATCTTTGATTAAGCTGGAAAAACCATAACCCATAGATAAAAAAAGTAACCCCTCCCGCATGATACAAAATATGAAGAAACGAGGGAATCCCTATCTCAAAAAATCTTTTCGACTCACTACGCACCACAGGACAAAGAAGAATGCTCGAAAACCACAAACGCACCATGGGAACCACATATAAACCTACACCAAAAACACATATAATCAAAACACAACCCAACACAAACCCCAAACCATAATAACATCACCATAGAAAATAATTGGGAGAATAATGAAAGAAAAACTACCAAGAAGGGAGAAAAACCCAATATATATTAACCACATATTGCCAATGAATAACCACCAGGACCAATAGATCAAAGAGGGAGGAAGAGGGCTTGAAGAACTTCTAAGGGCTCCTATAGTTTACCTAAAATGAGAGGAAGAAGAATCCATGGAAGAATAAATGAAAATTTGGCTAGAAAATAAATTTAAAACTACCCTAGATTGGGGGTTTACATGACGTGTAATACCCTTTCTCATCATGTAATCCTCGAAGTTTAGTTTTTCCTAAAAAATGCATCACCTTTTTATTATTTAACCCTAAAAATCTACACTTTTTGAAAACACCCTGAAAAATATGTGAAACCAACTTTCACGTCATGTAATACACTTACACAATGTGTATTTTCTGAAGCAGCTATGCTGCACCTCCAACTCTATTGAAAACTCCCAGAACCTCCCTGAAAGACCTCCAACAACCAAAACTAGAAAAGTAAAATACCAGGAGGGTACAAAACATTATAGAAATTGGGTACAAACCTTCGATAATATCTTGTGATACCAAGGAAACTGTAAACCTATTCCACATTATTGGGTGATGTACAATAAATAACTACTTAGACCTTTGATGGGTCCACTTCCACACCCTAACGAGACACCACATGTCTAAGGAAACACACCTCAAATGTCTATAACTCACACTTGGAAAACATCCTATAAATATGGTGGTGTCTACGGACCTGCAAAAAAACTCTAAGCAGCTCTACATGCTCCTCTTATGAATTTGAGTAAACCGAGATATCATTGATGAATGCAATAAAGAACTAGTCTAGGAACTCATAGAACATGAAGTTCATAATCCCCATGAACACGGTTAGTGCGTTCCTAACACTGAACAACACAACAAAAAACTTCAAGTTCCCACAACTATATATGAAGGAAATCGTTTTAATATTCTCATCCTTCACCCTCAATTGGTGATATCCAAACCACATATTGATCTTAGAGAACCAACTATATTATCTCAACTGGTCGAACAGATAATCGATCCTTATAAGAGGGAAACGATTCTTGATCATTACCTAATTCAACCTCAGGTAGTCTACACACAACCACATACTACTGTTGTAATGTCTCAGATTTTTCCATGCATTATTTTAATATTATATGGGAAAAATTTTGAGACCAGGCTCTGAGATGGTGTGCAGTTCCGAGGCCCGATGAGCCCGGAACAAATGTTTGAATTTAATTTAATAATTAAATTACGCACGCATGCAGTTTTCCTGAAAAAAGTGGAATAACTCCCGAACAGGTACTTGGATCAGAAATCCGAGGGCACCGTTGCATTCGGAACAACGTTTTTACCTTAGGCGAGGCCTAACTTCGGCCGGTGCAGGTCAGTAGTAAAATATGGTTTTTGGACGTAACTGTAATAAAATATTTAATTAAAATATTTTATTTAAATCCTTGTTGAAACGAAATATTTTATTCTTTTAAATAGAGATTTCACAGGGAGGGTCAGGCTTACAATCCCCCTAACTCTGATTTCCTCTTGAGAGCTCTGGAGAAGACCTCCCGACGCCGCGACGATGTTCTTGAAGATTTTTTCCGGCAATGACGAAATGGAAACCGGATCATCGCCAACGAATGCCGCAGAATCCAGGTAGGATGTTTGTTTGTGATTTCTTCCCCGTTGTTGATTTCTACGATGAACGTGGGATAATCCATGAACAGATTAGTCCACGGATCGATCGTTCTTGCGGGATGGGCTTTTTGCGGGAATTTTTGGGAGATTGAATCCATGTTAATCCATTTTTGTTGATTTTATGCTCCGTTTAATCCCATTAACGGGAGATGATCAACGTCGTGACAAACGACGACAGAGGTTCGTTACTCAATTTCGTTTCTTTGGATTTCTCTCATTTCTTTTCTTCGCGTTCTTCGCGTTCTTCATGGGGCGATGAACGATGGATCGTTGCGCATCCGTTCTGCGACGCAACGATCCCAAAATGTGGATCCAACCCCGGAGCGGTGTCATAGAGGTGCGACGGTGATATCGGCGGACAATTCAGAGCAGATCGAGAGTTATGAGTTTTCGGGCGTTTTTCTTCGGATGGATCGTTCGAGGTTTATGATCCGTTTTAAAGGCCAAAAACACCCATTGCGATGTTCGTATGATGAACCAAACCAATCCCTGGAGTATCAGAACGAACGGAGGAGAGATCGCAGATCTGGAAGATCGGCCGAAGCGTGAGGAAGAAGATGGCGTTCTGGAAATATCCCGACTACACGCTGTGTAGTATAGGATACACGACATGTGTTCGTCGGTGGATTTACCTGGCGTGTACTTCGGGAGTACACAGACACGGGTAGGGTACACGGACAAGGACATGCTGTGTATACCCCTCCTCGGCCAGACCCGACCAGATACATGGGATACCCCGTGTACTGGTACACGGGCAGGCGAGATGGACACGGGCAGGGTACACGACCAAGGACACGCCGTGTATACCCCTCCCCGGCCAGACCTGGCCAGATACACGGAATACCCCGTGTACTGGTACATGGGCAGGCAACACGGACACAGGAAAAAACTGTTTACGGGCACATGGCCAGCGTACACAGAGTGAGCCCCAGATGCTCGGACACAGCGTGTGTTTCTTCTACACGCCATGTAGTTGCTTTATATCCGACAAGCCGAATGACATGGGTCGGTTACACGGGCAGTACCCGGGGTTAAGGAACACAACATGTACTTTTTCTACACGCTTTGTAGTTTGGTTTTACTCATCTTGAACGAATGACACAGGCCGGTTACACGGGCAGTACCTGGGGTCAAGGAACACGACGTGTACTTTTTCTACACGCCGTGTAGTTTGGTTTTACTCAGCTTGAACGAATGAAACGAGCCGTTTACACGGGCAGTACCCAAGGTCAAGGAACACGGTGTGTAACCATACTACACACCGTGTAACCTGTCTTAAATGACTTGAGATACTTGTCTTTTGTGACTTGGACTAGTTTTCTTAGGGTTCGTACCCCTGGTCCTTTCCCTGAAGGTTCTGGTATCATTTTCTTTACACAGGAGTATGATCCCTTCATCAGAACTTCCTGAATAGAGTTGTTGGAATCCCCTCTGTGAGACTTAGAGTCAGATCCTCTATTCATTCCTGGAACCCTAGGTAGAGTTCTTGGTATCGACGTGACCAACTTTACCCGGGCGCCGATCCTCTGCTTAGCGGATTAGCTCAGACTGAGTTTTCGGAATCACCCCATGACTCGGTTGTGATCCTCATCTGAGCATCATATTCTCAAGTACTTGTGGAGTGTGTTCTCCCAGAATGATTACTTTGTATCTCTATCTTCAGACCTAGGGGTGTGTTCTCCTGGTTACGTGCTTAGTGGAATCTTCAAGATGGATCTTAGTGGTGGTATTCGTGATAGTCGATCATGCATGAGTATATCTGGATATTCTTGTTATATGTTCGGTAGAAATATACTGTGTAGAGCTGACTGTATCTTTCCTTTGTATTATTTTCCCTTGTTGTATTTCCTTTGTGGTTTAGGGGTGTCCTACTGGATATTGTTATACTCACCCCTGCACGGGCTTTTCCCGCACGTGTCATGTCTTGTGCAGACGAGCGAGCCTTTGACAGGATTCTAGGTGGACCAGGACCGGACGGTGCTCAGTGAGATCAGGCGGGCCGAGGTATGTTCCTAAGGCTACAGATTGCAGTCCCAGTACCTTTCCTTACAGGTTGGACTTTGTTACAGACTTTCTTTTGGTGGGATTGTACTTTTGGCCCAGGGTTTTACTTTATTGCACTTTACTTTCCTGTCGTACTCTGAGGTTGGGTTTTAGTGTATGCATGCATCTTTTCCTTTTTAGTAGTTTTTACTTTTCAGCTTTGTGGGATTGGAGATGTGTGTGTGTGTACAGGTTTATAGGCAATGCCTCCCATGTTAGTAGCATGCCTACTCGGTGCTAGTCACCAGCCCCTGGCCTATTGGAGGCGGGATTGGGGAGTTGCGGCTTGTCCCCCACTGGGACGGGTTGTGACAGAGTGGTATCAAAGGTGGTCGGTTCCACCTTAGGACCGAGAGTATGTGAGTTGGTTTGGGGAAACAGTGTTGAGTGATGTGGCCTTATTTTTACCCAGTTTGCCACATCTTTTTATTACATTTTATACAATTTATTTAATTAATTTAACACTTTTTAATAAATAAATGCACTTTTGTATTTTTATAAATAAATTTGTCAATTATTCACTTTTTATAACATTTTATGTAATTTTGGACCTTAAAATAACTGATTTATTATCGACGTGTTTTTAATATAACTAATTTTCAATTTTTTTATTTTATCTTTATTTTTTTATTTTATTTAATTTGTCATTGTTAATAATTATTGTGTTTGATAATTAACTTACTTTTTAATTTTTAGGTTTATATAATTTAGTCGCGGATTGCCAGGCTATCGGTAGCTAAGCTACCGATAGCAGGGGTCCTTTTTCTCTACCAGTAGGCAGGTTACCGGTGCTGTTTATCGGTGACCATTATCACCGATACTTTTTCCTACCGGTAGCTGTTTTATATATCTTATCGGTAGACTTTAAATACTACCGCTGAGCCTTTTAGCGGTGAGTTTTTATTTTGGTTTTTATAAATCTGCTTAATTTTATAATAGTTAATATCCATTTAAATAGTTATTTAATTAACATAATTATATTTAATTAATTTAGACTTTATTTTATTAATTATTCTTACAATTAAGTTACATTAGAATAGTTTAATTTTATTATTTTATGTGTTTAGTCTTCCTGCTCGTCGTTTAAGTAAATAATTTGTCTTTTGAAATTAAATTAAATGGTTCTCCCTTAATTGTTTGCGTGAAATTAGTTAATTAATTAATTAATTAACAGTTTTTAAACATTAACTTTATTATTTTATGTATGCAGATTAATTTTTAATCCATTTTATAAAGGTTTAAGTCTACCGATGATTTAAATTAGCTCTTATGGTGACATATTGGGTCACCAATGCTAATTTTCATTTTGTGCTGCTACTCTTTAATTAATTTGTTTAGTTATTTTAATTTTAAGTCTTTTATTAATTTAGTTTAATAATTTTTTAGTTTTTAATTATAGCGTTGTCAATTAAAAATTTTAAGGTTATAAAGGTTTAATAAAAAATATTGTTTTAAATTAATTGTATTTAGCAATATTTTAATTAATTATTTTATGTCTATTTATTTAAATTATTTAAGTTTTAATTTTATGTTTAATTTTTGTGTGTTTTTTAAGGTCCGTGTTGTGTAATGTTAACCTTGCATTTTGCTGTATCGGTGAGCTTCCCTTTATATCGGTGACCAGTTGCCTTCCCTGCCTCACCGGTTCACTGCTCTCTTTTCATTATTTTTTCTCCATCTATCGGTAGCTCATCCTCACCGATAGGCTAATTCTCCTGTGCGCAGCCCCTTTTTTTTTTATTTACCTCACCGATATTTTATTTTTCTCCATCTAATACCCATTCTTAATGGTAGTGCTGCTTTGTTTCTAATCCTCACCCATACGGTCCACTTTTTCTCACCGATACTCTTTACCTTCCAATACAACCTTTTCATTTTTATCACCGATGTAGCTTTTCTATCACCGATATACATTTCATTCCTCTATCGGTGAGGTATTTCTCACCGATACACCTCCGCCTTACCTCACCGATAGTAGCAGTAGATTGAAACAAGCAAAGTTCAAATAAAAGAAGCGCTGCCCCCGTAGCCCTGGTCGGAGAAGAACCCGCCGCACCGTGCTGCTGGTGGTGTCCATTGCCGGGACTTGCAGGGAGGTCCGTCGTCAAGCCGCTACTGCTGTTATCCTTTGTCCGCACTGCATCCGATGTGGGTGTCCGCTGATGCGCACGGCCGACGCTGGGATGGGTGTGAGGTCTTCGGGAGGAAGAACTTTTCACGCTGCTGTTGAGAGGAGGCCGTGAGCAGGAGGTTGAGCCACCGCTGAGTAGAAGGAACCTGCGCCACCGGTCTACTGGGGGAGGTCGCTGATGTTGAAGAGGAGACGGGTTGAGTTCTTTTGCAGGGTTGCCAATGGAAGTCGAAGCAGTTGCGCTGCAGAGCAGGAGGGATGTACCGCCGGGATCTTGCAGGAGCCAAGGGCTATGCTGGACCTGGTGATGGCACACCGCTGCTGTAGAGCAGGATGCAGCCACGCCGCACCATGCTAGAATTGAGGGAAGTCGGAGATGCTGTGTGAGAAGTCGAGAAGCCGATGTTGTGCTGCTGTGGGAGAAGAGGAATCCATTGTTGCGCCATCTGCTGAAGCCACCGCTGCGCTGTGGAGCTGCGTCGAAGAAACCCTTTTACCTGTTGCGCCGTGGATTTGGGGGAGGAGAAGAGAGGATTTAAAATAATAATAATAAATAATAATAATAAAACATAAAAATATAATAACAAAAGATAAGTCAAAAGGAAAAGTAAAGTAAAAAAAGTTAAACACAAAAAGAAAAGCAAAAGTTAAAAGTAAAGTTAAAGTAAGTTAACTTTATATAAAAGTTGCTTTAACTTAGTCAATTAAATATTAAAATTTATTAAGGTAATAAATTTAAAACGTTTATAATTTTATTAAATTGATAAATTTAAGATTAAATTAAATTAATAAACTAATACATTTTAGTAAAAATATATAATTAATAAATTATAAAACATAATTTTTAATTTAAAAAAAAAACAACACTTGAAGCCTAAGTATTAATTTTTAATTATTAATTAAAATTATCTAACTAATTAATTAACCTAACCTTTTAATTTCTTTAATAATAATAATTAAATTTTTAATACAATATAAACTTATCTATTTATTTATTTATGTTCTTATTATTTAATAACTTAGTTTAAAAAAATGGATAAAATAAATAACTTACTAATTATTCTATTAACTTAATTAAATTAATAACTTTTTAATAACTTATGTTGTACCATAGTTTTATTAAATAATTATCAATTAACTAAGATTAATTTGTAACGAGTAATATAACAATTTACTCTAAAAATAATTATTTTTCCTTGCATCTTTTCTATTTATTTATCTATCATATTTTATTTGCAGGTTCATTCAATGGACTTAAACGCGTCCAGGTACATACAACTAACTTTACCGAAGTTAGTTACGTGGGAAAAGATTGCGCGACGTGCCGGTCGCGAAAAAATGCACGTGTGCGGTGCGTTCGTGAGTAAAACATGAAGTCGGTGGAATCATGCGGTGACATGTAGTGGATGACAGAGAGTATTTAAGAAGATCAAGCAGCGTTTTTGGGGGAGGCTTCCATTCGGATTCCAAAGGCGACACATTCATGGACGGAGGCATTCATGCACTTACCGGTGGAGAGACGATCGAGGGACAATGCTGAGCAGTGCAGTCCAGGAACTTAGGAGCAGAGCATTTTTAGGGAGTTCCTTCTCCCTCACGATTTAAACTTTTGTACTCTGTTTCTGAATTGTTTCCTATGACTGCTGTGATAATGAATAGTATAGTTAGCTAAGTCTCTTAGTTCGGGGAAAGTTCTAGCTCTACTGGCATCTTTTTCTTCCTTCTCATTAACCAATTCTTCTGTGATTAGATTTGATCGGCGAGATCAAATCTAATTTCATTCATCTGCTTTGTACTACATGCACTTAAATTTTCTGAACTCTGTAATCATTCGGCGAGTTTGATTATGGAATCACCTTTTAAATAATCAGCTTGTAATGAAAACATCAGTACTTACGGCGAGTTTGTATTGCTGTTATTTTTAATTCATTTGTCTGAAGTTGAACTTCTTGGAGTGGCGAACTCTAAGTTGAAAAATTTCGACAACTTAACTCCTGGTGAGGGAAGTAAGTTGTCTCTTTTTAGTGGTACGAAGAAGTACTTTTACATGAAAAGGAAAAACAATTTAAACCAGTAGACTAGAATGAACCCCGAGCATTCTTTACTGTTGTCTTTTATCAGCATCTTATTTTCTTCATTGTATTTTTCTTTCAGTTGTATTCTGTTTTAGTGTCGGTAGCACGAGTTTTTCAAGGGAATTTTAGTTTTACGTTGAAGTTTATAAAAACATAAAAAAATTTAAAAGATATAAAAAAAAGATAAGAAAACTACTCCACTGCTGACAACAGTGGAGCTTACTGAGTTTTTTTTAGAAAGTAGTGGCCAAAATAGTCTTCCCTGTGGGTTCGACCCTGCTTGCCACATATACAGTAGTTAGTAGGAATATAAATTTTAAACTTTGACCGACTTCAATGACAGTTTAGGTCAAGTTTTTGGCGCCGTTGCCGGGGAGGGCACGAGCCATTGCTAAAAAAAAAACTCTTAAAAAAATTGAAATTTTAAAAAACTGTAAAAAATTTTACTTTTCTTTCTGCGTGTTACTGTTAGAAACTGTCTACAACTGTTTGTATGAGCACAAGAACATCTGCTGTTATATTGGAACCTCTAAACCCTGAACTCGATAAACACTAAGCTGCTCTAAGAAGGAAAAACAAAATTGAAATGGAAAATCCAGAAAATAGAATCCCTGAGAATAATAACTTTCGAAATAACCATCCAGAAATCTTAGATGAACACGAAAGGCCTAGGATGAGGGAGTTTCAACTCCCTCAAGTTTCAAGAAACCCATAATCTATTAGGTTAAGTCCTAGAGCCAGAAACTATGAACTAAAACAATCACACATTTCTCTGCTGCCTGCATTCAATGGGATCTCTAATGAGGACTCTCTGGCCTTCATTAGAGACTTCTACAATACTGTGCAGCAACTTCCACTTTTAGGACTCACTGAAAATGAACTAAGGATGAGAGTTTTTCCCTTTTTCCTTAAATGGAATGCGAGAAATTGGTTCTTAAGTCTAGATGAAAATATTTTTGAGAATTGGGATCAAGTGTATAACTCATTCATTATGAAATTTTATCCCCAAAGATTAAAAGGAGAAATTAGAACTAAAATCACTAGTTTTTATCAAGAGGATGGAGAAGCCTTCCATGAAGCATGGGATAGATTCAGGGATCTGCTTAGGCAGTGTCCCCATCATCAACTCCCTTCACATCTCCTTATGGACACCTTCTATGAAGGGCTTTCCTCCTCTGGTCAGAATTTAGTGGATCAAGCTGCTGGGGGTAATTACAATGATAAAACTGATGAAGAGTTGAGACAAATTTTCAATAATATGGCCCTTAATTCTCAATATAAGAATTCAAGAAGAAAAAGAGTTAATAGAACTGTCAATTCAAATACTGGTTCAATGAATGAAACTCAAGCTCAACTAGTTGAAATCACTTATCAACTTCAAACATTAATGAACCAGAATTCAAAACAATCTGTTAACCAAGTTGAAAACCAGAATCAGTATCAATCTCTTAGGCAACAGTGCACTCAATGTGGTATGTTTGGGCATTCTGAATGTTTTTGTCCTAATGTTGATCTAACTGCCCAACAACCTGAAAATTTAAACTTTGTCAATTACGGTCCTAGGATGCCTCAAAAAGAAGATCCATTTTCTAATAATTACAATCAAGGCTATAGGAACCATCCAAATTTGTCATGGAAAGATCAAGGTATTATTAAGCAACAAACTGACCCTAATTATCAGAACCAACCAAGACCAAATTTTCAAAGTCAACAAAGGGGAGAGTCTTCAAATGTTCAAGGAAGTAATGATAATCAAATGTCTTCTAAATTGGATCAGATATTGAATAAAATGAATTCACAAGAGGAAAGATACATGACTCAACTTAATAAACAGAAAAATCAATATGAGTCAGACAAGATGCAAACTGATGTGAGAATGCAGAATATGGAAACACAGCTTGGCCAATTAGCTAGAGATTTGACTTCTAGGGATAAAGGTAGGTTGCCTAGTACCACTAAACTAAATCCTAGGGAGACTATCATGGCTGTTGTTACTAGGAGTGGGTTGAATACTCAAAATGTTGCTGAAAAAACTTTAAAAAATGCTCAAAATGAGAAACTGTTTGAATCTGCAAATGAAAATCTACTTTGTTCACAATCTGGAAATTCACAGAAAGATGTCGAAAATGATGATAATCTGAACCTTTCACCTGGAAATCAAGATGAATATTGTTTTAAAAATCAAAAAAATAAAGGAAAAGAAAAGGTTGTTGAAGAGGTGAGGGACATGCCTACTGTTCTGAAAAATTTTTCCCCACCCATCCCTTTCCCTGAAAAGCTGAAACCTCAAAGTAATACCAAGGCTGAACTTATTCAGTTCCTTGGTCTTCTTTCTAAGCTTCAAGTGAACATTCCTTTTATCCAAGCCTTAATTCAAATCCCATCCTATCTGAAATCTTTAAAGAAAATTGTTTCAAATAAAAAGACCCTTGAATAATTTGCTACTTACAGCCTCACTGAGGAGTGCAGTGCTGTGCTTCAAAAGAAAATCCCACCAAAATTGAAAGACCCAGGTAGCTTTGTCATCCCCTGTACTCTAGGTAACTCAGGTCAGCTGAACTGTTTGTGTGATCTAGGTGCCAGTATTAATCTGCTCCCATACTCACTGTTTCGACAGTTGAGGTTGGGTGATCTTCAACCTACCACGGTCATACTACAGTTAGCTGATAGATCCTTTACTCATCCTATAGGTCGAGTAGATGACTTACTAGTTGGATTTGGGAAATTGTTCTTACCTGCTGATTTTCTTGTTCTAGATATGGAGTGTGATCAAGAGGTACCTATCATCTTGGGTAGGCCCTTCTTGGCCACAGGTGGAGCTGTCATTGATGTGTCTAAGGGTCAACTGATCTTCAAAATTGGTGAACAAGAAGAAGAGTTCAATGTTTTTAAAAATATTAAGGAACCAACTTACTCTGAAAACTGTTCAAAAATTGAGTCTCTTGAAGCTGAATGTTCTTATAAAAATCAACTTGAACTCATTGAAAAATCTGAAAATCATTCTTTTGTTGAAGAAAGCATTTGTGAAGCTGAAAATCTTTGCGAATCTGTTCTAGAAGTTGAAAATTCTGTTGTAACAGCCAAACTGGAAAATCTTCCAGAACTGGACAACTGTCCAGTTTCTGTTGTAGGAGAGTCTTATGTTTCTGAACTTAGGAGTTTTCTGAATGAAATTGAGGGTGTTTCTGTTAACACCGACCTTACTGAGCACTTTGATGATACTGAAGGAGAACTGTTAAGACAATTAGATGATTTTTCTTTGATAAACCTGCTGAAATCTGATTTGGAAAATCTGGACAGTGTACTGCCTACCTTGGACAGTAGCACTGTTATCTCTGAATCTGAACTGGAAATTGAAAGTCTTTCATCTTTTAATACTCCTTACAAGAAATATGTTGAAGATCTTGGACCTCCCAGGCCTAAGAGTCTTCCTTCGAGTGTAGTACCACCTGATCTTGAGCTAAAGCCTATCCCTGCCCATCTTAAATATTCATTTTTAGGTGAGAACTCTACTTTGCCTATAATAATCTCTGCTGAACTAAATGCAACCCAAGAAGAAAAACTGTTGAATGTTTTGAAAAAGTTTAAATCTGCCATAGGCTGGACGATAGCTGATATCAAGGTAATTAGTCCTTCATTCTGTATGAACAAAATTCCTATGGAACCTGATCATAAGCCTAGGGTAGAATGTCAAAGAAGATTAAATCCAAACATGAAAGAAGTTGTGAGAGAGGAAGTAATCAAGCTGTTAGATACTGGAATGATTTATCCCATCTCAGATAGTGCTTGGGTCAGCCCTGTCCAGGTTGTCCCCAAGAAGGGAGGTTTCACTGTAGTAAAGAATGAAAAAAATGAAGAAGTCCAAGTTAGGAAAGCCACAAAATGGAGAGTCTGTATTGATTATAGGAAGCTTAATGCAGCCACTAGGAAGGACCATTTTCCTATGCCCTTCCTTGATCAGATGCTTGAGAGGCTTGCTGGAAATGAATTTTTTTGTTTTCTGGATGGGTATTCTGGTTACAACCAGATTCCTGTTGATCCAGAGGATCAGGAGAAGACTACTTTCACATGCCCCTTTGGAACATTTGCCTACCGGCGGATGCCCTTTGGGTTGTGTGGAGCTCCAGCCACCTTTCAAAGGTGTATGATGGCTATCTTTTCTGATATGATCGAGAGAATCATTGAAGTTTTCATGGATGACTTTTCTATAGTGGGGAGTACTTTTGATACTTGCTTAGGAAATCTTGAGTTATTCTTAGAGAGATGTATTGAAACCAACCTTGTTCTTAATTGGGAGAAATGTCAATTCATGGTTACTGAAGGTATTGTCCTTGGTCATAAAGTTTCTAAGAGAGGTTTAGAAGTTGATACTGCGAAGATAGAAGTTATTCAAAAACTGCCGCCTCCTGTTAATGTTAAGGGTGTTAGAAGTTTTCTAGGGCATGCTGGTTTCTACCGGAGATTCATAAAGGATTTTTCTAAAATCACTAAGCCCTTGTGTTCTTTGTTGGTAAAGGATGCACCATTTAACTTTGATGAAAACTGCTTGAAATCATTTAATCTGCTTAAGGAGAAACTCACTACATCACCTATCATCACTGCACCTGATTGGAAACTACCATTCGAACTTATGTGTGATGCTAGTGACATGGCTGTAGGTGCTGTCCTTGGACAGAGGAGGGATACGAGATTGCATGTGGTATACTATGCTAGTATATTTCTAGATGATGCTCAAAAGAATTATACTACCACTGAGAAAGAGTTGTTAGCTATTGTTTTTGCTCTGGAAAAGTTTAGACAATATCTGTTAGGTTCAAAAGTCATAATTTTCACTGATCATTCTGCTTTAAAATACTTGCTGTCTAAAAAGGAAACTAAACCCAGGCTGATTAGATGGATCTTATTGTTATAAGAGTTTGACTTAGAGATTTGGGATAAGCAGGGAGCTGAAAACTTAGTTGCTGATCATTTATCTAGGCTTCCTGTTACTCAACTTGAATCTGAAAATCATAGGGAAATTAACTCTTCCTTCCCTGATGAAAAACTGCTCACTGTCTCAGTCAGGCAATCTGCTTGGTTTGCAGATTTTGCCAACTTCCTGGCAGTAGGTGTCATTCCCAAAAATCTGTCTAATAATCAAAGAAAGAAATTCATTTCTGAGCTTAAATATTATCTGTGGGATGATCCCTTACTGTTTAGGAGGTGTGCTGATGGTATTCTTAGGAGATGTGTACCTGAGGAAGAGATGCTGTCTATTCTTGAAAGTTGTCATTCTTCACCTTGGGGAGGTAACCATGGGGGTGAGAGGACCTCTCAAAAAGTCTTGCAATCTGGTTTCTATTGGCCTACCCTCTTTAAGGATTCTAGGAGTTTTGTGGTTGGGTGTGATAGGTGTCAGAGGCTGGGTAATGTGAGTAGGAAACAGGAGTTACCCCAGAAGGGTATTTTGGAGGTAGAAATTTTTGATGTTTGGGGATTAGATTTCATGGGTCCATTTCCATCATCTCATGGGAATGAGTATATTTTTGTTGCTGTAGATTATGTGTCAAAGTGGGTTGAGGCAGTAGCTCTGCCCAACAATCAAGCAAATAGTGTGATAAAATTTGTAAAAAAAAAATATCTTTTCACGATTTGGAGTACCAAGAGCTTTTATTACTGATAATGGAACACATTTTAAGAACTATAAATTTAAAACTTTGATGGAAAAATATGGTTGTGTTCACAAAACTGGTACTCCATATCATCCACAGTCCAGTGGACAAGTGGAAATTTCTAACAGAGAACTAAAACAAATTCTTGAGAAAACTGTGTCAAACTCTAGGAAAGACTGGTCTCTTAAACTGGATGAAGCTTTATGGGCATATAGAACTGCTTTCAAGACCCCAATAGGTATGTCTCCTTACAGGCTGTTGTTTGGGAAATGCTGTCATCTACCTGTGGAGTTGCAACATAATTCATATTGGGCAGTTAAGGCTCTGAACTTTGAATTTAAGAGTGCTGGTGAGAGGAGATTTCTTGAGTTGAGTGAACTTGATGAGATTAGAAGAGAGAGTTATGATAATTCAAGAATTTATAAAGAGAGGACTAAAATTTTTCATGATTCTATCATTCAAACTAAAGAGTTCAAATCTGGACAGAAGGTTCTCCTCTTTAATTCTAGACTTAAACTTTTTCCTGGGAAGCTAAAGTCCAAGTGGTCTGGACCATTTACTGTTGTGAGAGTTCTGAAAAATGGAGCTGTGGAAATAGTTGGTGAAGAGAATAAACCCATGTTAGTTAATGGGCAAAGACTGAAACTCTATTTTGAGGGACAACCAAAGGGTTTGGCTGCTTTCACTGTTCTTGAATGAAGTCTGGCTGGGGACTTTAAACCTAGCGCTGCATGGGAGGCAACCCATGGTTTGTGTTTTGTTAATAAATAAAAATTGTAATTAAATAAAGTCTAACTGACGACTTAAAATTCAGTGCTTCATGGGAGTCAACCCATGCTCTTTCTTTGTTTTTACTTTTGTTCTGTTCTTATTTTACTTTGAATAAAGTGCTGCTTTGTTTGCTTATATATGCTCTGTTTTTGCTGCATAATTGTTCCTGGTCTATATACTCTGTGTTTTTAGGAATGCTGCTTGTGTCATCTAAGGAGTGGAATTAACATGGTCATTTTTGGACAAGAGCTTAGTCAGGTAAGTACTTTAACTTGTTTCACTTATTTTTCTGCTCCTACTTTTGTAAATAGAATGCTGCTTGCTTAAAATTCTGCTTTTATTATAAAGATTCTGCTACATGTCGTGTAACTAATGAATTAAAAATCTGCATGAGCCTCCGTGCTTTAAAAAAAAACTGAATTACATTGTGATAAAACATTTTCACTGCATGAAACTAAGTGTGGGGGGGAGTACATGCTGGTCATTTGTATCTGCTTTTTTCGTTGAGGTGTTTAGCATGAACTTTGTCTACTATTTTGAACATATTTTTGAACTTATTGTTTAAAATGCTTACACCCATTTAATTGCACACTTACACCTTATATGCTATGTTTGTGCTTAAATGAAAATCTTTGTCACTGGACTGAATGTTAAAGCACGTGTGTGTCTGAAATGAACCTGCTTTAATTTAATCATTGTGGCAAACACTATTTTTGAACTTCATTGAGACCCTTTATACATGTCATATATCTACTAAATTGAAAATATGTTTTGAACTATAATCGATTAATTGTTCTTCTCCATATTTAGAAGTCAACTTTGGGGACAAAGTTGGGTTTTAAGTGTGGGGGAGGGGGTCAATTCTTGACTGTGCTAAACTGTGTTTAATTGTAATGCTCATCAATTCCCACTGCTTTTAAACTTTTTGTCAAAAAAATGGTCAAATTTTTTCAAAATTTCTTCACAATTTTAGGCTTTACACTGCACTCAAATGAGTCTTGCCTTAGGATGGTGCTTGATTGGAAGTTGAGTCTTGCTTTGAGTCTGAAATGAGTGGTAGTGGATGATTGCTGAGTGGAATTGTTTAGTGGTTTAATGAATTTTGTTTAGGAACTTGTTTTGAGAGTGATATGGGAAATCTTTTAGTGGATTTAAAATCATAATTTTAGGTACTGGAAGTTTGACTTTTTTCCGAGGAGCCTTTTCATTCTTTTAATTTATAAAAATGATCACTTATATTGAGTCAATGTAAATGGTTTTTATATAAATCTTTTGAAACTGGAGTAATACTGGGCATCTGGGATCCCACGGTGAATCTCTGAGACCTTAGATGCTGGGTGCGTTTCTGTTTACTATAAGCCCTCTGTACACTCTGAATAAGTGCATTGCACAGTGCTTGGAACAAATTACATGTCTTGGGAAAAATAAATAAAGTATCTAGGGTCAAAAATTAATTCATTAAGGTGAGGGGAATGATGAACTCCAGATGAAGAAGGGGACAACTGGTTTATATGGGAGTCATTTGGGTTGTATCAATAAAGTGATTTTCAAAAAAAAATTATCTATGTTTTAATTTTGGAACCAAGGGGATTAGTCAAAGTACAAAGTTCCTTTTGTTAAGGTTTTGATTCCACTTTCATTTTACCTTTTATCACTCTTGAATTTAGAAATTGAGCTTGAATCGAAGTGAGTCACTAGGCAAAGTCATATATGAAGCAGGACACCTTCATTTATGGATGATTCGTGGTTTACTTGAGTTCCCTTTGAGTAGTGGTTCTAGGCGAGACTTTATTTGAGGTATGTGTTCAATAGACTAAGCACACTTTTGGAGTCCTCTGTTGAAACTTCTCCGAACATAGCTGATTTGTATAATTCTTTCTTTTTCAAAGAGAATAAGACATGGGATTGTTTGAGGACAAACAATGTTTAAGTGTGGGGGAATTTGATGTGGCCTTATTTCTACCCAGTTTGCCACATCTTTTTATTACATTTTATACAATTTATTTAATTAATTTAACACTTTTTAATAAATAAATGCACTTTTGTATTTTTATAAATAAATTTGTCAATTATTCACTTTTTATAACATTTTATGTAATTTTGGACCTTAAAATAACTGATTTATTATCGACGTGTTTTTAATATAACTAATTTTCAATTTGTTTATTTTATCTTTATTTGTTTATTTTATTTAATTTGTCATTGTTAATAATTATTGTGTTTGATAATTAACTTACTTTTTAATTTTTAGGTTTATATAATTTAGTCGCGGCTTGCCAGACTATCGGTAGCTAAGCTACCGATAGCAGGGGTCCTTTTTCTCTACCAGTAGGCAGGTTACCGGTGCTGTTTATCGGTGACCATTGTCACCGATACTTTTTCCTACCGGTAGCTGTTTTATATATCTTATCGGTAGACTTTAAATACTACCGCTGAGCCTTTTAGCGGTGAGTTTTTATTTTGGTTTTTATAAATCTGCTTAACTTTATAATAGTTAATATCCATTTAAACAGTTATTTAATTAACATAATTATATTTAATTAATTTAGACTTTATTTTATTAATTATTCTTACAATTAAGTTACATTAGAATAGTTTAATTTTATTATTTTATGTGTTTAGTCTTCCTTCTCGTCGTTTAAGTAAATAATTTGTCTTTTGAAATTAAATTAAATGGTTCTCCCTTAATTGTTTGCGTGAAATTAGTTAATTAATTAATTAATTAACAGTTTTTAAACATTAACTTTATTATTTTATGTATGCAGATTAATTTTTAATCCATTTTATAAAGGTTTAAGTCTACCGATGATTTAAATTAGCTCTTATGGTGACATATTGGGTCGCCAATGCTAATTTTCATTTTGTGCTGCTACTCTTTAATTAATTTGTTTAGTTATTTTAATTTTAAGTCTTTTATTAATTTAGTTTAATAATTTTTTAGTTTTTAATTCTAGCGTTGTCAATTAAAAATTTTAAGGTTATAAAGGTTTAATAAAAAATCTTGTTTTAAATTAATTGTATTTAGAAATATTTTAATTAATTATTTTATGTCTATTTATTTAAATTATTTAAGTTTTAATTTTATGTTTAATTTTTGTGTGTTTTTTAAGGTCCGTGTTGTGTAATGTTAACCTTGCATTTTGCTGTATCGGTGAGCTTCCCTTTATATCGGTGACCAGTTGCCTGCCCTGCCTCACCGGTTCACTGCTCTCTTTTCATTATTTTTTCTCCATCTATCGGTAGCTCATCCTCACCGATAGGCTAATTCTCCTGTGCGCAACCCTTTTTTTTTACCTCACCGATATTTTATTTTTCTCCATCTAATACCCATTCTTAATGGTAGTGCTGCTTTGTTTCTAATCCTCACCGATACGCTCCACTTTTTCTCACCGATACTCTTTACCTTCCAATACAACCTTTTCATTTTTATCACCGATGTAGCTTTTCTCTCACCGATATACATTTCATTCCTCTATCGGTGAGGTATTTCTCACCGATACACCTCCGCCTTACCTCACCGATAGTAGCAGTAGATTGAAACAAGCAAAGTTCAAATAAAAGAAGCGCTGCCCCCGTAGCCCTGGTCGGAGAAGAACCCGCCGCGCCGTGCTGCTGGTGGTGTCCATTGCCGAGACTTGCAGGGAGGTCCGTCGTCAAGCCGCTACTGCTGTTATCCTTTTTCCGCACTGCATCCGATGTGGGTGTCCGCTGATGCGCACGGCCGACGCTGGGATGGGTGTGAGGTCTTCGGGAGGAAGAACTTTTCACGCTGCTATTGAGAGGAGGCCGTGAGCAGGAGGTTGAGCCACCGCTGAGTAGAAGGAACCTGCGCCACCGGTCTACTGGGGGAGGTCGCTGATGTTGAAGAGGAGATGGGCTGAGTTCTTTTGCAGGGTTGCCAATGGAAGTCGAAGCAGTTGCGCTGCAGAGCAGGAGGGATGTACCACCGGGATCTTGCAGGAGCCAAGGGCTATGCTGGACCTGGTGATGGCGCACCGCTGTTGTAGAGCAGGATGCAGCCACGCCGCACCATGCTAGAATTGAGGGAAGCCGGAGACGCTGTGTGAGAAGTCGAGAAGCCGATGTTGTGCTGCTGTGGGAGAAGAGGAATCCATTGTTGCGCCATCTGCTGAAGCCACCGCTGCGCTGTGGAGCTGCGTCGAAGAAACCCTTTTACCTGTTGCGCCGTGGATTTGGGGGAGGAGAAGAGAGGATTTAAAATAATAATAATAAATAATAATAATAAAACATAAAAATATAATAACAAAAGATAAGTCAAAAGGAAAAGTAAAGTAAAAAAAGTTAAACACAAAAAGAAAAGAAAAAGTTAAAAGTAAAGTTAAAGTAAGTTAACTTTATATAAAAGTTGCTTTAACTTAGTCAATTAAATATTAAAATTTATTAAGGTAATAAATTTAAAACGTTTATAATTTTATTAAATTGATAAATTGAAGATTAAATTAAATTAATAAACTAATACATTTTAGTAAAAATATATAATTAATAAATTATAAAACATAATTTTTAATTTAAAAAAATAACAACACTTGAAGCCTAAGTATTAATTTTTAATTATTAATTAAAATTATCTAACTAATTAATTAACCTAACCTTTTAATTTCTTTAATAATAATAATTAAATTTTTAATACAATATAAACTTATCTATTTATTTATTTATGTTCTTATTATTTAATAACTTAGTTTAAAAAAATGGATAAAATAAATAACTTACTAATTATTCTATTAACTTAATTAAATTAATAACTTTTTAATAACTTATGTTGTACCATAGTTTTATTAAATAATTATCAATTAACTAAGATTAATTTGTAACGAGTAATATAACAATTTACTCTAAAAATAATTATTTTTCCTTGCATCTTTTCTATTTATTTATCTATCATATTTTATTTGCAGGTTCATTCAATGGACTTAAACGCGTCCAGGTACATACAACTAACTTTACCGAAGTTAGTTACGTGGGAAAAGATTGCGCGACGTGCCGGTCGCGAAAAAACGCACGTGTGCGGTGCGTTCGTGAGTAAAACATGAAGTCGGTGGAATCATGCGGTGACATGTAGTGGATGACAGAGAGTATTTAAGCAGATCAAGCAGCATTTTTGGGGGAGGCTTCCATTCGGATTCCAAAGGCGACACATTCATGGACGGAGGCATTCATGCACTTACCGGTGGAGAGACGATCGAGGGACAATGCTGAGCAGTGCAGTCCAGGAACTTAGGAGCAGAGCATTTTTAGGGAGTTCCTTCTCCCTCACGATTTAAACTTTTGTACTCTGTTTCTGAATTGTTTCCTATGACTGCTGTGATAATGAATAGTATAGTTAGCTAAGTCTCTTAGTTCGGGGAAAGTTCTAGCTCTATTGGCATCTTTTTCTTCCTTCTCATTAACCAATTCTTCTGTGATTAGATTTGATCGGCGAGATCAAATCTAATTTCATTCATCTGCTTTGTACTACATGCACTTAAATTTTCTGAACTCTGTAATCATTCGGCGAGTTTGATTATGGAATCACCTTTTAAATAATCAGCTTGTAATGAAAACTTCAGTACTTACGGCGAGTTTGTATTGCTGTTATTTTTAATTCATTTGTCTGAAGTTGAACTTCTTGGAGTGGCGAGCTCTATGTTGAACAATTTCGACAACTTAACTCCTGGTGAGGGAAGTAAGTTGTCTCTTTTTAGTGGTATGAAGCAGTACTTTTACATGAAAAGGAAAAACAATTTAAACCAGTAGACTAGAATGAACCCCGAGCATTCTTTACTGTTGTCTTTTATCAGCATCTTATTTTCTTCATTGTATTTTTCTTTCAGTTGTATTCTGTTTTAGTGTCGGTAGCACGAGTTTTTCAAGGGAATTGTAGTTTTACGTTTCAGTTTATAAAAACATAAAAAAAATTTAAAAGATATAAAAAAAGATAAGAAAACTACTCCACTGCTGACAACAGTGGAGCTTACTGAGTTTTTTTTTAGAAAGTAGTGGCCAAAATAGTCTTCCCTGTGGGTTCGACCCTGCTTGCCACATATACAGTAGTTAGTAGGAATATAAATTTTAAACTTTGACCGACTTCAACGAAAGTTTAGGTCATTGAGTGTTTCGAGTTCGGATTTCAGGTCAGGGACCCCAATGATGGTGCGGGCAGCCGACGTATCCATACACCAGGACTCTGATAACTTGATTTTTAACTCGGAACATGAGAACACTAGTTTCAGGGGAAAATAATGGTACATGAATCATATAGTAATGGGTTGTGGTTTCCATGTCCTTCTTGAGTCAAATCTCCCGATATACTCACTGACTGAGATACATCTTGTTCCCTTACAGGATGCCTCCACGACGCGCACCCGCTAGGATCCAGCAGCTCGATCACGAGGATGACCCCCTCAATGATGAAGATTCGATACAGGGACCGGATCCCCCAGTTTTACCATTGGGTGGTGTGCCAGTTATCCCACCACCTATGAAGTAGTGTTTAGTGACTGCTGTACCAGTGGAGGAGGAGCGCAGGCTGAGCGCACTCCACGAGTTTTAGAGACAGAGACCCCTCAGGTTTCGAGGCGAGCCTGACCCTCAGGCAGCAGAGGACTGGCTTGAGGCAGTGGCCGGAGTCTTCCATTTGGTCAGGACACCAGCAGACCAGATGGAGATCCTGGCAGCGAGCCTTCTATAGGGCTTGACATGATGATGGTGGAGTTTGGTTATCCAGACTCACGATGAGGTGACACTTGCATGGTCATAGTTTGAGCGTCTCTTCAGAGAGGAGTTTTCACCAGTTACCCTGAGAGAAGTACGCATACAAGAGATTATTCATCTCCAGCAGGGAACCATGACGGTGGCTGACTATTCGTCGAGGTTTACCGACCTCTCGCGGTACTCGATGGATATGGTCAGAGATCAGTACTTCAGAGCTCTGACTTTTGAGCGGGGCTTGCGCAGAGATATTCGAGCTAGCATCATCCCTATGAGCATTCCTACTTATGCTGGGGTACTCGAGCGGGCTTTGGTGGTCGAGAGCTTCTTGGCAGAGTAGAGACAGCCGGCAGTTGTCAGTAGTGGGAAAGCTGGAGCAGAGACCTCAGCAGCAGGGAGTCGATGTCAGGGGCCCAAGCGTGGGAGACGTTTCAGAGGAGATCCCAGGATAGGGGATCTGCCGTACAGGGTTCACAGGGCGCATCTAGCCATCCTCAAGAGAGGCGATGCTACTCATGTGATGGCAGGGGACATCTTGCTCAAGATTTTCCGACCCGTCGTACTACTGACACGGGAGTAGTGGATGGACCACCGAGGAAGAGGCAACGTGTGGAGCAGACAGATCCGCGGGGCGGCAGACGTGGTAGGGGAGCTGGGAGAGCAGCTGGAGGTGGTCGGCGTTTTGACCTTTTACCACCACCACCCCCAGGAGGTCCACCCCAGGCTCAGGGAGCTGGTGGATAGAGGCAGGGACAGCTGCAGGCGGCAGAGGCTTATGACCCAGGTACTCTCGGAATGATTAGAGGTACTATTTGTGTCTTTTCTACTTTGGTTGCCGTATTGATAGACACAGGTGCTAGTCATTCCTTTCTGGATGCTTATCTTGTTCGAGACCTTGGGATTCTATTTGAGCCGTTGACTCGACCCTTACGCTTAGAAACACCGACTGGAGAAGATTCAGAGATCACACTCCTTTGTAGACAGTGTGACCTGACTCTTGGAGGCGAGAGTTTCGGTTGGAACCTCTTGGTGGTAGCGTCGAGGACTTATGATGTCATTCTTGGTATGGATTGACTATCCACAGTTCATGCCCAGATCGACTGTTTTAGGTGAAGGGTGCAGTGTGTCTGCAGTGATGGAATGAAGTTCTCTTTTGTCAATTAAAGAGAGACCCATGCAGCGTAGGATGGACTCGTGCATAGGAGGGCACAACCGATTTTACATCAGTTGGATAGCCTAGCCCTTGGCACGTCAGATGTTACGAGTTTCCAGTTTCTAGCAGTAGTGGCTGAGTACGAGGACGTCTTTCCAGAGGATGTCCCCGGACTACATCCCCGTCGGGAGATATATTTTTGCATTGAGTTGCAACCCGAGACGACACCGATATCAGCATAAGCATATCAGATGGCTCCTGCAGAGATTCGTGAGCTGTGAGTGTAGCTGGGCGACTTGCAGAAGAAGGGATTTGTGAGACCCATCGTTTCACCCTGGGCAGCCCCAATGCTATTTTCCAAGAAGGCAGACAGGAGCTTGAGGTTATGTGTGGATTATCGGCGCTTGAATCAGGTGAATATGAAGAATCGGTATCCACTACCGAGGATCGATGACCTCTTCGACCAGTTGAGATGGGCATGATAGTTCTTGAAGGTTGATCTACGATCAGGCTATCACCAGTTGCGAGTACGGGATGAGGATGTACCAAAGACGACTTTCAGATGTCTCTATGGTCACTATGAGTACTTGGTGATGCCCTTCGGCGTGATGAACGCCCCGACAGTGTTCATGGGACTCATGAACCAGATCTTTCAGCCCTATCTAGACTGGTTTGTAGTGGTCTTCATCGATGATATCCTTGTGTACTCTGCTCCCGAGGAGGAGCACGCGAGACACCTAAGGATGGTTCTAAACACACTCTGAGAGCACCAGTTGTACGAGAAACTCTCGAAGTTCCAGTTCTGGTTACAGGAGGTCCACTTTCTGGGACACGTCATCTCGGCAGATGGGGTAGCAGTGGACCCAGCCAAGGTGGAGGTAGTGCTAGCATGGGAGCCACCCTGGAGCGTGACGGAGGTGCGGAGTTTCCTTGGGTTGGCAGGCTACTATCAGAGATTCATCCTTGATTTCTCCAGGATTGCAGCACCCATGATAGCTTTGACCCGAAATGGGTAGCCTTTCGTGTGGACCGAGAGATGCCAACAGGCTTTCCAGCAGTTGAGATAGAGTTTGACGAGTGCCCCGATCTTGAGGTTACTGGAGGAGGGTGTCGAGTACGTAGTTTTCTACGACACATCAGGAACCGGGCTTGGTTGTTTCTTGATGCAGAGGCAAGTGGTGATTTCCCATGGCTCACGTCAGTTGAGTCCACACGAGCAGAACTACGCGACCCATGATCTTGAGTTGGCAGCGGTAGTCTTCACATTGAAGATGTGGCAGCACTACCTGATGGGCGAGAAGTTTACCATCTACTCTGATCACAAGAGTCTCAGATATATCTTTTCTCAGAAGGATCTGAATTTGAGACAGAGGCGATGACTTGAGTTCCTCTAAGATTACGAATTTGAGATCGTTTACACACCTGGGAAGGGGAATGTTGTGGCAGATGCTCTCAGCAGAAAATCCAGTTCGCAGTTGCTGGATGAGGCGACGGGGAAGTTGGCCTCCTTACAGTTATCCTTCGTAGATAGAGATGAGGGAGCTTACCTTCAGTCGATGGTTGTTACCCCTCCACTCCTATAGCAAGTCAGGTAAGCACAGCATGAGGATTCTAGCTGTGAGACTCTACGTGCCCAGATATCTACAGGTGTTGCGGCTGATGTATATTCAGAATGTGGGGAGCACATTGTTCTCTTCAGAGGGCGTATGGTAGTACCAGTGACATTACAAGAGGAGGTTTTATGGGAGTTACATACATCTCCTTTGGTGGTGCATCCAGGCATGGAAAAGATGTATCAGGACCTCTGACGTTAGTTCTGGTGGCCAGGAATGAAGAAGAGTGTGGAAGAGTTTGTTTCTCGGTGCCTTACTTGTCAGCAAGTAAAGGCTGAGCACTAGGTTCCAACAGGTTTGACTCAGCCCCTTGAGGTGCCAGAGTGGAAGTGGGATGGGGTATCCATGGAATTCATGACGGGTTTAACACGTACGTCCAGGGGACACGATGCCATCTAGGTGATCGTTGATCGACTCACCAAGTCGGCCCACTTCCTAGCTATACAGGAGCAAAGTTCAGTAGAGAGCTTGGGACGCCTCTACGTGTAGGAGATAGTTCAAATTCATGGAGTTCCATCCACGATTGTTTCAGATCGTGATGCTTGTTTCACATCCCGGTTGTGGAAAAGATTTCAAGAAGCTTTTGGGACTGAGTTATGCTTGAGCACAGCATTTCATCCTCATACTGATGGGAAGACGGAGCGGACCATCCAGGTTCTGGAGGATATGCTTCGAGCTTGCATACTTGACTTCGGTTGTAGATGGGAGGATCACCTACCACTGGTGGAATTTTCTTACAATAACAATTATCATTCCACTAATGGTATGGCACCATTAGAGGCTCTGTACGGGTGACCTTGCAGGTCACCACTTTGCTGGACTGACCTAGGAGAGTCAGCACTCATGGGCCCAGAGATGGTGATGGATACTACAGAGAAGGTGCAGGTCATCCAGGAGCAGATTAAGACTGTGCAGAGTCAGAAAAAGTTTTATGCCGATAGGAGGCGGAGGCCCTTGGAGTTCGAGGGGGGAGACCATGTGTTCCTTCGGGTCTCACCTCGACGGAGATTGAAGATATTTGGCCGAGGTGGCAAGCTATCTCTGAGGTTTGTTGGCCCTTTTCAGATTCTGAGTAGAGTTGGTGAGGTGGCGTATCGCTTGGCTCTACCTCCTCAGATGGACCGGGTACACAACATATTCCATGTGTCACAGCTACGGAGGTACGTTCATGATCCATCGCACGTCATCGACTGGAGCGAGCTGGACATCAATGATGGAGAGAGCCTTTGACAAGATTCTAGGTGAACCAGGACTGGACGGTGCTCAGTGAGATCAGGCAGGCTGAGGTGTGTTCCTACGGCTACAGATTGCAGTCCCAATACCTTTCCTTATATGTTGGACTTTGTTACAGACTTTCTTTTGGTGGGATTGTACTTTTGGCCCAGGGTTTTACTTTCTTTCACTTTACTTTCTTGTCGTACTCTAAGGTTGGGTTTTAGTGTATGCATGCATCTTTTCCTTTTTAGTATTTTTTAATTTTTAGCTTTGTGGGCTTGGAGATGCATGTGTGTGTACAGGTTTATAGGCAATGCCTCCCATGTTAGTAGCATGCCTACTCGGTGCTAGTCACCAGCCCCTGGCCTATTAGAGGCGGGCTTGGGGAGTTGCGGCTCGGGCCCCACGAGGACTGGTCGTGACAGAGTGGTATTAGAGGTGGTCAGTTCTACCTTAGGACCGAGAGTCTGTGAGTTGGTTTGGGGAAACAGTGTTGAGTGTTTCGAGTTCATCTTTCAGGCCAGGGACCCCAGTGATGGTGCGGGCGACCGACGTATCCATATACCAGTGGAGATCAAGGATCGGTAGGAGAAGATCCTTCGTGGATGATCTATTCCCTTGGTGCGTGTCCGGTGGTAGCACAAGAATCTCCAGGAGAGCACGTGGGAGCGGGAGGCTCAGATTCGCGTGCAATACCCACATATTTTTGAGTAGCCCTTGTTTTGGCTTTTCGGGGACGTAAAATCCCTAAGGTGGGTGTGATGTAATGTCTCGGATTTTTCCATGTATTATTTTAATATTATATGGGAAAAATATCGAGACCATGCTCTGAGACGGCTTGTAGTTCCGAGGCCCGGTGAGCCCGGAACAAATGTTTGAATTTAATTTAATAATTAAATTACACGCGCGTGCGGTTTTCTTGAAAAAAGTGGAATAACTCCTGAATGGGTGCTTGGATAAGAAATATGAGGGCACCGTTGCGTTCAAAACATCGTTTTTACCTTAGGCGAGGCCTAAATTCGGCCGGCGTAGGTCGGTAGTGAAATCTGGTTTTTGGACGTAACCGTAATAAAATATTTAATTAAAATATTTTATTTAAATCCTTGTTGAAACAAAATATTTTATTCTTTTAAATAGTGATTTCGTAGGAAGGGTCAGGGTTACAATCCCCCTAACTATGATTTCCTCTAGAGAGCTCTGGAGAAGACCTCCCGACGCGGCGACGACGTTCTTGACGATTTTTGCCGGCAATAACGACGCGACAACCGGATCATCACCAAAAAACGCCGTGAAATCTAGGTAGGATGTTTTTTTGTGATTTCTTCCCCGTTGTTGATTTCTATGACGAACGTGGGCTAATCCACGAACAGATTAGTCCGCGGATCGATCATTCTTACGGGATGGGCTTTTTGCGGGGATTTTTGGGAGATTGAATCCATGTTAATCCATTGTTGTTGATTTTATGCTCCATTTAATCCCATTAATGGGAGCAGATCAACACCGTGACGAACGACGACGGAGGTTCATTCCTCAATTTCATTTCTTTGGATTTCTCCCCTTTCTTTTCTTCGCGTTCTTCACGTTCTTCATGGGGAAATGAACGACGGATCGTTGCGCATCCGTTCTGCGACGCAATGATCCCAAACTGTGGATCCAACCCCCGAGTGGTGTCATGGAGGTGCGACAGCGATATCGGCGGACGATTCGGAGCGGATCGAGAGTTATGAGTTTTCGGGCGTTTTTCTTCGGATGGATCGTTTGAGGTTTATGATTCATTTTAAAGGCCGAAAACACCCATCGTGGTGTTCTTATGATGAACCGAACCAATCCCTGGAGTATCGGGACGAACGGATGAGAGATCGCGGATCCAGAAGATCGGCCGAAGGGCGAGGAAGAAGATGACGTTATGGAAATATCCCAACTACACGCCATGTAGTATGGGATACACGGCGTGTGTTCGTCGGTGGATTTATCTGGTGTGTACTCAGGGAGTACAGGGACACGGGCAAGGTACACATCCAAGGACACGCCGTGTATACCCCTCCCTGGCCAGACCCGGCTAGATACACGGGATACCCCGTGTATTGGTACACGGGAAGACGACACGGACACAGACAGGGTACACGGCCAAGGACATGCCGTTTATACCCCTCCCCGGCTGGACCCAGCCAGATACACGGGATACCCCGTGTACTGGTACATGGGCAGGCGACACAGACACGGGCAGAAACTGTGTACGGGCACATGGCCAGCATACACGGAGCGAGCCCCAGATGCTCGGACACGGCGTGTGTTTCTTCTACACACCGTGTAGTTGCTTTCTATCCGACAAGATGAATGACACGAGACGGTTACACGGGCAGTACCCGGGGTCAAGGAACACGGCGTGTACTTTTTCTACACGCCGTGTAGTTTGGTTTTACTCGGCTTGAACGAATGACATGGGCCGATTACACGGGCAGTACCCGGGGATAAGGAACATGGCGTGTACTTTTTCTACACGTTGTGTAGTTTGGTTTTACTCGGCTTGAACGAATGACACGGGCCGTTTACACGGGCAGTACCCGGGGTCAAAGAACACAGCGTGTAACCATACTACACGCCATGTAACGTGTCTTAAATGACTTGATCTACTTGTCTTTTGTGACTTGGACTAGTTTTCTTAGGGTTCATACTCTTGGTCCTTTCCCTGAAGGTTCTGGTATCATTTATTTTACACAGGAGTATGATCCCTTCAGCAGAACTTCCTGAATAGAGTTGTTGGAATCCCCTCTGTGAGACTTAGAGCCGAATCCTCTATTCATTCCTAGAACCCTAGGTAGAGTTCTTGGTACCGACGTGACCAACTTTACCCGGGCGCCGATCCTCTGCTTAGCGGATTAGCTCAGACTGAGTTATCAGAATCACCCCATGACTCAGTTGTGATCCTCATCTGAGCATCACGTTCTCAAGTACTTGTGGAGTGTGTTCTCTCGGAATGAGTACTTCGCATCTCTCTCTTCGGACCTAGGGGTGTGTTCTCCCGGTTACGTTCTTAGTGGAATCTTCAAGATGGATCTTAGTGGTGGTATTCGCGATAGTCGATCATGCATGAGTATATCTGGATATTCTTGTTATATGTTTGGTAGACATATACTGTGTAGAGATGAATGTATCTTTCCTTTGTGGTATTTTCCCTTGTTGTATTTCCTTTGTGGTTTTGGGGTGTCCTACTAGGTATTGTTATACTCACCCGTGCATGGGCTTTGCCCGCATGTGTCGTGTCTTGTGCAGACGAGCGAGCCTTTGATAGGATTCTAGGTGGACCAGGACCAGATGGTGCTCAGTGAGATCAGGCGGGTAGAGGTGTGTTCCTATGGCTACAAATTTCAGTCCCAATACCTTTCCTTATAGGTTGGACTTTCTTACAGACTTCTTTTGGTGGGATTGTACTTTTGGACCAGGGTTTTACTTTCTTTCACTTTACTTTCCTGTCGTACTTTGAGGTTGGGTTTTAGTGTATGCATGCATATTTTCCTTTTTAGTAGTTTTTACTTTTCAGATTTGTGGGCTTGGAGATGCGTGTGTGTGTGTACAGGTTTATAGGCAATGCCTCCCATGTTAGTATCATGCCTACTCGGTGCTAGTCACCAACCCCTGTCCTATTGGAGGGGGGCTTGGGGAGTTGCGGCTCGGGCCCCACTGGGACGGGTCGTGACAACTGTCCTCCTTCTTGGAGAACAACACTGGAGCACCTCACGATGAAACATTTGGTCAGATGAAACCCCTCTATATCAGGTCATCCTCCTGTAGCCTCAACTCACACAAATCCATGGGTTCCATTATATAGGGATCCATTGAAATCAGAGATACACATGACTGCAAATATATACTGAACTCGACATCACATCGAGAAGGTAGTGCCATAAAATCATTTGAAAAAACATATAGGAACTCCTCAAAAACCCTAATAACACTTTAAAACTGAGATTCTATAGACATCTCTACCAACTATGACAAAAGGTCCCCCTTTACTACCACCCAACCAATAACCTCACTTTCCAACAAACTCCACTCGCTAACCATCCACATTGAAAAAATAAACTCTTCCTCAGAATCATTCGATGAATGAGTGCATGGAACATAGCTAATCCATACCAAGGATAATATCACATGGTTATATCTATGACAAGAATATGTCCCCCACTGACTGGTGATTCCCTATCACCAGTCTAAATTCCCGACACACATCAAACAAGGAAGCCTATCCTCCAAATATAATAGATAAAACCAGGGTAACTAGAAGCCTCACCACATCTAGTACCAACATATGAACCAAAGAAGGAGTAAAAAAGGAGTGCGAGGCTCCTAAATCACAAAAATCATAGACAAGGGTAGATGATTAATTGACCGCACCTCAAACAACTTCTGGCTCTACTAGCGCTACTACCTCCAACACATGCATATGACCATGCCCAACTCATCTACCTCTCTATTTCCAGAATACATGGCCATGCCTTGAACTAGGTTTCTATGGATGTGGACCATCATAAGGATTCCTTCTACCAACTCTACCTTTCCTCAAATTCTAAACAATAGCCTGCGGTCCCTACTGTTGGAACTATCTCGGAGGCAACTGCTGCTGCTGAAAAGGGGCCTAACCACCCATATGAAATTGGCCTCCTTGAGTGGTTGGACACTAAGTATGGTGGTGCCCATATCTCCTAAAGATATGGAAAGAAAATGTAAAACCCCTGATAGGTGATCAGAAACCACCTGTCCCTGATGATTGGGAAAGAAACTATCACAAATGGTTCTATGCTGAACAGAACCCTAACTGCTTAAACACCTATGACCCACTAATCAAATATTTTCTCCTCAAAATGACCTACTGTCCACTCTATTGAGGCTCAACTCCCAATTAAATCATCCACTCAATAACCTCAACCTTTTTATGCACCTCTAGATATAACAGGAGCATAAAAAGTGTGAAAAAATACATGCTAAATGGATGCAAAGTATCCTCCAATTGTCACGCTTTGGACTCCTCATCTAAAAAAACATTTGGATTAAAGTGTAGGAGATACTTGAACCTGATCCCAAGATCCCACATACTAAGAATCCCCTATTGAAGGGATAACATCTCCCGTCTCTTGGATTCCCTCATTTTCAACAATAGAAACTCTTCCTCAAACTTACTCTAAAAGTTGGGCCACAAAACTTCTTCCTCCTTATGGTTACTAAGAAACAACATCCACCACTAATGTGAAACTACCTATATTTGAATAACTTCTAGTGGAACCCAAAACTCAGTGCGTGCTCATAGAAAACCAAAAGAGATATCGAGCTCCTCTATCCAGCGCTCCATCTACAGATCTGAGACACTTACCTCATACTTAGCCAAACTCTGCTGTTGAAAGGTATGAAAAGCCCACTTCCATGCCTCATCCTCCTCTGTCAGGTGAACCTTATGACAATCAACCCGATCAGACTAGTGAACCTCAAATACATCAACAACTCATAGATGATGAACATGATCTATTACAGAAAACAAGGAGAACATCCTAAGCCTAGTAGCATGGAATTTTATCAAATATTATTTAATTTATTCATTTTATTTTTCCAAAACACCTAATTAAAATATGAACTTAAGTGATCATGATGAATACACCTCTATTAGGTCTTTTACCTACAAATAATTCCACCTAACTTGGATGTTCAATAAGATCAGAGTCCATGCACCGGATCACAAGGGGGGGGGGGCTAAAATCCAATGTCCTAGCCTATCTCCCTAGCCTATGTCACTCACCAAGGTCAACTGACACTACTGTCACACCAACCCATGAAATACTCACCATGCCCAACTCCAAACTCTATCCTATATCTCAACCATCAGTCTTCGATACCACTCTTTCATGACCCCCTCCCACCAAAGATGACACAATTAAGGGAGAGAGATAATGACCTACCCCGAGTCCCACCTCCAATCAGTCCCATCTTGGAAACTAGCACCGAGGGTATAAAAGAATATCATAGAATGGGAGGTAGTAAAATCTATAAATGAAACAGGATTAGGATATAGGATAAACAAACACCAAACAACTCTAGTAGAAAATATAAAGGTAAACCAAAAACCATCACATAATGCATGAATAAATAAAAATGATACACATAGAAGTCTCCACGGTAAATACAAAAAATAAAAATCTATGTAAGTAACTAAATAATAACTCTAACCCAGCTAGTAATCTTCATCTAAATCCCAAAAGTCCTACTAGAAACCTAAAAATAGTTTATATACATAGGGTGATCATAACAGGTGTACTCAACAGGGACATAACCAAGGGCTAAAGTGAACATGTGAAAAAAGCATACTAATGTGCCAGTGAACAAATAGTAGAACCAACAAGCACTTATATAGGTCATATAACAAAAAAAAACCTCACAATGGCTCAATAACCATATCATGCATCCAATATAATAATATAATATCAAGATCATAACAAATCAAGGTTCCCCATTACCTCTTCCACACTGATTTACCACTCTCATTCCCCAACATCGAACATCCTATGTATAACAACCATGCTCTTTATTACATATTTAAACATAATTTATTATATAAAATTTCACTTAATACAACATAGAATATTGAGTGGTCTAGTGTCTTTGGGGCTTAGGAACATTACATCATAACTTAAAACATGAAATACACATCTTTATTGAAAACTTCTTTTACATGACCACAACATTCCTTCATACTTAGTACTACATGAGATAACCTGAGGATGTACATAAGAAAGGTGTGAGATATAAATCCTAGTAAGGGAATAAACATGGAATAAAATTAGGAATAAAATACATGTTATACAATAGGAAATTTAATAGAGCATAAGAGAAACATGGACATAAAGGAATGATAAAGCATGATAATCATAACATGGAGATGTGGCAACAACATTTAACATGATATTAGCATTAGACAAGGTTCATTGAAAATGGAGCATGAGTAAACTCTAATTTAACATGAATTATCATGATTAAACACCCATTTCACATGACATATCATAATACTATACATTACCCAATGCATTGGAGCGCTATCAGGGCACACCCTTCTTAATCATTTCATTTTATGCATAAATGTGCCACATAGATTATACAACATGGATTCATTAAAATCATAATTCATTACACGAATAAGAGATGTGTAATACATAAATTTAAGTCCTAAATAAAAAAGTACATGTTCATAAAGGTGAATAACCTTGATATAAGAATGAGTATGGTATTCACTACACAATGATTTTGGCATGGAAACTTTGGTGTAATTTCAGCAACATAACAACGTCAAATAGAAATTCGTAAAATGGGTTGATGAGAGAGAAAGGGGTATATCATCATTTATACATGAAATATACAGTAAGGGGATCATGGGAAATAATATAACAACATATTTAATGGAATTTAAATACATAATAGAAAATAATTGCTTGAATGGAAATGTGGAGAGAGAAACCCATTACATAATTTCAGCATGGTAATGAGTGTACATGAGAGGAATTAATGAGAGAGAAAGGGGTATCTTATCATTAAAACATATGTAGGGAAGTATATGAGAGGTTTTAAATCATACCCTAACATTTTTAATTGAAAATAAAAGGTCATAACAATATAAGGAAACTTGGACAAAAATAAGTAAGGAAAGTGAGGATCCCTTACTTGGAAGTGTGATCCCAAAGGATTGGGAAAGGATTATTGGGAGATTGAGGAACCTTTAGAGGATTATAGAGATAGGAGGGAAGAGTAGAGATGTTATAAAAGGATTTTGAGTGAAGATAAGTAGGATCTTGGGTGGGTTTATATAGGAAAAGAGAGGTAAATTCTTTAATATTTCACAAACTTAGGTTTTGGAATCTATATAATTAAATATTCAAAACCACACACCATACAATGATTTTTCCCATGGTTTTTTCCAAATGGGAGTGGAAAACATTATTTTATAAGTAAAATGACCAATATTATTGAAATATTAGTCTTGATTATGTGGAGGTGAGTCACATTCTCAAGGAAATCATTTTAAAAAGTTAAAATATTTTATAAGTCTTGGAGGGTCTATTAATGCATTGTAAAATTAATCAAAAAAATATAAAATCATATTATTTTAAAGGTAAAACATATATTGGCCTAATATAACTTTTATAGTATTTTATTAAATCACTATATGCTCATTATGATGTCATAAAACACATTATATATTTATAAGGTATTTAATTTTTACCCAAAAATTCAACTGTCTCAGAAAATTATGAAAAATTCACTGTTGGATAATTTCGATGTATTGATTCCAAAAATAATATTCATTTTATGAAAATAATTTTCTAAATATGTGAATTTTCACTTTTAAAATAAAAACCTACATTTATTGAAAATTCATGGGTTTTGACAAAAATAGTTTTCAAACCTTAATAAAAATTACAATTGTATTCATAAAAATTATAAAATCATTTATATTTAATAAAAATTAATTTAGTAATAATATTTTATTAAAATATTATTTAATATTAACTAAAAATACTATTTGTTCTTTAAAACCATTTACAAAGTAACAATAATAAAATAAATGTATATTCTTTATTCTATACAAAAAAATTCACGTAATATTAATGCTAGGGTCTTGTTACATATCCCTTTATTACAACAACATGTGGCCTAAGAGTATGGTGTGCGATGGTGGGGATTTATTGGGGCCATTCGTTGAACATGGTTTGGGCCATGATCTTGATGAGCTTGAACTTCTCCCATAAATGGTTTTGCTTATGATTAAGTTGTTGGATCTTGGCTTGGGCTTGGTCTAGGGAAAATCCCATAAATTCTATCTCCCTCGAATGATCCAATAAATGGGATTCAAGGGGAATGATCCTACTAGTCGAGGCCATCATTTCCCATGTCCATGTCAAAAGGTTTTGTAAAAATATTATATACATACTAGTCATGTGATCACTATTCAATGTCTATATTATTAATAGTAATGATACTTAATGGTCATTTAAACCCAATTGGATAAAATAAATAAAAAATTGCATGTGTTTTCTATATCCATAAGACATTTAATTAAATAAAAGAAAGGTAATTTTCTTCATGAATGTTTGGTTCGTTACAACATTCGCCCCTTCAAAAATTTCACCCTCAAAATTTCCTTTTCCCACACTAAAATAGATACGGGTAACTCTGGCTCATAACTTCCTTTGGTTCCCACGTTGTGTCTTCAAACATGTGGTTTCTCCACAAAACTTTGACAAGGTGCATTGTCTTATTTCATAGAAAATTTTCCCTATGATCTAAGATATTCACCGGCTTCTCTTCATAGGATAGGTCATTCTCGAATGGTACCACCTCTATATTGAGTACATGCGATGGGTCAGGTATGTACATTCTCAAGAGTGATACATGGAATAAATCATGTACTTGAGATAGGTTTGGTGGAAGTGCTAGTCTATAGGCCACTACTCCAATGCGATCAAGGATATCAAAAGGGCCCATGTACCTTGGAATAAGCTTTCCCTTATTCCCAAATATCATAACTCTATTCCATAGTGATATGTGGAGAAATACCATGTCTCTAACATAAAACTCTAGGTCTCATCGACGATTATCAACATAGCTCTTTTGTTGACTCTGAGCATCTTTAATGTGCTTCTAGATGGTCTTAACATTATCCACCATTTCTTAGACCATTTATGGAACTATAAGTTTTCACTCACCAAATTCATCCCAACATGTGGGTGTTCTAAACCTCTTCCCATAAAGGGATTCCTAAGGATCCATTTGAATTCTTGAGTGGAAATTGTTATTGTAAGAGAACTCAACCAGAGGAAGATGTTGATACCATACTCCTTTAAAATCCATTGAGCATGCTCTCAACATGTCCTCAAGTGTTTGGATAGTCCGCTCAAATTGGTCACCAGTTTGAGTATGATAATCTATATTGAATTTTAGCTTAGTATTCAGAGTGTGTTGGAGACTCTTCCAGAACTTAGAGGTGAATCTTGGATCTCGATCGGATACAATCAATAGTGGTACTCCATGAAACCTTACCACTTATCTGATGTATATCCATGCGAGTTGATCCAATGAGAAATCCTCCCAAATTTCAATGAAGTGTGCAGTATTTGTAAGATGATCCACATCAACCTAGATAACATTGTTTCTTTTGGATGTCTTTGGAAGTCTGGTGAAAAAATATAGGGTGATGTTTTTCCATTTCCATGTTGGTATGGGTAATGGTTGCATCATCCCCTTAGACTTCTTTCTCTCAGCCTTCACTTGCTAACATAACAAGAAATTTGATGTATACTCAGTGATATCATTCTTTATTTTATCCCACCAATAATGATCTTGGATATCTCAATACATATTTGTGTTTCTTGGGTGAATAGAGAAATTCAAACTATGTGCATCATCCAAAAGTTATTTCTTTAACTCCGGATTTGATGGAACACATAGTCTTGACCCAAATATCACAATTCATTCTTCATTAACATTGAAATCTGAGGATTTCCCTTTTTTGGTAGTTTTAACTTTTTTCTGAATTCCCACATCATCCTTTTGAGCATCCTTTAACCTTTATAAAAGAGACATTTGGGAAATAATTTGTGAAAGGATTGTTGATGTTCCCTTATTTATGATTACCATGTCCATATTCATCAAATATAAGAAGATTTGATCCTTTTTAATTATCATAAATGAAAGAGTTGCTAAATCCTTTCTACATAGAGCATCTGTCACTTTATTCACTTTCTCCGGATGGTAGTGAATTGAGCAGTCATAGTCTTTTATCAGCTCTAACCATCTTCGTTGGTTCATGTTCATCTCTTTCTATGTGAATATATACTTGAGGATTTTGTGATCTATATATATTTCATACTTCTCCCCAAAGAGGTAATTTTGCCAAATTTTTAAAGAAAAGATTACTATAGCCAACTTCAGATCATGTGTTGGATAGTTTTTCTCATGAACTTTTAATTACCTTGAAGCATAAGCAACTATTTTTTTCATTTTTCATCAACACACACCCTAGACCCTTCTTTAAAGCATCACTGAATACCACAAAAATTTCTGCAATTGTGGGTAGTGTGATAACAAGAAAAGTGATAAGCCTCATTTTCAACTCCTTGAAGATATCTTCACATTCATCACTCTAAGAAAACCTAACTCCCTTCCAAGTTAGCTCGGTAAGAGGGTTTGATAAACATGATAATTTTCTCACAAATCAGTGATAATATCCAGCTAACCCAAGGAAGCTACAGATATCCGTCACAAATGTTGGCCTCAGTCATCCCTCAATTGAATTTGTCTTGGAGGGATCTATAGACATCCCATTTCTTGTGATGATATGACCCAATAATGATACCTCCTTCAACCAGAACTCACACTTTATGTACTTTTCATAGATACTCTTCTTCCACAAGGTCTCTAGTACAGTGCTTAGATGCTCCTCATGATCCTCTTTAATTTTGGAGTATATTAGAATATCGTCTATAAATACTACCAAATTTTTTTCAAGGTAATATCTAAATACTCTATTCATCATTTATATTAATATTTCTAGATAATTAGTGAGTTTTAAAGGCATTACTATGAATTCATAGTTCCCGAACCTTGTATGAAAAGTAGTCTTGTGGATATCCTCCTTATTCACCCTTACTTGGTAATATCCCAACCACAGATCCACCTTGGAGAAGTATTGTGCTATACGTAGCTGATTGAACAAATCGTAAATTCATGGAATAGGATACTTGTTCTTTATCATGATTTTTTTGAGCTCATGATAATCAATGAAAAGGTGCATTGACCCATCCTTCTTCTTGACGATGAATACTGGTTCACCCCTTAGTGAAGCACTTGGGCATATAAACCCTTTATCTAGATTCTCTTGTAGTTATTTCTTTAGTTCCTCAAGATACACAACAACCTTTCTATATGGATTCTTGGATATTGGAAATGCCCCAGGTATAAGATCAATTGAGAATTCAACATCTCTTCTAGGAGGAAGAACATGAAATTCCTCAAGAAACACTTCAGAAAATTCCATCACAATAGGCATGTCTTCAAGGATGGTTCCTTCTTTAGACTCAATCATCTAAGAAAGATACACGTGCTCATAGGGAAATGATATCCATACTTGAGATTATGGTGCTAAATAATATTCATCTTCCTCATTGCACTTGTACAGAATCAGGGTTCAATTCACCATATGGAGAGTGATTTCCCTCTCACAGAAATTTATGTTGGCTCTATATAGGGAAAGCCAATACATGCCAAGAATTGCCTCAATTTACACTAGAGGGAGTATGAAGAGTTCCTCTAGGAAGTTCAATCCAAAAATTGTGATAGGGGAGGAGTTATATTCATGGGATGAAATAATTGTCCCATTTTTCATTCTCACCGACATCTCTACTTCCATGATTTGTGGTGGTGTTGGGATTGTTCTACTAAACTTTTGAGATATAAAATAATTCATAGAACCAGAATAAAAAATTATGTTCTCTATTATTTAATGAATAACTACTGTACCTTCCACCACTTTGTTTTTGAGATTCACTTCGGTGGTAGTGATGGAAAAAACTCATCCTTGCTGCCTTGGAGGTTGTTGGTTGCCTCCGAAAACCCTTGGCTTAGGGCACTGGTTTGAAAAGTGCCCTAGTTATTTGGAGTTAAAGAAATGAATAATGCGTTGAGGGTCGAATGGATAATTACTCTCCTCTGTCATAGCAATGTGTTTTTCTTGTCGGTAATTAATGGCTAGGTTCCCTTCTCTTCCACACCTAAATCATTTCCTCATCCCCTTCAGAAAATTTATAGGGTTCTTATTTCTGCACCTTTGTCAAGTGGGGTGCTAGAATTTCTTATCACCATTATATTTATACATTGGACCACCATAATTAAAGTCCACATTATTTTTTTTATTCCCACGATGCCCCTGAGATTCTCCGATCTCCATTTTGACTTTGAGGGAACATCAGAGAATTTCCTCATTGCTATCGAAGTCATAGATCGCAAGGGATTTTCTTAGGCTTGGATTTATCCCACCAAAGAAGTGTCCAACATTTCATTATGGGGTAACGAAAAATCCAAAGGAATATATTTCAAGCCGTGTGAAGTTTTCCTCATACACTCTGATATATTCGTTGTCTTTTTTGTTTGAGGGAAAGGAAGTTCCTTTCCATCTTAAGTTGGAGGGTGTGTGGAAAATATTTATCGAAAAACATTTTTTGGAAATCCTTACATTTCAATACCTCAATGTCTTCCTTAGGCTTCATATTTTTAATCAATGTCCACCATTTATCAGCTTCACCCTCCATATGATAAGCAGTCAGAAGAACCTTCTCTTGTTCAGAACATTGAAGGATGGAGAAGATCTTCTCAATAAAGTTGATCCTTTTTTTGACGATTGAGGGATCATATGATCCATAGAAAGTAGGAGGCCTTTGTCTCATGAAGCTCTAAATTGTGGCTTTTTCTTTCTTGGGGGGGGGGTCTACATTCCTCTTGACCCATTTTTCTATTCAAAACCTAAGTTAATTGAGAGAGTATTTTGAGAAAGTTTGTGATTCCCACTCCCATCGGATTGGGAATCTCATTAGAACAGTCATCACATTGATCTTCACATCGGTTGTTAGTCAGAGTCCTCATATTATCGGCTATTTCCCGGAATAAAAGGAAACTTAGGGATAACACATAAAGGGTAATCTAATGACAAAAAGGGATAACTTATAAATTACATTTATTTCCTTAACTTATGAATTTATAGGCTTTAATCTATGTTATCCATGATCTACTTTCCAATATATATTCTTAGGGTATTTTCCCCCTTAATAATGGTTCATACTAAGATTATGAATTTACCAAAGAATATCCCCTAGGAGTGTCTAACCAAGAGTGCAACAATGCCTATTATTGTGTACCAGTTCCCATTCGAGTCTAGCTCAAAGCAGTGCTTTTAGGTTTTACCCCTAGATACATCTGTGCTAGAGCCACCTATACTTGTTCGTATCCAGACATGGATGTATTTTCTTTATAAACCAATTACTCTATACTCACCAAAATTTAGGGATGTTTTTCTTATACTTAGTCTTATCCCTAAGACTTTTACTAGGGTTTTCTAATCCTAATCCTAAAATAACTAAACATATCCTCTAATACCAACTATAACAAACCTACTCTTTATTACATATTTAAACATAATTTATTACATAAAATTGCACTTAATAAAACATAGAAGATTGATAGGTATAGTGTCTTTGGGGATCAGGAATATTACATCATAACTTAAAACATGAAATACACATCTTTATGGAAAACTTCTTTTACATGACCACAACATTCCTTCGTACTTAGCACTGCATGGGATAACCTGAGGACATACATAAGATAAGGGTGAACTATAAATACCAGTAAGGGAATAAATATTTCATAACATGAGGAATAAAATACATGTTAGATAATAGGAAATTCAATGTAGAACAAGAGAAACATGGACATAAAGTCATGATAAAGCATGATAATCATAACATGTAGTTGTGACAATAACATTTAACATGATATTAGCATGAGCCAAGGCTCATTGCACATGGAGCATGAGTAAACCCTCATTGCACATGAATTATCATGAATCAACACCCATTTCACATGACATATCATGATACTATACATTACCCAATTCATTGGAGCGCTATCAGAGCGCACCCTTCTTAATTATTTCATTTCATGCATAAGTGTGACACATTGATCATACAACACATATTCATTAACATCATAATTCATTACATGAATAAGATATGTGGAATATATAAATATAATTCCTAAATCAAAAAGTACATGTGCATAAAGGTGAATACCCTTGATAGAGGAATGTGTATGGTATTCACTACACAATGATTTTGGCATGGAAATTTTGGTATAATTTCAGCAGTATAACGATGTCAAATAAAAATTCATAAAATGGGTTGATGAGAGAGAAATGGTTATATCATAATTTATAAATTAAATGGACATTAATTGGATCATGGGACATAATATACCAACATATATAATGAAATTTATATACATGATAGAAAATAATTGCTTGAATGAAAATGTGGAGAGAGAAACCCCTTATGGAATTTTGGCATGGAAACGGGTGTACATGAGAGGCATTAATGAGAGAGAAAGGGGTATATAATCATTCAAATATAATTAGGTAAGTATAGGGAAGGTGTGAAATCATACCCCAACATTTTTAATTGAAAATAAAAGGGCATAAAAATATAAGGAAACTTGGACAAAAATAAGGAAGGAAAGTGAGGATCCCTTACTTGGAAGTGTGATCCCAAAGGATTGGGAGTGGATTATTAGAAGCTTGGGGTGACTTTTAAGGATTATAGAGAGAGGAGGGAAGATTAGGGACGTGATATAAGGATTTTGAGTGAAGAGAAGTGGGATATTGAGTGGGTTTATATAGGAAAAGAGAGAGGAATTCTTTAATATTTCACAAACTTAGGTTTTAAAATCTATATAATTAAATTTAAAAAACCACAAACCATACCATGGTTTTTTCAATTTTTTTTCCAAGGGGGAGTGGAAAAAATTATTTTATAATTACAATGGCTGAACTTGTTAAAATATTAGGCTTTCTTATGTGGAGGTGAGTCACACTCTCTAGGAAATCATTTTAAAAAGTTAAAATATTTTATAAGTCTTGGAGGGTCCACTAAGGCATTGTAAAGTTAATAAAACAAATATAAAATCACATTATTTTAAAGTTAAAACATATATTAGATGAATATAAATTTTATAGTATTTCATTACATCATTGTTGTGTCATTATGATGTCATAAAACACATTATATATTTATACAGTATTTAATTTTTACCCAAACATTTGTCTGTCTCAGAAAATTATGAAAAATTCACTATTAGATACTTTTGATGTCCTAATTATAAAAATAATATTCATTTTATCAAAATAATTTTCTAAATATGTACATTTTTACTTTTAAAATAAAAACTGACATTTATTGAAAATTCACTGGTAAAAAAAAAAACAGTTTTCAAACCTTAATAAAAATTACAATTATATTCATAAAAATTATACAATAATTTATATTTAATAAAAAGTAATTTAGTAATAATATTTTATTAAAATATTATTTAATATTAACTAAAAATACTATTTGTTCTTTAAAAACCATTTATAAAGTAATAATAATAAAATGAATGTATATTATTTATTCTATACAAAAAATGCACATAATATTAATGATAGGGTCTTGTTACATATCCATTTATTACACCAGTATATTCCCTAAGAGTATAGTGTGCGATGGTGGGGATTTCTTGGGGCCGTTCATTGAACATGGTTTGGGCCGTGATCTCAATGAGCTTGAACTTCTCCTGTAAATTTTTTTTCTCATGCTTAAGTTGTTGGATCTCAGCTTGGGCTTGGTCTAGGGAAAAGCCCAGAAATGCTATCTCCCTTGAAAGATCTGATAAATGGGCTTCAAAGGAAACGATTCTACTAGTTGAGGCCATCACTTCTCTTGTCTTCTTCAAAAGGATTTGTAAAAACCCTATATATATACTAGTCATGTGATCACTGTTCAACGACTATATTATCAATAGTAATGATACTTAATGGTTATTTAAACCCAATTGGATAAAATAAATAAAAAAAGTGCATGTGTTTTCTATATCCATAAGACATTTAATTTAATAAATGAAATAGAATTTTATTCATGAATGTTTAGGTTGTTATACTATGCTCCCATCCATTCTACACATATCATGTCACATCTTTCCCACACACACCTAGGCCACACACCACATCAAATCCTATCCTCACACACTTGGGGCACACATCACATCACATCCTACCCGCACACACCTGGGCCACACATCACATCACATCACATCCCACCCACACACACCTAAGACACACATCACATCACACCCCACTTTCACACACCTAGGCCACACATCAAATCTCATACTAAAGATACTTGGGACCACACACCACATATCATCCCAAGGACACTTGGGACTACATGTCACATCTCATCCCAAAGACACCTGAGACCACATGTTACATCTCGTCTCGAAGGCACCTAGGACCACACATCACATATTATCCCAAAGACTCTTGGGAACTCACATCACAAATAAAGATAGATAGGGGGAGATAGGGTATATATCTATCCATATTACCACCATCCTAGATGTTGGGCAAAACACCCGAAACCCAGAACCTCTGAGCATTGGTAAGGTTATTCAACTCAGGTGGGGCATGTATAAAATAAAATAAACATAAATAATACATAGATAACACAAAATACTCAACCTATGGGTTAACATAAACATAAATATCATACACCACATTACCACCATGTACCACACATCAACCATCACGACTACTACCACCACTATATGAAATACACTAAATAACCTCTATACAAGACACACAACATTTTCTACTTTCAACTTACAAGTTCCACCACTTTTATTCATTATAATTATAATTTCAAAATACAACACTCATTAATTTAATTATATATATTCCATTTATCACATATAAATTTCACCCATTACATTAAATTACCAAACCATTCATTTATTCATTTCATTCTACATCGTAATTTATTTCACTGCTTCCCGGGAAACTAACACAACCACACCACACAAACAACACAACACACATAAACCATCACAACACTAAACATCCTCCATAATTTTCATGTCACATCACCCAAACTATATCTCAATATAATAACCACGTATATCATCCATTTAACAACCAAAATCGCCGCACATCACAACCAATTTTCCACAACCATTTCACCATAACCACTACACCAAAACACACAACTACCCACAACACATCCATACCAACCAACCACTGCATCACTACCCCTCACACCACACAACCCATCCATTCACATATATCACTACACAACAACCACAAGCCACACAAATAACCACAATAAGAACAACCATAGACAACAACAACAAATCCTGAATTCACATTTATTTAGGGGCTTTATCACATTACTTATTTATATTATCATGTGTATTATCACACAAACTAGATATCCAAGGGCAACCAATTATTATCCAAATAAAAGTTCTTAAACATTTTTATTCAAGTGAGATCTCATAACAACACGACAAGGGCCATCATAACATAACTACTACAGGGAAAACAAGGATCCCAACAATTGTTATTTTTAGAATTGGAAACAGACATACATAATAACATAAAAAAAATATATCAAAGAAATAAAAAATTCGATAACTCCCCATACCCACCAATATTAGACATTCCAGTTTATTATATGATTATAATGACCCTTACTATCTACCCAAAGGTAATAAAAAGCATGTAGATCCCATACATAGAATGTAAAAGAGTAAGAATGGGGATCTCCTACTTCAAATAATCTTTCCAATCTCATCGAGCACCATAAATCTAAGAAGAAAACATACAAGAACCACCACCACATAAGAAAATTATGGGTCAAACTACACCACACCCAAAGATAATCAAAAAACAGTCCAAACACATAACCTAAACCAAACCACACCACCACAATGAACTCCAAAGAAGAATGGACGAAAATAGAGTATAATAAGAGGATAACTCACCATATATCAAATATGGGAAGCCAATGATCAAATACCAAAATCCACTGATCAATACTCATTGAAGGAATCCAAAAATGCCTCAAGGGAGAGCCTCCAGATCACTTAGAAATGAGAGGAGTTTAGGGTTTGAAGAAAAACCTAAGGCGCTCCAACCTTTAAAAATTTACTGCACAGGGTAATTACATGATGTGTAATTCCCTTTAATTTCATATAATCCTAGGGGTTTGTTTTTTTTGAAAAACATGTCTCCTTTTTATTATTTAATCACTAAAATATACACATTATAAACCATCCTTATACAAGTTGTGAAACTAACTTTCACGTTGTTTAAACTTTACATGGAGTTTATTTTCTCTTCTTCTAGATTTTAGCATCCAAACTTCTACAGGCTTGCTCTAGGACTCCTCCAAGATCCTTCAACACCAAAAACTACTAAAGTAACATACCTAGAGAGCCATACCATTATAGAAATTTTTAAAGGTTTTTTCTCAGAATTTTTGAGGGATACACAAGGATTTATTTAGAAGGTTACATAGGTTTTCATGGGATTTCTGGATGAGTTCACTATTCAATAGAAGGATAAGTTAATATGGTGGATACCTTTCACCAAGTGAAGGTATTAACATGAATATCAGATCAAAGTAGTCATACTCTCTATGAAGATCAGAAGGTGGCGACATCAGTTTCATTTTCTACTCTCTACTTCAAGTTGTATGGGGGAGTCATTTGTTTGATGGATGACTTTTTATGATTGTAATAATATTAAATTTATTGAATAAAATTATTATATAATTCCCCCTTGGAGTAAGACTAAGTTTGAATAATGTAAAATTTGTGTTGTTCCTTTCCTTTCATTTCTCTATCATAAGTTTTTGTTTGAAATGTTTGTGTGTGTTGTGGTACAATGACTAAGGTGTGTGTTGTCTTCTAAGTTCCAGTGACATCACATATGTGATTTCATTCCAATTTTATGGTTCTAGTTACTTTTTTTAATTGTGAAAGTTCCGGTGTTTTTATACTGGTTAGAGGTTTTGAACCCCATAAATGGTATTAGAGATTCTCTTATAGTGTTTCAGATGACTAGACCTTGGGTGAGGTGTTTCAAAGCTCAGTCTAGTTGCATCATTCTTTAATCATCCTTATAACATAATTCATCCCTAAATTTTCTTTTCCATTCTTGGTTTATATTCTTCTTATTCCCTTCTAGGATTTTCTATGTGATTATATGATGGTGATATCCATCCCTCACATTGTCCAACCTCGATATTTCTTTCCCCTTCTTGGTCACCGGTTGATCTCACTACTTATTTTTCTGTCAGTCCTATCTCGCTAGACCCTAGTATTGTTCTAGTGTGTTGGTGATCATGATGGTTTGGGATGGTGACAGTTCCATTGTATGATGAACCTACTTCTTCCTTGGGTTCCTTTTTTGACGGATCTCGGCTCTCCCCGTATCGGTATTGCTCATCAGTGATCCTCCTATACCCTTATTTCCTTACCCACCATGCATGACCTCATTTTTGGTCAAGAATGATGAGTTTTTAGGGTGGTTTGGGATGGTGATGCTGGTAGGGATGGTGATTATTCTTCTATGATCTTATCTATCATTGTTTTTTCTTTGATGATTGGTAGTTCTACTATCTGTTCTTTGTGTTTTGGTTTCATTCTATTTTTTGATTAGTGTTATTTGGTTACTAGGTTTAGATCAACATGGTTTTGGTTTCTTGTAGTGTGTCCATTGTTATGTGGTGGAAATGATTTTGGTTTTGGATGCTAATTGTGGCCTTCTAATAGTGGATGAATTTTTTATTTGGTACCCAATCCAACCAACAATAATTTTATTAGAAAAAAGTGCATATTCTATACCAAGTAGAATGAAAAAGGCGTGGTGATGAGAAAAAAAATATTATTTATAAAGGAATCTATTAGGAATAAAGAATATATTTTGATTTTACTTTCACTACATTTTCTAGGCTTGATACAATTAAGATATTTATTGTTATCATTGCATAAGGACAATTCACGATCTTCCAAAAGTATACCAAGTCATCCTTCCTCAATAAAGAGTTAGAAGAAGTATACACCGAGAAACCCAATGGTTTCTTTCTTAGAGAAGATGAAGGATATTTTTATTGGTTAAAGAAGGCTCTTTACAAGTTAAAATAATTCACAAGATAATGGTATTCCAATGAGGTTCTATATATGTTAAAAACTTTTTTGAATTCATTGAAATTCAAAAAGGGATGACTGGATAACAACCTTTGCATAAAAGATGATAAAAAGGAACATATTATTGTTATTTTCTACATATATGATATTATCTTTGTTGAAAATGAGGTTTTTGTTTGTAAGAAGTTTTCTTTATAAATAAAGAAGTTGTTTGAGATTTCCATTCTTGGAGAAATAAAGTATTTCTTGGGTCTCTAAATTTATCTAGAGAAGGATCATATTTTCCTTTATCTAAATAAGTATACCTGAGAAATTTTGAAGATGTTTAGAATAGAGGACTTAAACTAGGTTTCTACCCCAATTTTAGTGGGAACCAATCTATCAAAGGATGAATAAGGAACAAATTCTAATTCAAGGGATTTTAAAAAAATTATTTTTATTTTAATCTACTTGAAAACTTCACAACCAGATTTAGTGGATGTTATTAAATTATGTCAAAATTTTCAATAACCAAAAGTGTCACATATTATTATTGTAAGGTGAATATTTAGATACATCAAAGGCACAATTTTTTATGGATTGAAATATAACATAAAATAAAGTCTTGATCTCTTTGGATATGTATATATATATTAGGATGTAAATTTCACTAATAGAAGTTTAATATCCAATGGTTTTTTTTCTCGGTGAAAGGTGTATGATGTAGCACACAGTGACTCAAATTTTAGAGACCTTGAGTATTACTGAGGTGTAGTATGTCACGATAACTTAATAAATAACCTAATTGATTTGGATAAAGAATTAATTATAATATTTCAAAGTGTATGTGAAGTTACTACTACTTTTGGGATGTGATAATCAAATATTCATTAATCTATTGAGAAATTTTCTTCAACACTCTTGTTAAAAGAATATTGATATTAAGTACTAATTTATTATAAATTCAATGGAGAAAGGAATGTTAAATATAGAATTTATTCTAACCAAGTATCAAATAACATATGCGTTCACTAAACCGCTACTGAAGGGTTCATCTAAAAAAATGAGGTTGATGATGGGAGTTCAACTGTAATATATTCAAGGTTAAGGTTTGGTGATTTCATCCCCTCTTTTATTGTCTTTTATTGTTTTTTAAAAGGGGTAGTAGAAAAATATAAATTCAATTAATATGATTTTCTATAAGGGGATAATATATTTAGGGGGAGTTTTTAAAATAGAAAAGATATGAATTCAGTGTGTGTGTTAGTGAAACGTGTGAACTATTCTAATATTTTTGTTGAAAATTAGCATAATAAGTTTGTGTTTGGATCATTCTGAGATAATTTTAAATAAGTGTGATGAAATGAGAAGTCTAAGATGTGGAATAAGGTGTTTGAAGTGAATTTGAGTTTCCCTAATGAATAAATTTTATTTTATTATTCATAATTCTTGTCTCCTACCCCAAGTTCACTTACGTAGGATTAGAATGACCAAATGATGATTCATTACTAAGTTTAAGGGATAATTTATGTTTGATGTTCAAAAAAACTATTTGAATTTGAAGTTTGAAAAAAATAAAAAGTGTGAGATTGTTGAGACTAAGTTGAGGGAGATTATTGAGACCATAAAGTTGGAATATATTTTTAAGGTCGAAGAATATGGATCTCCTAGAATCAAAGTGTCTATCGAAGGGGGAGTTTTTTAAAGTGAAATTAATTTTATTAGTGTCATATTTTTTTCAAATTATTGAAAAGACTTTTCAAAATATGAATCACATTGAAACTGAAGAAAACCATGTTGATTAATTTGAAGTGAAGTTATTCTAGAAGATTGGAAGATCATGGAAGAGATTAAAAACAAGAAGGTGGATTTTCTATGTATTTCTATAAAGTGACCAAATGAAATATTTTTTATTTTTTTATCAATAAGTTTGTGAATAAGAGATGCCAAAGTATGACTTCTAAAACACTTAATGGATATTGTAAGTTTCTAGATAGTGGGGTAGTTGGTAGTGGATGAAATTCTTGATAAGGTAGATTTTAAGGAAAGTAGAGAGAAATTCTGTGTGAGAAGTGATCTTATGGATAATGTTGTAAGTTTTTTTTGAGTTATTGAGAAATAACTATGAAATATGGAAGATATTTTGAAATTATTTGAGAGAAATCTATAATTGTTATGTTGAAGTGGAAAAATAAAAAAGTACCAGACTCTATGTACAATTCATTATAGGGTGTGTACAAGTCATTTTAGGATCTATATATGAGTGATTACACCTATGTACAAGTCATTTTAGGGTGTATATGTTTCATTTAACTAAATATTTATGATTTATTGTATCTATGTATATTTCATTTTAAGACTTTGAACACGAGTCATCCAATAATTAATATGAGTACTTGGTTGGATGATGTGTATGAGTCATGTACTTGGTGAAATTCAAAGTTTGTTAAGATTTGAATATTTAGATATATTTATAATAATATTATAAATATAAAGTGATCTAAATAAGATTATTTTTTGATTCATTCTTCATGATTTAAATATCAAAATTGTGCTAAGGTTGTTTTGATTCAATTTGAGAGTGAAGGATAAGTTAGTTGAGGAAGAAGTTGTTGCTGAGATGAGTTCCATGACACAGAAGGAAAGTGCCATGTGGTAAAGGGAAATGTTTCCATGCATGCATAACGATATTTGATAAGATTTAAATTGTGTTATTTTTGGATATTTTGAGATTGTGTATTCAAATATCTTGTGTAAGGAAATCATACCTTGTATTTAGGAAATTTAAAAGAGAAGACTTTTCTGGGATTAAATGTGATTAGAGAAGTTTTGAAAGATAAGATTACTACTGCTTCTGAAGATCAAGGAGTTTCCAAAATTCAATTTCAGAAATTATTATTCATGATATTATTTTATGAATATAATTTTTCAAAAAAGATACAAAACAATTTAGAGATATCTCATGAATACTTTATGAGTATTTAGAAATAATGAGAAACAAATACCTTAAAGTTTCAAATAGAGAAGGAGAATAAAAAAAATAGATATTTGTAAGAAGAAAAAGACTTGTATGCCCGAGTATTAAAAAGTTTAAAGAAGAAATAGAATTTTGATAATTTTAAGTGTGTTTTGAGACATATATATCTATTCAAGTGGCTATTGATGTTCTTGAAGAAGTGTATATGAGAAGACGAGTTGTTCTAATATATTCATGGAAGGAGATTTTTATTAGGTGGTGCAAAATCATCTCGGAGAAAATCAATCTTTTTTATTTTAAATAATATCTTATAGTGATAAATTTTACTCTATTATGGGACTCATAATACAGAGTTTAGTGAGAATCTAAGAATATTATAATAGGATGGTCCATGGTTTAACCACATGTACATATAGTGAAGAATCCATGATTGGGGGACTAACCAATCATGATAAGGAGTAGGTTTTCACACCAAAACTTATAAATTCTTATGTTAATATTCTCTTCACATTCCAATAAAATCGTGTGAGGTTGGTTTAATTAATAAAGAGAGGATCACAATTGGCCATAAATATAACACCCCCAAACCCATACTCTCGAATCCAATGATAAAATCACAAACTTTACATTTCTAGATTCATTACCAATGATGGTGACCCAATTTTCTCCACAAAAAATTTACATCATCAAAATTAAATACTGAATCACTTAGACATTCAAGGAATTTTTAGGTTTATAGTTTTATATAATTAGGAAAAACTATTACATAAACAATATACATGAATTCAAGGGAGTATTTTTCCAACTATACTTAGCTTTTCATAATCCATATTAAGTCTTCAACATATCCTACAAAGTTCATCATGTTATAAACATTTATGGACAAAAATAATTTAATCATCATAATTCATAACCCAATTAATAAGAAACATAATAAGGGTGAGATCAGATGCTCAGAAAGGGTAAACATAAACATTAAAAATTGAATATAATCAGTGAGAATAAGAAGAGAATAAGGGTATGCTGACATAATCAAAGTTCATGACCATAACATAAGAATATTCATACCCATCAATACTTGGATTATCAATCACGAAACATGGAATAAATATTTATCAAATTAAAGAGATATAAGAATCAATAATCACGAGTTATGTGATTTCAATCTTGATCAAAGGAATTATTAAAAACCTATATAAAGAATAAAGAAAAATTATTGGTATCTTGGAACATTATCTTCATAGAACCCTTACAAAAACCTTACAGATTAGAATAACCATACAATCAACTTCTAATACAATTACCCAATTCATTGGATCACTATCTGGGTGAACCCAACATATATGCTATATCGGGCTCATCCATGATCCATAATGGGTTTCAACCCTCTGTAGACAATGTCCAAGAACCATAACATGAATAATGTACATAGAAATTATATCTCATTATAAAACTAATAAAAATATCTATTATTAATTTCATTAATTGATTAATATGTGGAAAAGAAATGGGTTCCATGATAATATACTAGAAAAATGATTAACTTGTGGAGAATAATTGGGTTCCATGACAAGATCTTTGAAACATGATTAACCTGTGGAAAAAAAATTATTTCCTTGATAATATCTTTGAAAAAATCATAATCCATCGAGAGAAAGAATAATGATGGTATCATTTCAACATATCTATGTGGATCATAAGTAACATCAAGGATTATTGACATTAATGAATGTAAATAAAACTAAAATATCATTATAAAAATTAATGAGGAAAATAATCCTTTCACTTTGAGTAACATAAAAAGATTTCATCTTAGATGGAAAATGATTTTGAAAGATAAATTTGAACATTTCTTAAGGAAAATTTCCTTTACATTTTGAAAACCCTTATTTAAAACCTAAAACTTTCTCAAATATTAAAGAAACCATTTTACTTTAAAATAACATTTGAAACTTAAAAAGGAATCTTTAAAATATATAGTGATCATAATGATGGGAAAATCCATTCAGGCTGTGAATGTTAAAAATAAACATTCCTTTAAAACATTTTGTTAAGGAATTAAAAGTGTCCCATTTGGAAACATTAATAAATTTCATTTTTAAAACATTTTAAAAGAAGGTAAAAGATCAAGAAAAATATATTTAGGAAATAATTTATTTTTAGTAAAGAACACTTTTGAAAACATTTTATAAAACATTGATATGAAATTGAAACATTCTCGATCTAAAAGAAAGATATACGATCAATATCACTTAAAAACAACATTATTGATATTTATTCAATAAATAAGAGAGGAAATGGAAATTAAACATTTAAAACACATTAATAACTAGAGTAGATTAAAATATATTTATTTCAAGAAAATAATATCATATTATTTCCTCCCAAATAACCTTCAATATAAATAATCCTGAAAAGAAAGGAGATTGTTTCATAAAGCCTTTTCCACTTTGGTAACTCCTCAATCGTAAGCCCCATGATAGAATAAAATCATATAGAACTTTAAATATCATGAATTATTAAGGATTACTAATATTACATGTAAAAGGGGTAATATATACACTATATAAATTAAATTAGGTGCATAACATTAAAATATGCCTCAATGAAGGAAAATTGAGACAAAATCCCTTACATCAAGTCCACACTTTCCATGTATATCCTTTAAATCATGTATAATAAGTCTATAAAAATTATTTTATTTCTTAAGAAAATTTTCTAGGATTAATTCCTTATACTTAAATCATTTATTTTTTAATGAAATATTTAAATACTTAATAAGTTAAGTCTATGTTGGGTATTTTGAGGATGTTTGGTTCATTATTTAAAAATGACTTTAGTGTGTTGAACTTGGTAAAAGAGTACATTGTTCAATCAAAATAATGAAATATATTTTTTATTTATAAATTAATTATAATTTTAAAACCAATAGTTAAATATTTTTATGAAAAATGAACTATGTTACAATCATAGAGATGATAGGTCGTACATACGCATAAGTAACGTTTCTATTTTCAACGATCATTACAGAAAGGAGGTAAGTATTATTTTATATTTATATAATTATAATAATATCATAAAAACCATATTTTCCTTTAAATATACTTATATATATCATCCATGTGACATGGTGATGAAAAAAGAACCATATCGCATCATTGAGGCGGTAGTCCACATGTATGCACGAACGACATTATCATTTTTTAGTGTAAGAAAGAAAATGATATATTATATTATAATAATGATATATATGTAAATAATATAATAATTATTTCATGTATATCACATATATTCATTAAATTTATCCTTATTATCTTTTATGTAAAGAATTATTGAAAAAAAAATCACATCACTTCGTGATGCGGTAGTTGGCTGTACACAGAACAATGCTATCGTATCCCGAAAAAATGGAAAGTAAGAAGGTATATGTGATATCATAATTGTAAAATTATAATTATGTTAAAAATACTATATATATACTTTAAATAAATCATTATAATAGTTTGTGAGAGGCAATGATGAAAACAAATTATATTAGTTCGTGAGTCGGTAGTCCACTGTACACACGAATAGTGGTTTCATTTTCCATTTGATGGAAGAGAAGATGAATTTAGGTTATTAAATTAATATAATAAACTCTAAGTATATTAGAAATAATACTGTTATTATATCCACAAAATTAAAGAATATTTTAAGGAGCTGGAATAATAAATAAAATAAAAACGCTCGATTAAGCATGATGCCTTTTCTTCAAACAACCTCATTATGTTAGCACCAAAATCCTCTGTAGGATGAATTTATGATCAAAATAGGGGTTCTAGGTCATGGGTATGCAATTAAATAATGTATTTTGGTAGTTATTGTTTGAACCAAAAGGATTTAGAGGTGTGGAGAGGAGAGGATACGAGGTGGTTTTTTATAAGTGGGGGAGCGGACACACTTGGAATTATTGAAAAGAAAAAGTTATACCCATGTTTTCCTCATACCAAAAGGATCCAAAATGAATCATTCTAGATAATTATATGATATAAGGTCTAAATAAGGCCATAAAATATATTTTATACAAGTTTTTAAGTCATTTTTAACCCTTATCTTTTTAGTTTAACCCTCGATAAACCTGTTTTTACCTTAACTACAGTAAAATATTTTTATTATTTTTACTATTCCGTGTGAAAAAATATTAAGTTAAAATTATTATATAATATAAATTATTAATATTAAAAATAATGAATCCATTTTACCTAATTAAATTCATATAAGTGGCAAAATTTAATTTAAAATTAAACCTGAAGACGCGATGAAAAAATATTTTTTCAAGAAGTGTTTTTTTCAATCAAAAGATAAATTTATATTAACTATATGACTAGTAATAATAACTATATAAATTTAAATTAATATTTATAGATTTGTAATATATAAATTTAATTTAAATAATTCCTAATTATGGGATATTTTAATTAATTAAAATGGATAAACATTATGCACTTTAAAATAGTTGTAAGAAAAACCCGTTTTTAAACCCAAAAATAAAATTATACTAAAATCAAATATAAATATGATTCAGATGTAATTAAGTGGATTAAATATTAAATAATAATAATTATTTTAATTTAAATAATATTCAAAACATAATGGTACTTTTAAATTAATTGACTTATTGAAAATAAATTACATTTTTACAAAAATCAGTATTTTTCACTATTCATTGAAAAATAATTATTTTCTGAAAAATACCAATATTTAACCGTAAGTTAATTTTGATATAATTATTTCAAAAATTATTTTCATTTTATCAAGTATATTTTCTTAAATATCTATAAATTTATTATATTAATTTCTCACAAAAAGAAATTAAATCATTTTTTTGAAGAATAAAATTACTTTACTAAAAATTGATTAACAATTTACTAATAATTTATCAATAAATTTCTATTTATTAGGAAGTTATATATATTTTATAAAGTATTTAATACTATTCATACCTACAAATTTAACAACTAGGTTATAAAAATCATATTTAAATAATAATATTTCATGGTTCATTTATGTTTGGTATTGCGTGTCAAATACACAATCAAACATAATATTATTCTTTTAAAATCTTGGGCGATTAAATCATCCCCCATTTTAATAAATTTAATCCTAATTATTTAAAATTTATATCAGTAATCAATGTTTGAAATTTTAAAATACATTTCTTGAAGTCCCACATCATAAAAAGGGTTGATAAAAATTCCATTTGAAAATAGGGGGAAAAAATGAAAAGTTCATCTGAAATAACACATAACTAGGTTTTCAAATAGGAGAAAATTAGTGGGAAGTTATTATTTAGATATGTATGAAAAGTTTAATTCCCAAATAATGATGGAGAGTGATAGATATAATTTATCACAAGAAAATTAATGATCATGATAAAGTCAACATCCATAATACCATAAACTAAAGAGGTGTGAAAAAGACCATTGTTTCATAAAAACTGATTTTAATAGGATTTTTTATTATTTTAAAATCCTTTTCCTAGATTTTAGTAATTAATTTACCATCTAGATGAAGATCATCAGGAAATATACCTACTTGATGAGTATAATTTCATCCTTTAATCAATTTCCACCATAATCTCATGTTTTTCTCAAAACTATAAGTATTCAAGATGAATATTTTTATACCTAAAGCACTAACATCCACTTAGAACGATTCACATAATTCAACAAAATGATAAAAATATATTATTACTATCTTTAGATATTAACAAAAACCAAAATTCTTAGCTCAGGTTAAGGTAATTTCTAAAATGAATAAACCTTCATATGATGAAATAAAGCATTAATCTCCAAAATTAAACAATAATACCCAAAGTTCAAACTAAATCATTCCATAAATAAATTAACCTATATCCCAAATAACCTAAATAATATCCATATTAAAGAGTATTTTAAACTCAAATTTTATCTCATACCTTTCAGCTTATATGCCCAAAAATATTGCAATCTTCTTCCGAACATTACATAGGTTTGTATTAAGTGTTTCACCCTTATCACCCTTTATTTTTGGGTTCAAGCCCTACAACCTTTTCGTATATGATGGGTTATAACCCGACCTTTGGTTTTTCCTTTTTTCTAAAATTATATCCTTATAAAATTCTAAAAAATATGATGAACATCCTTAAAAATAACCTTAATCATAAAATATCATATAAAACCTAAAGGTTATCAATGCCTTTAAATTTGTAAACATATAATTCCTCCTAAAATAAAACTTCATGTTTAACCTTGGGGTTACATATACCCCATCCCAATAAAACACCTCCCAAAATGTCATTAATCGCCTCAAAATTTTATTACTTAAAACCTCAAAAGGGGTGTCTAATACTTTTAACTTATGATTATCCTTAAACTTGTAAACCAATGGTAGAATCTATAGCTCTTAATATAACCTCACATGAAAGAATATTAATCTCTTATTTCATCTAAACCCTTCTCTGATACCAACTATAACAGTCTTGAACCCATACTCCCAGATCCAATGCTAAAATCATAAAATTTACATTTCTAGATTTGATACTGATGAAGGTGACCCAATTTTCACCATCCAAAACTTACAAAATAAAAATAAAATATTGGATCACTTACATACCCAATGACATTTTAGGTTTAGAGTTTTATATAATTAGGACAAAATCTTATATAAAAAATACTGATGAATTAAAGTGAGTATTTTTCCCATTATACCCAACTTTTCATAATTCATATTAAGTCTTCACCATCTCTCACAAACTTCATCACATTATAAACCTTTATAGAAAAAAATCATTTAATCATAATTATTTATAACCTCAAGAATAGAAAATATATTAAGGGTGATCTTAAATGATTAGTAAGGGTAAAAATAATAATTTACAATTGAGTGTCACTAGTAAGCATCAAAGGAGTATAGAAGTATGATGAAATAATCAAAGTGGATGAGCATAACATAAGAATATTCATTCCCATCAATACCTAGATCTCCAATTATAAAATATGAAATAAATCTTTATCAAATTCAAGATTCATAAGAATAAATAATCACAAGCCATGTAATTTCAATATTTATCAAAGGAATCACTAAAAACCCATAGCAAGCATAAATAAAATGTATTGGTATCTTGGAACATATCTGTATAGAACCTTTGCATAACCCTTAAAAAACCCTTAAAAATTAGAATAATTATACAATAAAATTATAATATAATTACCCAAATAATTAGATCCCTATATAGGTTCACCCATCATAAAATCTATATCAGTGTCTCTTGTGAGATATAATGGGCCTAAACCCTTTGTAAACAATTTCTAAGAACCATAACATGAATAAAGTATATATAAATTTAATATAATCATAAAAATAATAAAAAAATCCATTATTCCTTTCATAAATTTATTAACCTATGGAAAATAAATGGTTTCCATGAAAATCTCTTTGAAATACGATTAACTCATGGAAAAGAAATGGGTTCGTTGACAATCTCTTTGAAATAATCATAATCTATACCGAAAAATAATAAAGATGAAATAATTTCAACATATCCTAGTGAATAATAAGTAACATCAAGGTTTTTTGGAAATTATGAATATAAATACCATTAAAATATCATTAAAAACATTCTTGAAGAAAATAACATTTTCACTTTGAGTAATATCAAAATATTTCATCTTATATGGAAAATGATTTTGAAATATCACTTGGGACATTTCTTGAGGAAAATATATTTCCATTTTGAAAACAATTATTTAAAACCTAAAATTTTCTCAAAAATTAAAGAAATAATTTTATTTAGAAATAAAATTTTAAACTTAAAATTAATCTTTAAAACATTAAGTGTTCATGAAAGTGGTAAAACCATTTATGTTGTAAATATTAAAAATAAACATTATTTCCAACCATTTTGTAAAGGTAGTCAAAGTGACCCATTTGAAAAACATTAAGGAATTTTATTTTTAAATACTTTTAAAATAAAGTTAAATATCATGAAAAATATCTTCATTAAATAATTTATATTTATAAAATAACACCCTTGAAAACATTTTAGAAAACAATTATATGAAAGAGAAATATTCTCGATCTAAAAGAAAGATACAAGATCAATATCACTTACAAACAAATTTCTTGATATTTCTTCAATAAATGAGGGAGGAAATGGAAATTAAAAATGTGAACCAAATTAATAAATATATTAAAAGAAAATATATGTGGTTTAAGATAATCATATCATATTATGACCTCCCAAAGAACCTTCAATATAACCAATACTGAAAATAAAGGAGATTATATCGTAAAATACTTTCCACTTTGGTAACTCCTTAATCATAATACCCATGAAAGAATAACATCAGATGAAAATTTAAATATAATTAAGTATAAAATATTCATTATATTACATAAAAAAGGGGTAGTATATACACTATATAAAATAAATCAGGTGCATAACATTAAACTATGTCTCAATGAAGGAGAATTGAGATGAAGTCTCTTACCTCGAGTCCAGACATTCCATGTATGTCCTTTAACTCCTATATAATAAGCTTATATAAATTATTTTATTTTTATGAAAATTTTCAAGGATTAATATAATATAATTAAATCATTTATTTTATTTATTTTTAATGGCATATTTAAATACTTAATTAGTTAAGTCCATGTCGGGTATTTTGATGACTTTCAGTTCATTATTTCAAAAAGGATTTGGTGTATTGATTGTGGTCAAATAAGACATTGTTCCATAATAATCATGAAATATTTATCATATTTATACATAAATTATACTTTTAAAACCAATAATTAATTATTTTTATGAAAAATTAATTATATTAAAATCATGGAGACAATAGGTCATACGTACACATGAGTATCGTTTCCATTTTTCAATGATCATTATGAAAAGAAGTTAATTATTATTTTATATTTAAATAATTATAATAATATCATAAATAACATATAATTTTTTTAAATATAATTATATACATCATCCATGTGATGTGGTGATTAAAAAAGAATCACATCGTTTCATGGAGGCAGTATTCCACACGTATGCACGAACGACATTATCATTTTTCAGTGTAAAAAAGAAAATAATATATTATATTTTTATAATTATAAATAAGTCATTAATATAATAATTATTTCATTTATATCACATATATTCACTACATTTATCTTTATTACCTTCCATGTAAGGTGTTAGTGAAAAATGAATCACATTTCTTCACGAGGCGGTAGTTCACCGTATACACGAGCGACGTTATTGTATCCCCCACATAATGGAATGTAAGAAGGTATATGTAATATCATAATTAAATAAGTATAATTATGTTAAAAATATAATACATATACTTTAAATCCATTATTATAAAAATCCTTGAGAGATAATAATCAAAACCGAATTACATCGGTTCACGAGGCTATAGTCCACTATACACACGAATGATGGTTTTGTTTCTATTTGATGGAAGGGAATATAGATTTAATTTATGAAATAAACATAATAAAATATAATTATATGGGATATAATTGTGTTAATATATCAGAATAATTTAAGAATATTTGAAGGAGTTGGAAGTAAAAATAAAATAAAAACGTTCGGTTAAGCACAATACCTATTCCTCAAACAACCTCCTTAGGTTAGTACAAAAATCCCTCCTAGGATGAATTTTTTATCAAACAAGGGGATATAGGTCATGATTAGGGAATTAAGGAATGTATTTTAGAAGTTATTGGACAAAAAAAGGCTTTTTATATATGGATAGGAGAGGATAGGGGGTAACCTTTTATAAACGGGGGAGTGGATACACTTGGAATTTTTAAAAAGAAAAAGTTATACCCACATTTTTATCATGCCAAAAGGATCCAAAATGGACCATTATTGATCCCTATATAAGATAAGGTCTAAATATTTCCAAAAAATATATTTTATAAAAGTTTTTAGGTCGTTTTTAACCCTTTAATTTTTATTTTAACCCCTAGTAAACCTGTTTTTACCTTAACCATATTTTTTTACTATTTTCATTATTGATTATGATAAAAAATTAATTTAATCTTATTATATAATATAAATTATTTTTATTTAAAATATTCAATTAATTTTACCAAATTAAATTTATATAAGTGAAAACATTTAATTTAAAATTAAACCCGTAGACTCGATGAAAAAACGTTTTTTTTTCAAGAAGTGTATTTTTCAAGAAAAAGATGATTTTATATTAACTCTATGACTAGTAATAATCATTATATTAATTTAAATTCATATTAATAGATATATTATTGATAATTTTACTTTAAATAATTCCTCATTAGGGGTTATTTTAATGAATTAAAATAGAGAAACATTATGCACTTTAAAAAAGTTTTTTGAAAAACCAGTTTTAAACCCGAAAATAAACTTATACTAAAATCCAATATAAAGATGATGAAAATGTAATTAAGTGGATTAAATATTACTAAATAATACTTATGTTACTTTAAATTATATTCAAAACATTATGGTACTTTTAAATTAATTAATTTATTGAAAATAAATGATTTTTTTACAAAAATCTGTATTTTTTATTATTCATTGAAAAATCAATATTTCTTGAAAAATACCAAAATTTCACCCTAAGTTAATTTTGATATGATAATTTAAAAAATTAATTTTATTTTATAAAATATATTTTATAAAATCTATATAAAATAAATATAAAATTTTCTCATAAAAGCTATAAAAAATCATTTTTTAAGAAAACATATTTTTGGAGAATAAAATTACGTTACTAAAAATTGATTAATTATTTGATAATAATTTATAAATAAATTTGTATTGAGTAGGATATTAAATATATTCCTTAAGTTATTTAATTATATACATATCCTTCAATTTAACGATGAGTTTATAACAATTATATTTAAATAATAATATTTCATGGTTTGTTTAAGTTCGGCGTTGTGTGTTGAATACGCTCTCAAACATATTGTTATTATTTTAAAATATCAGGGTGTTATGTCCTCCACCATTTAACAAATTTTTGTCCTCAAAATTTTAAATTTATCTTAGTAATTAATGGTTTTAAATTTTAAAATACCTTTCTTGAAGTCCCACATCGTAGAAAGGGTTAATAAAACTTTCTTTTGAAAAGAGGAAAAAAGGTCATCTAGAATAGCACATAACGAGGTTTCCAAATAGGATAAAATTTGTGGGAAGTGAATATTTGGTCATGGAATAAAAGTATAATTTCAAAATAATTATATATAGTGACATAGATCATTGATCATAAGAAAGTGAATGGCTATGATAAAGTCAACATCCACAAAACCATAAACCGAAGAGGTGTGAAAAAGACCATCATTTAATCATAAATGATGGTAATATGACAACATTTTTGTTTTATGATCCTTTTCCTAGAGTTTAGGAATTAATTTACCATATAAATGAATAACATAATTAAATATACTTACTTGATGAGTATAATTTTATCCTTTAATTAATTTTCACCATAATCTTATCTTTTTCTCCAAACGATGAGTATTCAAGATGGTTTTTTATGCCTGAAGCACTAAAATCCACTTATAACGGTTCTAATAATTCAAAAAAAGGATGAAAATATATTCCTACTATCTTTATAAATTAACCAAAACCAAAATGGTTAGCTCAAGCTATTGTAATTTCCAAAATTAATAAACCTTCACACGATATAATAAAACATTAATCTCCAAAATTAAATAGTAATAACTAAAGCTAAAACCAAATCATTCTATAAATAAATGACCCTATATCCCAAATAACCTCAATAATCTCAAAATTAAAGAGTTTTTTAACCTCAAATTTTATCTCATAGATTTTAGCTTATATGAAAAAATATAGCAATCTTCTTTAGTACATCACATATGATAGTGGTAGGAATTGCACCCTTGTCACCCTTCAGTTGTGGGTTCAAGACCCAAGACCTTTCTAGATATGATTAGTTGTCACCCAGGCTTCAGGTTGTCCTTTTTCCTAAAATTATATCCTTATAAAATTCCTATAAATATGATGAACATCCCTAAAAATGACATTAATCATCAAAGATCATATAAAACATGAAGGTTATTAATACCTTTAAACTTGTGAAAATATAATTCCTCCTCAAATAACACTTCATGTTGAACCTAGGGGTTACATTAACCAATACCAATAAAATATATCCCAAAATTTCATTAATAACCTCCAAATTTTATTACTTAAACACTCAAAAGCAGTGTCTAAGAATTTGAAACTATGATTAACCTTAAACTTATAAACCCATGATTGAATCCATAAATATTAAGATAATATCACATAAAAACATATTAATCTACAAATTTATCTATACCTTTCTATGATAACAACTATAAAAGCCCTAAAACCACACTCCATAATCCATTTCTAAAATCACAAACTTTAAATTTCTAGATTTGATATTCATTAAAGTGACCTAGTTTTTTCTATCCAAAACATTCAACATAAAAAGGAAATATTGGATCACCAACATACCTAATGACCTTTTAGGTTTATAGTTTTAGATAATTAGGAAAAAAACTTACATAAACAATACCCATGAATTAAGGGGAGTATTTTTCCCACTATACCTAGATTTCAATAATCCATATTAAGTCTTTAACATCTACCACTGACTTTATCATGTTATAAACATTTCTAGACACAAGTCATTTAATCATCATTCCTAACATGAGAAATAGGAAATATAAGAAGGGTGATATCAATTACTCAGTAAGGGTAAACATAAGCATTAACAATTGAATGTAATAAAAAATCATAAGAAGAGAATAATGGAATGATTAAATAATAAAAGTGTATGAGCATAAAATAAGAATATTAATATGAATCAATACCTAGATCATCAATCATGAAACATGGAATGAAGCTTTATCAAAGTAAATAGTCATAAGAATTAATAATCATGAGCCATGTGATTTCAATCCTGATCAAAGGAATCATTAAAAACCCATAGTAATAAAAAATAAAACATATTGGTATCTTGGAACATTATCCTCAGATAAACCTTACAAATTGGAATAAATTTACGACCAACTTCCAATGTAATTACCTAAAGCATTAGAGCACTATCTAGGCACACCCATTGTATAAGAGATATTGGGATCATCCATGAGATATAATAGGGATCAACCCTTCATAAATAATGTCCAATAAATATAAAATGAATTAAGTAGATATAAATTTCATCATAATTCAATAATATTTGAAGGATATAAAAGAACAAATAATATAAAAATGCTCGGTTAATCACAATACCTCTTTTCAGACAACCTCCTTAGGTTAGCACTGAAAGCCATCATAGGATGCATTTATAATAAAAAAGGGGATATAGGTCATGGGGAGGAAAGTAAGTAAGTTATTTGGGTGGAGTATTGGATTAACCAAAATTATTTGGAGGTGTGGAGATGAGAGGAGATATGGAGGCCTTTTATAAATGGAGGAGAGGCCACACTTGAAATATTTGAAAAGAAAAAGTTATACCCACATTTTTCTCATGTGACAAAGATAAAAAATGGACCATTATCAAGAATTTGATGAGTTAAAGTAACTTTTTTTCTATAAAATGTATTTCAGAAAAGTTTTTATGTCATTTATAACTCTTATCATTTTAGTTTAACCCCTCTATAAACCCATTTTTAACTTAACCACGATAAAATATTTTTACTTTTTTCACTATTCATTATGTCCAAAAATTAAGTTGAACTTATTATATAATATAAATTATTATGATTCCAAATATGGAATAAAATTTCTAAAATTAATTTCATAGAATTAGAAAAATTTAATTTAAAATTATACCCACTGATGCAATGAAAAAGCAGGTTTTCAAGAAGTGTATTTTTCAAGAAAAAATGATTTTATATTAACTATATAACTAGTAAAAATAATTATATGAATTTTAATTTATATTTATAGATATATAATATATAAATTTAATTTAAATCATTCATCATTAGGGGTTATTTTAATTAATTAAAATGGATAAACCTTATGGACTTTAAAATAGTTTTCATAAAAACCTGTTTTTAAACCCAAAAATAAACTTATACTAAAATACAATATGAAGATGATTAAAATGTAATTAATAGGACTAAATATTAATAAATAATAATTATGTTACTTAAAATTATATTTTAAAAATAATGGTACTTTTAAATTACTTAATTTATTGAGAAGGAATGTCAATTTTACAAAAATCAATATTTTTCACTTTCACCGAAAATCAATATTTTCTGAAAAATATCAAAATTTCACTGTAAGTTAATTTTGATATTATGAATTTAAAAATTATTTTCATTTTATAAAATAAATTTTCTAACATATCTATACATTAATAATAATATTTTCTCAAAAAAATTAATAAAAATCATTTTTTAAGAAAACATATTTTTAAAGAAAAAAATTACTTTGCTAAAAATTGATTTATTATTTAATAGAAATTTATCTATAAATTTATATTGAGTATGAATTTATATATATTTTATAAATTAGTTAATACTCTTCATATCTTCCAATTTAATGGCTAGGTTATAATGGTCATATTTAAATAATAATATTTCATGGTTCATTTAAGCTTGGTGTTGCGTGTCAAATATGACATTGAACATAATGTTGTTATTTTAAAATATAAGGTTGTTACAATAAAGAATTAATTTTAAAATAAGAATTAATTAAATATACCACTGATTCACACCCCCTCTCAGTGGTCTAACCAGACCTTGGCTCTACAAGTGGCATTAAAGAAAATCCAAACCTCCTCTGAATATTTAAGAATTTTTTGAGTATAGAGAACATAAATTTAGTGAACAATAGAGGTGTCCCAATTATCATAGCCGCACCTTCCCACCAAAATATCCTTTCCCTTCATAAACCCCTATTCATGAAATCTATATATGCACCAATATGTCTGAGTAGGGTGTGAGTATAAATCTCAGTAGGATACCATCAATGATCGTTAACATAAGTGAATAAAACATACTGGTGCATGACATGAAAGTAAAAAGAGTGTATATAATCAATAAATATATCTCACAAGAACAATATATAAACATTATGGGTCATTAGAGACCAACTCTACCTGCCTTGTCTCTATGTGGGAAGGAATGAAAGCCAGGCTTCTGACATATCCCCCTCATTTGGATAGTCCAAAAAACATATCTGACACATTCCCCTTGAAGGAATAGCCCATGTACATGTTGAACAAAAATTTGAAATATCCCCATTAGGGTAAAGTACACATGACTCAACCTACATGCTCAAATACAAAAGATATAGGAAGAACACATACAATACATAGATTCAAGATAAAAGATCAAATATAATGTTAGGTCAAGAAAGAGTCATAACCATTACAAATTCACATGAAAGAAAACATCAAACACTGGTCTCACTAGTTTAAACATGCATTACAAACAATTATGCTAATAACCTGTAAGAACATGTACTAATTATTAAGATCACCTACCTTAGGTGAAATGATTTTTCTTCAATAAAGGTCATTTTATGAGTCTAATTACACCACTAAAAATCATATAACCATTCCTATTCCACCGCAATTATAATTCTAGGATCATGTTTAAGTAGAATACACACCCAAAATGTTAAACAAGATCATAAATTTCTAATAAAATCCACTTATAATAATTATTTAGATCCAAATTATGAGAATATACTAAATCTATTCATCCAGGTTCCGATTATATCAACGACCGACAATACCCTTTTTAGATCATACCAAAACCCTTATATTCGATCAAGACATCAAGAATCTACTTTGGTTTGACCAAGGATAAGAAGAGGTAATAGAGATATACTAATATAGAACTCATTGAATTGGAAGTTTAGAATAAAATTGATGTTTGGGCATCAAATGGAGGAGACATAAGGAGATGAGAGAGTCCAAAATCACTAGAGGACATATCCATGGGTATTGAGTCTAAGGGAGGTTGGAGAGGGTGAAAGGATTAGAGTAGTAATGAATTTCTTTTAAAAAAATCAATAAACCTATATGGACATACTTTGACCCAAACGGTTCCATTGATGAGTTGTCATGACCCATCCCTTGGGGCCCATTCCATGACTACCCCAAGCCCGCCTTCCATAGGCCAGGGGCTGGTGACTAGCACCGAAAGGCGTATTCCCTAAAACCGGGAAGGCATTTCCTTTATAACCTATAGACACACGCAATCAATCACACAGCGAGATACAAACACAAGTAAACTACATATTAAAAAGAGTGTGTACAGTAATAAAAAGGGTCCAGAATACAAGCCCAACTGGAAAGTACAAGAAAACTAAAAAGTACAAGTAAACTGAAACAACTCATGTGAACACCCATTAAAGATCCTAACTGAAGGGTAGGTACAGCTCTTAAACCTCATTCTCTATGGTACTCCTCGTCTAATGTCCACCTCCGAGCTACCTTCAATTTTGGTACTCTCTTCCTCAGTCAGCACTATCCGCCGTCTGCACCAAACACAATAAGGTGCAGGCGTAACCCATGCAGGGGTGAGTATAACGATACTCATTAGGGACCTCGAGACCCTCAAAGGTCTCACGAAATCCACAAAGGATAAACCAAAAAGCATGTAAACATCTGAAAACCCTACTTAGGTATATGCCCATACATATACCCAAGTTATCAAGTATACCCGTCTCATTCATGAGGAAACACAAGGACCAACTCAAAATCCCAAAGCTCAACTATTCCAAAAAGGAAGGAATACCACGAAGGTAACACCACAAAGGTGAGTACCACAAAGGAAACACCACACAGAAGAATACCACAAAGGTTTCACCATAAAGTAAAGTACCACATAGGTACGCCACACAGAAGAATACCACAAAGGTATCACCACGAAGGTAAGTAACACACTGGTACACCACACAGAAGAATACCACCAAGGTATCACCACGAAGGAAAGTACCACACAGGTATGACACACAGAAGAATACCACCAAGGTATTACCATGAAGGAAATTACCACCCAGGTACGTACTCAGCTCACACCAGGTATAACTTAGGTACGATAGTAGAGATGGTTAGATGTAACTACCAATTAATCTTACTATGTTAAGAGGTAGACCCACGAAGGATCCTAAATCATCATCAGACCCACAGAGGATTGTATTACATCATCAGACCCACACAAGATCTTAGTACCACATCAGAACCACACAGGATCCTAGTACATCGTCAGACCCACACAAGATCCTAGTACATCGTCAGACCCACACAGGATCCTAGTACATCATAAATACATCGTTATACCCACACATGATCCCAGTACATCATCAGTACGTCGTCAGACCCACACAGGATCCTAGTACATCGTCAGTACGTCGTCATACCCACACATGATCCTAGTAAATCTTCTGTACGTCGTCATACCCACACAGGATCCTAGTACATCGTTAGTACGTCTTCAGACCCACACAGGATCCTAGTACATCATCATTACGTCGTCAGACCCACATAGGATCCTAGTACATTGTCAGTACGTCATCAGACCCACACAGGATCCTAGTGCATCGTCAGTGCTAGCTACAAGGTTCCCACACTAAGCTCACTTGTCTCTAGGAGGGTCTTCTCCTTAATCCACTGTTGGATACTCCAACTGTCACTAAGTCCCATGAAGAAGTATCCCAAAGTAACTCCACGTCATAGAGGTCTCAATGCAAGAGACGGTGTGTCAATCGGACGCCCGGTCTGTAAGTTATTAGCCTTTTAGTCCCGAGGGCCGAGTTGGATTCGTGGTCGATCCAACCCGAACGTACCCTTACTTTATCCAAAAATACATTGGGGTATACCAAAGGGAGCGTCTCACTCCAAGGTTTTCATCTCCATAGACGGTTCATACAACGGATTCCTGGTGCCAAAGTTATGACCAAAAGTATGGAATGAGTCAAATCTGGTTTGGATCCGGTCTGCCCCGGTCCGAACGACCCGGCCCAACCCGCTAGGCTGACCCAATTTTGGTTGACTCGGCCTGAATTGCTGGGTACGTTCTGGACCGTGCCACGGTGCGGCAGGGTTGCGGTGTGGCGGGGCAGCCACGGTGCGGCGGTCCGTCGAGACTATCCAGATGGCCATCTGTCCTCTCCGCATGGCGCGGTCTCACGCCACGCCTTCGCTGGTAGTTAGCTCAGCCGACTGTCCTCCCTTCGTCACCATGACACAAGCTGTGACCCCTTGTTCGCCAGGTGGCACAGATGCACACCACCACCCTCATCGTGCGGCCGGCCTCCGGTTGCCGTCTTCCTCCATCGCAAATATTTCATTAAAAACCACAAGGGATTGCAGAGAGGTCGGGCTATTTTCGTTTGGCCCGCACCCTCCGCATTAGAGTGGTAGAAGGAGGTTCACAACTTTTGAATCACAAAGAACATCAAGAATGGGTAAGGGAGGTATTTCAAACATCAAACCCTACCTCGAAGGTTCGTTTATGTGTCCCGAGATGAAAACGGTGAAGGCGAAGAGGGTACCAATGATCGTCACCTCCACAACACGCTTCTGAAGTAGGGCTCATGCGTCGTCATCTTTCTTGGCTTTGAAGAACATTATTTGATGGAGATGGCGTTATTTATTTGGAGGAGAAGTTCTTTGTTGGAGATGAGTTTCTCCAAGCTCTCCCAAGATTCTACCTTTTCCAACAATTTCCAACCTGAAAAAATGAGAGGTCCCAACTTATTAAATTAAGTCTATCAATTTAATTTACATTGGCATAATTAATTGTTGGCATAATTAATTGTACCACATTGGAATAATAAATTTGGAGGAAGTCCATGGGTTAACTCTTCATTAATGAGGGAGTTCAAGGGGTTTCTACCATTAAGAGGGTTTGGGTGGTCCCCACCTTTAGGAATTCAAAATGGGAGTTTTAGTTTAGGTGGTCCCTACCTCTTTAACATTCATATGGGAGGTTTCAACAAAAATAAAATAGAAGTTTATCTTATTTTATTTTTATTTCCATGAAAAATTGAAAAGCTATCTTTCACCCTCGACCCACTACAGTCGAGGTAAAGGTCTCCTTAAGCGAATACCAGTGCTGCGAGTTCAACGGTGTCCTCAGATTTCAATTCCGAACACCGGTTCAAAAGTTACAAAAACCTGCTCACATGTTTACTAAAAGTACCCTAAAAAAGTTCAGAAATTCATTCCGGGCACACCAAGCCTCAGAATCATGCGCCGTAAATTTTCTTGGACTCATAAAATTCCCATATAATTAAAAAAAATTTATACAAAATTTCTAGGACATTACATTCTCCCCACCTTAGGGATTTATGTCCCTAAAATCCACAACAAATGAAAAATAACCAAAAAAGGGCACTGAGCCTGAATCTGAGCCTCCCACTGCCATGTGCTCTCCTAGAGGTTCCTATGCTTCCAACATAAGCGCACTAGAGGTATCAACCACCCATGAAGGACCTGCTTCGATCGATCCTCAATCTCCACTAGAACCTCCGTAAACGTCACCCCATCATTGATGTCCAGCTCGCCGTGGTCGATGATGTGTGATGGGTCATGCACGTATCTCCTTAGCTAGGATACATGGAAAATGTCCTGCACCCAGTTCAACCGAGGTGGAAGATCTAGGCGGTAAGCCACCTCGCCAACTCTGCTGAGGACCTGGAAGGGTCCGATGAACCTCGGAGATAACTTTCCACCTCGACCAAATATCCACAAACCTCATCGAGGTGAGACCCATAGAAAGACATGGTCACCATCCTCAAACTCCAGAGGTCTCCATCTCCTATCGGCATAATACTTCTTCCTACTCTATACAGTCTTCATCCGCTCCTGGATAACCTGTACCTTCTCCGTGGTATCCCGTACCATATCTGGTCCCATGAGTGCTGACTCCCCTGGGTAAATACAGTACAGAGGTGATCTACAAGGTCACCCATACAATGGTTCAAAAGGTGCCATCCCAATGGTGGAGTGATAAATTTTGTTGTATGAAAACTCCACCAAGGGCAAGTGATCATCCCAGCTGCGACCGAAGTCAATAACTCAAGCACGTAGCATGTACTCGAGGGATTGAATGGTTCGCTCAGTCTGGACATCTATCTGAGGATAGAAGGCAGTGCTGTAATGAAGATGCATCCCAAAAGCCTCATGAAACCCCTTCCATATTTGAGAAGTGAATTGTGTATCATGATCAGAGACAATCGTTGAGTGTACTCCATGGAGCCACACAATCTCCTACAAATAGAGGCGTCCCAAGCTCTCTACTGAACCCAAATCTCTGATAGGTAGGAAGTGGGATGACTTGGTGAGTCAGTCGATGATCACCCAGATAAAATCATGACCCATGGATGTACATGGAAGTACCATTACTAAGTCCATGGATATTCCATCCCACTTCCACTCTGGGACCTCTAAAGGCTGAACTAATCCTGCTGGTACCTGATGCTTCGCATTTACTCGATGACAAGTGAGGCACCGAGAGACAAAATATGCTACAACTTTCTTCATTCCCGGCCACCAGTTCTGTCGTCGGAGATCCTGGTACATCTTCTCCACTCATGGATATACCGCTAGAGGGGATGTCTGGAACTCCCTAAACACTTCCTCCAGAAGCAACACGGGTACCATGGTACGTTCTCTGAAGAGGATGACGTGATCCCCATATTCAGAAAAATACATCAAGTGCCTGTCTTGTGGATATATAAGCATGTCGAGCCTCACAGTCAGTGTCCCCATGCTACGCTTCCCTTACTCGCTGAAGAAGTGGGGGAGTGATTACAAGAGACTACTACTCCATCTCAATCTACAAATGATATTTGCAAAGAGTCCAGCTGCTCCGTCGCCTCACATAGCAGCTGTATACTAGATCTCCTACTGAGTGCATCCGCTAGAACGTTCCCCTTCCTAGGAGTATAGACTATCTTGAAGTCATAGTCCTGGAGGAACTCTAGCCACTCCTATTGGTAACTGAAAACTCAAAACTTCTATTGCCACGAGGGTGAGGCTGGCCGACTCAAGAGTGATTAGCTGCACCCTCCTATGTAGGAGTTTATCCTGTGCTACCTGGGTTTATTTTTTCACCAACTTAGTAAAACCTATTCCCAATGTTGTAGATAAACCGCAACCTTTTTACCTAATATAGCCAATCTAAGTATGAATTGTGGATGTCTAGTCATACACAAACTAACGTCGTAAGACCTCGACGCTGCCACCAAGAGGTTCCAACCGAAACTCTAGCCTCAAGGGTCAGATCACACCATCGGCGTAAGTGTGATTATCAAGTCTCCTCCCAAAGGTATCTCCATATATGAGGGTCAAGTCAACGGTTTAACCAGAAAATCTAGGTCTTGGACAAGATTATTGGTAGGAAGTAATGATTGGTACCTATGTCTATTGATACAGAAGCTAGTGGTAGACACCAACCGTACCTCAAATCATTCCTAGAGCCCTTGGGTCGCACTCCTTGACCACATGCAACTACTCTCTTCCCCTGTCCTCCAGCTCCCTGAGCCTAACGGGGACCACAATGGGGGGTGGTTGTAACATATCGAAATGTACACCACCTAATGCTGATCCCCTAGCTCTGCTTCCACGTATGAAACCCTGTAGATTCATCTATCCCTAACACTTCTTCTTCTCAAAACATTTTCACATACCTAAGTATCTAATACTGGAACCAGTTTCTTGCTTTCCCACTACTAACATTCACTAGATGCATCCGATCAGCCAAAGAATATTCAACCACAAAGGTTCTCTATAGCACCCTAACATAAGTAGGAATGCATAGAGGAATAGTTCTAGATCTAATGTCCTTAAAGACACCTCTCTCAGAGGACCGAGCTCTGAATCACTAATTTTATCGTATTAATCAAGTACCAGGAATGATCTATATGCCTCAATGAATACTCAGCTACCAACATGTCATCCTACAAAAGCTATAAAAGCTCTAGAGAACTCTTAGCCACCTCCTCAAGCCAATCCTCAGCCACCTGTGAGTCAGGATCACCTCGAAACCTGGGGGGTATTTGATGCTGAATCATGCATAAGGAACTAAGCCAATATGTGTCCTTTACCAGTATCGTCAGTTGTAACTATTGACCAACGGGTAGTGATATAGCTGACAGATTACCCGAAGGTACTATCTTGACTAATAATCTATGAACCGAAGCCTCATCATTATGTGAACCACCCTCATGGTCACTCACTAAAAAACACTAGTAGCTAAGATCACTATATACTCTATTGGAGTCTCAACTAGGTGGAAAACTCTAGCAACTGCCTCTATCCAGCCCTCAACCGTGTGGGAATCTGTCTCACCTCGAAACATTGGAGGCCTCTGCCGCTGGAACTCGTGCAATGCACTCAGTCAACATGCACCGTCTTCCAGTGTGGCTGGTGGAAACTGTTTCCCAACAGGTGGTGGTGCTACTGGTACACCACCCGAAGGTGCCAACATAGTAAGAGGGCCTTGCACCGGAGCCTCTTTGCTCGGTGGGCCGTCATCGTGTACTCTCTCGGGAATCTTAGCTGACTGTCTACGAAGCAGCATCCTGATAAAGAATAGGCGCGCCATAGTCATTAAGTTATACTTTGTGATCTGACTCAAATAAAACACAAGAAAACTTTTCAAAACACACACGCAATCAGTGTTTTCGTGTACTGAGTCAGAAATCAGAAGTCAGGGTCCTGTTGTATGGATACGTCAGCTGCCGCACCAACACTGGATTCCCAAAAATGATAACCACACTCACTACACTTAACACTATTTCCATTAAAAATATCAGAGTCCTATGTTCTATGGTAGATCCGACTCCTCTGATACCAATTTTTTACGACCCGTCCACCGAGGCCCGTGCCATGACTACCCCAAGCCCGCCTTCCATAGGCCAGGGGCTAGCGACTAGCACCAAAAGGCTTATTACCTAAAACCGGAAAGGAATTGCCTATATAACCTGTAAACACATGCAATCAAGCACACAACGAGATACAAACACAAGTAAAATGCATAGTAAAAAGAGTGTGTACAGTAAGAAAAAGAGGCCAAAATACAAGTCCAACTGGAAAGTACAAGAAAACTTAAAAGTACAAGTAAACTAAAACAAATCTTGTGAACACCTGCCAAGGATCCTACCTGAAGGGTAGGTACAACTCTAGAATGGCCATCTCTGCGGTACACCCCATCTAACGTCCACCTCCAAGCTACCTTAAGTCCTGATACTCCCATCCTCAGTCAGCGCTTTCCATCATCTACACCAAACACAACAAGGTGCAGGTGTAGCCCGTGCAGGTGTGAGTATAAAGATACTCAGTAGGGACCCTAAGACCCTCAAAGGTATCACTAAATCCACAAAGGATAAACCAAAAAGCATGTAAACATCTGACAACCCTACTTAGGTATATTACAATACATATACCCAAGTTATCAAGTATACCCATCTCATTCATGAGGAAACACAAGGTCCAACTCAAAAGCCCAAAGCTCAACTGTTCCACAAAGGAAGGAATACCATGAAGGTAACACCAAAAAGGTGAGTACCATAAAGGTAACACCACACAGAAGAATACCAAAAAGGTTTCACCATGAAGGAAATTACCACATAGGTACGCCACACAGAAGAATACCAAAAAGGTATCACCCCGAAGGTAAGTACCACACAGGTATGCCACACAGAAGAATACCACCAAGGTATCACCATGAAGGAAAGTACCACATAGGTACGCCACACAAAAGAATACCACTAAGGTATTACCACGAAGGAAAGTACCGCACAGGTAGGAACTCAACTCACACCAGGTATAACTTAGGTACAATAGTAGAGAGGATTAGATGTAACTACTAATTCATCTTAATATGTTAAGTGGAAGACCCAAGAAGGATCCTAAATCATCATCAGACCCATAGAGTATCGTAGTACATCGTCAGACCCACACAGGATCCTAGTACCTCGTCAGAACCACACAGGATCCTAGTACATCGTCAGACCCACACAAGATCCTATTACATCGTCAGTACATCTTCAGACCCACACAGAATCCCAGTACATTGTCAATACGTTTTCAGACCCACACAGGATCCTGGTACATCGTCAGTACGTCTTCAGACCCACACAGGATCCTAGTACATCATCAGTACGTCGTCAGACCCACACATGAACCTAGTACATCATCAGTACATCGTCAGACCCACACATGATCCTAGTACATTGTCAGTATGTCGTCAGAACCATAAAGGATCCTAGTAAATTGTTAGTACGTTGTTATACCCACACATGATCCTATTACATCGTCAGAGCCAGCTACAGGGTTCCCGCACTAAGCTCGCTTGTCTCTGGGAGGGTCTGCTCCTCAATCCACTCATCGATACTCCAACTATCACGAAGTCCCACTAGGAAGTATCCCAAAGGACTACCACCTCATAGGTGTCTCAATGCAATAGACGATGCCTCAATCAAACACCTAGTCTGTAAGTTATTAGCCTTTTAGTCCTGAGGGCCTGGTTGGATTCGTGATCGATCCAAACCGAACACACCCTAACTTTATCCAAAACTTTAGTGGGGTATACCAAAGGGACCGTCTCTCTTTAAGGTTTATATTTCCACATAAAATTCATCAAATGGACGCTCAGTGCTAATGTTATGGTCAAAAGTATGGAATGGGTTGAAACTGGTCTGGGTCCGGTCCAACCTTGCCCGACTTGCTGGGAGCGGCCCGGCCTGCGGTGCGGCCCGGCCCGCGCTGGGCGGCCCTCGGTTCGGGGTGGCTGCAGTGCAGCGGGGTGGATACAGTGCGGCGGTCCGCCACGACTGGCCAGATGACCAGCCGTCCTCTCCGCGTGGTACGGTTGTGCGCCGCAGCTTCGCGTAAGGCCGGCTCGGCCGGCCGTCCTCCCTTTGTCACCGCGGAACAAGCCGCGACCCCTTGTTCACCGGGTGGTGCAGACGTGTGCCACCGCCCCCATCATGCGGCTGGTCTCTGGTTTCTGTGTAGAGACCCTAAGCTTAACGTACATGGACATTACATTACTTTTGCGGAATACTTAGTACATTACAAAAACACACACAGAAGGACCGTAATAGTTTAGTGTCTTTGGAAACTTGGAATATAATCTTCTAATCGTGGTGAACGATATTCAACATCTCCCATAAAGATCTTCCCTTTTTTTTACCTAAAAACTTTCTTTATATCCTGGGGAAAAGAAAACATAAAAGGGTGAGCTCGAATGCTCATTAAGGGTAAACAAAAGAAATATCAATCACGACATATTCATAAGAACATAACTTTTTGAAATCTTAAACTGCAAAAGAGATCATAATTTCATAACATGGAATAAATCATAGTAGTGAAATGTAATCCCAATACTCATAACTTAAAACATGAAACATTTTGTCATACACACATAATCATAGAGAATCATTTCTTATTAGTCAAGACTCATTTCCAAGACTATCTTAGTGGACAAAGTCCATTTCTGAACAGAGTTACCCTCGTTTCAGTCCTGCTTCACTGAACCGGTATAACCTACCATTCCAGCCATGTCTATCTCATGAGATATAAAATCTTTACCCAATGCATTGGAGGGAGATATAGGTCCCACCCATCTCATAATGATACCATTCTTATGTGTGCCACAAAATCATAAACCATACATCATAGCATAACCCATGAAATAAAAATGGGAATCTTAAACATCGTGACATCATAAAACAATTCATATAAGATAAAGGAATTTATAAAAATAATTCCATCACAACATAATCAAATCAATGTAATAATAGGAATAGAAACAAAACCCTTTATTATCTTATATGGAAAATAATTTTGATAAAACACTTGAACTCCATTCTTGAGGAAAATATCCTTTCTACTTCAAAAACACTTTTCCTTTCTTAACATGTCATAAAATTATAAACTAAAAGAAGTTGATTAAAAATAAACTTGAAAATTTTTAAAGGAATCTTCTTTGAAATAATTTTTTAAAAATCTATTCATTCCGTATAAGTTAAAAAAACATTCTTCTCGTACTTTTGTCGGAAAAGTCAAAAAAGTACCTCGTACGAAAAACGACAAAAGATTCCTTTCATATCTTTTACTGAAAACTCACCGAAGGGTAAAATTGGATTTAAACAATTGTAGGTGAATGGAAATAATATTAAATATTGAGGAAACATGTATGTGGATGATAAAATACACACTAGTAAATTCTAAAGTATAAACAATCTCGGATAAAAATGAGATTGTGATATTTCCCTTACCTTTGGTCCGATTTGCTTCATAAGTGTCCGAACCTCCTGTATAATGATTTAAATAATGTTATTTACTTATTCCAGAATCATACTAATTGTTATGATATCATATATGGTTCACTTATGACTTTATATTACCTGTTCTTTTGTAAATTCCACGTTAAAGAGCGTTTTGGGTAAAATTGTTTCATTTGTCTTCCGTGTTTTGACTTGTAATTATTCATATGATTACTTAGATCATGATTACTTAATTCCAGAATATAAATCATGATTTATATATATATATATATATTCAGAATATACATATATATAATAAATCAGTAAATGGAAAGAAATACACCGTTCATGGAGACGGTAGGCCGTACGTACGCATGAACGCTGTTTTCGTTTCCTTATTGAGTTGAACGGAATTAAGTAGATGAAATAAATATATATACACATAAATCCAGTATCATTATTATGTCATATATTTCATTATTAATTATTATATATACTTTATAATCATTCATGAATGGTTAAAGTGGAGAATGAATCTCATCGCGTCGTGGAGACGGTAGTCCGTACGTACGCACGAGCGATGATATCGTTCTCATGATCGTGGGAATGTATTGGAGTGTATGTATACTATTTCAGAATCAATATCACTTTAAAATAATAATATATAGTTATTATTTACACCATTATACCCATCCAAGTAAGGTGGTGGTGGAAAATAGATTTCACCACGGTGTGGAGACGGTATTCCATACGTACGCACGCGCGGTGATTTCGTTTTCCGTAGGATGGATAGATGGTGAAATAAGATTGTTTCATACTTATAATAACATATAAGTATATGAGTGATACTGATGTTATTACTTCATAATGAAAAAAACTAAGAATAATAAGTGGAAGAAGAAATAAAGGTGAAAGAATCGGTAACGGAAATTACCTCTTCTTTAAAGCGCCTCTTTGAGACCTCCTCTTAGGGCACTAAAATTGGTCGTTGAGGAAGACCAGAACCTCCAGTATGTTTCTAGGGAAGTGGAGAAGAGAATTTGGAAGGGTTTGGACTAGCTTGAAGGCTCAAAGTTGTGTGAGTAAGAGAGGGAGGAGGTGCCCTTTTATAAGGGAGGAGAGGGGCACCTTTGGAATAACTAAAAATATTATTTTATTATAAAGTCAAGTTCGGTTTTAAATAGATCTAAATTGATTTATTTCGAGTATAAGGTGGGGATGGGTCGAAATACTCTCATCCAATAGAATTTAGACAAGTTTAGGTTCCTTTTTTAACCTTATCATTTAGATTTAACATTAAGTTAAATAATTTTACTTTTACCGTGTCTTCTTGTGTTCTTATACTATAAGGTTAATAAACTTACTATATCAAGCCAAAATAACCCTAAGTTGTTTATTATTAATATATATAACCTTATATAAGTCATTTGGCCGAACCTTAGATTTTTAGGAATAAAATAACAATTAATAATATAATATTTGTTTTAAAAACTATTTTATGTCAATTTTGACACAATTTAGTAATTGATTTTTGTGAAAATCATAACAGAATTATTAGTTAGAAAAAAGTTAATTTAAACTATACTAACATGTTATATTAACCTATAAAATTAGTGGAATTCATAAAAAGTCTCAAATTATATTTATTTTGGTATTTATAACATCAATTATGTCAATATTTCATTAATAAGATAATTACCGCATCATCGTTGTGTCATAAATAAATTAAATTATTTAATGTCTAAAAATTACAAATAAAATACCATTATGTAGGAAATATTTTTATATTTCTAATGAATATTTATAGTCTAATTTATCTTATGTATAACCCCATATTAAAAATGATTTACTTATTAAACTTTGATTTTAACTATTTTAACCCTTCTTTAAATAAATTAATAATAAATGTCCTAATCTAATCCAAGTGGGCATAAATGGTCATATTTTATTCCTAAGGTTGTTTTTGGTCGAATTACACTTGTCCAATAGAATTAGGACATGTGTTAGGGTAATAATAATATCATTTTTACCCTTAATTACCCTATTTACTTTTAACTGTGGTAAAAAAAAGTAAAAAGTTACTATTCCCCAAAAAATTATTTTCATCTCATTGAACCACATTTTACTTACTGACATCAACCGTGTCTCTCGGATTTTCGAAATTCCACTCTCAGAAGTGGTAAAATTAAGTTTTATGAAAAATTCAGTTTTTTAACTACCACTTAGTGGTTTCACTATTCATGAAAAAATGAAAGTTTCCAGAAAAATACAAAAAATTAGATCTAAGATATATTTGATATTATGAATTTAAAAATGATGTCTATTTTATCAAATTCAAAACATATCAGTTGCATTAATTAATTTAAAAATTAATTCCCGCCGTCAAAACAAATAACGTGTTCTTAAGAGATAATAACTATCAAAAGATTGACACTTGTTTATGACTGGTTGAAATGTGAAATTACATCCAATGACGAACATTGTATTAAATTGTAAAAATATATTATAAATATAATTTAAAACCACTCAAATTAATAATTTATCACTATTAATTATTTTGATTAAAAAAATTGTTTTTAATTATAATTTAGTAATTTTCACTATTCATCAGAATATGAAAGTTATCCGAAAAGTACCAAAATTTCACCTTAGGCTAAATTTGATACTCCGAATCCAAAAATGAAGTCCATTTTGAGAGCTAAAATTTCTAAAATTTTAAAAGGTGGTTATTACTATTCATAACAGCTAGTTTTAATAATATTTTAATAGCATATCGTTGTTTAGTGAAACTCGGTATTGCGTACTACACACGCTATCAAGGAAGGTCACGATTGCGTGTAATACAAGGCAAGTCAAGGATGCGTGTTGAGCAAGCTCCTTTTGGTGTAGCGTACAACACAATACATTAATGAAATTAAAAAGAATATTTTTCATAAAATCTCGGGGTGTTACATTCTACCCCCCTTAAAATGAATTTCGCCCTCGAAATTCGTCGGGGTTATAAATGGTTTACTATTCAAAAGTTTCTTTGATAGAAACCCACATCGTAAAAAAGAATACCAAAACTAATCTTTAAAAACAAAAGTATGAAACTTAAAGGTTACCCAAATAAACTAATCACTGGGTTTCCACATAGGTGAATATATGGATATGGGAGAGAAATCTAACCATCATGTTCTGATGGAGGGTGGTAGAGAACATGGCTTTGGAAAAGCCAGTAATCACAAAGCCATAAATTTGTGATGATCTAGGGTACCATCTGATTCATCAGATATAAGAGCACTAGGACAACATTTTTGGTTTTTAAGATCATTTCCCTAAAGTTGATGAAATTGGAATTAGAAGAAATACTTTCGTGATTTTGGTATAGTCTCACCGTTTGTCGTTCTTTGGAAAATTTCCACTTCATCTCTTAAAGAAATGAAGTTGAATTTGTCATTCGTGATGTGTTAGCAGATCGTGTGATAGAATGATGGGTCATTCCATCTTTCTCAAACAAAAGGTTAGAAAAGTTATCAAAAATATAGAAGTCCATCTATAGTGAGATTAATCCTATATAGTTCCTAAAATGAACTTATACTTCATATATCATACCGCTTAATAAAATAAAACTAGTTTCCACTAACCAGGGACTTCCTGTAGGCCAGTGGTAGGCGATAAAGGCCAGTCACACTTCGGTTGTGGGTTCGATTCCTACGACCTTGTCCGACGCGTTGGGCTGTCGCCCGTCCTGCAGGTTGTCCTTTTTCTAAAAATATATTACTATAACATCCCATCAACAATATCGAAAAAACTAAATTATGTCCAACATAGTCCATTCCAATCTTTAGGCTTATCCATAATACTGCAGTCCACTCTCATAATATAGTGAAAACGATTACCAAAGATTTAATACCATCGTTGATCCCCATATATCATAAGATATGTCTTGTTGGTCACATTCTAAACATTCAAAGGCCTTAATCATGTTTTCTCTTGAATACCCATTGAACCTTAGTGAAAACATGAATGTAGTTAAAAGTTAACACTTTCCACATACCAAAATCCTCAAAATTCTATATACTCAAACCATGATATCACTTAGTCCTTATATCAATCATGAGCTCATGAATACTGTTAAACATTTCGTTTTCTCGTTTTCCCTTCATTATGCGCATATCATCTTATTTCCAAAAATATCTCAATCACTTTGAATACCACATTAGACCAATATATAAATATTCCAATACTTTATGATACAACATTATTTTGGAATCCCATTACATAAACACTTAATCATTCCACCACATCATTTTCATATTCAACATCGCCAATAGTGATCACATGTGACTTCCCTTTGTCCTTTTCCTTAAGCGGTTGCTCATGTTTATCATCACTAACCCTTGGATTAGGGCATTTATTATCATAATGCCCCATTTCCTTTCACTTGAAGCATTGAAGTGTTGGTGGTGCGTTCTCTGTAGTGTTTGCTTTATTCACATCATTAGAAACCCTTTTTCCATTACTTTGATACTCAGCTGCTCGATGACCTTCTTTTACACACTTAAAACATTTTCTAGTCCCTTTAATACAATCTCCACCAAGCTTCTTTCCACACTTTGTTCATAAGGAAACATTCATCTTCTTTTCACCATTATTTTGAGATTTCTCCTTGAACTCCATCTTTCGTTTCTTTTCAAAACCATGAGATGGATATGTAACACCAACTTCCATTTCTACCTTCATAACACAATGCACAATTTCTTCATAGCTACTGAAGTCTCTTATAGCTAATGCCCTTCGAAGACTTGGTTTTAAGCCACTGAAAAATCGATCAACTTTACTTTCAGGTTGGATGATAATGCCAGATGCATACCTTGCAAGTCTTGTAAAATTCACTTCGTATATACCAACAGATTCATCACCCTTCTGCTTCAGCTCAAGAAACTCCTTTTCCATCTTTGTTCGAAGAATACGAGGGAAGTACTTACTGAAAAACAAGTTCTTGAACTCGTCCCATTCCATGGACTCAATTTCATCTCTTGGCCTTGTATTCTTGATAAGATTCCACCATTGATCAGCTTCACCTTCCAAACGATATACTGCTAAGATGACTTTATCATGCTCAGAACATTGAAGAACTGAAAATATCTTTTCAGTGGTACTGATACATTGTTCAGCAACAAGTGGATCGGAAGACCCACTGAAAGAAGGTGGACGTTGCCTCATGAAGGACTCAATAGAATATTGTTCCCTTCTCTGCTCATTTGGAAGTCCAGAATGATTCATAGCTTGTGTAAGTATAACAATAAGATTTTGCACTCCATCTCCCATAAAATTTGTTTGTTCAGGAGGGCAATCATTGCATTTTCCATTGCATTGATCAACATGGTTCCTTCGGGTTCTAGCCATCGTCTAAAACCCAAAAAGAATAGTGTGAGAGGCAAAAATCATGCTAGGGGAAACAAAATAATAAAGGGGGAGTACCTTCAATATCTAACATCTTAGGTTTAATTCTATGATCGTTAGCGTAATTCTAGTACTATAACCTATACGTATACTTAACCTTAGTGACATCCCTAGACATACCTTAGAAATATCTCTAGGGATATCACTAACGTTCTCACATCCTAGTTTCCAAAGGTTGACTAAACCTTTCCTCTGATACCAACTGTAGAGACCCGAAGCTTAACGTACATGAACATTACATTACTTTTGCAGAATACTTAGTATATTACAAAAACACACACAAAAGGACCGTAATAGTTTAGTGTCTTTGGAAACTCAGAATATAATCTTCTAATCATGGTGAAATATCTTCAACATCTCCCATAAAGATCTTCCCTTTTTTTTACCTAAAACCTTTCTTTATATCCTGGGGAAAAGAAAACATAAAATTGTGAGCTCAAATGCTCAGTAAGGGTAAACAAAAGAAATATCAATCACGACATATTCATAAGAACATAACTTTTGGAAATCTTAACCTGAAAAAGAGATCATAATTTCATAACATGGGATAAATCATAGTAGTGAAATGTAATCCCAATACTCATAACTTAAAACATGAAACATTTTGGCATACACACATAATCATAGAGAATCATTTCTTATTAGTCAAGACTCATTTCCAAGACTATCTTAGTGGACAAAGTCCATTTTTGAACAGAGTTAACCTCATTTGAGTCCTGCTTCACTGAACCGGTATAACCTACCGTTCCAGCCATGTCTATCTCATGAGATATAAAATCTTTGCCCAATGCATTGGAGGGAGATATAGGTCCCACCCATCTCATAATTATACCATTATTATGTGTGCCACAAAATCATAAACCATACATCATAGCATAACCCATGAAATAAAAATGGGAATCTTAAACATCGTGAACTCATAAAACAATTCATATAAGATAAAGGAATTCATAAAAATAATTCCATCACAACATAATCAAATCATTGTAATAATAGGGATAGAAAAAAAACCCTTTATTATCTTATATGGAAAATAATTTTGATAAAACACTTGAACTCCATTCTTGAGGAAAATATCCTTTCTACTTCAAAAACACTTTTCCTTTCTTAACATGTCATAACATTCTAAACTAAAATAAGTTGATTAAAAATAAACTTTAAAACTTTTAAAGTAATCTTCTTGGAAATAATGTTTTAAAAATCCATTCATTCCGTATAATTTAAAAAAAACATTCTTCTCGTACTTTTGTCAGAAAAGTCAAAAAAGTACCTCGTACGAAAAACGACAAAAGATTCCTTTCATATCTTTTACTAAAAACTCACCGAAGGGTAAAATAGGATTTAAACAATTGTAGGTGAATGGAAATAATATTACATATTGAGGAAACATGGATGTGGATGATAAAATACACCCCATTAAATTCTAAAGTATAAACAATCTCGGATAAAAATGAGATTGTGATATTTCCCTTACCTTTGGTCCAATTTGCTTTGTAAGTGTCCGAACCTCCTGTATAATGATTTAAATAATGTTATTGACTTATTCCAGAATCATACTCATTGTTATGATATCATATATGGTTCACTTATGACTTTATATTACCCGTTCTTTTGTAAATTTCATGTTAAAGAGCGTTTTGGGTAAAATTATTTCATTTGTTGTCTGTGTTTTGACTTGTAATTATTCATATGATTAATTAGATCATGATTACTTAATTCCAGAATATAAAACATGATTTATATATATATATATATATATATATATTCAGAATATACATATATATATATTCAGAATATACATATATATAATAAATCAGTAAATGGAAAGAAATACACCGTTCATGGAGACGGTAGGCCGTACGTACACATGAATGCTGTTTTCGTTTCCTTATTGAGTTGAACGGAATTAAGTAGATGACATACATATATATACACATAAATACAATATCATTATTATGTCATATATTTCATGATTACTTATTATATATACTTTATAATCATTCATGAATGGTTAAAGTGAAGAATGAATCTCATCGCGTCGTGGAGACGGTAGTCCGCACGTACGCACGAGCGATGATATCGTTCTCATGATCATGGGACTGTATTGGAGTGTATGTATACTATTTCAGAATAAATATCACTTTAAAATAATAATATATAGTTATTATTTACACCATTATACCCATCCAAGTAAGGTGGTGGTGGAAAATAGATTTCACCACGGCGTGGAGACGGTATTCCGTACGTACGCACGCGCGGTGATTTCATTTTCCGTAGGATGGATAGATGGTGAAATAGGATTGTTTCATACTTATAATAACATATAAGTATATGAGTGATACTGATTTTATTACTTCATAATGAAACAACCTAATAATAAGAAGTGGAAGAAGAAATAAAGGTGAAAGAATCGGTAACGGAAATTACCTCTTCTTTGAAGCGCCTCTTTGAGACCTCCTCTTAGGGCACTAAAATTGGTCTTTGAGGAAGAAAAGAACCTCTAGGATGTTTCTAGGGAAGTTGAGAAGAGAATTTGGAAGGGGTTGGCCGAGCTTGAAGGCTCAAAGTTGTGTGAGGAAGAGAGGGAGGAGGTGCCCTTTTATAAGGGAGGAGAGGGGCACCTTTGGAATAACTAAAAATATTATTTTATTATAAAGTCAAATTCGGTTTTAAATATCTCCAAATTGATTTATTTCGAGGCTAAGGTGGGGATTGGTCGAAATCCTCTCATAAAATAGAATTTATACAAGTTTAGGTTCCTATTTTAACCTTATCATTTAGATTTAACATTAAGTTAAATAATTTTACTTTTACCGTGTCTTCTTGTGTTCTTATACTATAAGGTTAATAAACTTACTATATAAAGCCAAAATAACCCCAAGTTGTTTATTATTAATATATATAACCTTATCTAAGTAATTTGGCCGAACCTTAGATTTTTATGAATAAAATAAAAATTAATAATATAATATTTGTTTTAAAAACTATTTTATATCAATTTTGACACTATTTAGTAATTGATTTTTGTGAAAATCATAACAGAATTATTAGTTCGAACAAAGTTAATTTAAACTATAATAACATGTCATATTAACCTATAAAATTAGTGTAATTAATAAAAAGTCTCAAATTACATTTATTTGGGTATTTATAACATCAATTATGTCAATATTTCATTAATAAGATAATTACTGCATCATCGTTGTGTCATAATTAAATTAAATTATTTAATGTCTAAAAATTACAAATAAAATACCATTATGTATGAAATATTTTTAGCTTTCTAATGAATATTTATAGTCTAATTTATCTTATGTATAACCCCATATTAAAAATGATTTACTTATTAAACTTTGATTTTAACTATTTTAACCCTTCTTTAAATAAATTAATAATAAATGTCCTAATCTAATCCAAGTGGGCCTAAATGGTCATATTTTATTCCTAAGGTTGTTTTTGGTCGAATTACACTTGTACAATAGAATTAGGACATGTGTTAGGGTAATAATAATATCATTTTTACCCTTAATTACCCTATTTACTTTTAACCATGGTAAAAAAAGTAAAAAGTTACTATTCACCAAAAAATTATTTTCATCTCATTGAACCAAATTTTACTTACTAACATCAACCGTGTATCTCGGATTTTCAAAATTCCACTCACAGAAGTGGTAAAATTAAGTTTTATGAAAAATTCAGTTTTTTAACTACCACTTAGTGGTTTCACTATTCATCAAAAAATGAAAGTTTCCAGAAAAATACCAAAAATTAGATCTAATCTATATTTGATATTATGAATTCAAAAATGATGTCTATTTTATCAAATTCAAAACATATCAGTTGCATTAATTAATTTAAAAATTAATTCCCGTCGTCAAAACAAATAGCGTGTTCTTAAGAGATAATAACTATCAAAAGATTGACACTTGTTTATGACTGGTTTAAATGTGAAATTACATCCAATGACGAACATTATATTAAATTGTAAAAATATATTCTAAATATACTTTAAAACCACTCAAATTAATAATTTATCACTATTAATTATTTCTTTTAAATTTTTTTTAATTATAATTTAGTAATTTTCACTATTCATCAGAATATGAAAGTTATCCGAAAAGTACCAAAATTTCACCTTAGGCTAAATTCGATACTCCGAATCCAAAAATGAAGTCCATTTTGAGAGATAAAATTTCTAAAATTTTAAAAGGTGGTTATTACTATTCATAATGACTAGTTTTAATAATATTTTAATAGCATATCGTTGTTTAGTGAAACTCGGTATTGCGTACTACACACGCTATCGAGGAAGGTCACGATTGCGTGTAATACAAGTAAAGTCAAGGATGCATTTTGAGCAAGCTCCTTTTGGTGTAGCGTACAACACAAGACATTAATGAAATTAAAAAGAATATTTTTCATAAAATCTCGGGGTTTTACATTCTGTCTTCCTCTATCACAAATATTTCATCAAAAAACCACAAGGTATTGTGGAGAGGTCGGCCCATGTTCGTTTGGACCGCACCCTCTGTGTTAGAGTGGTAGCAAGCGGTTCACAACTTTTGAATCATGAAGAACATAAAGAACGGGTAAGGGAGGTATTTAAAACATCAAACCCTACCTTGAAGGTTTGTTGATGTGTCGCGAGATGAAAATAGTGATGGGGAAGAGGGTACCAATGATTGTTGCCTCCACAACACACTTCCAAAGTTTGGATCATTTGTCTTCCTCTTTCTTGGCTCCAAAGAATGTTATTTTATGGAGATGGTGTTCTTTGTTTGGAGGAGAAGTTTTTTTTGGAGATGAGTTTCTCCAAGCTCTCCCAAGCTTCTCCCTTTTCCAACAATTTCCAACCCAGAAAAATGAGAGGTGCCAACTTATTAAATTAAGTCTATCAATTTAATTTACATTGGCATAATTAATTGTTGGAACAATTAATTGTAACATGTTGGCATAATAAATTTTGAGGAAGTCCATGGGTTAACTCTTCATTAATGAGGGAGTTCAAGGGGTTTCTACCATTAAGAGGGTTCGGGTGGTCCCCACCTTTAGGAATTCAAAATAGGGGTTTTAGTTCAGGTGGTCCCCACCTCTTTAACATTCACATGGGAGGTTTCAACAAAAATAAAATATAAGTTTATATTATTTTATTTTTATTTCCACAAAAAATTAAAAAACTATCTTTCACCCTCAACCCACTACAATAGAGGTAAATGTCTCCTTAAGAGAATACCGACGGCGTGAGTTCAACAATGTCTTTATATTTAAATTCTGAGCACCGGTTCAAAAGTTACAAAAACTACCTCGCACGTTTACTGAACGTACCTGAAAAAAAGTTCAGAAATTCATTCTGGGCACACCGGGCCTCAGAATCACATGCCGTAAATTTTCACAAACTCGTAAAATTTTCATATAATTAAAAAAAATCATACGGAATTTCCAGGATATTACATGAGTTCTTGGCCTTCATTGGTTGGTAGGTGGCTCCTGGGAAGAAGAACCAACACCCAAGAACCTCATCGGATAGCTGGTGGGACCTTATATCCTATAATAGAACCTACACACTTCACTAGCTGGTGGATGGAGTTTCTATATATTTTTAAGCTACAATATGTCCACCAGCTTGGCACCTTTCCATTTCTCCCCCTGATCATCTCTATTCCACCTCAAAAAACTTTTAAACATATTAAATAAGTATGTATAAGATTAAATGAGGTGTAAATTAAATATATGGTATCAAAATTACCCCCTCTAATGATTTCTCATCCTTGAGAAGTGTCTCGAGAGTTCTGCTCAAAAAAATCGGGAAACCGTGCTTGAATGTCTATCTCATACACCCACATATCTTCTTGAATACACTCATGATTCCATTAGACCTAAAAAAGAGGTTTGATATTCCCTCAAAACTCTTTGTCACTTAATTCAACAATCCTAATGGATCTCTCCATAAAATATGTATCCGGTTCTAGCTCAACATCCTCATAGTCAATCACATCCAAAGGACCAGGCTCGTACCTTCGAAGATGAGATATGTGGAATACATTATGCATACCTTGATACCATGGATTAAGATACAATAAATATGATACCATCTTGATACATTAGATGATCTCAAATGACTCAACATATCACAGTGCAACTTCCCTTACTTTCTCAAATTCCTATGCCCCAACTGAGGGGACACCTGTAAGAAAACTCTATCACATAAAGTGAAATATAAGGGTTATCACCTTTGGTCAGAATAAGATAACTATCTTCATTTATCCATAACCAGGTACTTCCAAATTAACTGCACCAAATCCAAGGTCTCCTACACTAAATTAGGCCCAATAACTAAAGATTCAACTACCTCACTCTAGCATAGCGATTAACGATATGGTCATCCATAAAGAGCCTCAAATGAAGCCATATAAATCAAATATTTTATTTTTTTGTAGGTGAACCCAATAAGAGCTAAGTTATCTTACCAAGATCCTCCAAAATCTATAACAAATTCTTGAAGAATATCCACTAATGTCTAGATCATTCTCTCTGACTAACCAATAGTTTGAGTATGGAAAGTTGTACCCAGCTTCAACTGAGTCCCCATTGACTTATGCAAGCCTTGAAAAAATTATGATGTGAACTGAGTGTATTTTTAAGATACCATGATCTAAGTCACTCCATGTAGACACATGATTTTCTGAACATGGATCTTACCTAGCTTATGTATTGAGTTAGTCTCCTAGATCGAAAAGAAGTGATACACCTTGGACAACTAATCCACTACTACCCACATAGTGTTTTGACCTCTCAGTGGCCTAAGAAACCCTATCATGAATTCCATGGTCACATAATCCCACTTATACATGGGAACTATAAGTGACTAGAGAAACCCTATAGCTCTCTAATTTTCGACGTTAATTATCTAAAAATTCATACAACGTGAGACAAATCCTAAAATGTATCTTTTCATACTAGACCATTGGAATTTCTATTTGAGATTATAATACATTTTAGCTGATCTTGGGTTCACTAAACACTATGAATAATGAGAATATTTTTTTAATTATTCCCTCATGGAAGAAAGAACCATTAATCTTCTATGAACTAGAAGCACACCATGTCCGTATAAGGTACATCCCGGAACAAAACCATTTCTTGCCAACCTCTTGTACATCACAATACATTCTGGATCAGACTTTTGACTAGACTCCACTCATTCTACCAATGAGGATGTGACCACCAAGGGTACATAATTCCCTATCCATTAGTACTTAGATACAACCACCATCCAGTCTACTATAAAATCCATTAACTTCCATTTTGATTATGACATCCACTCTCCAAATTATTGCATCTTTTTTCTAAACTCATTTACAACTTCATTCCCTTTCCATAGAGAATATTCCATCTCAAATTCAAATGTCTACAAGTATTCTACCCAAAACATATTACAAAGATTTAGATCCCATTGGGGGAATATATACTATAGCCTATTGTGGTTAGTTTATATGAAAAATATCGTACTGATGTGGTAGAATCACCAATATTTCAACACATAAACCACAAATTATAACTCTAAGTAATGAGTAGCGTAGTTACTCTCATGGTGTCTTAGATGACATGACCCATAAGCAACTAACTTTTCACTCTACATAAAAACAGATCCCTAATTGACATCAGGTGCATCACAATACAATACATACCCAACTCTAGGACCAAGAAGAATCAAAATCGGAGCTGATGTCAACCTATAGTTGAATTATAAGAATTCCTCTTCACACATGTCTATACATTAAAATATGACTCCCTTATTTGTAAGTATGGTCATAGTCACTACCAGGTGGGAAAAGTCCTGAATGAACTTTCTATAGTACCCATCCAAACTAAGAAAACCATGAATCTAGAACATGTTCATCTTCCATACCCAAGACATAACTATATCTTCCTTCTCTGTATCAACTGGTATTCTTTCTTGATAAACTATATTTCTAATAAAATGAATATATTGGATCCAAAAGTGGAAAATTGATAACTTTGTGTAAAGATGATGTTCTCTAAGAATACTAAATACAATCCTAAGGCATCTAGCATGTGATTATGACATATTGTAACATATTAGGATGTCATCAATGAACACAATAATTAAGGAATATAATTATAGGTGAAAGATATTGTTCATGATATCCATGAACACTACTAGATCATTTTTCATCCCAAAATTCATAATGAGATATTAATACATACTATATATTCTCCTAAATATTTTCTTTGGTATGTCTTTCTCTCTGACCCAAAGCTGATGGTAGCCAAAATGTAGATTAATATTTGAAAACTACTATGATTTCCTTAATTAATTAAAAAAGTCATCAATACTTGGTAATATCTACTTGTTTTCATAGTGATATAATTCAACTTTTGTTAGTCTACAAAAAATCAAATACTTCCATCTTCCTTCATAGAAAACAATACCAGATCACCCCAAGGGGAAGTAATCAGTTTGGTGAATCCTTTAGCTTCAAGATCTTTGAGTTTTACCATGATATCATTCAATTCATCTGGTGTCATTTGATATGGTGGAATCGATATAGGTTGTGCACTGGGCATGATCTTGATCTCAAACTCAACTCCCCTTTCTGGAGGTAACCTTGAGAAACAATCAAGAAATATATATTGCAATTGACTCACCACATGATGAAAGGAGGATGGAGTCACTGTATTGTCCACTGTAAGGATCATTCCAACCACCTACACTGAAAATACTTCTCTTTGATGAGGATCTAAACCTACTTTACATAATTTTGAAATCCCAACCACTAGTCAATAAGAACTTCTCCCCTTTATGTGACATAAAAGTTACTCATATATGATACAAATTTATGTGTGCATGGTAGCTGGTCAACTAGTCCATGCCAAGGACCACATAAAAACTTGTCATCTCTAGAATTGTAATGATCTGAACATGCTCAAAGCTAAAAATCTACACCAGACATTTTGGATAGATATGAACATGATCCACTTTCATTCCCAAGGGTGCATCGATAGATAACAACTCATAAGTTAACATAACCATTAAGTCTAACCCAAAAACTACTTGAGTGAATATGAATTAATGAGATGTTTCTGTATTAAAAAAAGAAATAGAGAGAGTAGAAGAGATTAGGATCATACCTAGAACCATTGAAGTTTCGTCTCCACCACCAACCAAATCCTAATCCACCAAATAATCCCTATCATAAACCACTCTATGATGCCCCAAAGGCTCATGAGTCACTTGATTCATTGAACCTTTTGGGATTTTTTCCTATTGTTGAGGTCCATAACCTATTCCATAGCCCGATTTTACTACCTTCATATGTGAAGTCTTAGAAAAGAACCACCTCAGATGACTGATCTTTCTATATTGGTAAAAATTATTGAGAGAAATAGGAAATTTCTTGAGATAATTACCTTTATATCCATATTTACAACACTTAGGAGAGTCATTTCCCATAGAAATAAGAAACCGGGGCTATGCAAGATAAGGAACTAGTCAATCCATTAAAATCTAAAATAAGACCTATAGCTCCATATTCCTCAATTTCCTTATCTACAATTAGAGTCTTATGAATAATTAAAATGTAGGTTTTCTGATAAAAGTTCTTGATTTGGTACTTCATCTTTGGATGAAGGCCATTCTCAAACATCATGTCTTTATGTACCATATTCCCAGCTAGAAGAGAAGAAAAGTGAATCAACTTAGTGAAATGTGCTAAATAGTTAGACACTAACATTATCCCCTACTAGAGCTATGTCAACTCTTGAGCGTAGTCCAGTTTCAACTCATCAGGGAAGTACACCTTGAAGAAGAGTTACTTTAAGACCAACCACATCATCCCTTCAAATATACCATAATAAATCATAATATTCTACTACCGTCAAATAGTAACATGAAGCATAAAAGTCATAAGTTTTATATTCCAGTCCTCTAAGGTCTCCACCAGATCTAATATCCTATCGATGAATCATATCCATCCCTCTATATACTTGGGATCTCCAGTGCTTCAAAAGGTCAGGGGATGATGGAGTTGGAATTCATAAGCATTTAGTACATCATCAAACCACCCTTGTGGGGACCTACACCCTAAATATGAACTAGAAAAAAGAGTCTTATCTACATCAATTTTATAGTTTGAGTTGATAGAACAACCATGGGAGCATGCTCAGCTATATCCTCTCACATAATAGGTGTTGTAGTAGCTTCCCTAACCCATGACACAAGATGTCTACGAGGAGATATTTCCTGAAATTCTATATGAAACCTTATAGAAAACCAACTTCTAAACCAAAAGACTGATATCATATCATAGGGACACACATGTGTTTTTTACAACTAGGTTCAACCTAATAGTATACCTACAAAATAAGGCATAAACCCTAAGAACCACCAATGGCACAATCCAAACCTCTAGTACCTTTCCATTAGTCATAACCATATATATAAACTCAAGAATAAAATATTTAGGCTCAAATAAATGAATGCAGGGAACAATGAACCAAAGAACACATCATAAGTTTAACATGCATTTTAATTATTTGGGATCTATCTAATTTAATAAACATGAATATAGAATATGATCCTATGTGCCTAAACATGATTCATAAACACACACCAAATCCTATAAATCAGTATACCAACATCATGTGCATCACCCAAGGTTAATTAAATAAATGGTAACATAAAACAACAAGATCATCAATTACCACTTTCATGGAAACTTGGAGGTCCACTATATAGCGTTGAATAGTGATTGATACATTTCCTCTATCCAAGTCCCAACCATTCTATATATTTTTTACCCTATCCCAAATTAAGGCAAGTAAAAGAAATATTTTAGTAAACCTAGTTCTTCTGATGCCATTTTGTAAAACCCCAACCCAAATCATTGGGTCCATTTTGAGATGACACACATACTCATTCACACCTCCCCGTACATAAGATGATTCTGACTAGTGGTGAGGGACAAAGTGGACACCATGGGGAGACTATTACCTTGGTATCAGATAATTAAAGTATACAATGGAAGTGATAACAATAGATTAAAAAAATAAATAATAAATAACAAAACATAAGAGTGGTAGTATAGACATAAATTACCAACCCATGAAATAACAATATGGAATGTTAGTCACATAAATGAAAACTAAGAAAAAGGACCCCCATAAGCAATGAATAAATGTATGAAAAATGTAACTAAGAAAAATCACCAATAACAGCCATGCATGAGGTTCATCCTATAACACCCTACACTCTCCTACTAAACTTACTCAACCACACATTATAATGCATTTTTCATTCATCATATCCCTAGTCATGAAATCTATACACACACTGAGATGCTCGAGTAGGGTGTGATCATGAAACCTATCAGGATTCCACCAATAGTCCTTAACATAAGTACATAAGACATACTGGTTCATGCCATGAAATTAAATAGAGCATAGATAAACAACAAATATATAAAAAAAATAAAAACATACATACATATTGGGTCCTTAGATACCAAATCTTCTTTCTTTCAGTTCTATGTCATAAAAAATGCCAACCAATTTCCTGAAACATCCCCCTTGAAGGGATAGTCAAAAAACATGTCTGTCACATCCGCATTAAATGGATAACCCATGTACATGTCGACCAAATTTCTAAAACATCTCCTAGGGTGATAATCCATATGGATCAACCCATATGCCCAACTTCATAAGACAATGGAATAAAACATGCAATGCATAGATACAATATGACATATCAAACATCATGTCAGGTCAAGAAATAGTCTTTACCATCACAAATCCACATTTAAGAAAACATCAAGCATAGTTATCGCTAGGATACACACATTAACCAAAAATCATTCTAATAACCCATATAAATATGTGCTAATGATAATGACCACCTTCCTTAGTTTCAACAATGTTTCTTCAATAAGGGTATTTGTATGTGTAGAGACCCGAAGCTTGACGTACATTGAAATTACATTACATTTGCGGAATACTTAGTACATAAAAAAAACACACACACAAGGATCGTAATAGTTTAGTGTCTTTGGAAACTTGGAATATAATCTTCTAATCCTGGTGAAAGATCTTCAACATCTCCCATAAAGATATTACTTTTTTTTATACCTAAAACCTTTCTTTATATCCTGAGGAAAAGAAAACATAAAAGGGTGAGCTCAAATGCTCAGTAAGTGTAAAAAAAATAAATATCAATCACATCATATACATAAGCACATAACTTTTGGAAATCTTAACCTGTAAAAGAGATCATAATTTCATAACCTGTGATAACTCATGGCAGTGAAATGTAATCACAATAATCATAACTTAAAACATTAAACTTTGTGGAATACACACATAATCATAGAGAATCATTTCTTATTAGTCAAGACTCATTTCCAAGACTATCTTAGTGGAAAAAATCCCTTTCGGAACCGATTCACCCTCATTTCAGTCCTGTTTCACTGAACCAGTATAACCTACCATTCCAGCCATGTCTATCTCATGAGATATAAAATCTTTACCCAATGCATTGGAGGGAGATATAGGTCCCACCCATCTCATAATGATACCATTATTATGTGTGCCACAAAATCATAAATCATACATCATTGCATAACCCATGTAATAAAAATGGGAATCTCAAACATCATGACATCATAAAAAAATTCATATAGGATAAAGGAATTCATAAAAATAATTCCATCACAACATAATCAAATCAATTTAATAATAGGGATAGAAACATAACCCTATATTATCTTATATGGAAAATAATTTTGATAAAACACTTGAACTCCATTCTTGAGGAAAATATCATTTCTACTTCAAAAAAACTTTTCCTTTCTTAACATGTCATACAATTCTAAACTAAAAGAATTTGATTAAAAATAAACTTGAAAACTTTTAAATTAAGCTTCTTGGAAATAATGTTTTAAAAATCCATTCATGCCGTATAAGTTAAAAGAAAACATTCTTCTCGTACTTTTGTTGGAAAAGTCAAAAAGTACCTCGTATGAAAAACGACAAAAGATTCCTTTCATATCTTTTACTAAAAACTCACCGAATGGTAAAATTTTGTATAAACTATTGTAGAATGATGTAAATATTACATATTGAGTAAACATGGATTTGGATGATAAAATACACCCTAGTAAATACTAAAGTATAAACAATCTCGGATAAAAATGAGATTGTGATATTTTCCCTTACCTTAGGTCCGATTTGTTTCGTAAGTGTCCGAACCTCCTGTATAATGATTTAAATAATGTCATTGACTTATTACAGAATCATATTCATTGTTATGATATCATATATGGTTCACTTATGACTTTATATTATCCGTTCTTTTGTAAATTCCATGTTAAAGAGCGTTTTGGGTAAAATTGTTTCATTTGTCGTCCGTGTTTTGACTTGTAATTATTCATATGATTACTTAGATCATGATTACTTAATTACAGAATATAAAACATGATTTATATATATATATATTCAGAATATACATATATATAATAAATCAGTAAATGGAAAGAAATACACCGTTCATGAAGAGGGTAGGCCGTACGTACGCATGAACGCTGTTTTCGTTTCCTTATTGAGTTGAACGGAATTAAGTAGATTACATACATATATATACACATAAATCCAGTATCATTATTATGTAATATATTTCATTATTACTTATTATATATATTTATAATCATTCATGAATGGTTAAAGTGGATAATGAATCTTATCGCGTCATGGAGACGGTAGTCCGTACGTACGCACGAGCGATGATATCGTTCTCATGATCGTGGGACTGTATTGGAGTGTATGTATACTATTTAAGAATAAATATCAATTTAAAATAATAATATATAGTTATTATTTACACCATTATACCCATCCAAGTAAGGTGGTGGTGGAAAATAGATTTCACCACGGCGTGGAGACGGTATTCCGTACGTACGCACGCGCGGTGATTTCATTTTCCGTAGGATGGATAGATGGTGAAATGGGATTGTTTCATACTTATAATAACATATCAGTATATGATTTATACTGATGTTATTACTTCATAATTAAACAACCTAATAAGAAGAAGTGGAAGAAGAAATAAAGGTGAAAGAATCGGTAACGGAAATTACCTCTTCTTTGAAGCGCCTCTTTGAGACCTCCTCTTAGGGCACTAAAATTGGTCTATGAGGAAGACCAGAACCTCTAGGATGTTTCTAGGGAAGTGGATAAGAGAATTTGTCAGGGGTTGGACGAGCTTGAATGCTCAAATTTATGTGAGGAGGAGAGGGAGGAGGTACCCTTTTATAAGGGAGGAGAGGGGAACCTTTGGAATAACTAAAAATATTATTTTATTATAAAGTCAAGTTCGGTTTTAAATAGATCCAAATTGATTTATTTCGAGTATAAGGTGGGGATGGGTCTAAATCCTCTCATCCAATAGAATTTAGACAAGTTTAGGTTCCTATTTTAACCTTATCATTTAGATTTAACATTAAGTTAAATAATTTTACTTTTACCGTGTCTTCTTGTGTTCTTATACTATAAGGTTAATAAACTTACTATATCAAGACAAAATAACCCAAAGTTGTTTATTATTAATATATATAATCTTATCTAAGTCATTTGGCCGAACCTTAGATTTTTAGGAATAAAATAACAATTATTAATATAATATTTGTTTTAAAAACTATTTTATGTCAATTTTGACACTATTTAGTAATTGATTTTTGTGAAAATCATAACAGAATTATTAGTTCGAACAAAGTTAATTTAAACTATACTAACATGTCATATTAACCTATAAAATTAGTGGAATTCATAAAAAGTCTCAAATTATATTTATTTGGGTATTTATAACATCAATTATGTCAATATTTCATTAATAAGATAATTACTGCATCATCATTGTGTCATAAATAAATTAAATTATTTAATTTCTAAAAATTACAAATAAAATACCATTATGTAGGAAATCTTTTTAGATTTCTAATGAATATTTATAGTCAAATTTATCTTATGTATAACCCCATATTAAAAATGATTTACTTATTAAACTTCGATTTTAACTATTTTAACCCTTCTTTAAATAAATTAATAATAAATGTCCTAATCTAATCCAAGTGGGACTAAATGGTCATATTTTATTCCTAAGGTTGTTTTTGGTCGAATTACACTTGTCCAATAGAATTAGGAAATGTGTTAGGGTAATAATAATATCATTTTTACCCTTAATTACCCTATTTACTTTTAACCGTGAAAAAAAAAGTAAAAAGTTACTATTCACCAAAAAATTATTTTCATCTCATTGAACCAAATTTTACTTACTGACATCAACCATGTCCCTCGGATTTTTGAAATTCCACTCACATAAGCGGTAAAATTAAGTTTTATGAAAAATTCAGTTTTTTAACTACCACTTAGTGGTTTCACTATTCATCAAAAAATGAAAGTTTCCAGAAAAATACCAAAAATTAGATCTAAGATATATTTGATATTATGAATTCAAAAATGATGTCTATTTTATCAAATTCAAAACATATCAGTTGCATTAATTAATTTAAAAATTAATTCCCGTCGTCAAAACAAATAGCGTGTTCTTAAGAGATAATAACTATTAAAAGATTGACACTTGTTTATGATTGGTTTAAATGTGAAATTATATCCAATGACCAACATTGTATTAAATTGTAAAAATATATTCTAAATATACTTTAAAACCACTCAAATTAATAATTTATCACTATTAATTATTTTGATTAAAAAAGTTGTTTTTAATTAAAATTTAGTAATTTTCACTATTCATCAGAATATGAAAGTTATCTGAAAAGTACCAAAATTTCACCTTAAGCTAAATTCGATACTCTGAATCCAAAAATGAAGTCCATTTTGAGAGATAAAATTTCTAAAATTTTAAAAGGTGGTTATTACTATTCATAACGGCTAGTTTTAATAATATTTTAATACCATATCGTTGTTTAGTGAAACTCGGTATTGCTTACTACACACGCTATCGAGGAAGGTCGCAATTGCGTGTAATGCAAGGCAAGTCAAGGATGCGTGCTGTGAAAGCTCCTTTTGGTGTAGCGTACAACACAAGACATTAATGAAATTAAAAAGAATATTTTTCATAAAATCTCGGGGTGTTACATTCTACCCCCCTTAAAATGAATTTCGCCCTCGAAATTCGTCGGGGTTATAAATGGTTTACTATTCAAAAGTTTCTTTGATAGAAACCCACATCATAAAAAGGAATACTAAAACCAATATTTAAAAACAAAACTATGAAACTTAACGGTTACCCAAATAAACTAATCACTGGGTTTCCACATAGGTAAAAATATGGATATGGGAGAGAAATCTAACCATCATGTTCTGATGGAGAGTGGTAGAGAACATGGCTATGGAAAAGCCAGCAATCAAAAAGACATAAATTTGTGATGATCTAGGGTACCATCTGATTCATCAGATATAAGATCACCAGGACAACATTTTTGGTTTTTAAGATCATTTCCCTAAAGATGATGAAATTGGAATTAGAAGAAATACTTTCGTGATTTTGGTATAGTCTCACCGTTTGTCATTCTTTGGACAATTTCCACTTCATCTCTTAAAGAAATGAAGTTGAATTTTTCATTCGTGATGTGTTAGCAGATCGTGTGATAGAATGATGGGTCATTCCATCTGTCTCAAACAAAAGGTTAGAAAAGTTATCAAAAAATACATAAGTCCATCTATAGTGAGATTAATCATATATAGTTCCTAAAAAGGACTTATACTTCATATATAATACTGCTTAATAAAATAAAACTAGTTTCCACTAACCAAGGACTTCTTGTAGGCCAGTGGTAGGAGATAAAGGCCAGTCGCACTTCGGTTGTGGGTTCGATTCCTACGACCTTGTCCGACGCGTTGGGCTGTCGCCCATCCTGCAGGTTGTCCTTTTTCTAAAACTACATTACTATAAAATCACATAAATAATATCAAAAAAAAAAAAATTCTATCCTTAAACAATACTAACTTATGGTTAACATAATCCATTCCAATCTTTAGTCTTATCTAAAATACTTCGGTCCAAGCTCATAGTATAAAGAAAACGATAACTTGAAATGTCGTCAACCAAGCATGTGAATACCATCATTTATCCCCTATATATATATATTGTTGGTCACATTCCAATCATGTGAATACCTTAATCATGTATTCTCTTGAAAAAATGAATACCCATTGAACCATAGTGAAAACATGAATGCAGTTAAAAGTTAACACTTTTCACATACCAAAATCCTCAAAATTCTATATACTCAAACCATGATATCACTTAGTCCTTATATCAATCATGAGCTCATGAATACTGTTAAACATTTCATTTTCTCGTTTTCCCTTCATTATGTGCATATCATCTTATTTCCAAAAATATCTCAATCACTTTGAATACCACATTAGACCAATACATAAACATTCCAATACTCCATGATACAACATTATTTTGGAATCCCATTACATAAACACTTAATCATTCCACCACATCGTTGTCATATTCAATATCTCCAATAGTGATCGCATGTGACTTCCCTTTGTCCTTTGCCTTAAGCAGTTGCTCATGTCGATCATCACTAACCCTTGGATTAGGGCATTTATTGGAATAATGTCCCATCTCCTTGAACTTGAAGCATTGAAGTGTTAGTGGTGCGTTCTCTGCAGTGTTTGCTTTATTCACATCATTAGAAACCCTTTTCCCATTACTTCGACACTCAGCTGCTCGATGACCTTCTTTTCCACACTTAAAACATTTTATAGTCCCTTTAAGACAATCTCCACCATGCTTCTTTCCACACTTTTTGCATAAGGAAACATTCGTCTTCTTTTCACCATTATTCTGAGATTTCTCCTTGAACTCCATCTTTCGTTTCTTGTCAAAACCATGAGATGGATATGTAACACCAACTTCCATTTCTACCTTGATAGCACAACACACAATTTCTTCATAGCTACTGAAGTCTCTTATAGCTAATTCCCTTCGAAGACTTGGTTTTAAGCCACTGAAAAATCGATCAACTTTACTTTCAGGTTGGATGATAATTCCAGATGCATACCTTGCAAGTCTTGTAAAATTCGCTTCGTATATACCAACAGATTCATCATCCTTCTACTTCAGCTCAAGAAATTACTTTTCCATCTTTGTTTGAAGAATACGAGGGAAGTACTTACTGAAAAACAAGTTCTTGAACTCGTTCCATTCCATGGAATCAATTTCATCTCTTGGCCTCGTATTCTTGATAAGATTCCACCATTGATCAGCTTCACCTTCCAAACGATATACTACTAAGATGACTTTATCATGTTCATAACATTAAAGAACTGAAAATATCTTTTCAGTGGTACTGATCCATTGTTCAGCAACAAGTGGATCGGAAGACCCACTGAAAGAAGGTGGACGTTGCCTCATGAAGGACTCAATAGAATATTGTTCCCTTCTCTGCTCATTTGGAAGTCCAGAATGATTCATAGATTGTGTAAGTATAGCAATAAGATTTTGCACTCCATCTCCCATAACATTTGTTTGTTCAGGAGGACAATCATTGCATTATCCATTACAGTGATCAACACGGTTCCTTCGGGTTCCAGCCATCGTCTAAAACCCAAAAAGAATAGTGTGAGAGGAAAAAATCATGCTAGGGAAAACAATATAATAAAGGGGGAGTGCCCTTAATATCTAACATCTTAGGTTAAATTCTAAGATCGTTACCGTAGTTCTAGGAATATATCATATACGTATACTTATCCTTAGAGACATCCCTAGACATACCATATAAATATCTCTAGGGATCTCACTAACGTTATCACATCCTAGTTTCCAAAGGTTGACTAAACCTTTCCTCTGATACCAACTGTAGAGACCCGAAGCTTGACGTACATTGACTTTACATTACATTTGCGGAATACTTAGTACATAACAAAAACACACACACAAGGATCGTAATAGTTTAGTGTCTTTGGAAACTCGGAATATAATCTTCTAATCCTGGTGAAAGATCTTCAACATCTCCCATAAAGATCTTCCTTTTTTTTATACCTAAAACCTTTCTTTATATCCTGGGGAAAAGAAAACATAAAAGGGTGATCTCAAATTCTCAGTAAGGGTAAACAAAAGAAATATCAATCACATCATATACATAAGCACATAACTTTTGGAAATCTTAACCTGTAAAAGAGATCATAATTTCATAACCTGTGATAACTCATGGCAGTGAAATGTAATCACAATAATCATAACTTAAAACATTAAACTTTGTGGCATACACACATAATCATAGAGAATCATTTCTTATTAGTCAAGACTCATTGCCAAGACTATCTTAGTGGACAAAGTCCCTTTCTGAACCGAGTCACCCTCATTTCAGTCCTGTTTCACTGAACCGGTATAACCTACCATTCCAGCCATGTCTATCTCATGAGATATAAAATATTTACCCAATGCATTGGAGGGAGATATAGGTCCCACCCATATCATAATGATACTATTCTTATGTGTGCCACAAAATCATAAATCATACATCATTGCATAACCCATGTAATAAAAATGGGAATCTCAAACATCATGACATCATAAAACAATTCATATAGGATAAAGTTATTCATAAAAATAATTCCATCACAACATAATCAAATAAATGTAATAATAGGGATAGAAACAGAACCCTATATTATCTTAGATGGAAAATAATTTTGATAAAACACTTGAACTCCATTCTTGAGGAAAATATCATTTCTACTTCAAAAAAACTTTTCCTTTCTTAACATGTCATACAATTCTAAAATAAAAGAAGTTGATTAAAAATAAACTTGAAAACTTGTAAAGGAAGCTTCTTGGAAATAATTTTTTAAAAATCCATTCATGCCGTATAAGTTAAAAGAAAACATTCTTCTCGTACTTTTGTCAAAAAAGTCAAAAAGTACCTCGTACGAAAAACGACAAAAGATTCCTTTCATATCTTTTAATAAAAACTCACCGAACGGTAAAATTTGATATAAACTATTGTAGAATGATGTAAATATTACATATTGAGGAAACATGGATGTGGATGATAAAATACACCCAAGTAAATACTAAAGTATAAACAATCTCAGATAAAAATGAGATTGTGATATTTTCCCTTACCTTAGGTCCGATTTGCTTCGTAAGTGTCCGAACCTCCTGTATAATGATTTAAATAATGTCATCGACTTATTACAGAATCATATTCATTGTTATGATATCATATATGGTTCACTTATGACTTTATATTACCCGTTCTTTTGTAAATTCCATGTTAAAGAGCGTTTTGGGTAAAATTGTTTCATTTGTCGTCCGTGTTTTGACTTGTAATTATTCATATGATTACTTAGATCATGATTATTTAATTCCAGAAAATAAAAAATGATTTATATATATATATATTCAGAATATACATATATATAATAAATCAGTAAATGGAAAGAAATACACCGTTCATGGAGACGGTAGGCCGTACGTACGCATGAACGCTGTTTTCATTTCCTTATTGAGTTGAACGGAATTAAGTAGATGACATAAATATATATACACATAAATCCAGTATCATTATTATGTCATATATTTCATGATTACTTATTATATATACTTTATAATCATTCATGAATGGTTAAAGTGGAGAATGAATCTCTTCGCGTCGTGGAGACGGTAGTCCGTACGTACGCACGAGCGATGATATCATTCTCATGATCGTCGGACTGTATTGGAGTGTATGTATACTATTTCAGAATCAATATCACTTTAAAATAATAATATATAGTTATTATTTACACCATTATACCCATCCAAGTAAGGTGGTGGTGGAAAATAGATTTCACCACGACGTGGAGACGGTATTCCGTACGTATGCACGCGCGGTGATTTCATTTTCCGTAGGATGGATAGATGGTGAAATAGGATTGTTTAATACTTATAATAACATATCAGTATATTATTGATACTGATGTTATTACTTCATAATGAAACAACCTAAGAAGAAGAAGTGGAAGAAGAAATAAAGGTGGAAGAATCGGTAACGGAAATTACCTCTTCTTTGAAGCGCCTCTTTGAGACCACCTCTTAGGGCACTAAAATTGGTCTTTGAGGAAGACCAGAACCTCTAAGATGTTGATAGGGAAGTTGAGAAGAGAAGTTTTCAGGGGTTTTCTGAGCTTGAATGCTCAAATTGGTGTGAGGAGGAGAGGGAGGAGGTTCCCTTTTATAAGGGAGGAGAGGGGCACCTTTGGAATAACTAAAAATATTATTTTATTATAAAGTCAAGTTCAGTTTTAAATAGCTCCAAATTGATTTATTTCGAGGCTAAGGTGGGGATGGGTCGAAATACTCTCATCCAATAGAATTTAGACAAGTTTAGGTTCCTATTTTAACCTTATCATTTAGATTTACCATTAAGTTAAATAATTTTACTTTTACTGTGTCTTCTTGTGTTCTTATACTATAAGGTTAATAAACTTACTATATCAAGAAAAAATAACCCCAAGTTGTTTATTATTAATATATATAACCTTATCTAAGTCATTTGGCCGAACCTTAGATTTTTAGGAATAAAATAACAATTATTAATATAATATTTGTTTTAAAAACTATTTTATGTCAATTTTGACACTATTTAGTAATTGATTTTTGTTAAAATCATAACAGAATGATTAGTTCAAAAAAAGTTAATTTAAACTATACTAACATGTCATATTAACCTAGAAAATTAGTGGAATTCATAAAAAGTCTCAAATTATATTTATTTGGGTATTTATAACATCAATTATGTCAATATTTCATTAATAAGATAATTACAGCATCATCGTTGTGTCATAAATAAATTAAATTATTTAATGTCTAAAAATTACAAATAAAATACCATTATTTAGGAAATCTTTTTAGATTTATAATTAATACTTATAGTTGAATTTATCTTATGTATAACCCCATATTAAAAATTATTTACTTATTAAACTTTGATTTTAACTATTTTAACCCTTCTTTAAATAAATTAATAATAAATATCCTAATCTAATCCAATTGGGCCTAAATGGTCATATTTTATTCCTAAGGTTGTTTTTGGTCTAATTAAACTTGTCCAATAGAATTAGGACATGTGTTAGGGAAATAATAATATCATTTTTACCCTTAATTACTCTATTTACTTTTAACCGTGGTAAAAAAAAGTAAAAAGTTACTATTCACCAAAAAAAATTATTTTCATCTCATTGAACCACATTTTACTTACTGACATCAACTGTGTCTCTCGGAATTTTGAAATTCCACTCACAGAAGCGGTAAAATTAAGTTTTATGAAAAATTCATTTTTTAACTACCACTTAGTGGTTTCACTATTCATCAAAAAATGAAAGTTTCCAGAAAAATACCAAAAATTAGATCTAATCTATATTTGATATTATGAATTCAAAAATTATGTCTATTTTATCAAATTCAAAACATATCAGTTGCATTAATTAATTTAAAAATTAATTTCCGTCGTCAAAACAAATAGCGTGTTCTTAAGAGATAATAACTATCAAAAGATTGACACTTGTTTATGACTGGTTTAAATGTGAAATTATATCCAATGACCAACATTGTATTAAAATGTAAAAATATATTCTAAATATACTTTAAAACCACTCAAATTAATAATTTATCACTATTAATTATTTTGATTAAAAAAGTTGTTTTTAATTAAAATTTAGTAATTTTCACTATTCATCAGAATATGAAAGTTATCTGAAAAGTACCAAAATTTCACCTTAGGCTAAATTCGATACTCTGAATCCAAAAATGAAGTCCATTTTGAGAGATAAAATTTCTAAAATTTTAAAAGGTGGTTATTACTAGTCATAACGGCTAGTTTTAATAATATTTTAATAACATATCGTTGTTTAGTGAAACTCGGTATTGCATACTACACACGCTATCGAGGAACATCACGATTGCGTGTAATTCAAGGCAAGTCAAGGATGCATGTTGTGAAAGCTTCTTTTGGTGTAGCGTACAACACAATACATTAATGAAATTAAAAAGAATATTTTTCATAAAATCTCGGGGTGTTACAGTATGAGTCCAAATACACCACTCCAAATCCTAGAACCATTACCAATTATCCAAAATTATAATTCTAGGATTAAATTAAAGTATAATCCACGCCCTAAAGGTAGGGAAACACCACACATACTTAAGAAGATCCACCACTTGGTAGGGCCAATGTTTAATTTTTTGTTAATAATGTTTCAACATGTGTTTGGTGAGTTTAAGATGAAGTAGTGATGCTTTGATAATTTTTATTGATTTATATAATTACATTTGATGTAATGCTTGAGGAATTATCCTTGAAAAAATTGATGATTGATTGAACCACTCTTTAATGTCAAAGACATGTGAGATGGAGTGTACAATGTTAAAACAAGTGGACATATTTTATTTGGGTGAACGGGAATGGAATACGACTATGAAAATATTTATTTTCATGATGAATTGTTTGTGGAAAAATATAGAAAGGTTTACATAAAAAAAGAAAGTAATTGCATGAATAAAGCAGAATAAGGGCATGCAATAATATAAATATATATTATCTAAGAATCCATTTGCATGATGAATTGTTTATGAAATAATATTTAAAGTTTTCTAGGAAAAAATAACGTAATTTCATGAAACAAGAACAAGAAGGCCATGTAGGTATATAAACATATATTATCTAAGCATGAAAAATATTTCAAATAATTGATTTAAGTTTGCTTGGAACTATGTGAGAATTTAGATAACTTTTGGAATGGGCCTTACAAAAAAAAATTTATACATAAGATAACTAGAAAGGCTAGCTCGACTATGAATTTTAGGAGTATTCTCAACCACACATAAAAGCCAGCTTAATACCCATCATGTCGACAGGAAGGATGCAAGCACCTGCATGGGAAGGAAGGGGTGAACATGAGGTGTAAGGGTGCAAAGAGGAGGAACATAACACCCATAGGTGAGCAAGTGGTGTGCAAATGAGAAAGCATGTTACCCGCTCCCAATGTATTATGTGTGAAGTGAATCCAGGTTCTGACCCCAGTGCCAACTTGACGATGAAGTTAGAATGAGATATATTATTAAGAAGTGCTTAATAAACTGCGAGTACAATGTGGGATGTGGTTTGTGTGATTATTATTCCTATGTATTAAAAACATATAAAAAGAAATTTGACCATATGATCTGTTTCATGAGATCTATTTGATTAGCATAATAATCATCTTCTACCTCCAGTGACACCCAAAGGTTTATATTCACTAGAGAAGATGGTCAAACCTCCATTGATTGAGATTTATGAGGATCATGAAATAATCACATATAGGTGAGAACTTACACATGGGTAGCACACTCAAACTCATGCAATGGATGATGACATGTTTTTCAGCATATATAATATGATAAATGCTGAAAGCTTTAAGTTTAACAAAAGTAACAACATGAAATTATTTTCAAAGATTTGAAGATATGCTTGACGTGACTTAAAAATAATAGCTGAGTTAGTGAAAGCCATCAGTGATCCTTGCCTATAAAATGAGAAGAACTAATGATGAGAATTCTATCGATATATTTTAGAGGCTCTCATTTTTTTAAAGAAAACTAGAGGACAATAAAGCTATTGCTTATGTGAACATGAAGACCTCATGTAGTATTATTACATGAAGAAGAAGAAGAATCTGTGGGTATCCTGACTTGAGAATCATGTATATATAGATTTCATTAATAACTAGTTATGTTAAACCCTTACAAGATTGAGTAATCTCTTTGAGACACAATAGACTAGTGGATATAATCACATTGTGTTTTTTGAAGGATAAAGGAAGAAATTGCGTTCTTGATCATCACTTGTGTGAAGGTTTTTGCATAAAGTGAATAGTGTGTGCATACATGGTGAGTGAAAAATGGTTTTTTGAGATACCATATACTTATTGTGCTAAGGGTGAGAGTTCATAAAGATAGTGGTTTACATGAAGGTAGCTTGAGACCCCATGTATATATCTGTGTGCATGAAGAAACATATAAGAATTTGAATAGTAGTGCATGCATACGTGAATGCACAATAATTTGAGAACCAAAACTAATCACAAGAAATTAAACATACTAATTAATAAATAATCTTTAATAATTGATTAATAACACATAAAATAAAAATGTTATAGGATTTATAACTTGATAATCCCATGAAGTTATTATCCACGCATGAAGAGTACTTAGAATAATTAAGGTGATTTTTTCAAGATTTATTCTTGAATAAAATATCAAAGAACCTATGTGCACCACATGCACACATTTTATTGAGGCCAAAACTTCAAATTGAAGAAATAATTTCTTTAGAATCTTCATCAAGGAAATTGATCAAGTACTGGCGATTAGAAATATTTGATCAAGTCTTGTGAACTTAAAATTTACTTGAATAGAAACACATGAAAGTCAGATATTTCAAGATCATGAAGGATGATCAAAGGATAATCTTATAATGGATCAAGACTTGACAAAAATTAGATTTATTTTGGTTGATGTCAGAAGTATAGGAAGTATTTTAGTTGGAGTTGGAAGAAGAAAGTCACTCAGTTAGAGCCGGGAGCAGAAGAAGTCTCTCAGTTGGAGCTGGGATCATGGGAAGTCTCTTGTGTGATTTAGGAGTAGGCCAGTGTGGAATTTGGTAACATTATGGGATGTAGTATAAATAACCTCCTATGTATATTCAAGTGTTAATATATGGTGTGATGTTGTATCAACCATTTTAATTGTTAAAAAGATTATATTAGAGAATCCATTGGGGGGGGGGTATAACTAAAATTGAAAGGAGTAGGACTTTTAGTCGAATCTTGTAAATTCCATGTGTTGTGATCTCTCTTATCATTCCTATATACAAGGTGATACTGTGAGAATCATTGATTGGATAAATAATCTTAACAAGTTTAATAAGTTAAAGTTAAAAGAAAATAATTCATAAAAGTAAACTACTGATTCAACCCCTCTCAGTGGTTAATCTGACCTAGGAATTTATACTAAAAACAATGATATAGAATCAAATGATGAACATATGGAAAATATATGGATCTTGGTGCCTATTAAATCAATAAAATATAATTACCTTATTATATCATGCCAAAACCCTTAAATTTGATCAATAAATTAGGAATCTACTTTGGTTTGACCAAGGAGAAACAGAGGGAATTTATATAGATCAAGATAAAAACCATAAAATTTGAAGTGTAGGATCAAATCAATGTCTAGGAATTGAATGAATGATACAAAAGGAGAGGAGATAAACCACAATTTCTTGAAGACAAATCCTAGGGTTCAGGGGGTTGAGAGAGTATTGAGAGAGTGAAAGGATTATATCAGGGTTGGGTTTAAAAAAAACTCAATAAAACATAATGGGATTACTAGACCATGGATAGAGACACCATCAAGCTGGTGGATCCTAGGTAGAAGAAACAATGATGAGGAACCTTACTGGATGGCTGGTGGGACCTACAAACTCCATCGATTAGCCGGTGGAGATCCTGTAGCTTTTTAAGTTACATTATGTCCACCACCCTAGTCCATTTTTTTTTCGCCCCCCTAAACACCTATAAACCACCTTAAAACATTTTTAAACATATTAAAAAGTATGTACAAGCTTAAATGAGGAGTAACATAAATATAGGGTGTCACAATATCAGAATCAGGTGTTGTGGAAGCATACTGATACAAGAAGGAGGTCTTTCTTATTTTAGATTATATCCTATAGTGTGAAGTTGTATTATCCTATAGGAATAAGAATATTGAGCTAATTGGAACTCAAATATTATTGGACTATGATGATCCATGGTGTGACCACTTGTGCATATAGTGGAGAATCCCTGATTTGAAAGATAACCAATTATGAAAATGAGTAGGATTTTATATCAAACCATGTAAATGCTTGTGTTATTATGATATTAAAATTCCACTACAATTGGGTGATGTTGAGTTAAGTAATAAGTAGAGGATCTTGGTTTTAACCGACCATAGAGTTGAATATTAAAAGAAGAGTTCATAAAATATACCACTAATTTACCCCACTCTCTCAATGGTCCCACAAAATCTAGGATATATATTTTACCAACGAAGAGTATATCATACTATCGTGGTAGTGATCATACAGAAATTTGGGGTGATCTAGATAAAATTATTCCTTAATCCTATTTCTTTTATTATAATTGAAGTTTAAATTTGATAATGCTTGAACTAGAATTTTATGTCTAGGAAATCACACCACAAAGGAAACTAATTGTTATGTAAAGTTAAAAATCAAACCATAGTTAGAAGTATAAGAAAAATAAGTGCTTTTCTAGATTGAAGATTCCTGAGTGTAACACCACAATGATATTTATCACATTTCATGGTATTTGGATAGAAAAATCAACTAGATTAGGGAAGAGAGGTCTGCATTGTGAAGTGATAGGTTGTTGTAGAGCATTTAATAACATCACACCGATTCAACCATGAATTTTTTTATGAATTTATATAATTTAAGGAGTAAGTGGACATGCCAAAAATTAATCAATCATGATTTAAGGATCTTGGAGGTTTTTGAGTAGTTAAAGGAGAACCGAATTATCATTCCATGAATGTGACGATCATACTGTAATTATTGTGGTCACATTGTGATTTTTGTTCAAATCCATAATTTTAGTTGTTTGTTGATGTGGTTCACTTGGTGATTCTTGGGATTCTATAACTCAATCCTTTAAGTCCCATAATAATATCCAAGAGTGACTAGATGTCTTTGATTGATCCAACAGTTAGAAAAGAAGCAATAGTAGTTGAAGATAAAGTTGCTCATTTGAATTTGATTTTTGGAATTCATATTTGATTAAAGTGGAAGTATATTGTTGGTGTGAAAGTGTAGATAAGTAAAGGAGAAGAAGAAATAGTGAGTGTGTGTAGTGGGTATGCACATAGAATAAATAATAATAGTAATAGGAAGAAGCATGAAAGAAGAGGAAGAAGTGGAAGAATCACACCAACAACTTAATGGAAGTTTAAGTTTTGTTAAAATTTTATTCTTTATATAATTTTAGTTTGTATACATTTTTTATATGGAAAAATATTACACAAGTATGAATACACATTGTGTATCATGACTTCAATGATAATACCTGCTTATTTTTAATCTATTATAATTAGTGTATCATGTGACCATGAGTATTTCCAAATCACTCCATAGATGAAAGAATCATTTTGAGTGAGTAACCTTGTAAAAATCTATTATACACACTGTTTTTATGCCTTAGAGTTTGTGCGATTTGTATAAATATATATTTTTATTCATTTTAACAAGTTTAAAATGTTAGTTGATGAAGAAACATAAAAGGAAGTGAATTATCACTATTTATGTGGGTCTTTTTCACTTAATATTATAACATTCCTATAATACTCTCATAGATACAATTCTTATTACTATCGATCATCACCATAGATCTATGATACTCTTAGAGTTAGAAACATTCTCATAGAAAATTAGATAATAATATTTTATCCTCTTAATATGAATATGATAATTGTTTTTACAGAATGAATAAAGTAAAAACTAATTATACTCTCATGACATAAAATTCATGACACTCCTAGAGCTTATGAGAGAATAATAAACAATGATACTATCATGAATAAAATATAAATAATTAGGATTACATTCAAAGTTAGTGAGGTATGAAATGAAAATAATATAGAAGTTGAAGACCAATTCTTTGAAACATGAGAATAAATAATCAATAAAAAAATTATAATAAATTTTGATTACAACTAAATATTGTTTGAAGAACTCTTTACCCAAGAGAAAAGAAGAATAATGAATGAAGTGAACAACCTACAAACACCGTTATTTGTTATGACACCAATCCACTTTGATAATGTTCTAAAATTCAACATTATTTTTATCAGAAGTCATCCTTTAGTACCATGGATTCCCTATATTCTTGATAGAGGCACCATATTCCTTAAAAAGTGGATTCCTATTTTTTTTTTCAAGTTTCTCCTTATTTTCCTTCACTTTCTTGGCTTCATGAAACAACACCATTATTCTGGAGTTCTCTATATATGGGTTTAACTTCAAATGAATATTTAGATTCTTTTGAGGGTTTTTCTTCAATGAATTTATCTTAGCACCGTTCTTGATTGTACTCATCACATACTAAATCTGATCATAATTATTGATCCTATTTATATATACATTCACCATCTTTGGCCTATGAAGGACATAACCCTTATTTTTCTCAGATGCCATATCACATGTCCTATAAATCAAGTCCAAATTTGAAATAAAAAATCTAGTTCATATGATGAAACTACCAAGGTGGATTCCAGGTTATAACTTTAGAAGGTTGAGGTGACTAACATGGAGTACATAAACCCTTGTAATGTTTCAAAACACTTTGATTAGATTCAATCCTTTAGTTTCATAAACAATCAAAGTTCATTTCCAACCAATATACCATCAATTGTGCATATTACCCTTACAAAGTTAGATCTTGATTCTTTCATTGGATTTATTAGAATTTCCATAATCCCTGACCTAATTTAGAATCTTTATAGTAATAGACACATTATTTAAATTCTCTATAACATCTTTTATGATAAGGGGGATCTTAAACATATTTTTGATTTTATGTCTATGGGCTATTATTAGGGAAGGGAAAACATATGTAGTAATGGATGAGGATATTCTAATCCACTTCTATCCAACATTGACCTTTTGATGACAACAGTGAAAGATATTTGTGGGTAGAAACATACAGTCACTATGGCACATGTTTTCTAACACACCTTTCCCCTCCGCAGCTCATATCACTGCTAAGGATATGAGGGATACATGATACACCACAACCAGTGCTTTAGGATTCCACTCACATCTGGAAGTTGATGCACTTGATCATGGCATAGGGATATTGATTGTTATTTGAAATATTGTAATTGATAAAGTTTTCAATGTCTGGGAGAATATAATCCTTCATCTCATCTGGTAATGGGAAAAATTTTATGCTGTCAGTTTCCATTTCCGCCTTTGAAACTTGGGATGACACTATGTGATGTGTGATGAACATATATGAAGGATGCACAGACTAGGGTTTTTAGTGATTTGGGGGGATTTGTAATCAAAACATTCAATTAATTTAATACTAATTCAAATTGAATAATAATTAAAACCTAAGTGAATATTAAAAAAATCTAAAACTCTATGTATATTTGAATAACTATTTATTTTAAATTGAAATGCACCAAAAAAAATTATTCATAAAAAAATTATTTTTGATATGGTATTTAATATCATCTACTATGAATCAATGGTACTTTATTAATATATTTATTAAGGTCTTTAAGGATACAAGAAAATGAAACAAATCACATGTCCATAATCTAGTAAGGACAGGTCACACCCCTCCAATGGTTGAATCACACCATAGAAAACCCATTAAAATTTTTATAGCCCAAATGAATCATATTTTATTGTTTAAAATCCCATGTTTCATGCCCACCATACCACCAGTGGTGTGTTGAACCATCTTCTTACGACTACTAAAACCCACAAATTCTATCCCTAAATGCCCCATACCCCCTAAAGGAGGCTATCAGTTTTAAATCCTAGTTGGATACATAATTATGTGGTGACTTTTCCACTCAGGATGCATCAATTTATATAGCAACCCCAACCCTAGAATACCCATATCCAGTGCCTACTACCATTACATTAGCATAAGATACAAGGATTCATATCGTAAAGGACTGACCAGTTTAGTAGTCTTGGTAAACTTGATACATACATGAGTCTTACATTACATTTAAATACACAAATTACAACATTTTTTTATTTCGGATAACTTTATTACATATATCATATCCATGAATATTATTCATACTAAACTTCATAGAATCCTAGGGAAAAGAAACTAAATAAGAGTGTGCTCAAATGCTCAGTAAGGGTTAAATATAACAGAATCTATAATGAATCAATGAGTAAAATCAACATGGAAAGGTAAATAACTGAGAACACATGTCATTTAAACAAATGTATAAGGAAAAATTGATATTACAAGTAAAATAAATGAAAATACATTCCATTTAATCAATGAACTGAAAATGAAGTACATCCATAGATAATATCATAGAAAAAATATCATGGATAATGAAAAATGAATATGAATGAAGGCAATGCTTAATTATAAGATATCATGTTTCCTAGGTACATGAAACCTTTACCATTAATACCTTTCACAAGATGGTTTAAAAAATATTGGTTACAAACCAATTTTGTTTGTCAAACCTTATGTTTATTATCAAGACCTTTCACATGGCAGTTTAGAAAAAACCGGTTACAAATTCACAGTGTTTGTCCAAATGACTTCATCCCATGAGAATACCGATGCATTGAGGGGATTGAATTAACTAGTCCCAAACCTATGTAATATTATTCAAAATCACTCCTCATATATCTAATAATAAATTTAATTCATAAAAAATTTTCCTTATCAAATATCCACATTGAGTAAAGGATACAAATTTATCAATATTTCCCCAATTAATCAAACAAAGTAAACAATATATATAAAAATGGTATATGATTTAGGTAATAAAAATACCCATAAAAAATAATATGGATATATTAGAGAAATTTAATTTATAATTAAAAATTATTACAATAATTTTATTGTTTTAATATAAAGTTTACAACCACAAAAGGAAGTTAGATTGCACAATAACTTTTACAATTTGGTAAAATTTCATGTCAAATACCCTTAGATGAAATAATAATATTTGAAACTTAAAATACCATGAATAATAAAGTATTAATGATATTACATGTAAAATGGGCATAATATACACCACATAAATTTGAATGGGTTCATAATAAAAAATAAGTCTCAATGGAATGTAAATTGAGATGAAATACCTTACTTCACAGTTTCCTTTTGGTTGTACTTTATTTAACCTCATGTATAGTGTTTTTAAACATGTTATTAAATTATTATATAACCATATTAATATTTATGATATCATATATGATTCTTTTATAAAATCTTATCACCTGTTTGTTAATAATCTTTAATTATTTTCACTGTTTTGGGTGTTAATTGCCTTTTAAGTATGTTTTGACTTATTATTTATTTTTTCTTCTTACATCAATAATTATTTACTAATATCTAGAATTTAAATAATTATTTAAATATAAAATATATTTATTATATATTTATTTAATGTAATCCTTAAAATTTAGTGATAGGAATGGAAATGAACCGTTCATGAAGATGGTAGACCTTACGTACACATGAACACTGATTCCATTTTATTATCATATTAAGAGAAAGAAAATTATGTGATATATATGTATATTATCATTAAAATATAATATTTATGTTATATATATCATATATTTTTATTTAATACATCCTTAATTCATACCATGTAATGTTCTAATGAATCACATTGCTTTGCATGGCGGTAGTCCGCCGTACACACGAATGACATTATTGTATTCCCAAAAAATGGAAAGCACAAAGATATATGTCATATAATAATTTTAGAAACATAAATACATTATAAATATCATAAATATAATATATAAAATATTAATCCATCATTATTCCCAACCTTGAAAGGTGTTAATGAAAGAATGAATGACATCGGTTCATGAGGTGGTAATCTACTGTACACATGAACGATGATTGCGTATCCCATTTAATGGAAGTGTATGAAGTTTTAGGTCATAAAATTAAAATAAAAACATCCCAATATATTTATTATAATAAGTTTATAATATAATCATGATATAAAATTATTTAATGAGGTGGAGAAGGAAATAAAATGAAAATGATTTTAGAAAAACATTACCTCTTCTTCAGGTATCCTCCTTAGGTTTTCATTAAATCCTTAAAAGGTTTGATTTATACAAAAAATAAGGATTATAAAATGAGATGAGGTATTTTTATGATTTATTTAGGTAGATTTTTTATGAGAAAATTGATTTAGAGTTGTGAATAAGTGATGGGAGTGAGTGCCTTTTTATAGCAGTGGAGGAGTGACATTCTTGTAAATACCAAAAGGTAAAAACTATTAAGAGGTCTCCCTTACATAATGTGCCTACAATAATGAATAATGTTCAATAAAAAAGGGTATATTTTTAAAATACATCCATATAATGTTTTTTTGGAAAAGTTTCTATTTTATTTTACCCTTAAGTTTAAAGTTTAGTTCCTTGGTAAGCTCAATTTTACCTTAATCACTATGATTAACTTTAACTATTTTCACTAATAATTTTATTCAAAAATTAATTTTAACTTATTAGATATTATAAATTATAATTATTAAAAATATTAAATTCATTTTTCTAAATTCAACTCATATAAGTGGAAGAATTTAATTTAAAATTAATCCTACAGACGCGATGACAAAGCAGGTTTTTAAAGTGAAAATGTTCAAAAGTTTGAAATAGTTTTTATATCAAATTTCAATGTCAAATTGATTATAAAGAATTAAATTGTATTAATTTATTTATAATTTAAACAATTATACTTTAAAATATAATTAAAATATAATTTAACATTATAAATTATTTATATGAAAAGTAGTTTTCAATTAAAAGTTAGTATTTTTCACTATTCATCCAAAATAGAATCTTCTCAGAAAAATACCAAAAATTAACTATAAGATAATTTTGACATTAAATTTTCAAAAATGAAGTTTATTTTGACCAATAGTATTATTAAAAGTGTAAAAATTTAGTTTTAAAATAGATGCGCCATTAAAAGGCGGCAAAACTGCCTTTAGAAAAATACATCTTTTTAAGCATAAAATTAGACTTGTTCTTATCCTATGACTATAAAATATATTAGATGAATTTAAAAAAATTTCTTGAATATATAATATATAAATTTCATTAAGATAATCCAATATTATTTATTAATTTAATTTATTAATATAAGACACCTTTGGCGCATAAAAAAAGTTTTTTATAAAAGCATTTCCTTTATATTCAATTTGTTTTTATATTCATTTATAATTAATTGGTAACCAATGAATTAAAACTTATATTTTCATAATTTATTTAATCCTATTAATGTCGTCTAATTTAAATGTTAGGATATAATTTTCATTTTAATTAATAATATTAATAGTATTTAGAAAAACTTAGTCTTACATGTAACGAAAGCTAAAATTGGTGTTCCATGTAGAGAAAGCTAAAATTTATGTTACGTGCATTGAAAGATATAAAAAAAATTAAATTTATTCTAAAAAGGAAATATGGTATAGTCTTGGAGTGTTACAATTACAATATAGATTATATTTTAGTTTAATTTAATAATAACCCAAAGCATGGACCCTATGACCATTTAATTTATTTATTTATTCAGTTTGTTTTATAACTTCATTTACACTATTTGACTATATTTTCTATCCCCCACTGTATCTCTTTTCTAAAACCTTATTAAATGAAAATAAATTCTAACATTAATAACCTTGACTTTAATTTTTCTAATAAACAACCCAAATTTTAAATAAATTAAAATTTATTTAAAATAAAATAAAAATTATAATTATATAAAAATTTTATATATTTAACTAATTTTCAAGATTCTAAAAATTTCTAAAAAACCAAAGTATTTTTAAATCACACAAAATTTACTTCCCAGTATAAACACTCTATTCCAAGATCAATGACATAATCTAAAATTCCACACTAGGTTATATACTACACTAAATGACCATTTCCTCTATAAAATGACCTATTTAACTTTATAATTTTCAAAAATATCTAGGATTAGAATTTTTAGATCTATACTCAATAATAAATTAACTCTATATGTGATCCCAATTTTTTTGTTACTTGTGAAAATATAAATGAATGAAAAGATTTTATATCAAATAAATAAGAGATTAAACTTGATAAAACCAATAAGGTGTTTTAAAAGTTGGTTCTATAGACCTAACTTTATTAATACTTTTTGATTACCATATCCTGAATACACATTATGAATGATGAACACCTACCATTAGAAAAATTTATGTGTCCACTATTTAAATGGTAATGCCTATTGATTAATTTTCTTATCAAAAGGTTACAGTAGATCCCAAACTATAATGAGAACCACAAGATACTATGAAATTAATTTTAAATATATATCCTATGGTCAAGATACATCATATTGATAGGAAATAGTTGATGTTTGACTATCAGGTGCTTGAAGATCATAATCATTGATACTTATTCTCATGAAGTTTGCACTTGGTGATCTTTGGTAGGTGAGATCATGAGGACATACCTACCAATAGAAACACAACATGTTTTGAGTGTCATTGAATATTACTATCTATAGACATATGTATTGGTCTCATGACTTGAGATTAATGTCAATGTGTTCCATTTTATCGTGTATTTTGATATGAGAAAAAACCATTAGATTGAAATCGTGGCGAGGTAGATTGTGTTGGGTGCGTCATTTGTGGAATGGTATTGGTTGAATGACAAAGTTAGAGTTTTTTGCTTCCAATTTGAGGAAGTAATATCTATGAATAAGTTAATCAGGATGGTAGTACCTTTTTAAATATATGGCCATGGTAATCAAAGGTAAATCCATCCAATTATATCAAAAAATAATAAATCAATAAAGGATGATGACACAAGCATGCATCATTCTTTATGAGATATCTAAAGACAAAGTGACTATATTACACAGTGTGTGTTTGAAGGTTGGTTGCCATTTCTATGACTAATACTTATCTCTTTAGGGTCCTTGATGGGTTTCTAGAATCCACTCTTGGTCTATGAATGAAATTCATTACTATCGAGATAAGTACCTAGAGGGTCACACATAATAGCATATTCAAGAATCTATCCTATTTTGGTGAATAGGTATATAGGACATGGTGGGTCTCACCACTAGGGTCTGTAATTTTTCCAAGGATGTACAATCACCAATTAATAAATAAATTCATATTAGTTGAGCTTAGAATAATTATAAATGAATTTATTTATAAATTTATTTACAAGAATTAAAGAAAATACATGGAAAATATTATATGAGCGAATATTATTTTAATATTTAAGGTTTATTTAATATTTGTAGGAATGTAGTGTTGATTTAATGACTCACTTTTATCATGTAATATATTTACTATATTACAAGTAAGTGATAAAATCATAAATTATATTTATGACTTAGCAAAGTAGTCATAATATGTCATTTATGGTCTATTTAGTGGGTAATAAATATTCAGAGGGTTATGGATCCTTTTCTGGGAAATTTGATAACTCATTATATATAGGAGGAGAGTAAATATCACATGATAACTATTCAATACAATCTCTTGAGAGCTTCTCTCTCATATCCTATTTTCTAGAGATATAATCTCTTGATCCAAGTGATCAAATCGAGATCTATCTCATGCATCACATGAATGTCAATGCGATGATATTTGGAACATTGAAAGAGTCATCATATCTATGCAATGAAACTCATAATTTAATGATCAATGATCCCATATATTTTTGAAGTGCTTTTGGATGATCTAGAGGAATTGAACTTCAAATTCTTGAAGCAGTAATTACTAGATATGAACGTATAATGAACGCATGACTTCAGATTGAACTGGGTACTTATGGTTTAATTTTTGTGCTTAATATTGTTCACGCATGATCCTCAGGCTTAAACCGAGGTAGTAATTCACCGACGATGAAGTTTTTATGTCGATCGCCTATGAAAATTTGTTAAATCCATGACCCACCAACTTCCGATACACACCTCAATACCAATAGTTGTTATTAGAGTGATGAATGAAAATTTTAATCCAAGAAGAAAATGAAAAATGAATTAAATTTAGAAGAGGGAATTATTTTGGTCCCAACATTGTATACGACGTTTCATTCTAACATTGGATGGTTAGTATACGGTGATCCAAAGTTTTGAATATGGATTGAAATTATTTTTTTGTGGGTATCATTTTCAAAGAACGTATATATTCTATATGTTATTTTTACCCAAAAATATCTCTGAAAATATTTTTCAGTGAACCATAATAACAACAGTTCCATGCCACCATGATCTTCTTTCCACCCTCCTAATCCCATCTGAGCACCACTATGCTCTGGGCACTTGGAGCTTCCATCATTTCCGCCTTGTGAGGACCCACCACCCATTGTGTAGCTAGATCCACCTCCCGCGACTGTTGTGCTACCTCTAGTCAGAAAAATTACAATAGATGCCGTACAAACCATGGTTGATCTACTCTGACCTCCTTTGAAATATACAATAGCTTCCTCTTACCTCTATTAGGAACCCTTTGAGCCGCCTGGACTTGCCGCTTCCTCACCATGGGTTGCTACTACACCTGATTATCGTCGTCATCCAAATCTGACTTCGAACCCCCCTTGCGCTGAACATACCATCTCCTAGACACACCTTGCTCACACTGGAGTCCCACCGAGCCCAATCATCCCTTAAATATGACCCTCCTTGCCAAATGAGACACCCCTGCCACATTTTGTTGGACCCAAACTAGCCCACAATGAGTCAGGGCATGTCATCCCAACCTTGAATGGGTTTGGGTGGGTTGAAGTGACCCAGAATACCCCTATAGGGCTTCTGCATGGCCCAATATGGGTCTGTGAGGGTTCAACCCAATCCGTACTGGCCTTGCGTGAGTTTTCAGAGCCCAAGTAATTTTTATATAATAAAAAATTAATTGAATTAATTAATTTAATTTTAGAATTAAATTAAATTAAATTAATATTACTTTTTGGTTTAAAAAATTTATTTAATTTAGGAATTAAATTAAATTAATTAATTAATTACATTTTTGGTATTAAAATAAAATTAATATTAGGACCTAATGATTTAAATTTTTTGAATTAAAAATAAGAGTGAGTTTTTAATTCAATAAAATTTCCCTCGAAAATAATTTATTAGAAATTTAATTTTTATTTATATAATTATTTTTATATGTGAGTTTAATGTGTATTGACTGATAATGAGCCATATACCAACCAATTCATTTATGGTGTTTGTTTGATTATTTATTTAATTATTGCAATGCATGTTTTAATAATTGGTTTAATAAATTATGATCTGTATATTGTCTTTAAATCATTATATATATAAGGACTTGTATGCCCAGATAAATTTTTTTATCTGCATTCCGCATTCCCGAGACCCCCTTGCCTATGTGTGAGTATTGTTGTATAATGATGAAGATAAGCAGTGGCATATTTCGTGTCGAGATTTGGTGACAAACCAGACAAAAGTTTGATGCATTGGATAAGTGAGTGATGCCACTCAAGTCGTAAGTGATGTGATCCAAGGAGTTACCACTAGGGTCTAGGTTGATCCATTATTCACTTAATGGATCAACCATTAGTATCAACTCATGATCACATCATCTTATTTTATTTATACATGGTTTATTATTTTATGTATGTTTAGTTTTACATGTGATCACATAAAATAATAAGTGAGCATGCATAGACAAAATGAACATGTGATGCGATGAATGTTTTCTATTTATTGCATGATTAGTTATGAGTGCGATCACATAGTAAGTTATTATGAGATATAAAATGATTTCATTTCATCATGTAATAATAAAACTCTCAATGAAATATTAAGTTTAAAACTCCTTCCATCGTTTTAATTTTGAAAAAAACCAGGTGTATGGGGTGCTTGATCAGCCATAGCCGAGGGTTTCTCATACTACTAGGGAGTTCTTATGAGACTGATGGGTTGACCTAATTAAATTCGGCAACATAGGAGTAGACATAGCTAGCTTTCTGTAACTTCAGAGTCAAGTGTTGAGTAAATAATTTTTATGATTTTAGAAGTTGGGACTTCACTTAACAGATCAAGGAGATACGAGTTAATGCGGTTGGCCAGTCAAATGCCTACCTTGAACTCTCTGAAGAGTCATGTAACCATAACTTGTAGACTATGATGGGTGGTTCAATGATTCTTTACACTAGAATACTTAAGTGATAAGGTGTTCCAATTCTATTATAGAGGGTTTCTAGAGTTAAATAAAATAGTGGGATACATTTAATGATTTAATTAATTAATCAATAATTTCTAATCGATAATTAAGATAAAAGTGATAATTTTCTAGATTTTATTTTTGTATAAAAATGGAAAGTAATACACCAAGACATACTATGATATTTTTTGAAAAAATTCAATTCCCTATCCATCACAATTTTCCAAAGAGTAGTACAGGAGCTTGTATACAATTCTATGATATAGGAAATTCAAGGTGTTGGAATCCCCAATACCCGTTAATCCACCTCAATAAGTGAGGGTGTAAAAATACTTATAGGAGACTGATATATGATTCTTATGATGGTTGTGTCGCAATGCAATCATCAATATCGAATTTGAGTTGTGGATACTACATTAGGAAATGGATGATATTACTTATAGTCGCATCTACAAGAAGCTTGCGAGGAGAAAGTGAAGAGAAAATATGAATAGGTGATGATTACACTAGATATATTTAAATTTAAAGATGGATCATGACATTTCAATGAATCCATTTCTCATATCATTTTCATCCATTTACTCTAATTTTGTTTAATATTACAAAATGATCAGTATGGAGAAAAAATTTAGTTACCTTTTAAGAAAGTTTCACCAATAAATAAGAACACTAAATAAGATTAATATTTAGTTATTATATAAAAAAAAGTTAAAAGAAAAGGAAAAAAGGATAATGGTGAAGTGTCTAATGATGAATTAAATTTGTTTTCAATGTGTTTTTGGTGAAATATTTCAATATGTTTTAAGGTTTTCAATGTAACGATTATAGAATTGATCTTAATTTCAAAATACATGTGTCATTGGTTGAATTGAATTGGAAAATTGTTTATAATATTTTAATAATATACCATGAAAAATGATTTAGTTTTCATGAGGAGGTTCTGAAGTTGTTTGTGATTTAATTTTGAGATAGTTGGTTTTGCACTATGGAATTCAGATAAAGATTTTATACAGAGAGTATATTAAAAAATTTGCTAATGCTATCTTGTCATGAGTGAACCGCACTACTGCTAAGGTGGGAATGCATTACCTCTTATCCTATCTAGTAGGTGGAATAGTGTACAAGGGGTACCTTCAGAAGGCTAATGAGAAACAGTGAGCCACCATGCAGGGTGGCATGACGAAAAAGGCAGAAACTGGAATGGGGTGGTGCCAATGGGAGTAGAGAGTATGTAGTATCTGATTTCTAAGAAACTTAACTCGTGACTTTTATTATAATGGAGTGAGGATTGGGTGGCCATTTCAATGCAGGATGTGTTACTATAACACTGAATGAACTGTGACCATTCAATTTGTTGATCTGTTGCATCCTGGCCATTTGATCAACCTTGTCGTGTCATCTTCTCTTGAAAATCATCAAAGGAGTTCAATTTTCTAGGATTTTTATGCTCTGTTGATAGCTATTTGAACCAATAATTCCGATCATTGTTTGGTCCTTTGGATGATCTCAATGAGATAAAAATTACATGAAACAACATTTTTATGTGTTAATGAACCTCAAAATGAAGCTTTTCAGTGTCTATAAAATATGATTTTTTCATGATGGTGATTCTTGGAGTTACATAAGTAAGGAAGTTTCACAATCTAATTTGGTGTAAGCCTATCTATAAATACCACTCGAGGTGTTCAATTTGACTTCTTTTTTTGGGAGGATCTGATTTTTAGTGAAATAGATCCACCATGAACATCTAGTTCATGGAAGAGAAGATCCATACAGACTATGTTTCTGTGTGAATTTTAAGTATTTTTGTGGGAAAATATATGTGTATAACACACCAGTTTTGTTTCACGATGAACTAAGTTCCTGGAATCATCTGATATAGTGTGATACACATACACATCTCTTTGGATCGAGTAAAGAACACTATGAACCAGTGCTAGATTGTCTTTAATAAAGGTTTCGAGGAACCATGAAACTGTGTATAATGAAACAATATCTCATGAATAAGGTCTTTTTTACATCAAACTTATACTCATTTGGTTTTGTGGTCAAGAAGAGAGTTATACAGTGAATGTTCCATTGTTTCATGTGAAGGAGTATACACCTCAAGAACCAACTCAAACTTTAGTGAGCATCCTGTTTTGTGTGCAAGAAGTGTGGAAAGTGTGTGTGCACAGTTGTGTAAGAAGAAACACATACATTGCGTGGATAAAGGGGTGTTGTGAATGCTGTACAAGCACATGGTTTATGAAAATATTGTGCAATTGTTCAGTGTGTGCGAAGGTGAGTGTACATGAAGGAAAATAGCATGTGTGAACTGTGAGTGAGAAAAATGGGTAGTGTGTGTGATTGAGGATTCATATGAAAAACAATTACCTCCATTAAATCATGATCACATTCACATGTAAGAAATAATATGGATTTAAATATGTGTGTGTTATAAAAACATGTAATAATGCATGCATGAAAGTGTGAAGTTTATGCATTTATATTTTTTCACATTTTACATTGAAAAGACCATGTAGTGTATTACATACATGCATGGAGTTTGAAGAATCACACATTCAATATACATTACATATTTAGTGTGAAATTTTTTGAGAATGAATCCAGGACTGTATTACTATCAGTGATTCAAAAGAGATTTTGTATATGAGTTTTTAGTGTTCTGTGAGGCATAGTCTTCGGCTGAAGAAATAATTATTTTCCGAGTAGTGTTGTACTGAGGAAGCTAATTTTATACCATGATCATATATTATTTAAGAAAGTCTAGAATCAATGAAAAGATACTTGAAGTTGTACACAAGTAATTGTGATCCAACAATCTTGTGAATAAAGATCTTTAATTGATCTTTCTACAGTGAATTAATCCATCTAAAGTTGAAGGCTACATCTGGGGGGTCTAACCAGTTGCTTGAATATTGTGACTGGGGGGGGGGGGTATAACCAATCACTATGAATAAAGTGTAGTTGAGGGGTCTAACCAACCATTTAAGGATGATTGGAACTAGGGGGTATAACTATTTTTTAATTAGTGGGTATAACCAATTACTATTGTAATCACATTCTCATATAATGGAGAATCCTTATTGGGGGGTATAAAAAAAATGAAAAGAAGTAGGTATTTGTATTGAACCTTTTAAATCCCTATGTTTTATGATTTATTTGTTGTTATTTCTTTTAGGGTGAGGTTGATCATTAAATACGAGGGATCAATACTTTAATCAGTCACAAAGGTTGAATAAAAAGTAAAATAATTTGTAAAAATTTCATAGCACTGATTCACCCCCCTGTCAGTGGTATCTAACCAATCCTTGGACACTTCAATTGGTATCATAGGGAAAGGTTCTCTCTATTGATTCAGAAAACTTTCTGAAAAATAGATAATTTTAATTTAGTGAATAACTAAGGAATTAACACCTTTTATGGTATGAACTACCATAGTTAGAGGAATAGAATTCTTTCTTACCTTTTATCTCTTGGTCTAGAATTGAGAGATGAAAAAACAATGTTCTTACACCCTATTAATGAATATGTTTATATAATTCAAGATAACAAGAGAAATCCTGAATTTTATAGAAAGGCTCAGAATGAAATCTTGATGGATTTATCAGAAAAAGTTTACACTAAAGTGATGGGTCTCCAAACTACTAAGGAGATATGGGATAAATTGAGAAGAAATTATGAAGGTAATATTAAATTAAGAGAATCCAAGTTGAAAATACAGAGAATACGGTTTGAAGATATCAAAATGGTTGATGATGAAAGTATTTTTGACTACTTTACAAGAGTAAATGAAATTTTCAGCAATATTAGAGGTTTTGGAGAGAAGTTGGATGATTATACTATTGTGAAGAAGCTTATGAGAAATTTTATAGATAGATTCAAGTCAAATATTTCTGCATTGGAAGAGAGAGAATATATATCATTGGATGAACTTCATAATACTCTCATATATTATGAAATGATAAAAGTGACATCATTAAATAAAAAGGCATGAGATGAGATGGACTTTGAATCCATGATAAAAGGTAATACTGAAATCAAGGAAGAACTTTAGTCAAGTGATTTTGATGATTAAGAAGCTAAAAATGACTAAAGTCAAATGATAAACTTATGTACAAGAATTTTTAAAATGGGAAGATATAAAGGAAATAGAAAAAAACTACCAATGTTCTAGAATTTTCATAATAGTGGTCATTTTTATGGTAATTTTCCAAAGAAGAAGGCTTATGACATTGACTCATATGAAGAGGATAACAAGTATCAGAAAAGGAAGTGGAAGAATCATAAGAAGAGGTTTACTTCAAAAAATGGAATATAATGAGTTTATAAATGGATGAATTTAAATCATTAAGTAGTGACTTAGAAGATATAATATATTTTAATAATCAATTGTGATTTATGGGTAAATTTAAGAAATCTAGAGACTCATTCAAAGGAAATTAAGGAGATGATATAAAATATTTAGAATGGATGATAAAATATAATTTGGAAGCTATTGTTGTGGACAATATACAACAAAAGAAGTAAAAGAATGAACTAAAGAAAGAAATTTGTAAGATCTCCTTTAAGAATAAAGAATATGTTAAGAAAGACAAGATTCATATTAATTAAATAAGAGAAAATAAGATGAAGATAACTGATCTAGAAGGAAAAATGAAAATTGTTGGAAATAAAGATCTTGACCAGGAAAAATCAGCATTTTTTGAAGATAATAAACAAAATAATTTAAAATTAGTTGAATTTGATAAAATGGTGAATGATCATAAAGAAAGACTTTTTAAGAAAGAGGAATAATTATCTAAGACACAATCCATGTGCCTTGTATCTCAAAGTGAGTTGAAGAAGATGAAATAAGAGTTCACCAAAGGTATTGAGATTAAGGTTGAATCTTCTAAATCTATTAAGAAGAATGGTTTAGAGAAAAATGTTGATTCTAAATCAAATTAATCTTGATGTACATTTGGTATTTCTAATAATGCAGTTCTGTAAGACAAGACTGATTCAAACTATCCCAAAAGAACAAATGGGGAAATATTTTCCACAAAGGAAGAGTGTAATAATTTATCCAAAATATTTCCTACTAAGTAGATACATCCATAGTCTATAAAAAATAAATAACTACAATCTTTAGAGCCAAATTTCTATTAGTCTAGAAGATCAAGGTTCAAAGGCTACTGTTAGTATTGTGGAGTTTTTGGTCATAAAGTTTATTCATGATGGTATAACATGTCACTAACAAGGAGGAGGCATGAATCAATGGGGATAAATGATGGTTATATGAGATCAGATTATCAGAAAGAGAATCCTGTGACTAAGACATCATCTAACATTTCAATACAGAACTTATATTAATGTATTAATGAAGTCTGTGGCAGATATGGTCAAGAAGTCCCTAAAGATGAGAAATGTAGAGTTTTTTTATCAAGTGATATTATTCATAATGAGTATGATAAGATAAGTTAGACAGTGAATAAATCTATAGTCACCAGTAAATTGTGTGAGAAGTTGAAATAATTTTAAAAATATCAGAATCTTTTCAGAAAAAAAAAAAATAAAGTGGTGACATTTGAAGAATTTAATGATGATGATGAGTCATCTACAAATGATAAATTGAAAAATATGAAGTGTTAAAGGTGTTAAAAATTTGGGCATGACACAAAAAATTTCATGATACTTCTAACAACCCAAGAGATAAAATATAACTCTTCCAAATCTGAGTTTAAAAGGAATAAGGGAAAAGCAACGTTGAGAGGAAAATCTCAGCTTTAGTGCTATTTACAAGGAACAAACAAGTTCCTCATTATTCCCTTATATAAATTATTTTGTTATAACATTCAAGTAATTTAAGGAGATGGATACATCCCTTGAGGGGGATCATAAGTGATTTTGAAGCTGTCAAATATTATAAATCTTGTGAAAATAATGACCACCCTAAAATTTTTAATCTGAATTTAAAAGGGGAATCTATTTGTTTTTATACTTTAACTTTCTAATTTGTTTGTTGATATGTGTGTAGGAAATATTTGAGAAATATTTTTCAAAATTTTCCTTATGATGAAGTTTTTGAAATAAGTTTGTGAATGATATCGCATTATTATATTTTAACAGATTTGATGCCTAGGTGACATATCTCTTATTTTCTACATTGGGTTTTCCCACAAAGACCTAGAGTTGATTAACTGAAATCTCGTTGCTTTTGTTGAGTGAGGTTTCATTATTCTAAAAAAATTAAGTGGAGAAGAGGTTTCTTGAAGTTTGAACTCCTAAATTCACTTTTTTATTCATTACCAATATTGGGGAGAAAGAAAAGTAAACATATTTACACCATTCAAGTATTGACAACAAATACAAAGGGGTATATTGAAGCGTCTAGTGATGAATTTTATTTCTGTGTCAATGAGTGTTTGGTGAAAGATTTAAATATTTTTTAAGGTTTTAAATGTGACAATTAGAAAACTGATATTAAGTTCAAAATACATGTGACATTGGTTGAATTGAATCAGTTCTTTGTTTATGACATTATAAGAAGATTCCATGCTAAATTATTTATTTTTCATGAGGAGGTTTTTAAGTTGTTTGTGATTTAATTTTGATATAGTTGGTTTTTCACTGTGGAATTTGGATAAATATTTTATATGGAGAGTATATTAAAAAATTATCCAATTCGAGCCAGTCATGAGGGACCTGAACCACTATTGAGGTGGGAAAGTAGTACCTTTAAACCTAGATAGCAGGTGGCATAGTGGGAAAGGGTTTCCTATGGGAGGTGCATGAGCAGTGGTGAGCCACCGTGTGGGGAGGCATGACGGCATAGACAAAAACTGGCATGAGGTGGTGCTAGTGGGATTAGGGAGTATGCGGTATATGATTTCTGAGTCATTGAACTTGTGGATTTTACTATAAGCGAGAGAGTATTGGGTGGCCATTTTGATGTGGGATGTGTTACTGTATCACCAAATGAACTGTGAACATCTGATCTATTGATCTATTATATCTTTTCCATTCTATCAACCTTGTCACATCATCTTCTCTATAAATCCATTGACGGAGTTTAGTTTTCTAGGATTTTCATGATTCATCGACAGTCATTTGAACCAAGAATTATGATCATTGTTTGAGCATTCTGATGATCTCAATGAGATCGAAATCACATGAAATTTTGTTTTCATGTGTTAATGAAGGTCAAACCGAATCTTTTTAGTGCATAGAAAATATGATTTCTTCATTATGGTGATTCTTGGAGTCACATAAGAAAGGAAGTTTCATGATCTGAGTCAGTGGAATACCTTCTATAAATACCACCTGATGTGTTTAGTTCAACTACTATTTTTGAGAGGATCTGATTTCCAATGATATATATCCACCGTGAATGTCTGGTTTGTGAAAGTGATGATCTATGTAGAATCTATTTTTGTGCGAAGTTGAAGTGTTTCCATGTGAAAACTATATGTGCATAGAACATTATTTTTTTTCATCATGAACTAGGTTCAATAAAGAATCTAAGATAACATAATACACATACGCATCTCTATGGTTAGAGTGAAGGACACTGTGAAATAATGATTTCTTATCTTGTATGAAGGGTTTGAGGAACCAATAAACTTTATATATTGAAAAAATATCTCATGAAGAATGTCTTGTGTGCATCAAACTTATAACCATTTGATCTTGAGTGTGATAAGAGAGTTATAGAGTGAATGTTCTATTGTTTCATGAAAATGAGTATACACCTCAAGCACTAACTCAAAATTTAGTGAGCATTCTGTTTTGTGTGAAATAAGTGTGGATAGTGTGCTTGCACAATTTGTGTAAGAATACTTGCATACATTACGTGAAAAAATGGGTGTTGTTCATGCTACACATGTATATGGTATATGAAAAGATTTTTCAAGTGCTCAGTGAGTGTTAAGGTGAGTGTAGAAGAAGGAAAATAGTGTGTGAACTATGAGTGAGAAAAATGGATAATGTGCATGATTGAGGATTCGTATGAAAAAAACTTACATCCATTAAAGCATTCTAACATGCACACGTGATAAATAAAATGAATTTAAATGTGTGTGTTATAAAAACATATATTCACATGCAATAATGCATGTATGAAATTGTGAAGTTTATGCATTTATATCGTTGTACATTTTATCTTGAGAATACCATGCAATGTATTATATACATGCATGAAGTTTAAAGAATCACACATTCAATATAAATTTCATATTCAGTGTGTAGTGTTTTGAGATTAAAGACATGACTGTATTACTATCAGTGATTTAGAAGAAATTTTGTATATTAATTTTTAGTGTTCAGTGAGGTTGGGTCTTCAGCTGAAGAAAGAATTCTTTCCTGAATAGTTCTGTACTAAGGAAAATGATTTTATACAGTGAAAATATATTATTTGAGAAAGTCTAGAATCAGTGAAAAGGTACTTGAAATTGTATGCAAGTCAGTGTGATGCAACAAGCTTATGAAGATGGATGTTTAACTGATCTTTCTACATTGGATCAAGCCATCTAAAGTTGAAGGTTGTAGTTAGGGGGTCTAAAAAGTTTCTTGAATATTTTGATGGGGGGGGGGGGTCTATCCAATAACCACGAAGAAGGTGTAGTTGGGGGTACCACCAAATTTTTAAGGCTGGTTGTAACAGGGGGTATAACTAGATTGTAATTGGGGGGGGGGGTCAAACCAATTAATGTTGTAATCAACTTATGATATAGTGGAGAATCTATGTTGGGGGGTCTAACCAACATAAAAAGGAGTAGGACTTTGTACCAAAACTTTTAAATCAATGTGTGCTTTGTTTTCTTTATTTTTATTTCTTACAAGGTGAGGATGAGTATTAAAGATGAGGGATCAATACTTTAATCAACCACAAAGTTCGAATCAAAAGTAAAAGAATTTTTAAAAATAGTATACCATTGATTCACCCCACTCTCAGTGGTATCTAACCAATTCTTAAACACTTAAAATAGAAAGAATAATGTCAAAAGAAAATTTATAATGTCCTTCAGAGAAAGTGGTATTAAACATGAGGTTATTTTCTTCGTATATCATGAAATAAATCTATGGAAATTTTAAGCACACTAAATTGAAGAAGCAATTATTCACTTATTTTTTAGGTATACTCATCAATATGAAATTTAATATTTCAATTATACTTCCTAGGTATTGAATACTATATGATTATTACATATGTGTATTGAAATAAAGTAACTAATTAAGTAAATAAACATTAATAGAAGTAAGTTTTGTTCTCCAAGCGGCTGAGAAAGGTTTGTTCCTAAGTCAATGGTGAGAAGCACCAAACTTTTAATTTCCAAGTTTAATGATCCTAGTGTAAATTTTATTGAGAATTACCAAAAAATTTAATTCATGTTTTCATTGGACACAAGGATACATTATTCCAAGTTCAAGAATGAATATTTTTTGTGGCATTTAATACTTAACTAATAGTTCAATAATAATTAAATCATTGGAAATACCTGGTGAATATAAAATGAAATACTTATATACCAAGTTGTGGAAAGATAATACCTTTTCAAGAAAAACTAATTAGTTTTCAAGGATATACCCATTATGGTTTTAGACTATTTATATTTAAATACCTTCAATATTATTTACATACTTATGTACTTAGTTGTGGACAAATAAACCTTTAGAAATAATGTTAATCCAAATTTTTTTTAGGATAAGTTCAGCTAGAGAGCATGAACTATTCCAAGGGAAATATATTAGTAATTATACTTCATAAGATTCATTTAGGTTTTTAAGGAATGTGAAAGTGAAGTATGGTATATCCATGGTTAGAAGATATGAGATGCTTTGGGATAGTATTTCAAATAATATCTTGACCAAGAATTAATCGATCAATATAATGTAGCATAGAGCAATTATTACATGCACATTACCTTCTTAATATTAGGGATATGATGCTAATAAGGAGGATTTATGATATTTATTATATGTTAACATTGATCAATAAAATGTAGTGTAGAGAAATTCCTAAATTCACATTTCCTTATACACATCTGAGTCATTATGTAAGTAAAAAAAGAACATCAATGTTAAAATTCATGAATTGTAGATACACCCATTTTTCAAGAAATTTATTGTAAATAATGATTTTATCCCATATCCATATGAAAAATATAATGAAAAATAGATACCATATGAGTTATAGTATGATGGAAATCCATTATGTCATAAGAACATGTGTTTAGATGAAAAGTGTTTGTTAAGAATATAAACAAACTTACATCAAGAAAAAAACAATGTGCATCTAAAGTATTTATCATAAAGTTTTATTAGTATATTACAGAATTAAATATCATAGAAAATCTATAGTCAAGTAATCAACTTAATTTCTATAAAAGGGTGCACATATCTACTTGAGATAGTGGGAGCAATATTGGCTTGGGTTTAATAAACTGGAGATGTAAAAATAGTTAGAAAGTGAATGAGTTCCATGAGAGGTGTGGAAGAGGAATATTCTAGAGACACATACTGCGTAGGAAGGATAAATCCCTGGTGATGGTTTTATATTCACTGTGAAGGGTGATATATTATTAATTGATAATAATAACTCCTATAAGTATTAAATATATGGAAATTAACTAAAATTGGAAAGATTAATTAAAAATCAACAATGGATTACATACACCAAATTAAAGGGGTATTATTATTATGAATACTATGGTGGGTATTCAAGTGAGACTATACATGTATGGTACAAGAGTGGTACCCATAAGGCTCGATTGGTTAAACTAATTCATTATACCTAAATTCATTAGAATTTTAATTATCATAGATAATTTCTAGGATCATGTTATTGATAATTGTGTGAAAAGACCACCAATCATGGAAGGTTTCTATATGATGAAACCAAAAAGGTTTGGTGACATCAAAAAATTCCAATAAGGGGTGAAAGTTACTCAAATCCAGTTCACGATTAAAGTAAGAAACAAGTTCATATAATATTCATTTTGAGTTAATCTTTTCCATGTGTTTACCAGATGTTAGTGGGAGTGACAATATTTTCAAGTAAAATATATTTGATAACATATTGAAAAAACTATTAGTATTACAGCTAGTTAGGACCAAAATAAAATAAATACTCTAAATATTGACTTAAATTAGCAACCTAAGTTCTAGGGAACATGATATAATGAGTTTGATCTAATGGTTTCTTAGACCTAGTCAATCATACATATACTAACAAGGTATTAAAAAAATATAAGTTGGAATAATTTGAGATTGAATTGTTACCAAGGTCACATGGCATAAATCTCTCTAAGAAGACATGTATGGGACATTGGAGGATATTAATGTGGTGAGTTGAATTCCATATTCTTTTATGTTGAATCAATCACATATTCCATGATATGTACAAGATATGATATTGTCAACATATAATTTATAGGAGGAAAATATTAGTTATATCCAAGAGAACTGCAAGTGAAGTAGTCAGAAGTATCCAATTATACTTGATAAGTACAAAGGATATGTACCTGGTATATGGAGAGAAAGGGATACTATTTTTTGTGTGGACATAAACCAGTCTTCCTTGGATCAATGTGATATAATATCATAGTTAGGCTCAGGTAATGAGCAATACAAGCTCATGAAATCCAGTGGTAGATATATCTACAAATACTAAGTGTGTTTCAGATTTTGAGGTAGCTAAGAATAAGTGTATTAAACTAAATGATTTGTTCAAATTCTTGGAATCACACCTAGTATGTAAAGTTTTATCATGATGATAATTCTATTACTGGTACTAGCCAAGATGTCAAGTTTGGATAGTGTAAAAATGGTATACACTCAGGGATTACATCTCTTGAGGAGATTTTCTCAAGGAGATGAGGTTGCACATAATAGAATAGACACACATAAGAGACGTGGAAGACCCAACAACTAAATCCACGACTCATCAAAAACATGATCTTAATCGTGTGAGAGCTAACAAGGATAGTTAGAAAGTTGGATCTAGTGCAAGTGGAAGTGTTGTAAAAGGGTGTGCCCTTGACCCAACTTAATCTGTAATTTTTTATTACCATATCATGGATACAGTGAGTTATACTTGATGTAAACTTACCATTATAGTGTAGGTATTTCTGTATTCACAATTTAAATGGTAATGTACATAGATTAATTATTATATCAAAAGGTTATAACAGATCCCAAGATATAATGAGAACCTCGAGATGCTATGAAATTAATATTAAATATATGTTTAGGATCTATATACATCATATTTATTGGACATAGTTGATGTCTGACTATCATATGCTGGGGGATCATATTATTTGAGACTTCTTCTCATCAAGTTCATAATTGGTGATCTATGGTAAGTGATATCATGAGGAAAAACTGTCATGACCCGTCCTCGGGGCCCGTGCCGTGACTACCCCAAGCCCACCTTTCATAGGCCAGGGGCTGGCGACTAGAACCAAAAGGCGTAATTCCCTATAACTGGGAAGGAATTGCCTTTATAAAATGTAAACACATTCAACTAGAGTACAAGAAGAAGAAAACACTAAGTAAAACCGAAAACAAAAGTAGTGCTGAAAGTAAGGGGCCAGAAATACAAGCCCAACTGTAAAGTACAAGGTAAAAGAGAAAACAGCTGGAAGGTGACAATCAGCTCCTGGGTCGTCCACCACAGATCCTACCTGAAGGGTAGGTACAGAAAGCAAAACTCCTAGATCATCCACCACGGATCCTACCTGAAGGGTAGGTACAGATAGCCTCCTCAGCGCCCTCGTCCGTCAACCTCCTCTGGGTACCGAATCGTCGTGAGGTCCACCTCCGAGTATCGACTCGTCATGAGGTCCACATCCAGGTGTCGTCCAGTCCTCGTACACTCGGCCTACGTCAGCGTTGTCCGTCATTTGCATCCAACAAAACAAGGTGCGGGCATAGCCCGTGCAGGGGTGAGTATAATGATACTCAGAAGGGACCCCGAGACCCTCAAGGTCTCACTAAATCCAACAAGGATTAAACATGAAGAAATATCTCAACAGATAATCTTTACTTAGGTATATGCCCATACATATACCTAAGTTATCGAGTAACCCATCTCAATCATGAGGAAAAAACAAAGGTCATTGACTCATCTCAAACCTGGATTCTCATTATCGAAACCAAAACTACTGGAGAACTCCTCCTCTGTCAAGTACAATGGCCCTGTTGCAACTCAGAGGCGCTACTCACTCACCTTGGACTATTGAGGTATTTCTCCTGTCGAGTACCGTGGGTCTGCTGCCAAATACCGGGCACTCCGTCTGCTGTGGGTTTTCCGCCAAATACCGGGCGCTCCCCCTAATAGCCTACAGAGGTACTCCTCCTGTCGAGTACCGCAGATATGATGCCAAATACTAGGCGTTCCCTCCGCTGTGGGTCTGCCGCCAAATACCGGCACTCCGTCCATTGGGCTAATCAAATCACTTCAAGTCGAATCGTTCAAGCAGTCATCAGGTCTACAACTACTAGGTCTCTGTACTCCATATGCTCGTCTCCAGGAGGGTCCGCTCTACAAGCTACTGGTCGATACTTCCAACTGTCTTGTAATATCACGTGGAAGTATCTCAAAGGACCGCCTCGTCATAGGGGTCTCAACGCAAGAGACGACACGTCAATCGGACGCCCGGTCTGTGAGTTATTAGAATCTCCGTTCCAGGGGCCCAGTTGGTTTCTAAGATAAAACAACCCGACCATACTCCAACTGCTTCCAAACCTCAAGTGGAGTATGCCAAAAGAACCGTCTCATCATAAGGAATCCAACGTAATTGACGACACGTCAATCAGACGTCCGGTACTTAAGTTATAAGCGTTTTATTACCAAGGGCCCGATTGGATTCATGTTTGATCCAACCTGGTCATACTTCAAATGACACTGGTTAACCAAACTGGTCACACCATTGAGATCCATACTGAAAAACACACGAGATGGAATACCCATTGGTCCAAAACAGATAGCCGGTGAAAAAGTTGCATTTCACCGCAACACGCACGAACCAGGCCTCGTGGGGATTGCACCTCGACCTCGACTTAAATATCCAAAATTGGTCTTGAAACATCCGTCTTAATTCCAGGGTCGCAATGTCGTAGACGGTTCGTCATTCTGACACCGTATGAGAGAGATATGTCCGATACAAGATCCCGTAATAATAATAATAATAATAATATTATTCGGTATTTCGTGGCCCCGAGCCACGAACCAGAATTTAGTATCCAACATTAGACTTGAATCGACCATATTAATGACAAGATTACATCGCCACTGACGACAATCCAATCGGACGTCGCACGCATGAGTTATGGAGGGTAGAATATTTAATAATAATATTAAATCTATTATTTTTCGAGCGCTTCAGGTACCCGATTCAAAAACCTGAAAAAAGATATCCAATATTGGACTCATAAATTCTGTCTCAGAGTTAGGGTCACACTGCTACTGATGGTTCGTGAAATCGAGGTTGCACGAGGAAGATACCGTCAAAATACGGTTTCCCAACGAAAATAATAATAACATTATTATATTATTATTATTTTTAATTTAATTTAATCCATTAACTTATCACACCCAAAACTTCCACACACCACCTATATTGGCGACTCCTCATGCAACATGCCCCAAAACTCCATTCCTTTATCGTTTTTATTATTATTTCCTTTATTATTTTATCACCTTCAAATCTCTCTCTCCAATCTAATATCCATTCACTATTTTGTTCTCCCAATTAACGCCCCAACTCCAGCCTTCTTCCGCACGGCCAGAACCGCCAACACCTTCGAATGCCCGTGCCGCTATGCCTCCCGACTTCCATGTCGCTGCCCCTCAACCCAACTGCACCGTCGGATGCCGATCACCTGCACCGCTGCTGGACACCTTGCCTAACCCGCACCAGCCGAAACCCTTGTCGGACCCGCGCCACGGGATCCTTCTGCATGCCATTCCGGGTTCGGTTTAACTCGGAAAAAAAGATACGAATGCATATCCATGATCCTCGGGTTGAGATCTTCGCATCCGTATGTCGCGCTCAGGGAAACATTGAGTTTCTAGCGCACTTAATTATCTGGGGATGAAGAACACGCGAAGAATGCGCGGACAATGAATAAGGAAATATCACGGTCGAAGTGAGGATCGATAGTCATGTTAGTTTGGCCATTGTTTTTTAGAATCAAGAACATGGGGAATTGGCAATTAAATATTTATCAAGCTTCAAGAATCTCAAATTCAGGATAAACAAGAAGAAAATTAATTCAATCAATTGTGTATCGATCCGCGAATTAATTTATTTAATCCGTGTTCATCATAAGAAATTTAAATCGGGGTAAGGAATTCACAAAGATAAATCCTACAAATAAACGCTCAAGCTCGAGGGTATAAACCACATAAATTAGAAATATACAATATTCCCATACATCGAAAAGACGTCGCACGTCGTCGATCCACAGAAGAAGAACGTCCCAGTAGATGACGTTGAGAAGAACGACGTCACAGAGAAGTGAAAGGAAGGTGCATCGTCATTCTTCGTGGAACCGTCGTCGCAGAGAAGAGGTCGCCGTTCTTCATTGGAGGTATTCTTCATTGAAGAGAAGAACACTTTATTTATCTATATCTCCAGAGCTTTCCCAAGTTTTCTCCAACACCACAATTTCCCAACTAAAATAATAGCTCTTCCTATTATTTTCTTCTCACAACAATTGATTTAAGAATCGAACACTATAATTAATTAATTAGAGAATCCCCTTAATTAATTAAAATGTGTTGGCAATTTAATTGAGAGGAAGGTGGAGAGTTTAACAAACTTAATAAAGTGAATGGTTGTCACAATAAATGAAAGGGAGTTTAAGGGGGGGGGGTTCAAGGGAGATGAAAGGTTGGGGCTCATGTGGACCCCACCTTAAAAATATCCACAGATGGGAAGTTATGTGGGGGTGGGCCCCACCATTAACTTCCCCATGTAGGATTTAACCACCATGGTGTATAAAATTGTTCTAAACAATTTTATTTAACTTTTTAACTAACCCCCAAATTTTAACTTTCAACCCGCATAAAACGCAACTGCGGTAAAGGTCCCCTTAAGCCATTACCGGCACTGCAAGTTCATCGGTACCCTCAGATTTCAATTCCATGCATTGGTTCAAAAGATAGAAAAACCCACTCATTCGTTCATTGAACGTACCCGAGCTAAACTTCAGAAATTGATTCCAGGTACACCGGGCCTCGAAATCAAGTGCCGTCAGAAGCCACAGACTCGTAAAATTCCAAAGTATTTAAGAAAAAATTTTCCTTGAAGTTTAAGGGTCTTTAAATTACTCCCACCTCTGGGATTTACGTCCCCGTAAAGCTATAAAATCAACTAGGGAAACAAATGAGTGTACTGATAATGCATCTGAGCCTCTCACTCCCATGTGCTCTCCTGGAGGTTTCCTATGTTGCCAGTGAAAGCACACAAGATGAATCGACCATCCCTGTAGGACCTGCTCCTATTGATCCTCAACCTCTACTATAACCTCGTGAAAGTATCCCCTTCATCGATGTCCAGCTCCCCGTGGTCGATGATGACGGATAGGCCGTGAACACATCTCCTCAAATGAGATACATGGATGACATTGTGAACTCGGTGCAATTGAGGTGGAAAGGCCAGGTGGTAAGCCACCTCGCCTACCTTTCTAAGGACTTGGAAAGGTCTGATGAAATGTGGAGATAACATGCCGCCCTGGCCAAAACTCCATAGACCTCGTTGAGGTGAGACCCGTATAAAGACGAGGTCGCCATCCTCGAACTCTAGTGGTCTCCATCTCCTATTAGTATAGGACTCCTGTCTGCTCTGTGCAGTCTTCATCCACTCCTGGATGATCTGCACCTTCTCCTGTAGCCTCAAGATGGGCACACTGGTCAACCTATGCCTCAGCTCCTGTAAAGCTCTGCTGGCATCTCTCTGACCACATGAAGTGTTTCCCCTTCTTCGTCAATGCTAAAAGCGGTGCAACAACTCTGGAGAAGTCTGGCAAAAATCTAGGTCTGGCCGACTCATGAGTGATCGACTGCACCCACTTATGAATGATTCCATCCTGTGCTGCCTGGGGTTTCCTTTTCTCCGACCAAGGAAAAACCCATCCCAACATTGTAGGTAAACTACAACCTTTTTTCCTCATATAGTCAATCTGTGTATGAACTATGGTTGCCCAGTCCATACCCAAACTAACGTCGTAAGGCCTCGACGCTGCCACCAAGAGGTTCCAACCGAAACTCTCGCCTCAAGGGTTATGTCACACCATCAGCGTAAGCGTGATTATCGAGTCTCCTCCCAAAGGTATCTCCAAACGTGAGGGTCAAGTCAATGGCTTAACCGGAAACTCTAGGTCTGGGACAAGATTCGTGGGAGTAAGGAATGATTCCTATCAATGTCTATTGTTATGGCAGCTAGTATTAGACACAGACTATACCTCGAATCATTTATAGATCCCTTGGGTCACACTCCTTGACCAAATGCAGCTACTCTCTTCCTCTGCCCTCTTGCTCCCTGAGCCTGGAGGGGACTACAAAGGCGGGTGGTTGTAACATGTCGAAATGTACATCACCACATGCTGCCCTCCTAGCTCTGCTTCCATGTCTTCTACTTTGCAGATTCATCTATCCTTAACACTTCCTCTTCTTAAAACATTTTACACGCCCAAACCTCCGAGACTGGTGGCAATTTCCTAATTTCCCACTGCTAACCTTCACTGGATGTATCCACTCAGCCAAATAATTCTCAACCACAAAGGTTCTCTCTAGCACCCTAACATAAGTAGGAATTCATAGAGGAAAGGTGCTGGATCGGATGTCCCTAAACACACCTCGCTAGGAAGTCCGAACCCTGGAGCGCTGATCGTATCGTAGTCATCAAGTACCAGGAACGATCGGTACACCTTGATGAATAGCCAGCTACCAACATTCTATCTTGCCGAAGTTGTATAAGCTCTAGAAAACTCACAGCCACCTCCTCAAGTCAGTCCTCAGCTGCCTGTGAGTTGCCTCTCCTTAGAACTTGAGGATATCTGATGCTGAAACATGTGTAAGGCACTAATCCTACATGCGCCATCTACCGGTACCACCGGTTGAAACTACTGACCAATAGGTAGTGATATAGCTGGAACACTACCTGAAGGTACTATCCCAGACATCAGTCCACGTACCAAAGTACCATCACTATGCCAACCATCGTCATGGTTTCTCACTAGGTAACACCAGTATCTAAGATCACCATATGCTCCACTAGTGTCTAAACTAGGTGTAGAACTCTAGAAATCACCTCCAGCCAGTCCACTACTACCTGGGAATCTGGCTCGCCTCGTAACCTCATAACCTTGGAGGCCTCTGCTGCTGGAACTCGTGCAACGCGTTCTGTCAGCGTGTTCTGTCCGCTAGTACAGCTGGTGACATCTTCTACCCAATGGGTGGTGGTGCTGTTGGTACACCACCTGAAGGTGCCAACATAGCAAGAGGGCTCTGCACCGGACCTCGTCGCTCGGTGGGTCGTCATCAGGTACTCTCTCAGAACTCTAACTGAATGTCAGCATGGAGGCATCCTGAACAGATGCGACATGGTCAAATGATTTAAACCTGGTGAGCTGACCTAGTTTGAGCTGACTTAAAGAAAACTTTTGGAAACACACACACAATCAGTGTCTTCATGCAATGAGTTGGAAATCAGAAGTAAAGGTCCTGATGTATGGATACGTCGGTCGCCGCACTAACACTGGACTCCCTGAACTGAAGACCAGTACCCTTAACACTATTTCTTCACAGAAAATAATGATCAGAGTCTCGATTTCTGTGGTAGAACTGACTCCTCTGATACCAATTTGTCACGACCCATCCTTGGGGCCCGTGCCGTGACTACCCCAAGCCCGCCTTACATAGGCCAGGGGCTGGCGACTAGCACCAAAAGGTGTAATTATCTATAACTGGGAAGGAATTTCCTTTATAAAACATAAACACATTCAACCAGAGTACAAGCAGAAGCAAACCCCAAGTAAAACTGAAAAAAAGTAGTTCTGAAAGTAAGGGTCCGGAAATACAAGCCCAATTGTAAAGTACAAGGTAAAAGACAAAACAACTAGAAGGTGACAAGAAGCTATTGGATCGTCCACCACGGATCCTACCTGAAGGGTAGGTACAGAAAGCACAACTCCTAGATCGTCCACCATGAATCCTACCTGAAGGGTAGGTACATATAGCCTCTTTAACGCCCTCATTTGTCAACCTCCTCCGAGTACCGACTCGTCGTGAGGTCCACCTCTGGGTATTGACTCTTCATGAGGTCCACCTCCAGGTGCCGTCCAGTCCTCGTACACTCGGCCTCCGTCAGTGCTGTCCATCGTCTGCATCCAACACAACAATGTGTGGGCATAGCCCATGTAGGGGTGAGTATAATGATACTAAGTAGGGATCCCGAGACCCTCAAGGTCTCACTAAATCCAACAAGGATTAACCACAAAGAAATATCTCAACATATAACCTTTACTTAGGTATATTCCCATACATATACCTATGTTATCAAGTAACCCATCTCAATCATGAGGAAAACACAAAGGTCATTGACTCAGCTCAAACTAGGATTTTAATTATCAAAACCAAAACTGCTGGAGAACTTCTACTCTATTGAGTACAGTGGACCTGTCGCGACTCAGAGGCACTACTCACTAACCTTGTACTACTGAGGTACTCCTCCTGTCATGTATCGTGGGTCTACTGCCAAATACTGGGTGCTCCGTCCGCTGTGGGTCTGCCACCAAATATCGGGCGCTCCCCCTAATAGCCTATAGAGGTACTCATCCTGTCGAGTACCGCGAGTCTACTTACAACTACCAGGCACTCCGTACACCATGGGTCTGCCGCCAAATACCGGGCGCTCCGTCCACTGGGCTAATCGAATCACTCCGAGTCGAATCGGTCAAGCAGTCGTTAGGTCTACAGCTACTAGGTCTCCATACTCCGTATGCTCGTCTCTAGGAGGGTCCGCTCCACAAGCTACTGGTCGATACTTCCAAGTGTCATTTAATCTCACGTGGAAGTATCTCAAAAGAACGCCTTGTCATAGGGGTCTCAACGCAATAGAAGACGTGTCAATCGGACACCCAGTCTATGAGTTATTAGCATCTCCGTTCCAGGGGCCCGGTTGGTTTCTAAGCTAAACCAACTTGACCGTACTCCAAATTCGTCCAAACCTGAAATGGAGTATGCCAAAAGAACCGTCTCATCATAAGGAATCCAATGTAATTGACAGCACGTCAATCAGACGTCCGATCCTTAAGTTATAAGCGTTTTATTACTGAGGGCCTGATTGGATTCATGTTCGATCCAACCCAATCGTACTTCAAATGAAACCGGTTAACCAAATCGGTTACACCATTGCAATCCATACCGAAAAACACACAAGATGGACTACCCATTGGTCCAAAATGGATAGATGGTGAAAAAGTTGCATTTCACCTTAACACGCGTGAACCGGGCCTCGTGGGGCCCACACCTCGACCTCAACTTAAATATCCAAAATTGGCCTTGAAACATCCGTCTTAATTCCAGGGTCGCAACGTCACAGATGGTTTGTCATTCCGACACCGTATGAGAGAGATATGTCCGATACAAGATCCCGTAATAATAATAATAATAATATTATTCGGTGTTTCGTGGACTCGAGCCACGAACCAGAATTTAGTATCCAACATTAGACTTGAATAAACCGTATTAATGACAGGATTACATCTCCACTGACGGTAATCCAATCAGACGTCGCACGCATGAGTTATGGCGGGTCAAAGATTTAATAATAATATTAAATCTATTATTTTTCGAGCGCTTCGGGTACCCGATCCAAAAACCCGAAAAAAGATATCCAATATTGGACTCATAAATTCCATCTCGGAGTCAGGGTCACACTACCTCTGACGGTTCGTGAAACCGAGGTCGCACGAGGAAGATACCGTCAAAATACTGTTTTCCCAACGAAAATAATAACAACATTATTATATTATTATTATTTTTAATTTAATTTAATCCATTAACTTATCACACCCAAAACTTCCACGCACCACCTATATTGGTGCCTCCTCATGGAGCACACCCCAAACCTCCATTACTTTATCATTATTATTATTATTTCCTTTATTATTTTATCACCTTCAAATCTCTCTCTCCAATCTAATCTCCATTCACAATTTTGTTCTCCCAATTAGCACCCCAACTCCAGCCTTCTTCCGCATAGCCAGAACTGCCACCACCTTCGGATGCTCGTGCCGATGCGCCTCCAACCTTCTATGTCACTGCCCATCAACACAGCTGCACTATCGGATGTCGATCACCCGCACCGCTGCTGGCCACCTTGCCTAACCCGCACCAGCCGAAACCCTCATCGGACCCACGCCACGGGATCCTTCTGCATGCCATTCTGGGTTCGATTTAACTCGAAAAAAAGATATGAACGCATATCCATGATCCTAGGGTTAAGATCTACGTGTCTGTATGTCGCACTCAGGGAAACATTGAGTTTCCAGCGCGCTTAATTATTTGGGGATGAATAACACGCGGAGAATGTGCAGACAATGAATAAGGAAATATCACGGTCAAAGTGCGGATTGATAGCCGTGTTAGTTTGGCCATCATTTTTGAGAATCAAGAACATGGGGAATTGGCAATTAAATATTTATCATGCTTCAAGAATCTCAAAATCAGGATAAACAAGAAGAAAATTAATTCAATCAATTGTGTATCGATCCGCGAATTAATTAATTTAATTCGTGTTCATCATAAGAAATTTAAATCGGGGTAAGGAATTCACAAAGATAAATCCTACAAATAAATGCTCAATCTCGAGGGTATAAACCACATAAATGAGAAATTTACAATATTAACCTACATCACAAAGATGTCTCACATCATCGATCCACGGAAGACGAACGTCGCGGTAGATGGCGTCGCGAAGAACGACGTCGCAGAGAAGAGAAAGGAAGACACATCGTCATTCTTCGTGGAACCAGCATCGTAGAGAAGAGGGCGTTGTTCTTCGTTGGAGGCATTCTTCGTTGAAGAGAAGAACAATTTCTTTATCGATATCTCCAGATCTTTCCCAGGTTTTCTCCAACACCACAATTGCCCAACTAAAATAATAGCTCTTCCAATTGTTTTTTTCTCACAACAATTGATTTAAGAATCGAACACTATAATTAATTAATTGTAGAATCCCCTTAATTAATTATAATGTGTTGTCAATTTAATTGGGAGGAAGGTGGAGTGTTTAACAAACTTAATAAAGTGAATGGTTGTCATAATAAATGAAAGGGAGCATAAGGGGGGTTTTAAGGGAGATGAAAGGTTGGGGATCGTATGGGCCCCACCTTAAAAATATCCACACATTGGAAGTTATGTGGGGTGGTCCCCACTACTATCTTCCCCAGGTAGGATTTAACCACCATGGTGTATAAAATTGTTCTAAACAATTTTATTTATCTTTTTAACTAATCCTCACATTTTAACTTTCAACCCGCATAAAACTCAACTGCGGTAAAGGTCCCCTTAATAAATTACCAGCGCTGCGAGTTCATCGGTTCCCTCAGACTTTAATTCCGTGCACTGGTTAAAAAGATAGAAAAACCCGCTCATTCGTTCACTGAACGTACCCGAGCTAAACTTCAGAAATTGATTCCGGGCACACCATGCCTCAGAATCAAGTGCCGTCAGAAGCCACAAACTTGTAAAGTTCCAAAGTATTTAAGAAAAAATTTTCCTTGACATTTCCGGGTCCTTACACAAACCCACCAATAGGAACATAAAATGTTTTAATTCTCATTGTATGTTCTTATCTATGAACATTTGTATTGGTTTCATGACTTGATATCATTATAAATGTGTTTTATTTGATCAAGTAATTTGATGAAAGGAAAAGACCATGATTTTCATGAACCATCCTGGGTACCCTGGTAACTCGATAACCAAGCCAGTTCTGACATAACCCAAGGGGAATTCTCGATCCCCATGGGTTGGCTACTAGCACCTGACATCATATAAAATGAAAGTGGAAACGAATTTTCCACAAAAATTATGGAATCAAGATAAAAAATCAGAATGAATACAAAACAGAACTACACTGGGAGAATTTCACTAGTAGTCAGGTAGGTAAACAACCCAAAAGTAATACAACAAAGTACCAAAAAAACTAGATAATTTTCCAAGTCCCAATGAATGAAAATATCCAAGCCCCAAGGATCAATAGCTACTACCACTAAGTGGTGCTTTACCCCTGATTGAACATGGAATAAGGTAATATACAAGCACCTGAAGACATAGGTAGGGTGTGAGCTAAAATACCAGTAGGGTCTCACCAAGAATTCCATAATAAGATGCCAATATTTAATTAAAAAAATTAAAGATTCAAAATTTTTATAAATAGGTATGGAGGTTCAGAGAATAATTAAAAAAATTCATGTTTTTTATTTTAAATGATGGAAATAATTTAAACACATGGATTCAAAAATAATTTATATAAAATAATTTATATAAATTCAATAGGCATGTAAAATAGTTTACGAACATTGAAACATATTTATATCTCATATATAAATAAGAAGCAATGTGGTCATCTATTGAAAGGTATGATAGTTCTAGGATATGGAATCCTCACACACTCAAAGGCGATCAAAGAAATATGTGTATACACATGTCCCTATGAAACTGGACAAAGGTGAATCGTCACCATCCCATCGAGGATGTGACCTATTGAACTAGGTTTTGTTTCAATTATAAAGAGTCAAAAGAGTGTTATCCCAATAACTCACTAACCACATAGGCTTACATGTGCTCTAGTAAAAAAATGATTGGAAATTTATTTTAAAAATGTTCAAAATAAAATTCATCCCATTCCCCCATTTCAAAAGTTCCAATTTTCCATTTAAAAACTAAAACATAGGTTTTTAATCAAAACATACCTTTTTACAAGATAAAACCACTGAGTTTCTATAAAAAACCATTTCAAGACAGTTTATTAAATACAAAGTTTAAATCAATTCCAAAAAATAAATTTCATAATTTAAATTCAACAATATAAATTTTGAAATTTTCCATCAATTTCTCAAACATACCATGAATCAATGGAATTGGGTTTTTTCCCAATTTCATGAAAAAAATTAAATTTCACATTCAAATCCATCAATTCAATGGAATTGAGTTTTCTATAAACCAATTTAAATTAGTTCAAGTAATTGAATTTAAATCAAACAATTTAATTTAAATTAAGTTATTCACGGATAATCAAATTTTCCCATCATAATGGAACCACCTATCATTCTCATGGAAACACAAATCCCGAAAAAGAACCCACCAACAATAATGAAGGCACATAAGATCTAAGTTTTCAACCTAGAAACAAGATTCAACAAAACAAGGTTTCAACCCATCAATCCCTAGATGATATTTCAACTTCAAAGAAGAAAATATAAGGGGATGAAGAGATATGGAGACCATTTACCCAGTGAGTCACACCATAACCACAATGATGATTAATATCTAATCAAAACAACTTGAAATGGTTTTAGGGCTCCAAAATAGCCTAGTAATGGATTTTGGGTTGAGATTAATGAAAACTAAAGAGGATGAAAAGAAAAATTATCCAGGCTTCCTGTTAAGAAACAACTATCGGGACTTTACATGACCTGCAACCCAATTACATGCCATGTAATTGAAAAATCCCAAAAATTCCAAAAAACCCATTGTCTTTTTATAAAATCAGATTTATTATTATTTTAGAGTTTACATGTTGTGTAACCATATTAAAAAATGTGGAAATCCCCAATATACTGCAGAACAAGTAGTTTTGTTTTCTGAGAATCCAAAAAATATCTGACTTTACCATTATAGGTATCCTCCCAATTCCTTCTCGGCCCTACCCAAACAATGGAAAAGGAAAACCATGAAAAGTTTTTAAATCATACCATTTAGGAAGGTAATGGGATGTTACAACCTCACCACTATAGAAACTTTATGTCCCTAGAAATCCTACACAGAAGATTCCATACCAAAAAGATGAGGCCACTGCTCTCTCATCAGTGCCTCCCTCTCCCACTTCTCATGAATATCAGAAATATGCTACCATAACACTCAAACCAAAGGTATTTTCTTCCCATTAAGTACCTTGATTTTAGTATCAACTATCCTGAATTTCCATTCATTCACGGATAAATCAGGTTCAACTTCAAGATCACTCCTATTCAAAACTTGAGATGTATCAGATAGATACTTTCATAGATGAGATAAATGGAACACATTATGTATTGATTTCATCTATAATAGAAGTTATAAATAGTAAACAACTTTACCCACACTATCAACAATCTAAAAAGGTCCCACAAAATGAGGATCAAGTTTCCATTGACTCCTAAGCCGTCGATGACCTAACCAGGGTAAAATCTTTAAGAACACTTGGTCACCAATTGAGAAAACCAGAAAACTATAATGATGATCAACATAAGAATTATATCGGATCTACATCATCAATATCCTATGATGAATCAAATAAATTTTTTCTGTCGTCTCTTTCACCAAACTTGTTCCAACCAAGGAACTTTCACCAATCTCCAACCAACATAACAGAGATATGCAAGTTCGGATATACGAGGCCTCAAAAGGATCTATTCTAATTGTGTACCGATAACTATTATTATAGAAAAAATCAACCATCCCAAAATGATCATACCAAGACCCTCCAAAGTCGAGAATACAAGATCGAAGTATATCCTAAAGAATATGTATATCTCTTTCTGTCTAGCCATTAGACTACAGATGGTATGCCATACTCAAATAGACATGAGAACCCAGTTCCACCTAAAGGAATCACTAGAAATGATAAGTGAATTGGGGATCCCTATCATAGACTATAGTATATGGAACTCCATGCAGACAAACAATCTCTTTCATATATAGATTTCCCAACTCCTCAACTTTGGTTGTATCACAAATGGGTATAAAGTGATTTGATTTAGTCAGCCAATTGATCAAAATACATATCTTATTATTCTTTCTCTGAGTACATGGAAACCTAACCACAAAGTCGATAGAGATCTCATCCCACTTATAAGTAGGGACATGAAGTGGCTAAAGAGAACCCGAAGGTTTTTGGTTCTTGGAATTGACCTATTGGAACATATAACGATGAGAGAAAAAATCAGAAATGTAATGTCTCATATATGGCCACCAAAATTGATGTTTCATGTCATAGAACATATTTTTGGTTCCTGGGTGCACTTACCATTAGAAGTTATGAAAATACCCCATAAATGCTTTCTTTACTACTAACAATGCAACAAAGTGATTCCAGTAGCATAGAATGCCCTCTTTGGAGAAAGACCGCTCATCAATAGTCTCCCCATCATAAACAGAGTCTCTAATGATGTATAAATAATCATTATTATGCTACTTCTAAAGAATCATTTCGAGAAGAGAAGATATCAACTGAACCCTATCCAAATAAACCTTAGTCCCTAATTCCTAGACTTCAATATGCAATTGTGCAATGAGAGACCTCAAGTTCTACTCTTCTGATGATTCTTTCATGGATTGGGTGAGAAGTTTTATTCTAAAAGCATATATGATGACATTACCTTTCCCTAAGGTTTAAGAGATGTTGAAATTGAAAGTTTAAATGTATTCCACCCAATTCATATGGATGAGATTTATATATTTTGAGAGGAGATATAACTGAAGCTCTTGTGGTCTGAATAAATGGTAAACCTTTCTCCATAAAGTTATTTCTTACAACTCATAAGTGTGTGCATCACAACTACAAGTTCAAGGTCATGAGTTAGATAATTATTCTCATGTTTCCTAAGATGACAAGATCCATAAACAATGAAATGATTTCCTTTCATAATAAAACATCCCAAAACTAAACTCGATGCATCAAAAAAGTCCACATAGCCCTGCACATCCTATGGAAGAGTCAACACAGGAGTAGTAGTCAGAAGATATTTCATCTCAATAAAAGAATTCTGACATATTTTATCACAAGAAAACTTTACTCACTTACAAGTTAGTGTAGTTATCAATGAGGAAAAATTTTATAATTCCTTAATAAACTGACAGTAATACCCAGCTATTCCCAAGAAGCTTTGAATATTGAAAACATTTTGTGGTTGTTCCCATGTCATAACAACTCTTAACATTTCAAGATAAACTAAAATACCATGTTTTTACACCATGTGTCCTAAGAATCTCACTTCCCAAATTCATAAATAACATTTCAAAATCTTGGTATAAAGATGGTGATTTCTCAACAATTCCTGCTCTACTATTAGATGACTCACCTGATCCTCCTTAGACATAGAGTAAATAAGGATGTCATCCAAAAAAACTAACATGAAGGTATCAAGATACTCATGGAAAATACTATTCATAAAATCCATAATGACCACAAGAACATTGGTTAGACTAAAGGGATGAAAATACACTCATAATGGTTGTAACTTCTTCAAAAGATGGTTTTCAAAATGTCAGATTCTTTTCTTCTCAACTAATGGTAACCAGATCGAAGGTTAATATTTAAGAACCATTTTCCCCTTAAAACTAATCAAACATATCGTGAATCCTTGTAAATAGATACTTGTTCTTTACCATGACTTTTTTGAGTTTTTATTAGTCCACACAATGGAGAAGTGAACTTTTAGGCTTCTTAGAAAAGAGAACCAGCACCACCCAAGGCGATGCACTTGGGAATATAAAACCTTTCTTTAGAATACCATCCAAATAAATCATTAGCTCTTTCATCTTAGCTGGTTCCATGAAGTAAGAAGGAATAGAAACTAGTTGAGTATCAGGAACCAAGTCAATAGGAAATTGTACCTCCCTTACCGATGGAAAACCATAGAAGTTAGAAGGAAAAATGTCGGGAAGATCGATGACAACTAAAGGGAGATCACTTCTCAAAGATTCCCACTCCAGATCAAAAGTAAACACTAACATTAATTTCCCTAAATCTAGATGATAAGGTCCAATTCTACTTGACCTCGGGTACCATTCTCCTTGAAATATATGACATACACCATTGGTTATAGTAAAGGATACCCATCAATGATAGCAATCAATCCATGATTTATTAGCAATGATCCAATCCATTCCGAATATGACATCAAGTAGTTTCATGTCGAGAACCATAAAATTACAAGAAATCTAGACATATGATAAAGAGAAAGAACAAGAGGAACTATGGAGACCATGCTCTCTCTTTATACCAAGGGGTGTAGTAATATCCATCACATGAGATAAAATATCCATAGAAAGATTTAGCAGATTTATAATAAGAGTTTAAATAATCTAATGAGATGAACTAGTGTTAAATAAAATAGTCACTAATGATGAAGCTATAGTGATAGTACCTCTCATAATCCTAGACCCATATTTTCCTCCTTTGAATACTCTTCCACTATGCGAAGAAGCTTTGTTTCTGATGCTTGTGGATGGAACCCCTTTGTACTTGAAGCATCTGATTTCCCCACAGTTTTGGTAGGATATGAAGATACCGTGACATTATTTGGTGTGAAAAAGATATGGAATAACTTATTCAAGTTACCTGAGCATATTCTTGAGCCATATATATTTGATGCCTTAGTTAAAACCCTCTTTGAGTGTCTAAGTTTTCCATACTGGTAGTAAAACAAAGGGCCTCTTCCAGATACTATAGGATGCTTAAAAAAACCCTTATAATGAGAGACACCATGAAAATAATCATGATTCCTCTTCCCTTTAGAGGAAAACACATTAACACTGGGTGGGGAAGAAACTTCTGTCAACCTCGTCTTTCCATCCAGGTCCATTTCAACCATCAATGCTCTATCCAGCATATCATCATAAGAAGACAACTTTAGCTAGAAAACCAAAGAATGAATATCTAATAGAAGTCCCAACTCAAACCATTTATTCTTTATATTATCATTTTATACTAACTCTTTTGAAAAATAAACTAGATCAACAAAACAGTTTGCATACTCTGACATGGTTCTGTCAGCCTCCTCAAGTTTGAAGAACTCTAAAGCCTTGGCTAACAAAATCGACTCTATATAGAACTAGCTAGTGAAAATAACCTTAAAGTCTTTACACTCTAATCCCTCATGTTACTTCACCATAACCATAATATACCACCATATCTTGATTGATTCCTTCAGCATGAAGGTGACACACTTTACCTTTATTTCATCAGGTATCTCTAATAACCCAAAAAATATGCTCAATATTGCTCAAACCTTCCTTAAAATCTTGAGGATCATTGGAGCCTTTGAACAATGGTGGATTTTGGTGAAGTAACTCCTAATAATGACCTCTCAAATAATCCATCTTAGGTTCCAAAAATAGAGCCTTAATGGTGATTAGTGGTGGTGCCTATCCCAGAGCATGGAAAAAAATAGGATCACCTCAACTAGAATTGGGTCCACGGGAGGATTTTCTCTCTACGGTTCATCAGAAGATTCCTACTAGATCTTATTCACACACCTTCTTAGAGGCATGATGCTACACAACATCAATAGAAAACAATGAATATATTATAAGAACACTCAAATAGATAAATGTGGGAAATTAATCCCAATATAAAGACAAACAAAATTTGGATTTTAATATATTCAAATAAAAATAAGGAAAATAATTGAACCAATCCTCAATATGTATTTCCCTATCCACCCCTAGTGACTTAAGGTTTGTTATGATGAGAGATGTATAGGAACTCAATCATAACAACATTCTAAGTACCAAAAAGATTAAAAAAATCATACTAATTTAAAGATAATAAAATCAACCTAGAGATCTGATACCACGTTTTCACAAACCATATTGGGTACCCTGGTAACTTGATAACCGAGTTAGTCCTGACATAGCCCGAGGAGCATTCCTGATCCCCCCTGGGTTGGTGACTAGCACCAAACATCATACAAAATGAAAGTGGTAAGTAATATTGCACAAAAATTATAGAAGAAAGATAAAAAATCAGTATGCATACAAAAGAAAACACTATAGGGAGAATTGTACTAGAATCTAGACAGGTAAATAACCCAAAAGTACTATAATAATGTACCAGAAAAAAGGATAACTACCCAAGTCCCAATAGACACAAATCTCCAATACCTAAGGATCAAAAAATACTACCACTAAGTGGTGATTTACCCCTTCTCGAACCTGGAATAAGTTAATCTATAAAAACCTAAAGGCATAGGTAGGGTGTGAACTAAAATCCCAGTAGGGTCTCACCAAGGATTCCAAAATATGATGCCATTATTTAATTAACCAAACAAAGTTTTCAAATTTATATAAATAGGTATGGTAGTTTAGATCATAATTAAAAAAAATTCATTCTTTTAATTTCAAATGATGTAAATACTTTAAAAAAATGTCTTCAAAAAATTTATATAAAATAGTTTATATAAATTCAGTAGTCAAGAAAAATAGTTTACAAAAATTGGCGCACATTTATATCTCATATATAAACAGGAGAGAAACATGGAAATATGCTAATAGGTATAATAGTTCCTGGCTACAAGATTCTCACACACTTGATGGTGATCATGGTAATATGTGTATACTCACATCCCTCTAACACTGGTCAAAGGTAGATCACCACGATACAATTGAGGATGTGACCTATTGAATTAGGTTTTATTTCAGTTGTAAAGCGTCAAAAGAGTTCTATCCCAATAACTCACTAACTACCTAGTCTTCCATGTTCTCTAGTATAATAATGATGGGAAATTTGTTTTTAAACTATTAAAAATACAATTTATCCCATTCCCCCATTTGAAAAGTGCCAATTTTCTGTTTAAAAATCAAAACATAGGTTTTTAATCAAAACATACCCTTTTCCAAGATAAAACCACTAGGTTTCTATAAAAAACTATTTCAATCCATTTTCTAAAATAAAACTTTGAAATAAATTCAAAAAAATAAATTTCATAATTTAAATTCAAAAATTTGAATTCTTCAATTTTCCATCAATTCCTCAAACACACCCCAATTCAATGGAATTGGGGTTTTTTCCCCAATTTCATTCCAGAAATTCAATTTCTCATTCAAATCCCTCAATTCAATGGATTTTAATTTTTAATAAACCAATTGAAATTAGTTCAAGTAATTGAATTTAAATAAAACAATTGAATTTAAATCAATAAATTCATGGATAATTAAATTTATCCATTAGAAAAGAACCACTTACCTTTCTTCCAAAAACACAAAGCCCACAAAAGAACCCACCAATAAGAACGAAGGTACATAAGATATGGGAACTAAAACTAGAAACAAGATTTGAAAAAATAGGGTTTTTATACATCAATCACTATATGATCGATCAAACTTCAAGGAAGAAAAGAGAAGAATATGAAGAAATAGGGATAACGCTTACTCGATGAGTCACACTACAACCACAATGATGATTAATCGCTGATTGAAAATATTTGGAAGGGTTTGAGGGATCCAAAATCACCTGGGAATAGCTCTTGAGTTGTGAGTAATAAAAACTAGAGATTATGAAAATTAAAATCATCTAGGAAACCTGTTAAAAAATAAGCATTAGGACTTTACATGACATGTAACCCAATTACACGTCTTGTAATTGAAAAATCCCAAAATTGATGAAAAACCCATCACCTTTTTATAAAATTTGATTTATTATCATTTTAGAGTTTAAAAGTCATGTAACCATATTACACGACATGTAAATACCCAACAGAATATAGAACAAGTAGTTTTTTTCTAAGAATCCAACAGATATATGACTTCACCATTATAAGTATCCTCCCAATTCCTTCTCAGCCCTACCCAGACAATGGACAAGTAAAACCGTGATATGTTTTTAAAGAATACATTTCAGGAAGTTAATGAGATTTTACAATGATAATAAAATCACGGTGACGTAGATTGTGGTGGGTGTGTCAATGGTGTTATGGCATTGGTTGAATGGTCAAGATAGGATTTATTAGTTCTGAGTTGAGGAATTAATATCTCCGACCATGTTGATCAGGATGGTAAAACATTTATATATCCAAGGACATGGTAGTCAAAGTTAAGTTAATCCAATTATATCAACAAATAATAAATCAAGAAAGGGTAATGAAACAAGTGTGTATCCTTCTTTATGAGATATCTAAAGACAAATAGATTATATTACACAATGTGTGCTTATAGGTTGGTTTCCATTTTTATGACTACTCCTAATATATTTAGGGGCCTTTATGGGTTTCTAGAATTTTTTATTGGCCTGTGAATGGTATTCAATACTATCAAGATAAGTTCCTATAGGGTCACACAAAATATCATATTTAGGAATCTTCTCTATTCTTGTGAATAGGTATATAGGACATGGTGGGTGCCACCATTGGGGTCAGGTATTTTTCCGAGGATATATGATCCCCAATGAATAAATAAATTCATATTATTTGTGTTTAGAATGATTATAAAGGAATTTATTTATAAATTTATTTACAAGAATTAAATTAAATACATGGAAAATATTATATGAACAGATATTATTTTAATATTTAATGTTCATTTAATATTTGTGGGAATGTCGAGTTGAGTTAATGACTCACTTTTATCACTTAATATATTTATTATATTTAAATTAAGTGATAAAAATATTAATGATATTTATGACTCAGTATAGTAGTCATAATATGTCGTTTATGATTTATTTAGTGACTAATAAATATTTGGGGGTTGGGGAGGCTTTTACAGGTAATTACATAACTCGCTATATATAGGAGGAGAGGGGATCTCACATGATAACTGTTTACTACAAGCTCTTGAGAGATTTTCTCTCCTCTCCTGCTTTCTATAGAGATAAGATCTTGATCCATGTGATCAAATCGAGCTCTCCCTCATGCATCACAATAACTCAATGTGGTGATCATTGGAATATCAAAGGCGTCGTCAGATCTCCGTGCTACAACCCAAAATTTGATGATCGATGCTACAAATGATTTTTGAAGTTCGTGTGGATGATCTAGAGGAATTTGACTTCATATTCTTCGATTAGTGAGCTCTAGTGATGTATGAATGATGAAAACACAACTTTAGATCAAACTAGGTATTTATAGTTTAATTTTTATAATTAATCTTATTTATGTATGATCATTAGGCTTAAAATGGGGTAATTCTTTGTCGGCGATGGTGTTACGTCAATCCTTAGTTATTTTTTTTAAAATTCCTTGCCCAATAACTTCTACTGCATGCCCCGGTACCAATATAAGGTACATCATACAATTTCTAATACAAAATCAGGCTTTGATGGTACATGTTCTGCTAGAAAGAGATGTCCTTGATCCTACCACTACTACAAAATTATGATTTATCAAAATTTGATATAGGTGGGTTTATCACTTAAAATGCAATGATGTTTGAAGCGCTAATAAAGGGTCACATTTATTAGTGCTAAGTTAGCATTGATAATGGGTTATGATTCACTACAAATAAATTCTAGAACTTGTAAAGATTAATATCTATTATTTATGTATAAAATAATACACTAGATTACTATAATAACCCAAAAAACATAAACATATCATATAATTCATCACATCAATAAAAAAATTAGTTTATTTTCAAAGAGTAAATATAATTAATTATATTATAAAAGTTTTAAACAAAAAAGTGATTATAAAGAAGGTGGGATCATCTTATTAGGATCCATAGGACATAAAAAATAAGTCAATAATTTTATTTAACATTTAAATATAATTATCAATGACTATAAAGGAAGAATAAATTCTTATTAAATATACTAAATATACTCTAATAAATTCAAAACTATTCCTTAATGATTAATACAAGTCTATCATTGAAAAAAACATTCCTTACACATGATAATTAATTAATTTTTATTGTATGAGGATTTTAAGATTTTAGTTCCTTGGGAAGATATATTGTGCATATTTATAAAATTATTTTTTGTTTCACTTAGGATATTTAAAAAGAAACATTACAATATTGGAGTATTTCCACTAAATATTGTATATTTGAATTTTTTTCAACCTATGTTGTTAACCTACAACAAAAATTTCATATTGATGATTAATATGGTGAATGGATAAGTTGATATAACTACATTAAAATAGGTTTAATATTATAATCAAAGGGAATTATAGATTTAAATTGTTTCCAATATTGGGTATAGTTAAAAAAAGAGTTAAAGTAGAATGTGTTCTACATAGAAATAACATGATTTATATTGAATGAAATCTATTGAATAATTGGAATAATTTTAATGGATTTAAATTGTATTAAATGGAATATTTATATATTTTTTTAAGATAATGTTTAATATAATGTGTATGTCATAGTTGTACAACTGTATAGAGAAGGTAAATATTCATCTTGGATTCTTTAAGCACTACTTGAAGTGAGAGAATCATTTAAATAAATTTTGAATAAATTTACCTATGTTTTAAGTTTATATATAATAAAATTTTTGATAATGTGTAACTAATGTTTTAGAAATACACTAATCACAGTGTTTAGGGCATGAAAAAGTTTTCACATAAGCAGTACCTTGAGTTTAAACTAACTATGTAAGTGAGAATACATGGAGATAAATATGTGAATGTGAGACTCATATTTTTTTCTAGATGCATAAGTGTTGGTGAGAAGGATGTGATGTTAGATAATAGTAATCAAAATTTTTCAAAGATAGCATATGTGACATTTTTAGTTACATAATAGTTATATAATGATAAGTAATTTTAGTTCAATTAAAATCATAAGAATTAATTTTGATGCTTCTAAATTGTTTTTCTGGAAAAATAAATAAATAAAATCATGGGAGATATGAATAGAATTTTGAATGATATTTTTGGGAGTTTGAATGAGTATATTTTTTTATAAAATATTGAAATTAAAGTTATTTTATCTATCAGTATATTTTGAATAGGATATTTAGTCTGATTTTAATAGAGATTTAATTTCCATATTTTTGAAAATCATCAACTTAAATATGGAAGGATTTTTTTGATAAATAACATGACATAGTGAATATATATATCTTTAGAAGGAGATAAAAAATGGGGAGAATAAGAAAAATATAGACCATTTACATATTATTGACATATCTAGCAAGATCACAAAGATCAAAAAGGATGTGTTGAATTTAATTGATATATCTAGAGAAAAGTGAGTTTTGATAAAGTGCTTAGATATTTATGATGATGAATTTGGATTTTAAATTAAAAGTAACACACTGATTATTGGTGGAGGTGGAAACTCAAGAGGGAGGGGGGGGGGTGAATTGAGTTCCTACTTAAATTTTATGTTAATTTTTTTTGATAAAATCTACAATTTGAAACAACCTATTAAATTAAGGTAGTAGAGATATAAATGTTCAATTGCTCAACAAGTATCTCAAAGGTTGATTAGTCCTCAGTTGAATCCGTGTAGGAACACTTATCCAACTTTTGAAATTTTTTTTCTAAATTAAACACCTATACACACTAATTAAAACAAAATATTTGAGTTAATGTAATTTTTTTTTATTTTTGAAATTATAAGTAGTGGAAAATAGAAAAAAAGAGTATTAAAAAATAAAGAAAACAACAGAATTAAAAAAGAGGTTCAGTCTTAAGCCGAGACTTAATCCTATCCACTTGGTGATCACCTGCCACCAAGTAGTTTATATTAATAAACTTTGATACACAACCTGTATCGGGCTTTACAACAGTTTTCACAAACTGTCCAGGTCTCACATATTCTACCACAGTTCTTCATGGTAAAAATAAAAAACCATGCCACACATGTCCTCTTCCATAGTTATATATGGTAAAAATAGTGTAAGTAATGTTTGGTGTGAGGATTTTCAGTATCCTCCAGTTTAAGCATAGGAGACAATGTGTGTGTAACAGACAAACACACACTACTCAGAAATGTAAAATAAAGAACATGATAGAGATAATATTATGAGGATTGAGTTTAGAAGGCTCTATGTGTTTTTATTTCAGCTCTAGACTCCTTGGTGTGAAGAAATTGTAGTTTGAGTCTGTCTCTAGGAGTTGTCTCCAAAACAGAGTGCCGCAACTTCAGGTTCTAGCTTCTAGGCACTGAGATGTTCATATTCTTGGTTTGAAAGAGATTTGATGAAGCAAAAAAGGAAAAATTGAATTTTTTCTCCCAAAATGATATTCGTGAAGCTATTAGGTTCACAGAGTAACTGCTGGTGCGTTCTCCTCATTATTTTAGGTCTTTTTGTATAATGTATCTCATACATCATAATTCTTTTAGCTCGATCTTCTATTCTATTTTATATTTTTGAGGTCTGACAGTAGAAATGATCAAACCACGTGTGGTCTTCCTTGTACCTTGTACGATCTCCAGATATGTCTACAACCAACATTAATTAATGTCAGAAGCATTAAATTTACCAAATATGACCATTAGAATAATCTTAATAAAATTGAAAAAGTATAGAATAGAAGGGTATAAGTATCGGTAAACTGGTAGCGGTAGCCTTCTCAATGGTAGCTTCTAAACAGAAACTTCTCAATGATAGCTTCTCAATTGTAGGCTTCATTGGTATAATTATCAATGGTAGCCTTCACGATAGTAATCTTATCAGTGATAGACTTGAAACAGTAATCTTATCAGTGGTAGGCTTGAAACAATAGGATTCATCAATAGGCTTATCAGCGGTAGACATATGAATTACAAAGATTCTTCCATCAGTAACCTTTCATCAGTAGACTTATAGCAGTAATCTTAAAATAGTAACCATCTAACAGTAACCTGTTAGAGGTGATTTTATTAATCTTCCAGTGGTAGGCTTCCCATCAATTAACTTGTAACAATAACCTCTAGTAGTAACCTCTAGCAGTAACCTTCCAACGGTAACCTCTAGCGGTAACCTTCAAGTGGTAACCTCTAGCGGTAACCTTCCAACGTTAACATCTAGCAGTAACCTTCCAGCGGTAACCTTCCAGTGGTAACCTCTAGTAGTAACCTCAATCGGTGGCTTTAACAAAAGGCTCTTAACAAAGAACTTCATACCAGTGACCTTTTACTTAGAAAATGTTACACTATCAGCGGTAGCCTTCACAATAGTAATCTTATCAGCGGTAGCCTTGCAATGGTAATCTTATCAACGATAGCCTTATAATGGTAGGCTTCATCGGTAGGCTTATCAATGGTAGTCATATAAATTCCCAATATTCTTCCATCAGTAAAATTTCATCAATAGACTTACAGTTGTAAGCTTAAAATGGTAACCTTCTAATAGTAACTTCTTAGTGGTGACTTTATTAAGCTTCCAGCGGTAGGCTTCCCCTCAGTGACCTTGTACCAGTAACCTCTAGCAGTAACCTTCTAGTGGTAACCTATAGCGGTAACCTTCCAATATTAACCTCTAGTGGTAACCTTCCAGTGGTAACCTCTAGCAGTAATCTCAACTGGTGACTTAAATAGAGGGCTCTTAATAGAGACTTTCATACTGGTGACCTTTTACTTAGGAAATGTTACACTATAAACTCAATCAAGAAAGTAGTGAGATTGAAAATACATAATTGATACATGATAAAAACTATAAACACTAATGAAACATGATTATCATATAGATGTAACATGATTTGGGATTATCAAAATATCTGATTCCAATAATATAACCCTTTTTGATAATCACAAATTATGTTAGTGAAATTTGGAATAAGCAGTATTGTATCAGAGTTAAGTACATTTTCTAATCTCTTCAGTGGTATCAATATACATTGTATCGGGGATAAAATAGCATAATATCTAACCAGTTGTATTGTAGAAAATATATCAGAGCATAAATGTATAGGAATATCATATATGTAGGAATTTCATATATTCAAGGGCTGCAATCTAAAAAATTCTCCCCCTTTGTAATTAGAAAAAAAATGACAAATGGATACAAAAAGAGATCTTTTTATTAATAAAATAAGAGTACATTATATAAAAAATAATACAAGTATACCTATAAAAATAAGATAGTCTACATTAAATCCACATCATAGATGTCCAAGTGAGATTTGGATTTGGGAGCTAAGGAGGCAGGTTCGGAAGTTGGAGGTACAGGACGAGGTATAGTAGTAAGCAAGGTAGGAGGAGCTACTACAGAATTATCAGTAGACCTATAATGAGTAGATATCTGAGGAATCATAGTAGTCAAGCTTCTGATGGCCTGTGTAGGAGTCATCAAATGGGTAGCACTGGTAGATCCTGATGCAGCTGAGGAAGAAGTCAAGGTAGGAGGGAAAATAATGGGAGTACCATCCACATGGAGAAATGGAAAAAGGAGATTCTAGAAATTCATAATGATGCTTCCTCCTCTTTCCATAGGTGAGATGAAATCATCCTTACTATCCATGAACTTTTCCAAAGTAGGATTCAACTCTCTAAGTTTTCTAACTTGATCCTTAAAAGCCTGAGTGAAAGGTGGTATTCTCAAGTTCTCCAACAGCAGCTTGAAGTGACTATCCATATGATTCTTAGTATAAACCCTTTTATAATAGAAATCAATCTTCTCTTTGATGGATTTCTGATCTTGGGTAGCCTCTCTCAGGTAATCACCTACAAGATTATGAATGTCTCTACTAATGGGAATGATCTGAGTCAAAGACTGAGGGTTTGAGGTACTTTCACCAGAGACATTCTCCATTTATTCTCTAAAAACTAATATAAAGGCTTCTAGATCAATAGGAGGAGAGGAAGATGAGGCACCACATGCACAAAAAGGTGATATGGTAAAAGATTCTATCTCCTTAAAAGACCTGGTTAATCCACTGATCAACCTCTTCACATCATAATCCTGACCAGTCACATGTGCCTCTATAGACTTCTTAAATACCTTAAACATAGTGACCATCTGCTTAAAAACACTCTTAACATACTGAATGTCTTTTTACAATTGAAATTGTGAATCCATATGTGAGTATAAATTCACAATTGATGTTTTCACAGACTCCACAGATTCTTCCAAGGTTCTTACCTGATTCTGGCATTCCTTCACTTCATGTATCAGATTTGATTGAAAGATAGTCATTATCATTTCTAGAACAGATGCCACAAGCTCTTTATTCATACACACTGTTATCTCTATCCCAATGGATATTTCATCAAAGTATATTTGCATATTTTATTTCAAATACTCAAGATCATCCTTATTTACATAATCTTGAGGTAGAATAACCACTGGTTTCACTATAGTGGTATCTAAAACAGAATTAACTAGAGGTCTTATGTTAGGATTTTCATCTTCAGAGTCTTCATTGTCTAAGCCCAAAAAAAGAAATTCAGGGTCCTCTGACCAACCTTCTATTTCAGAAATAACAGAAACTGAACCTATGGAAATAGGTTCCTCCCCCTCACTTGGAGCTTCCTCCTAGATAACTGCATTCTCCTCTACCATTCTTCCTTGATCAACTGAACCAGCAAGAGAGTCTACTAATACTTATTCTATAGAATATTCAACCACTTCCATTGCAATTCCAGCTTGAAAAAAAATTCAAATTCCTCTTCTTTTTCGTTCTCTACCATTACTATATATCCTATCAAAGGAATAAGACTTAGGTATTCTTATTTAATTTCATCATTATCAACAGTATCATACTCATCACAATCAGAATCAACTTCATCCTCATCCTTTTAGGTATCTCCAACAGAAATTTCTCTTAAGGCATTCTCCTCACATTATTCTTTAGTGGTTTCCTTATCATCACTGTCCCTTAGGAAAGTCTCTCTTCTGAAAAAACTATTTGGTGGAATAGGCTCACCAAATGATGCATCACCAATGTGAGGACTTGATGGAAGATCAAGATCACTCTTATCATCTACAGGAGAATCCTCTCTTTCTTGCACAACAACAACCTCCTCTTCTACATATGAATACACTAGTTCCACTTCATCAAGTTTTAAACTTGGATCTCTTTTATCCTTTGTCCTAATAGGATTGGAAACAGGGTTTAATTATTCATATAGCTTAGCCTCATCATTCAACCATTCCCTTTTACAAGGGTTCCAGTTTATCTTCATAAAATTGCAAATCATTTTGGTAATATAGTAGTTTTACTTTACAAATATGATTTATTCCTTATTTCGAGTAACAACTTTAACTTTGAACATCAAAGATATCAACTTGGCATCAAATAAATCACTTGACTTGGAACCAGACCTATTCATATCCTCTAACTGGACCATCAAAAGTCTGCAAATGTTTATCCTTTTTCCATGCTTCAACAAATACAACAAAAATATGTCCTGATATTTTAAAGTAGCAAAGTCCCCTATCTTGAGACTCAAGACATGTTGGAAAAATTTAAACAATAACCTATTTTCCCCATCCATCTCAGTAGAAATTACCTCTCTAGGGATTCCACTCCCTGTCAGTTTAGCCATATCCTCTTTATAGGAGAAAAACTCACTAGTGGGAGGCATCACTCTAGAATAATAGTTGAATATTTCTTCATGTGGGACTCTTAAAAATTAAGCCCATTCAATATAAGAGAAGCTCACACTAACTCCATTTACCTTAGAAATAATTCAGTTCTCATCCTCAGACTATTCAAACTTCAAAAACTCATAAAAATCCTTTACTATATTTGGCTAATATGATCCATTATTGTTTGTGAATAATTCTACCCAATCTTGAGCTTTGAGTGCCTTCAACACTAGAGATTTGCTTGACAACAGCCAATCTGAACTTAATTATTTCTCAAACACGATTTCCCTCTTCAAAAAATCAGGATTGATCAGCTTTACCACAAACTTGCTTCCACCACTAGGTCCAGATCGAGGTCTCTTAGGGTTTGGTGCATCTCCTTCATCACCAACCATCGATCTCTTTACTCTTTCCATTACGATTTGATGTGGTTTGAGGGTTTTTAGAAGTAGGTTAGGCTCAAGGCTTTGGGGTAAAGAGTTTTGGGAGAGGATTTAAGTTAATAGAAATGTGACTTGTACTTTGTTTTTATCATTTAGGGATCAAAAAATAAATCGAGTAAATGAAATGAATAAAATTAAAATGTTTCATATTCCGGCAGAAAACACGAAGTCCATGACCTATCAGTAAGGTCTAATAGTGGTAAGGTGCCAACAGTAAGGTCTATCAGTGAGGTCTAACGAGAAGGTATCTTAATGGTGAGGTCCAATGGCAAGGTATCATAATGGTAAGTTCCAACGGTGAGGTCCAACAATGAGGTGTACTAATGTTAAGTTCCAACAGTGATTTCCAATGGTGAGGTCCAATGGTGTGGTCCAACGATGAGGTCCAATGGTGAGGTGTCCTAACGGTAAGGTCCAATGGTGAAGTCCAACAATGAGGTGTCTTAATGGTGAGGTGTCCTTAACTAAAATTAATCATACCTAAATCATGTTTGATGTAATTTAACCTCTTATAATTCAAAGGATTTATTAATATATCTGACAATTAATGCTCAGTGCCAATGAATTCAAGAGTGATATCACCTATTTGATAATGATCTCTCAAAAAGTGATGTCTCACGTCAATGTGATTTTTCCTAGCATGAGATACAGGATTTTTAGAGATTTTAATAGTACTTTTATTATTAAAATTTATAGAGACATGTTTTAATTGATATCCATAGTCTAGTAAAGTGTGCTTCATCCACATAATTTGAGCACAACAACTACCAACAACTATATATTCATCTTCAGAAGTGGATAATGCAACAAAATTTTGTTTCTTACTACACCATGATACTAGTGACTTGACCAAAATGTGACATGTTTCAGAGGTTCTTTTTCTATCTAAATTGCAACTAGGAAAGTCAGCATCTGAATAACTTATCAAATAAAATGATTTTCCCCTTGGATAAAATTATCCTAAGTTGGTAGTATACTTGAGATATTTAAAAATCCTTTTAACAACAGTTAAATGAGATTCTTTGGGATTGGATTTAAAATGAGAAAACATACATAAACTAAAAATAATATCAGGTTGGCTAGTAGTAAGGTAGAGAAAACTACCAATCATACCTCTGTAATTGGTTTGATCCACTGGTTTACCGGTTTCATCAGTATCCAACTTACAAGTGTTACTCATAGGTGTAGCACTACATTTATTACTATCCAAACCAAAATGTTTCAAAAGATCCTTAGTATATTTACTTTGATTCAAAAAAATACCATTTTTATTTTGAAAAATTTTAAATCCAAGGAAAAATTTAAGTTTCCCCATTAGACTCATTTCAAATTCATTTTACATCATCGTTAAAAAATTAGTACATGATGAATTTTTAGAGGATCCAAAAAAAATTTCATTTACATAAATTTTTACTATTAAAACATCTTTTGAAATCCTTTTAATAAAAAGAGTAGGATCAGATATCCCTTTAATAAGACCTTTTAAAATAAGAAAAGAACTGAGTTTATCATACCAAGCTCTAGGAGCTTGTTTTAGACCATATAAAGATTTATAAAGTTAAAAACATGATTTTAAAAATGGGGATTTGTAAATATAGGGGGTTGTTCAAGAAACACATCCTCAACTATATACCCATTTATAAATGCACTTTTAACATCCATTTGATAGAGTTTAAAATTCAGATGAGCTGCATAAGAAAGTAGTATCCTAATGACTTATTGTGTAGCTACAGGTGAAAAGGTTTCCTCATAGTCTATTCCTTATTCTTTACTATATCCTTGTGTAACTAATCTAGCCCTATTTCTAACTATATTTCTAGACTCATTATTTTTTTTTCTAAACACCCATTTAGTTCCTATGGTCAAAGTTTCCTTAGGTCTTTCTACTAATTCCAAAAATTTATTTTTTTCAAACTGATTTAATTCTTCTTGAATAGCTATCACACAAAATTAATCATTGATATCATCATTAACATTTTTGGGTTCAAGATGTGAAAGAAAAGCTTTATGTTCAACCTAGTTTCTTAGAGAAGCTCTTGTTTGTGTTCTTCTATTTAGATCACCTACTACAACATCTAAAGGATGATTATTGAGAGTTTTGATACCTTTATAAAGGTTTGAACTAGACTCATCGTGGTTGTCTATAGGTTTAGAGTCAACAGGCTCAGATTCTTGAAAATTTCTAGAACTAGTTGTTTTCAATGGGGGTTCACTGTTTTTATCATTAAGGTCTAGATTTGACATATCTTCCTTAAGATATTCAAGAGAGGTTTTAGGTTCATGTGGATCAGTCTCATAAAATTTGACATGAAATAATTCTTCCACACATTTGGTTCTCTTATTTAATACTTTATAGGATTTACTAGATATTGAGTAACCTCGGAAAATTCCTTCATCACTTTTGGAATAAATTTTTTCAAGATTATCCCTAGTGTTAAGGATAAAGACTTTGCAACCAAAAACTATAAAATAATTGACCTTAGGCTTCCTATTGTTCCATATCTCATAAGGGGTCTTCTTAATAACATGTCTAATTAAAAATCTATTGATGATGTAACAAGCTGTATTAACAGCTTCATCCAAAAAATAGACAGATTGGTTATACTCATTAAGCATAGTCTGAGAAATCTCTTGAAGTGTCATATTTCTTCTTTCTACAACTCCATTTTGTTAGGGTGTTCTAGAAGCAGGGAAATTGTGATTATAGCTATTATGTGAGAAAAAAGAATCAAACTCCTGATTTTAAAACTCATGGCCATGATCACTTCTCAAGGCCTTAATTCTAAGTCCACTAAGATTTTCTATAGACTTTGAATATTTAATTACGTAAGAACATGCTTCACTTTTTTGAGTTAGAAAGTATAACCAAGTGTATATAGAAAATTCATCTACAAGAACATAGACATAGTGCTTCCCATTTAAACTTGAAACTCTAGATATCCAAACAAATCCATGTGAACTAACTCAAGCGGTTGAGAAGTTGAAACTTATTTCTTTTGTTTTAAAGAAACTTTGTGATATTTTCCCTTTTGATAAGGATTAAAAACTTTGTTAAGTGGGAATTCCAATTTAGGTAAGTCTCTAACTAAAAATTTCCTAGTTAGTTTCCTAAGTTAGTGCACATTGCAGTGTCCTAATCGTCTGTTCCATAACCAAGATTCCTTATAAACATCATTTAAACAAGAAACATTTTACTTAGAAAAAGATTTTAAATCAATAGCATATACATTTTCATTTCTATGAGCAGTTGATATTAAATAATTTTTAGAATTAAAAACATTGCATGCATCATTTTCAAACTTAATATTAAAACCATCATCACACAACTGAGTGAGACTAAGTAGATTGTACTTTAACCCATAAAAAAAAGTACTTTTGAGATTAATATAGTATTAGGGTTACTAATTTGGCCTAAAACGATGATATTTCCCTTAGAATTATCACCAAATGTAACATTTACACAATCTACTTTTATTAAGCTCTTGAAGCATAAATAGTTTCCTGTCATATATATTGAATATCCACTATCCAAGTACCATAGGGTTTTACAGGAACTCTATAGACAATTATCCTACAAAACAGATTAATCATAGGGTAACTTTGGTACCTAGATTTTCTTGGGTCTAGAGAGGTTAGCAAGTAATGATTTGGGAACCCATATTTATCTTATAGGTTTCCTATAATCAACAGACATGTTTTGAGACATAAAAAATTTGTTAGGTCCTTTATAATTTTTTTTTCAAGAGATGATCTAGAATTTGAACTAATAGTGAACTATATAAATTTTGGAACAAATTTGTTTTTAATAACCCTTCTCTATCCTAGTTGATATCCTAAACTATTTGTGTATTTTAGAGAAATTTTTTTCCAAGAAACTAAGTCAAGGTATCCCTACTAGCAGTAAACTTCTCAAGATCTCTTTTTAATTGCTCATTTGATAATTTAAGTTCAGTATTTTCTTTCAACAGATGAGCAATTTTTTCATTCTCAATATCCAAATCAGACTTATAATTGGCATTTAAAGAATATTGTCTTTTCAATGATTTATATTTATCTTTGATCTCATTAAAGGTATCCTCAAGCATTCTATAGTATTCAAATAGTTCATCCTTAGTCATATTTTCATCATTATTTGATTCACTTTAATTCCCAGAATAGTAAGCAGTATGTATAAGAGAATTAAGTGTTACCTCAGATGTTTCTATCATAAAACACAGGTTTGCATGATTGTTATATTCAATATCAAAAGTGTCAGATCCACTGGAGCTATATTCTGAAGTACTCCAAGTAGCTTTTATATCATTTTTATATCCTTTTCCCTTGTCTTCATATTTCTTCTTGAATTTCAGCTTGGGGAAATCAACCTTCACATGACCTTTTCATTTACACTCATAGCAGATTATCTCATTTGTGTTGTCATTCCATTTTATGTCTTTTTTTCCAATGTCCTTTACTATTATACCTTCCTCTATAGTTTGAATTTATAAAGAACTTATTTTGGTAGAACATTTTGAATCTTCTAGAAATATGAGCCATCTCCTCATCACTGTCTGAATCTGAATCTTCACCGGTGGAACTATCTACATGAACTTGAACCTTCCTTATCTTTTCTATTTTAGGTAGCAATATTGAATGCTACAAATTTATTTCTTGGTTGTTCATCTACTTATTGATTCACCTTAATCTATTATTTGTACATCACGAGTTTTACAATTAGTTCCTTCATTGGTAGGTTTCTTATGTCACATGATTCTCGGATAGAAACAGAAGTTCCTCTCCATTTGTCAGGTAGGCATCGAAGAAATCTCATAATCTGATCCTTGTTGTCTACTGATTTCCCAAGTAGACTCATCGTATTTACTATTTCATTGAACCTAAGATAAATTTCAGATATAGGTTAATCAAGACTCATTTTAAAATTATCATATTTAATAGTATAATTATTTAATCTCATTTATTTAATATTGGTTGTTCCCTCATGGGACACAGCCAAAGTATCCCAAATTTCATATAAAATTTTACATGTAGATTTTCTATTGAATTATTCATCTCCTAAAGCACAATATAATGTATTCATTACTTTATAATTATTATTATATGTAGCTTTAGTCAACTGAGACCATGTGTCCCTAGAAGTAGTAGGTAATGTATGTCGTTCATCAATTGTATCCTAGATTTCAGGACCCATACTCTCTAGATACATTTTCATTTTCAATTTCCACTGAGCATAGTTATTACCATTTAATAAGGGTGGTATGTTAGTAGCTGCACCCTCAACTTGTTTATCCATATCTAATTAGACTTTAAAGAACTAAAAATTTAGATATGACAAAAATTTTAAGATATTTAAGATACAACTAAAATCATAGTTTAAAAGGATTTAAAAAGCTTAAAAAAAGTTCTGATGGTATCAATAAACACTCCTTTGGTACCAAATATTGGTGGAGGTGGAAACTCAAGAGGGGGGGGGGGGGGGTTAATTTATTTCCTACTTAAAATTTTTGTTAAAAACTTTATGATAAAATCCCTAATTTTAAACATCCCAGTTAATTAAGGCAGTAGAGATATAAATGTTCAATTGCTTAATAAGTATCTCAAAGGTTGATTAGTATTTATTTAAATCTCTGTAGGAATACTTATCCAACTTTTGAAATAGTTTTACTGAATTAAACACTTATACACACCAACCAAAACTAACAATTATAGTTAATGTAAAATAGTTTTATGTTTTTAAAATTATAAGCAGCGAAAAATATAAAAATAGAGTATTAAAAAATAAAGTACACAACAAAATTAAATTATAGGTTCAGTCTCAATCCAAGAATTAATCCTCTCAACTTGGTGATCACCTTCCACAAAGAAATTTATATTAATAAACTTTGATACACAGCCTGTTTCAGGCTTTACAACAGTTTTCACAAACTATCAAGGTCACACAACCTATAACATAGTTCTTTGTGAAAAAAATAAACAACTAGGCCACACACAGACTCTTCCACAATTATACATGGGAAACAAGAGTGCAAGTAATGTTTGGTGTAAGGATTTTCAGTATCCTCTATTTTAATCACAGGAGATAGTGTGTGTGTAACAGACAAACACACACTGCTCAGAAATGTAAAATAAAGAACATAATAGTGCTAATATTATGAGGATTGAGTTTAGAAGGATCTATGTGTTTTCAGTACATATCTGGACTTCTTGGTGTGAAGAAATTCCAGTTTGAGTCCTTCTCTAGAAGTTGTCTCCAAAACAGAGTGTCACAACTTCAGGTTCTAGCTTCCAGGTACTGAGATGTTTAGCTTCTTGGGTTAAAAGAGATTTGATGAAGCACATCAAGGAAACATTGAATTTGTTCTCCCAAAATTATCTTCATGAAGCTCTTTGTTTCACAAAGTAAGTTTTGGTGTGTTATCCTCATTCTTTTAGGTCTTTTTGTATAATTTATCTCACCCAACATAATTCTTTTAGCTAGATATTCTATTCTATTTTATATTCTTGAGGTCCGATAGTAGGAATGATCAAACCATGTGCGGTCTTCCTTGTACCTCGTACGGTCTCCAGATATGTCTACAACCAAAATTAATTAATGTCAGAAGCATTAAATTTACCAAATATGACTGTTAGAATAATCTTAAGAAATTTGACAAAGTATAGAGTAGAAGGGTATAGGTATCGATAGACTGGTAGCAGAATCCTTCTCAACGGTAGCTTCTCAATGGTATCTTCTCAAGGGTAGCTTCTCAATGGTAGGTTTCATAGGTATACTTATTAGTGGTAGCCTTCACAACAGTATGCTTATTAGTGGTAGCCTTGCAATGGTACGCTTATCAGTGGTAGCCTTGCAATAGTAGGATTTATCGGTAGGCTTATCAGTGGTAGATGTATGAATTCCAAAGATTCTTCCATCAGTAACATTTCATCAGTAGACTTCCAACAGTAAGCTTAAAACGATAACCTTGTAACAGTAACCTCCTAGCGGTGACATTATTATGCTTCCAACAGTAGACTTCCCATAAGTGACCTTGTACCAGTAACCTTTAGCTGTAACCTCTAGTGGTAAACTTCCAACGGTAACCTCTAGCAGAAACCTTTCAGTGGTAACCTTCCAACGGTAACCTCTAGCGGTAACCTTCCAATGGTAACCTCTAGCAGTAACCTCAAATGGTGACTTAAACAGAAGGCTCTTAACAGAGACCTTCATACTAGTGAACTTTTACTTATAAAATTTTACACAATAAACTCAATCAAGAAAGTATTGAGATTGAAAATACACAATTCTTATATGATAAAAACTATAAACACTAATGAAACATGATTATCATATAGATGAAACATGATTTGGATTATCCAAACAGGTGAGTCCAACACTGATTAATGTAATTGAACTACACTAATTAATCTTGATTATCAATATAATGAATTGAAGATTAGTTCTATTAATACAAAACTATTCTATTTAGGTTTCCAACTCAATAAATTTGAATTAAATGATAATATTTACAAAATACATTAAATTAATTCTCATCACATGCAGTTGATCATTTATGGATTTTAAGGTGAACATTTATAGAAGATAAAAAATAATTCATTTATCAGAGTTATTTGAATTTGGATATTGATGGCCAGAGAAATAAGGTGTATTTAATTATTTCACAATATCTAGAGTTTTAAGGAAATATATATCATTTTATTTACATTTTTCTGAATAATACCTTCATGTATATAAACTGTTGAAGAGCATATTGAAAGTAGTGAGTGGAGAGAGAGAAAGGAAGAGAGAGTAACTCTTGAGTCACATCAAGTGATATCATAACTTTTATACAGACTACGATCCTTGACATAGACTGACCATATCCTAAATCATATACTCATAAATTTTAGTTAATTAATTTTAGTATGGTATACTGCTAGTTATATATGCATTGGATGTATCCCACTAAGGGTGTATTCAGTAGAAAAACCATGTCCTTATAGGTAATATTATTTATGTACATTATATTTTGTTTTGAATTATGTTATTTATTGATTAAATTGATATTACAAATAACATGGGTACATGAACTAGTACAAAAAATAGGTTTTTTTTCGTCGATTTTTTATATTTCTAACATAAATTATTATGGAAATGTTGTAAATATAATTTTTAACATATCTTTTTTAAAAATCTATGAAAAAAATGATCTTTAATGTTTTTCAAAAAAAGAAAACATGAAAAATTATTTTTCACATCTATTTTTAGAAAAAAAAGAAAAAAATACTTCTTACATTGGTTTTTTAAAAACTGACTAGAGAAATATGTTTTAAAAAAAATTATTTGAGATCCTACAACATAACAAATAGTTGTTTTTCAGAATCAACAAGAAAAAATATTATAATGTATTATTAAATAAATATTTTATAATTACAAAGTTGAAAAAAATAAGGATCATTAAATGATATAATGATGATAATCAAAAACTATTTATTACAATATTGATTACTCCATCCGAGGGAAATAGAATATCTATAAACAAAAAAATATCACAAAATCTAGATGAAATGTATAAAAACAAACTGAAATCATCAAATTAATTTCCAAGATTGTTAAAGATTTTATTTATATAATTTTGTTCTAAGGAAAGATCTCATGAGGCAACCAAAGATACAACTTAGGATGAATTTAGACTCCTAAGGAAGATTTTTAGTTTTAACATGATCTGAAGAATGATTCTTCATTATAAGAAAAAGGAACCATTAAATGCTATATAAATTGAGAAAACTAACCATAAAAAAATTAAATCATGGGAAAATAATTATAAATACCATGATGAGATTATTGAAAGTTGAATTAGTAGAATGAAGATGAAGATCAAAATAGATGAATGGTCGGAACAATGATGATCAAAAGACTTGATTGTGCAATGAATACACATGGAGCGTGAAAACATATAAATGAAACTGCAAACGAAAATGAGGTATCATAAATTTTATCCGGTAAATGAAAATTTCAAAAGAGAACAATAAAAAAAATTGTATTCTACAATGGAAGGATATTAGATTTTAACTTTCACATTGTTTTTATGATAACTAATGTGAAAACCTTTATTTTTATTTCAGTTACCATAAAATCGACATGAAGAATCCAATAATATTGTTTCTAACATTGGTTATTTAAATAATTGATATTGAAAACCTTTTAACATTGGTTATTTAAAAACCACTCTTAAAACTCCAACATAAAAGCTATTTTTGTACTAGTGAAGATCTAATTAAAGGTATTAATTAAAAAAGTAGTTTTAATTAGAGAACACCTTGATTGACCCCCTATTGGGGTGTATATGACCTCTGAACCTTGACCAAAATTTAGGGTATGAGGTTCTAAAGGTTCTGACTTAGATTTTAATATTTTAAATTCATTTTTAATGATTATTTAACAAATGGATTTTTATTTTAAACTGCCTATTTTTTATGGTTGTAACTATAAATATTAGAAGCTAAAAATGATTGATTATCTATAGGATTGTGGAGATGATATTTTGGAGTGTATAAATCATATTTCCAATTTGATAAATCATAAGAAAAGATTTTTTGAATAAAAATACATGTAGATTTTGTATTCCTCATTGAGAGATAAATTATTAAAAAACACTCTTCATTATGATACTACCTTTGGGATATATGATACTTTATGGAACATCTATAAAAAATAAATGCTAATATAATATATTTTGAATACTTCAATATGTTTTGAGATTAAATTTATTGACGAAAAATACATTGTTTTAAAAGTAAAGAAAAATATGAATAAGAAGAAGCTTGAAAAGAATTTGGTCACCCATATAGAGGTGAAAGTTATAGATTTTAATAATTATATTGGTTTAACTCTTTTATGGAAGAATATTGTAAATATATGACTATTGATTCCCTCTCATTGACAGAAATAGATAGTGAGGATATTGTAAAAGAGGTAGTTAAACCAAGTTGAAAATCTAAATATTATTCTTATAGTAGTCAAGAGGATCTCTAAACCTTGAGAAGAGAATTGAAATATTTAACAACTTAAGAAGAAAGGGATTATGAACACATAAAAAAATTATATTAAGATAATAAAAGGATGAATTGGGGATATTAAATCTTGAAAGGATCTGTTTTAAGGATAAATTATAATATTAATGATAAAATCAATTTCTTAGGAAAATTTGATTAATAATTACAAGATTAAACAGCCAAATATAAGGAATTAAAAGTTAAAATTTCCTTTCTCAAGAATATTTTTTTATAGAAAGTAAAATTTAGAGATAAAACATGATCTTAATTAGATATGATGGTAGAAAAAATGAAGGATAAATACTTGATTATTTTAGAGTTTAAATAAAAATTAAAATATAGAAGAGAAAAACTATGCTTCAATGGCGATTCTTAAATATACCAACTTATAATTTAATGATCTTAATATGAAATCATAAAAATATGAAACTAATTCAAGGAGGTTTAAAGTGATAGAGACCAAGAAAATCACCAAATAAAATATGCATACAATCCATTGGTAAAGATCCATTGCTCATATAGGCAATCTGCATCTCAGTAAGGTCACCTTTGGATACAAGGATATAAGCCTTCATATTCATTTCATTGATGGTGTAAAAAACTTCAAAACCTTTATATAGAATTATTTTTATTCTATAATTATATAGGTAATGATCTAGTTATAGTAGTTGAGCCCCAACAATTACTTGACCACTATAGAAGAGTTAGATTCAATTGCTGATAAATTGATGTTATTCAAATAGTAGAGTGAAATTTTAGTTATAATTGAATGAGATTCTATTAAAAGTGACCTAACCTCCCAAAATAATGTTGATAAAACCAAATGATGAATCCTCAATAGTCCTAAATAATACAACTAACATGAATGATTCCATGAAAAAAATATCCATCTAAACCGAGTTTGAGACCCTGTGTTGGTGTTTTCCAGTACACCCAATGAACTTGCACCTATATGCTAACCATTTCCTCAAAGATAGTGGGTCGGGGGATCTGAATTATGAAGGAATAAGGTAGAAAAATTTCCCTACAAATCACACTGATAAAAACAACAAGAATGAGAAGTTTTATTTTAAGGTAGAATTCATTGGGACTTATATCTTTATACTAGACTACATTTTGAATCTCTTAAATATTCCAACAACCATCTGAGAGGATAATGGAGTGGACTATAGAGTCCATATCCAGACATGTACCCACTTGAAAACATTTATCAACAATGATTTCTATTGAACTATATAAATCATTTTCCTCTAAAGACCCCTAAGAGTAAACCTTGTGAATCTTGACTAATCCCCTTACTCAAACAAATGAAACATAGATTTTGACTTAGTGTTCACACAACACATGAATTTTAAGTAATGATGGATAACTTTACTTTTCACCTTAGTGTACATAAAAATATCCTTATTCCAAATATACCACATAAGAAAGTCATGTTATTTTGGAAGAGCTTTTCACTATATACTGGTGTCCATTTCATCAATGTTACGATGCACATGAATAATATTGTTTTAATATGGACTGTTAAATGAACTTGATGAAGTAGAAGTAAAAGCATAATGATTTGGTTATTCAACTATTTAGATACTATAAAATATAAACTTCTGATGGTTATTGAGTATAAATTCTATGAAGTTCAGGTGGGAATTGTTCTATATGAAATTGAGTTCTAGATATGAAAAACTCAAATAGAATAGTAGAAAACCCACCAAGTTGTCTTTATAAAAAGGAAAGTTGTCTTTTTCCTGAAATCCACCAAGAGTTATCATGGATAATGTCGATGGTATCATGTAGGTTGTGCCACAAATTAGAACCCATGGATCCCTCAATCCAGTTGATAAGATAGTTCCCATATTTTTTATTAATTAATTTAATCTAAAGATATTTCCAAAAAAACACCACAAAAACTAACTTAGCTTGCATAAAATTCATGAATTCATCAATTATTTTGATATTAATACCCACTAATTAATTAGATTGGTTATTCTAGAATAACTAGCATAGTGGTGATGACCCTCTTGGTGAGAATCCTAGATGAAACTATTGACAGTTCACTCTATGTTCCTAATTCTAGACACACGATCCCTTTAAACTGATAACATGTGCATGAGAATTGACTATGAGATTATATTCACCAATATGATCCTACCTCCAAAGGAGAGGGATCGACTCTTCTAATTTACGATCCTTCCTGTTACAATGTTCAAAATATATTTTAATAAATGAATACATATTATTTCATTTGATGATAGTGCAAATAAATAATTCATGTGAAATTTACTTCTAGATATACCAAGCCTCTCCTCTATTAGTTTATAATTACTTCCTCTATATTTTTCAGGCATAAATAAACTACTCTTGTCAAAATTTATGCACCACCCACTCTTGATTTTATATTGATTCAAGATCAATTTAAACTTTTGAATTGAGTTTTTCCTTCCAATAAGTGCATTAAATTCACTAAAAATAAATGGGAGATTCCTATAAATCCACAACACCCTCCAAATGGCTAGACTATCCCACTTGATAACTCAAAATAAATGTTCATACTAAGGATATCATGATCTAGGATGAATAAGCTCAGGGAGATCAGATTTTCTTTGAGTATTCCCCTCAACAACATAAATAAACTGAATCTCTTCCCGATGAGGGATATATTAAACCATGTCAAAGTGAAGAAATGAAATAAGAGGTCATAAAACAACACTAAAAATGCACACCATCTCCTGGGGAAGTTACTTTGGTGATTGTGATAGTTAGAATCTAGAATAAAAAAAATAAAAATAGGTACTTTTTGAAATAAAGAAGGAATGACTTATAATGAAGAATGAAAAGTGGCGTTATTACTATAGAGAAATGTGTCACTTGATAAATGTGTTATAGAGGCCATGGAGATGAGTAATTATAGAAATAATTTTAGATCATTTTATCCTAAAAAATAATACATTAGGTATGATTTCTTTTGGAGATGATTTATTTTTTCTAACATTGGACATATGGAAAGGTATTATAGTAAAAATATAGTTAAAGAGAAATAAGGAAATCCAGAACACCTATACTAGTTGGAAGATAAGAAATAAAGGAATAATAAATTGTTCCTCAAAAAAAGGGATTCATGTATTTGAAAGAAATAAGTAGTGAAAGATAAAAGTGTATGTATCATGAACCAATGGATGATTATAAGTGAAATACACTATAGAAAATAAATAAATAAATTTAAATGATTAAGAAAGGGGAAACAATCCTCATGGACAGTAAAAAAATTGCGAATAAAAATTTAACTTATCAAAATATGAAGATTGAGAAACAATGAGATAATTTTAGTACTAAAAAGGGATAAATTATTTGGAAAAGAAGAAGATTTGTACAAGTGGGATTGATCTTACTTTAAATATTAATAGTGATATAGAAAATATGATTTTTCCTAATCTATAATTAGATCACTGAAGTATTGGGTCCTTAAAGAGAGGTAAAATGGTAAATTTACCCTAGAAGATGATCTCATATTTTTTTAGATGAATCCTTTGGTCATGAGGTGCGGTGTTTACCCTTGGGATGAGTTTTGTTGATTTTTTTGATCATGGTAAATTTTAAGGGATTTTAATATTTATTATTTAAATAAATATTTATCTCACAAGAATGAATATTAATATCTCATAAATAGAGCATCTGATGAGAAATTTTATGCCGCTTTTGTGTCTAGAATAGGGGGATTACCTTATGGGTGGTTTAACTATGGTTCTCTTCTAAAGTATCAGGTTATGATTGTTGTGGGTGAGTTAATGAAAATAAAAATAATATTTAATTATATTTAGACCCTATAAATCTCCCTTTTTTAATCATCCTTTCCTATTTTGTAATAAACCAGTCTGGGTCAACATACCAAATCACCTAGACTACTCCACTATAAGGCTCAAAATGTGTTACTGATCTCCATGGTCTAGAAACATGTACCGTGGTATCACACTATAACCAAGTGGGAACAATTTTATACTTTAATAATAATAAAAAATTAGTGAAAACTAACTGAGAATATTCAATGATGAATCCATACATTTCACTTCCATGCATATAAAATAAATGGTCCCAAATAAATAAAAAAACAAACAAACATGGACTTATCATTAATAAAAACCCAAAAAAATCATAATCAATGGGAATGATCCAACTCATTTTTAAAAAAATATATAAAATCCATAAGTAATTAATAACTAGGGTCATGAAATAATGGAAATCAAAATATAGATAAATTTATAGCCAAATCAGATAATATATAAACATCCAAAAATAAACCAAAAACCCAATTCATTACTTGAATATTTCTTTATGACCAGTGGTTAATCACCACATCTACAACATCCTTCAATAAACTACACAAACAACATCCAAACTAATATCATAACATGGGAACCTTTATAAAACATAAGAGCTATATATACATATAGGTTTATATGTAGGGTTTTATCTAAATAGCCCATTATGATTTCACTTAAGAGTCTATCCAATTCCTTTTATAAAAAATTTCATAAATTATTGTTTCAAATAATTTATAAAACATGTTTTCAAAATTTAAAGTGTAAATAAAAACATATATCATACAGATAATGTTTTTAAAAATCATAAGGTAAAACTTTTTTGAAAATAAATAACTAATTGGATTGAAAGCCATGATTTTAATATTAAAGTAAATAATATAAAAATTTCCTTGAAATAATTATCAACAAAGGGGTGGAATCCCCTATTTAAAATTATAACCACTTTAAATACCTTAAAAAGGATTAATTCCAAGTTTATGAAAATAAAAACCTCATATTTTTTCTCCTTTTAAAACTTAATAAATCCTTCTTTTCAAAACAAGTTGAAAAGTAAATCACATCATAGAAGAAAGGGGGAATATATATCAAATAGGAACTACCATAACAATGAAGAAAAATAAAATTATACAACAATAAAAAAGGGTTAAATAATGTTAAGATGAGTATAATGGGATATAGTAAAGTAAATAATAGGAATCCCCAAGCTAACATCATCATCAATCAAATATGTTTCATGGTTAACTCACTAGGTCCTAACATGAAGAGATATTATACATATATACAATTGGAATCAACTACTATCCTATATTGTATTCATAAGTGATATAAACACCCAAATCAGTCTCATCAAGGGAACTCCCCTAGTAAGGTCATAACCTATAATAGGAAGACACTACTCATGGCATAACCTAACTAGTATAAAAAACCAGATCTCTCAATTAGTTACCTTGAGTTCCCATAACATAATAAAAGTGATGGTGAGGAATCAATATGCATATGATCATAATGTGAATCACTAATAAAACATCAATAATAAATCTCATCTCACCTCTAACACCCAATTAAGAAACAACCCCTTTTCAAATCACCATATATCACATATATCAATTAAATTAAATTAAATTAAATTCAATCCATTACATGAAAGGAAAAACAATATACAAGGAATAACACAAAGGTTAAAAATTGAGTCTCTCATGAAAATCCATAAAAATATTTTTATAAGGTGATTATTAATCCTTTAAAATGAACTTGAAAAAAAAAAACAAGTTATAAAACCATCCTTTTCATACACACCAAGGAATCCCTTTTTCAGTGTTAAATGAGACTTTAAATATATATAGAAAATGATATTATAATCATCCTTTGAAAAATAAATAAGAATCAAAACTTGAAAATAAATATTTCATCCATTAAGAGTCATTTGAAAACCGAAAATCCTTTTAATTTTAGAGAAACACTTAAATATAGGTTAAATGCTTTGGAAATAAAAACAAGGTCACTAAAATTATTTAAACTAAAAATTCCTTTTAAAGCAGATTCTTAATAATTCTTAGAAAACTTAACATACTTAAAATTTTTGTTCAAAATGAACATTTTAAATTCATTGAAAACACCTATGAAAAGTATTAAAATAATTGAAAATGTTTTAAAATACCATAATGGGTACTATATATATGTATATTTTGATGATAAAATAATCTTAGAAGGCTTAATAATTTCATGATTTGTGAAATAAAATAATTACACAAAACACCCACCCAAATCAAGTGGAAACCAATCACCTTTAATGAAATAAGACCAAACTCAAAAGAAGATAACCTTTACAATCCCTAGATTTTAAAATCATCATAATTATACAAACCAAAATCTTATATTCATCCACAATGGTGATTTGGGTTCATTGTAGATAGATAAATAAATGGGAAATGGAACAGATAAGAAGAATAAAGAGAAAATTGAGACCCAACCTTGAAGAACTTCACTTGGAATCAAAGAGGAGGTCATGAATCCATGGAGGATGGAAAAAGAGTCAACTATTTAGCTCTCTTGGCCATGAGGTATGAATAGGGGGGATGCCTAAAGGTTTTTTAAACTTTCAAAATTAGAAAGGGAAAATCACCACTTAAAAATACGAACAAAACACCTCTTAACATGGCCTTTCCAGTCATGGCATAGAACCCCTCTCCAGAGACCCACCATGACACGAAATTCCTAGTCAAGGAATGATGTACATCCTCTGGTTAAAACCAATGATACTAATACCTAGTTTACCACAACATGTCATTATTTATACACAATGAAAAGTGCTAAGATGGTCTAACTCTATAGCATGTCCTCACCCAGACATCCCCATCATGCTATGATGATATATCTTCATAGTGTGATGTTACTTTCACTAAGTTTTTCATAATGTCAAAAATTTTCTACAAGAGGGTGACCATACATAAGATTAACTTTGTTTACTCTTATTTATTAGACTTATGCAAAATCTCTCCCTTCCTGATACTCATCACTGCATGATGCCTTTGGTCTTGGTGTGACCCCTACCTCCACCCAAAATTTCATAAAGGCATACAGGAGGAATAAAAATATAAGATTCATCACTTTAGAATGAAAAAACCCATAACAACATGATCTTAAAATCCTTGATAAAAATAAATAAAGTTAGGGACTATAATGTATTAGGTACCCCCTGTGTAAAATTAACTTCTACATAGGGAGTACCCACATGCCTGGGACTTATCCATTTTCAACTCCCAAACACACACAATGGTGCAATACTCCTATGATATAAGGCGGACTATATCCATCCAAAAATAAAATATTCCTAAATAGCTCACCATGTTGTGATTCCCTTTGTCTATGACATTACCTACTGTTAGCCTAAAAATAAAAAAACAGCAGGAAAACCAAACAATATACCAAATCTTGAAAACTTTAATTTTTTATATAATAAACCATAATTATATAATATTAAATACAACAGTGACATGTGGGTGTTAAAATTCTCCCCACCATACCACCTTTCCCACAAACAATTCATTGGAAATATAAGAAGGTGATGAGGAATAAAAACTTCCTCACCCAATCAAGGTTTTAATGGTACTAAGAAAATAAACTAGGTGCATGGATTCAAATGATCTATCTTGTGGAAAAATATTCTATGTATTAAAAACTCACCAGTTACCATAAAAAACAATCCCAAACTACCACTATGTTTTCATTCAAATACATGAGATACGAGGGTTGTGAAAACTTGAGGGAGTTTAGTGAGAAAATATAACTATATAAACACATAATTCCACATAATAAATGGATACAATCCTCAAACACCATCTGCAATAGGTCTTCATACCATTTATAATTAATATAAAATAGTAAGATAAAATAATAAACATTCTTATGAGAAAGATATCACTAAAGCAAACAAATCTACTCTAATAATCGAACGAAATAAAACTTCTCCACCAATAAGAAAAACCATTCAAGAAATTGATTTAGAATTCCATAAAGGAAGCACCAACCCAAAATGATACCCAAAAGATCATAATATGTGGTCGACCAATCCATAAATACCCCATAAAATATGGATTGAAAAGATACACCAATCAGAAAAACACCTCCAAATTAAACGACATGGACTTTAATCTCATGTCATGAAGTTGAAGGGAAAATTACCTGATACCTCACTTGTGGAACACCGATCCATGGGATGAATGATAGATTCCTAGAAAAATCATAATATCTACTATGGTTACTAGAAAGTTCATAATATACACTTTTATAACAATCATCCTAGTCACCCAAGCACATACACAAGGATTCCCATGAAAAATCATCAAAATACAACTCTCATAACATGGATAACATCACATATAAAACCTAAGAGGAATAAAAAACCAATGAGGAATGATCATAATAAAAACCAACCAAAACCTCATAAAAGAAGGATAGATATGACACCCAAAGAAAACATAAATCAAGAATTATCACAAAAGATCAATCTAATAAACACCCATCGAGTATAAATCCCAAAATAGATGATCAACTTATACTTCTTCATTAGATAATTCAATTTATGAAACCTACAAGGATGTCCCAAACACCCACATTGAATCAGGGATCTCATAGCTTTAAATAATGAGTGTTTATAATTCTTGATGGTTCCACACTAAAATCACATAATAGAACACTTATTCTTACATGAGGTAACATGCCTACGAGAAGACTATCCTTCATCAATCCAACTAAGTGGAATCAAGGAATTATCAATCACAATATATCTAATCTAATCAACTTCTACTATCAAGAACATTTTCAAACACTTCCTTATAAGATATTAGGATATATTTAAAATTCAACTGAACTAAAATATCAGAAAAGACCCAGCTCAAAGAAATGATATTTTAAAGAGTCATTGGAGACTAACATGTAAGATAATAAAAATAACTCTAATAACTGATTGGAATACTCATTTACTATTATATCACTTAGATATAGATTCATAATCTCAATCGATTTACCTATGAAATTCTAGGAGTTTACAAAGAATTAAAGATTTATTCAATTCTATCTAACCATTCCAATGCCTCAAGTAAACCTTTATTTCCATGAAAAGTAAATGGATGATAATTTAGGAATCCTTGGATAGTTTCTAAGATTAGAATAGATTTTTGTTCCAACACTCTATTTAAAGTCTAGGTAGATTCAACAACCAAAGGGGTTACACTCAGATTATTAGAGTATTCACTATAAGAATCATCCTTTGAAATAGACTTTCCACATTCTATTGAGGCCTTTCTGGGAGGAATACTCTAAATAACAGAAAACATGAACCCATTCATTTCATAATTCATAATTTAAATAAAAAAATTCTAATACAACCAAGGATAAAACCTAAAAGCACAAATCAGTAAATAAGATCACACTACTAAAGTTCCTTTCTTTAAAATTACTAACATTTAAAAAAACTATAATAAAATCTATTTCAAAACTCTATGAAGAGTTTAAACACTAAATTCCAAACCATAGAATTCAAATCATTTGAAAAATAAACTTTTATTTCAAAATACCCATGATTTTCATCATAAAATAAACCAATTTTGAAATAACATCCTAAGAGTAAAAATAACTTTCAAATAAACCACAAAAAATCTTTTAACATCGATATATTTTATGAAATTTTCTTTTATACACAAAACTAGATTTTAGACACAATGGAAAAAATATACACATCAACAAACCCTCTTTGATCCATTTGTAACAAATTAAAATCACTCAAGAAGTAATTCATAATCAAAATAGGTCAAAAAAACATATCCAAGAGGGATCCAGATCTATGGATAGTTTGGTTTCATAGTTAATCTAGACATGTTCTGATCATGTGAAAACCTCTAAGATGTTTCCAAAACCATATGCACGGGCTCTTAATGGTTTTTTAGAAGGTGTGATCTAACCATGCAGCTCTAGCTCTTTTCCACTCCTATAAGGGTGTAAATTCTTCCCAACGACCTAAAAGCCTGCCTAACTCAGCTTGAATCCTAATTGTGACTAACCCAAAAAATTTTGGCACTGGCTAGGATGGATTGGGTTGGCATCAGGCCTAGGGGTGGTCAGGTTTGGATCGTACCATTATATTTTAGGCCAAGGCCAACCCAAATCCTGACCCAAGGTAGGAATCCCAAGATATAACCTAAATCCCACCCATCCATCCTGATCGAACCTAGAAAATCAAAAAATTATGGCCAACCTATAGAAAATGAAACTCAAACCCCCTAACTTTGGGTTCTAAGGTTGTGCCTATTATAATTACATAATATTTTATAAATATATTTTTTATTTCCTAAAAATTTAAAATTAATATTTTAATTTTAATTTTAAACAAATCAGGATAGCCTAGAGTTGATCCTAGGCCAAGTTACGACATTTTATGGCCTAAACCAATCTAAATAGTTATATAGGCATGATAAATTCATATTTAGGCTTGAACCAATTAGGAATTGACTGGACCAAATCGAGTTAGGTGATTTTCACACCCTTAAAATTTTAACTAAAAGTTCATGGAAATACCAAAGTATCTAATATAACTCATGTTGATCAAAACAACATCAAAATAATCAAAACAAAATAAAAAATTAAGACTCAAATACCCACTACCCATGAAAACAAATGTTTTATTGTGGAAGGTGTTGATCAAGCACCTACTCATGACCTACCTTCTAAATTATGACAATCCTATCTCCATAATACCCTAATTCCTAAATAACAACATGGATTTGATAATATTTTGTAATAAACTAGCCCGAATCAACAAACCACATCACTCGGATCACTCCACCACAAGTCTCAAAGAACATTCTTGATTACTAAGGTATGATGGTAAGCACTAGGGTATCACATTATAACCAAGTGGGAATGGTTTCACCCTAGAATAATAAAAAACAAACACAGGAAACTAATCAATAAATTTTCATGGTGTTTCTATACATTGGACTTCCATGCATATAAAGTAATTGATCCCAAGTAAATAAATTATTTTCCAAATAGAGTATTATAAATAATATATATCTGAATGCATCATAATTAATGGTAATGATTTGAATATTTTTTAAAAAATATACAACATCCATAAATAATACATAATTAGGTTCTTGAAATAAAGTAAATGAAAAAAATAGATAAATAGATTACAAAATTGGATGATATATAAATATACCAAAATAAAAAAACAACCTAATCCACCTCCCAAACATTTTCATGTAACCCATGTTCACTGAATACATCCAAAATTTCCATAAAAAAACTACATGGATGAAATCCAAACTAAGAACATAACCTGGGAAAATATATGAAACATAAGAGCTATACACACACATACAAGTGTGTATGTAGGGTGTGACATAAATGGGCCCTTATGATTCCACAAAAGGGTTTATAAAATTAATTTATAATTTATTTTTAAAGTGATAGTTTGAACATAATTTAGAAAAAATATTTTCCAAATGTAAATTATAAATGAAAAAAATTATCATACACATAAACCGACTGAATGGCCCGAAGGCCTTCATTCTTTATTTTTTTTGATAATACACCTTTCAAGGGATGAGGTGGAATGTAAATACCCAAAAGTTCCATGTAAGTTTTTTAATTAAATGGTAATTTTATAAGTCCACAAAAATTTACAGCACGTGATTCCGAGGGCTGAAGTGCCCAGAATGAATTTTTGAACTTTTTTTCGAGTACGTTCAGTAAATGCACAAGCGGGTTTTTCTAACTTTTGAATCGGTGTTTGGAATTGAAATCCAAGGACACCATTGAAATAGCAGTGCCAATAGTCTCTTAAAGAGACCTTCACCCCGACTATAGTAGGTCGAGGGGGGAAGTTAGCTTTTCACTCATTCATGGAAGAATAAAATAAAATAAAATTGTGTAAAATTTTATTTTCTTTTAAAAGTCCCATGTGGATGTTAAGAGTTGGGGACCACCAGAACTAAACCTCCCATTTGAGTATTAAGAGGTGGGGACCACCTAACCTAAAACCCCCAATTTGAATTTAAGGATGGGGACAAACCAAACCCTTATAATGTGAGAAACCTCTTGAACTCCCTCTTTAATGAGGGAGGCAACCTTTAGGTTTCCCCAAAATTTATTATGACAACCTCAATGTAATTATGATGCCAATTTAATTTGTTCCAACAATTAAATTGAGGAAACATATCATATTGGCTACCTTTTCTTTCTGGTGGAATTGGGGGAAGTGTTGGAAAAGGGAAATTGGGAGAGAACCTTGGAGGAATTCTTCTTCTCCAACGAAGACTGCTCTTCCAATGAAGAACGCCGATGCACGACTTTGACTACTTCCTTGGGGAATCCTCCAACATGGGACGTCTTCAATCGATGACCATCTGTCCCTCCTCATTGATGTCAAAAAAAGAACGAGGTAGGGGTGTGTTTTAAATTGATCAATGTTAATTTTACTCTCACATTGAATCATTCCCCATGATTTTCTTTCTACCGCCCTAACGCAGAGGGTATGGGCCAAAAAAATAGGGCTCAACCCCTCCAAAAACCTTATGGTTCTTTTGTGTGTTCTTAGTGATGGTGACGACGACTGGTGCCAGTGTTTGGAACTGGTGGAACTCGTGAACCGCGGCCGGCACCACGACTGGACGTGATGAAGGAAAAAACGGTGGGAGGCCGGTTAAGTCGGTCGCTGGCAAAGGCACAATGCGCAACTGCACCACACAACACTCATGGCCTCCGCCGCCCAGCGGCCCTCCGCAACCCCCGTGGCCTCGCCGCCCCATGACCCTCTGCGGCCCCCACGGCCTCCCCGCCCCACGGCCCTCTGCAGCCATCTGCGAAATCGAAACCCCCGCGGCCTCGCCTCCTAGTGACCCTCTGCGGCTCCCACGACCTCCACCATCCTGCGACCTCACGACCCCCGCGACCTCTCCGCCCAGTGGCCCTTGTGGCCTCGCCGCCCAACATCCCTCCACGGCCCCCATGGCCTCACCGTCCTGTGACCTCGCAGCCCCCGCGGCCTCACCGCCCCACGGCCCTCCACGGACCCCACAAACTTCACTGCCCCACTACCCCCATGGATTCACCGTCCCGTGGCCTCACGACCCCCACGGCCTCACCGCCCCGCATCCCTTCATGACCCCCATGGCCTTGCTGCCCTAGCCGCCCCCACGGCCTTGCCGGCCCACGACCCTTCATGGCCCCTGCGGCCTCGCTGCCCTTGTGGCCTCCACGCCACCCTCGCGGACTCGAGCCGCTCTAGGGACCCCGCGCCGACCAATGCAGACCGGTCCAGGCTGGACCCAGCGTGGGCCGGACCCAGCGGGCCGGGTCAGACCAGACCCGAACCAGCTATGAGCTTTTCACTCTATCGTCCATAACTCTGGAACCAGACATCCGTTCGAAAAATCGTCAATAATGCTGTAAACCTTGGAGTGAGACGGTCCCTGTGGTATACCACACTTGATATTTTGATAAAGTTGGGATACAATTGGGTTGGGTCGAGCACGAATGCAACCGGGCCCTCGAGACTAAAAGGCTAATAACTTACAGACTGAGCATCTGATTGACGCACTGTCTATTGAATTGAGACCCCTATGACATGACGGTCCTTTGGAATACATTTTCATGTGACTTTGTGGCAGTTGGAGTATCAACTAGTGGCTTGAGGAGCATATCCTTTCAGAAATGAGGAAGCTTAGTGCGGGAACCCAGTAGCTGGCTGTGATGTGAAGAATGAATAGCGATCCTCTGTGGGTCAGCACTGAGTGATCTTGTGTGGGTCAGCACCGAGCGATCCTATGTGGTTCATCACTGAGTGATCCTGTGTGGGTCAGCAGAGAGCAATCCTGTGTGGGTCAGCACCTAGAGATCCTATGTTGGTCAGCATCTAGAGTTCCTATGTGTGTCAGCACCGAGCGATCCTTTGTGGATCAGCAACAGAGCCTCTTAACAGAGTAAGATGATTCAGTAGTTACATATAATCTTTTGTATTTATGTACCTAAGTTACACCTGGTGTGAGCTAAGTCAGTACCTTTGTGTTATTCTTCTGTGTGGCGTACCTATATGGTACTTACCTTCATGGTGTTCCTTCCTTTGTGGAACAGTTGAACTTTGGGATTTTGAGTTGGACTCTGTGTTTCCTCATGATTAAGATGGTTATACTTGATAACTTAGGTATATGTATGAGCATATACCTAAGTAGGGTTGTCAGTTGATTTCATGCTTTTTGGTTTATCCTTTGTGGATTTTTTGAGACCTTGAGGGTCTCGGGGTCCCTAATCAGTATCATTATACTCACCCCTGTACAGGCTATGCCCGCACTTCATTGTGTTTGGTGCAGATGACAGAAATCACTGACTAAGGACGAGATTACCAGGACTGGAGGTAGCTCAGAGGTGGAACTTAGACGAGGTGTACCCCAGAGATGACCGATCGAGAGCTGTACCTACCCTTCAGGTAGAATCCTTGGCAGGTGTTCACAAGAGCTGTTCTAGTTTACTTGTACTTTCAGTTTCTTGTGCATTCCTATTGGGCTTGTATTCTAGCCCCTTTTACTTACTGCACTCACTCTGTTTACTATTCAGTTTACTTGAGGTTGTATCTTTCTATGTGCTTGGTTGTGTGTGCTTACAGGTTATAAAGGCAATGACTTCCCAGTTTTAGAGAGTACGCCTTCGGTGCTAGACTCTAACACCTAGCCTATGGAAGGAGGACTTGGGGTAGTCACGGCACAGGCCCCGGGGGATGGGTTATGACAAATTGGTATTAGAGGATTTGGTTCTACCATAGAACATAGGACTATGTTCTTTCTTTTTAATGAAAATAGGGTTAAGTGTAGTGAGTGTGGTTATCAGTTTAGGGAATCCAGTATTGGTGCGGTGGCCGACGTATCCATACACCAAGACCCTGACTTTTGATTTCTGACCCAGTGCACGAAAACACTGATTGCGTGTGTGTTTTCAAGAGTTTTCTTTATGATCTCTTTAGAGTCAGCTCACTAGGTATAACTTATTAACCGTGGCACACCTGTTTCTTTTCAGAATGCCTCCACGCAGACAGCCAGCTAGGTTTCTGAATATAGTACGCACTGATATCCCATCGAGTGATGAGGCCTTGGTGCATGGACCTCATCCAGTGGAGGCACCAACAGTACCATTACCCGTTGGGCCACTGATTCCACCATCCCCAGTAGTATAGGGTGCATGCCTCTTGAGAGTGTTGTATGTGTTCTAGCGCCAGAGCCGACCCAGGTTTAGGGGAGAGACGAATCCACAGGCGGCTGAGGATTGGTTGGAGGCTGTAGTGAGAGTCTTCTGACTGGTAGGGACACCAGCTGATCTCATGGTGATCCTTTCCACCAGTCTTCTATAGGCAGCAGTAGGAAGATGGTGGAGCTTGATTCTCTAGGTTCATGACGAGGTGACGCTTCTCTGGGTAGACTTCGAGAGCCTGTTTCGGGTAGAGTTTGTCTCAGCGACCCTTCACGTAGTGCGCATACAGGAGTTACTTCATCTGCAGTAGGGTAACATGACTGTGGATCAATACTCAGTGAGGTTCACTGACCTCTCATGCTACTCCACTGATATGGTTCGTGACCCATTCTTCAATGCCCTAACCTTTGAGTAGGGACTCAGACGGGAGATCAAGGCTTCAATGATTTCTCTTAGCATCCCGACGCAGGCGGGGGTGTTAGAGGGAGCCCTCTTAGTGGAGAGTTTCCTTGATGAGTAGTCACCAGCAGTGAGACCCACCACCAGTCATCACGTAGCGGAGTCTTCTGCAGTTGGAAGTAGAAAAATGTCACAAAGATCCTAGAGGAACATACCTATAGGTGGATGACCACAGGATTCAGGGTCGGTTGTGCGGGGCACCCGAGGCAGAGACAGTCATGCCAGGAGCGGGCAATGTTACGCATGCGGCTGATAGGGTAACATGGATCGTGACTGTCTGACCCGCCATACAGATGATCAGTAGAAAATCGAAGGACCGCCCAGGCAGAGACATAGGTTCGACCGATGAGGTCCATAGGGGGAAGGAAGACGTGGCAGAGGACTTGGCCATGCAGTTGGTGGTGGGAGATGATTCGAGATGTTACCACCACCACCACCAGGTGGTCCACCCAGACCACAGAGAGTAGGTGGATAAGGGGGGAGCTTATCTCTAGGAAGCTGAGGCCTATGATCATGATGCTCCAGAGATGATATGAGGTACGATCTGTGTCTACACCACCTTATCTACAATACTTATAGACATAGGTTCCTATAAATATTTTATTTCCATTGCCCTCGTTCGGAGATCAGAGATTCCGATAGATCCGTTGGCTCGATCCTTACAGTTAGAGACTCCTACGGGAGTGGATTTGACGATTACACACTGGTTCTGACAATGCGAGATTACTCTAGGAGGCGAGAGCTTCGGCTGGGATCTCCTAGTAGCGGCGTCGAGGCCTTACGATGTCATCTTGGGTATGGACAGGTTATCTACAGTCCATGCTCAAATTGACTGTATTAGGCGCAAAGTGCGGTGTGTCTGCACGGATGGGAATAAGTTTACCTTCACCAGCGAGAAGGGAGCCTAGGCAGCATAGGATAGACTTACCCAGAGGAGAGTGCAGCCGATCACTCATCAGTTGGCTAGCCTTACCCTCAGAGCAGTTGATGTCAAGAGTTTGAGCTATCCTGTAGTGGTAGACTAGTACGCGGATGTCTCCCCTGATGATGTTCCGGGTCTACCTCCTCATAGAGTGGTGGATTTTTACATTGACTTGTACCATGGGAAGACACCGATATCTATACCAGCGTATCGGATGGCTCTTGCGGAGCTTCGTGAGCTGTGCGTACAACTAGAGGACTTACAAGGGAAAGAGTTCAGTCGGCTCAGTGTTTCTCCTTGGGCAATCTCGATTTTGTTCACCAAGAAGTCGGACGGGAGTTTGAGACTTTGTGTCGACTATCGGTGCCTAAACCAGGTGACCCTGAAGAACAAGTACCCACTTTCGAGGATTGACGACCTCTTTGATCAGCTGGAGGGAGCATGGTGGTTCTCGAAGATAGACCTCAGATCAGGCTATCACCAGCTCAGAGTACAAGATGTGGATGTGTAGAAGACGACTTTCAAATATCGGTAAGGCCACTATAAGTTCTTGGTTATGCCATTCGGCGTGACCAACACTCCATCAGTGTTCATGAGACTCATGAACATGATCTTTCATTCATAACTCGATTACTTTGTAGTAGTCTTCATCGATGACATTCTGATCTACTCAACTACAGAGGAGGAGCATGCCTATCATTTGCAGGTTGTACTGGACACACTCTGAGAGCACCAGCTTTATGGTAATCTCTTGAAGTGCCAGTTTTGGATCCGAGAGGTTAACTTTCTGGGACACATCATCTCGGAGGCTGGAGTTGTGGTGGATCCAGTGAAGATTGAGGCGGTACTTTCTTGGGAGCCACCCAAGAGTGTGGCAGAGGTATAGAGTTTCCTGGGTTTGGATGGATACTACCTGAGATCTGTGCTATATTTCTCTAGAGTTTCAGCACCACTATCAGCATTGACGAAGAAGGGGCAACCCTTTGTTTGGTCAGAGAGATGCTAGTGGAGTTTTCAGTAGCTGAGGTAGAGGCTGGCTAGTGCACCCGTCTGGAGGATACCTGATGAGGGTGTATGATATGTAGTCTAATGCAACGCATTAGGGACCAGGCTCATATGTGTAATGATGCAGGAGCGAGAAGTGATCGCATATGGTTCTTGACTGCTAAGAAAACATGAGAAAAACTTCTCTACCCATGACCTTGAGTTAGCAGTAGTGGTATTCGCCTTGAAGATGTGGCGACACTATCTGATGGGAAAACGTTTTACAGTCTACTTGGATCACAAGAGTCTCAGGTATATCTTCTCTCAGAAGGACCTGAACCCGAGAGAACGATGTTGGATTGAGTTCTTCCAGGACTATGACTTCGAGATAGTCTATACTCCTGGGAAGGGGAACGTTGTAGTAGATACATTCAGTAGGAGATCTGGTATACAACTGCTAGGTGAGGCGACAGAGCAGCTGGCTGCTTTGAAAATATCCTTTGTGGATCGGGATGGAGCATCTTTTCTTTAGTCTCTTACAGTCACTCCCTCACTTATTCAACGATTCAGGGAGGCTCAACATGGGGACACTAACTACGAGGCTCAACATGCTTAGATATCCACAGGACATGCACCTGATAAATTTTCTGAAGGTGGGGAGCACGTCATCCTCTTCATAGGATGTACCATGGTACTAGTGTCACTTCGGGAGGAAGTGATGAGGGAGTTCCACACTTCCCCTCTAGCGGTACATCCATAAGTGGCAAAGATGTACTAGGATCTCCGATGACAGCATTGGTGGCCAGGAATAAGGAAAGTAGTTGCAGAGTTTTTCTCTCAGTGCCTCACTTGTTAGAAATTGAAGGAGGGGCATCAGGTACCAGTAGGATTAGTTCGGCCTTTAGAGGTCCTAGAGTGGAAGTGGGATGGGATATCCATGGACTTTGTGACAGGACTTCCACCTATATCCAGAGGTCATGATTCTATTTGGGTGATCGTAGACCAACTCACCAAGTCGGCCCACTTCCTACCGATTAGAGAGCAGGGTTCAATAGAGAGCTTGGGACACCTCTATGTGCAGGAGATTGTGCAGCTACATGGAATACCTTTGACGATTTTCTTCGATCATGATGCACGTTTTAATTCTAGGCTATGGAAGGGGTTGTAGGAGGCTTTAGGGAAACAACTTTGTTTGAGAACCACCTTCCATCCACAGACAGATGGCCAGACTGAGCGGACCATTCAGACCCTAGAGGACATGTTGGGTGCTTGCGTTCTCGACTTCGGTCGCACCTGGGAGGATCACTTTCCTTTGGTGGAGTTTTCATACAACAACATCCATCACTCCACCATTGGGATTACACCTTTTGAGGCATTTTATTGGTGACCTTGCAGATCACATTTGTGATGGACTGACCCAGGGGAGTCAGCACTAGTGGGACCAGAGATGGTATGGGCTACCACAAAGAAACTGTAGATCATCCAGGACTGGATGAAGACTACACAGAGAAGGCAGAAATCTTATGATGACAGAAGACTGAGACCTCTAGAGTTTGAGGATAGTGACCACGTCTTTCTACAGGTCTCACCCCGATGAGGTTTGTAGAGATTTGGGAGAGGTGGAAAGTTATCTTCAAGATTCATTGGACCCTTTCAGGTCCTCAGCAGAGTTGGTGAGGTGGATTACCACTTATCTCTTTCACCTAAGTTGCACCGGGTGCAGGAAATATTCCTCGTATCCTAGATGAGGAGATACGTGCACGACCCTTGTCACGTCATCGACCATGGAGAGATGCACATTGATGATGGGGAGACTTTTACAGAGGTTCTAGTTGAGATTGAGGATCGACAGGAGCGGGTCCTTCATGGGCAATCGATACCTCTGGTGTGTGTTCTTTGGCAGCACGGGAACCTCTAGGAGAGCACATGAAAGCGGGAGGCATAGATACGTGCTCAGTACCCCCACTTGTTTTCCTAGTTTTGTGATGTGGCTTACGAGGATGTAAATCCCTAAGGTTAGGATAATGTAAAGACCCAGAAATTCCATGTAATTTTTTTAATTAAATGGGAATATTATGAGTCCAAAAAAATTGACGGTGCATGTTTTCGAGGCCTAGAGTTCCCTGAATGAATTTCGGAACTTTTTTCGGGTACATTCAGTAAACGTGCGAGCGGGTTTTTCTAACTTTTGAACCGGTGCTTGGAATTGAAATCTTATGGCACTGTTGAACTCACAACGCCGATAGTCGCTTAAGGATACCTTCACCCCAACCATAGTAGGTTGAAGGTGGAAGTTATCTTTTCAATTATTCATGAAAGAATAAAATAATGTAAAATTATGTAACATTTTATTTTCTTTTGAAACTCCCATGTGGATGTTAATAGGTGGGGACCACAATAACTAAACCTCCCATTTGAGTGTTAAGAGGTGGGGACCACCAAACCTAAAACACCCAATTTTAATTTAAGGGTGGGGATCACTCGCACCCTCCTAATGTGAGAAACCTCTTGAACTCCCACTTTAATGAGGGAGGTGACCTTTAGGTTTCCCCAAAATTTATTATGCCAGCCTCAATGTAATTATGATGCCAATTTAATTTGTTCCAATAATTAAATTGGGGAAATATATCATGTTGGATACCTTTTTTTTCTAGTGGAATTGGGGGAAGTGTTGGAAAAGGGAAATTGGGAGAGAACCTTAGAGGAATTCTTCTTCTCCAATAAAGAAAACTCCTCCAACAAAGAACGCCGATGCACGACTTCAACTTCTTCCTCTGGGAATCCTCCAACGTGGGACGTCTTCAATCGACGACCGTCCTTCCTTCCTCATCGACATCAACAAATGAACGAGGTATGGGTGCGTTTTAAATTGATCAATGTTAATTTTACTCTCACATTGAATCATTCCTCTTGATCCAATTGCTACCGCCCTAACGCGGAGGGTATGGGCCAAAGAAACATGGTCCGACCCCTTCTCAAACCTTATAGGTATTTTGTGTGTTCTTTGAAATGGTGACGGAGACCGGTGCTGGAGTTTGGAACCAGTGGAACTCAAGAACCGCTGCCAGCACCATGACCGACCATGAAGAAGGCGACAAACGGAGGGTAGCCGATTAAGCTGGCCACTGGCGAAGGCATGATGCGGGACCACGCCGCACGACCCTCGCAGCCTCCGCCGCCCAGTGGCCCTCTGCATCCCCCGTGACCTCACTGGCCCATGGCCCTCTGCGGCCTCGCCGCCCCACGGCCTCGCTGCCCCGCGGCGCTCCGCAGCCCCCGCAGCCTCGCGGCCCTCGCGGCCTTGCCGCCCCGCGACCCTCCACGACCCCCGCTGCCTCTGCTGTCTCGCTGCATCGCCGCCCAGCAGCCCTCCGCGGCCCCTACGACCTTCGCCGCCCACGACCCCCTTGGCCTTTTCATTCCGCAGGCTCACGGCCTTTCCTCCCTCACGGCCTCACTGCCCTCATGGCCTCACCGCCCCCGTGGCCTCGCCGTCCCGCGGCCCTTCGCGGCCCCCATGGCCTTGCCTCCCTCGCGACCTCTGTGCCACCCTCACAGCCTCGCGCCACCCAGCATGGGCGGGGCCGGACCCGGCGGGCCAGACTGGACCTAGCGTGGGTCAGGCCGGACCTAGCGGGCCGGGTCGACCCAAACCGGGTCAGGTTGGTCCGACCGGGTCGGTCCGAACCCGAACCAACTACGAGCTTTTCGCTCTATCAGCCATAACTCTGGCACTAGGCGTCCATTTGAAAAATCGTTAATGATTCTATAAACCTTGCAGCAAGATGTTCCCTTTGGTATATACCACTTGAGATTTGGATAAAGTTGGGATACAGGTAGGTTGGATCGAGAATGAATCCAACCGGTCCCTCGGGACTAAAAAGCTAATAACTTACAGACTGGGAATCCGATTGATGCACCGTCTATTGCGTTGAGACGCCTATGACATGGTGGTCCTTTGGGATACTTTTTCATGGGAATTAGTGCTAGTTGGAGTATCAACTAGTGTCTTGAGGAGAGGAACCTTCTGGAAATGAGAAATCTTAATGCGGGAACCCAGTAGCTGGCTGTGATGTGAAGACTGAATAGCGATCCTGTGTGGGTCAGCACCGAGCAATCCTGTGTGGGTCAGCACCGAGAGATCCTATGTGAGTCAGCACTGAGAAATCCTGTGTGGGTTAGTACCGAGCGATTCTGTGTGGGTCAACACCTAGATATTCTATGTGGGTCAGCATCTAGAGATCCTATGTGGGTCAGCACTGAGCGATCCTGTGTGGGTCAGTAGCAGAGCCTCTTAACAGAGTAAGATGATTCAGTAGTTACATCTAATCATTTTTACTTTTGTACCTAAGTTATACTTGGTGTGAGATGAGTCAGTACCTTTGTGGTATTATTCTGTGTGGCGTACCTGTGTGGTACTTACCTTCGCGGTGTTCCTTACTTTGTGGAATAGTTGAGCTTTGGGCTTTTGAGTTGGACTCTGTGTTTCCTCATGATTGATATGGGTATACTTGATAACTTAGGTATATGTATGGGCATATAACTAAGTAGGGTTGTTAGTTGATTTCATGATTTGTGGTTTATCCTTTGTGGATTTTGTGAGACCTTGAGGGTCTCAGGGTTTCTACTGAGTATCATTATACTCACCCCTGAACGGTCTATGCCCACAATTCGTTGTGTTTGGTGCAGACAACAGAAAAAACTGATTGAGGACGAGAGTACCAGGACTGGAGGTAGCTCCGAGGTGGACCTTAGATGAGGCGTACCACAGAGACGACCAATCGAGAGCTGTACCTACCCTTCAGGTAGGATCCTTAGTGGGTGTTCACAGGAGCTGTTCCAGTTTACTTGTACTTTCAGTTTCTTGTAATTTCCCGTTGGCCTTGTATTCTGGCCCCTTTTACTTACTACACTCACCCTATTTACTGTTCAGTTTACTTGAGTTCATATCTTGCTGTCTGCTTGGTTATGTGTGCTTACAAGTTATAAAGGCAATGTCTTCCCAGTTTTAGATAATACGCCTTCAGTTTCTAATCGCCATCCCCTAGACTATCGAAGGGGGGCTTGGGGTAGTCACGACACGGGCCCCGGGGGACGTGTCGTGACATGGAACCCATCATACTCATAAAAATATTCCAAATTATAAGGTAAATCATTTTTGAAAAATAGTTCACTAACTGGTTTAAAAACCATAATTTCAAAACCCAAGTAAATAGTCCAAACATTATCTTGAATTAATTTTTTTAACACCCCCACTTTTATCAACCCAGGGGTAGAACCCACCTTTTAAAATGATAATCAGTTTAAAAACCTTAAAAATGTGGACTTACAATGTTATTAAAAATACAACCACACATTTTTCTTTTTTAAAAATAGTTCATAAAACTAAATTTTTGAAATCAAGTTGAAAAGTAAATAAAATAATATAATAAAGAAGGAAGATATATTAAATAATAAACACCACAAAAATGAAGCATAATAAAAGTAAACAACAATAAACAAGGGTTCCACAAAGCTAATATGAGTACACAGGGACACAATAAAGTATGCATCGCAAATCCCCAAGCTAACATAATCATCAATTGAATAAGTGTCATGGGAAACTCACTATATTCTAAAGTTAAGGGGTAGTATATATATATACAAGTAGAATAAAATACCATCCTATGTTTTATTCCTAAGTGATATCAACACCAGAATCATCCTCATCAGGGGTACTCCATTAGCAAGGGAATAACCTACACTAGGAGATTCTATCTTGGGATCTACCAAACTAGTATATAAAATGTGATCTCTCACTTAGTTACCTTGGGTTCCAATGACATAATCAAAGTGTTTGTAAGAAATCAACAATAATATGATCATCATATGAATAAATTATTAAAAAACCACAATAAAACTCATATCACCTCCAATACCCTCTCAAGAAATAACTCATTTTCACACCTTAATTCAATCCAATTAATCCCTTAAAGGGAAAAATGCTATATAAGGCATAACACAAAGGGGAAAAAATTAGGGTCTCATGAAAATTAGGAAAACTATTTTTAGAAGGTTCAAGATAAAAATTTAAAATTAACTTGAAAATACAAAGTTATAAAACTATCTTGGTTATATTCACTAAAGAATCATTTTTATTGAGTTCTAATAGGACATTAAATCTTCATGGTGTTAGAATAGTGTAGCCTGATCCTTTAGATGAATATGATCCAAATACCAGTGGACCTGAATGTAGATTAGACCGTAACTACCATGGTACAACTGCCATGCTGAGGTCACTAGGGGTTGGTGGGGGTAGTGATCCCCTTATCAAGATTCTGACCTAAATTGTAAAGCTCTGACCCCACTAGACTAGAGCCAGTGAATTACTTGTTATATTGGCATGGTTATAAGGAATAAAAATATCAAAGGAATGATCAGTTTAGTATTCTTGAAGAAACTGGATACATAACATAACTCAAATTAAATTGGAGAAGGTTACAACATACAATACATAATAAAAACTAAAAAATGCATCCACTGAAACTCAATAAATGATCTCCTCTTCATCACCTGTTGAACGTAGAAAATGAAAGGGGTGAGCTCAAATGCTCATTAATAGTTAAAAATAGTGGAATCATGAATCAATAATAACTGAATCATAAACAAATATGGCATGGTGAATAAATAAAAAACACACGCCATTAATAAACTGAGAAAGGGAATGCATCAATAGATTTTGTCATAGTGAAAATCTCATGGATAGTAATAAATGATAATTAATAAAGAGAATTCTTATTAATTGGATGTCATGTATCTGGCACATGAAACCATAATACCGTTAAAATGGTTTAGTTCTGTGGGTAGAAACCCATCTGATTTTTGGAAACAAACTCAAAGGGTTTGCCACTAAACTGATTTGTCTCATGAGAGCTACCGAGGCATCGAGGGGATATAGTGGGCCCCACCCAAAAATGAATGTCCAAATCATTTTTTATACATTTATTCAATACAAGAGTAATATTCCTTTCAATATCCGTATAGATTAGAGTATACAGATTCATCAATATTTCCATAATTAAAATAACTTTCAAAATAAACACCGTATGTAAAATGGTATATAGTTTAGAAAAAAACATATCCATGTATGAGATTATGGATATTTAATATAAATATAATTTCAAATGAAATTTGATCTCAAATGGGCAGTAGGTACACCACATAAGGATTATTAGGTGCACAATACAAAGTTAGTCACAACAAAATAGTAGTTGAGACAAAGTCACAATGTAATCGGTCGAATCATATGACCATAACTTAATAAACCTAAAATGAATAATTGAATAACATGAATATAAATATAATCATGTTATTATATATCAAATGGCTGTACACATATACCACATACAAGAAATAAGTGGCGAGCAATGAAAATATCACAGAAATGAAAGTGAGATGAGAAACCCCTTACCTTATGCTCGAGTGTGTTCTTCGTTTGTTTTCATGACCTGAATAATAAAATTTAGCTTCATTAATTAATAACTCCATAACCTCCTATACATTTAATTTATTTATTATAACCTTATTAGGTTCATTTATGGCCCTTTTATGGGTTTAAGAGGTTCAATTTTCTTGTTTTTGAAGCATTTTTTTCCTTAGTTTTCATGATTCGTTTACTTGTTTTCATGAATGGAAGTTCATTTGAAATGTGGTTAAACATACAGAATTGTTAATATATATTATTAATTAAATTAAGGAGATATAAATGATTTTGGGTTATATACAATGATGATGATTCACTAGTTAGAAGTTTATTACAAATATTCGGATTAAATTGGTCATTTTGTTCATAATGAACTTGTTTTGTATTATTATCTTATATTATGAGTGTATAAGGATTAAAGAACATTAATGAGATGAAATACATATATTATTATCTGTTTCAACCATTAAAATGGTTTCATGACCAGTAATGAAGCAGAAAGTGAAGAACGAAACTCCATCGTCCACAAAGGTTATAAATTGGAACCTCATGGACATTGATTTTGTTTATAAAAATAAAAGGGAGGGAGTAAGGATATTGATGATATTTATTACATTAGCATGATATAATTACAGTATATAGATGATACTGGATTTTATCATGGTCATTTTGATAGAGGATGTGTGGAGAAAAAAATAAAAGAGATGAACTTGAAAATAAAAGAAAACATGAGAGATCCCTTCTGAAAATTCGGCAGCCTGACGACGTCGCTTAAAATTTCATAAAATGAAATGATGAGAGAAAAAAGGGTATCTCATCATATTGAAATAAAAAGGACAGTAATAAGAACACATAAAATAAATCCCCATCATATGTGAATGGAAAATAAAATAGATAACATAAGGGAAGTGTCGACTAAAAGAAGAGAATGAAGGATTCCCTTACCTTGTAGAGTAACTCCTAGATCTTAAAGGATGGGACATTGGGGGATTAAGGACACCTTGGGAGGAATTATAAGGAAGTAATACCACCAGATATTTGAGGATATTGAGTTTTTAATGAAAGAAAACTAAGGGGGTGAGTGGGTATTTAAAGCAATTAAGAGAGTTTTTTATTAATTAAAAGTGACACCACGTTAGTGGTTTTCGCAAAACCATGGGCTTTCCCATGGTATTTGGCCATGGTTTAAGCCACTTGGGACACCTAATGTCATAAGATACTATAAAAAAGTCTACCATCCCTTTATATAAATAATTACATCATTATGATGTCATTAAACTACCGAAAACTCAAATATGTATTTTTACTTTTCATGAAAAATTCAAGTATTTTAGAAAAATTCCAAAAATTCACCCTAAACATTTTTTTGACATGTAGAATTCAAAAATGAACTCAATTTTTTGAAAATATTTTTCTAATTATTTTAATTTAATTTTTAAATAAAATCAAAGTTAATTAAAAAAAATAACAATTTAAAGGTATAATTAGTTTTGTATTACATTGAAAATTTAATTAACTTCTCATTATATTATTACCTTAAGAAAATAAAATATTATCATTATTTACTATTTGTAAGGGTCATATTACTATTCATATTAATATTCATAAGGGTATGTTACTATTCATCAAAAAACCAAGTTTGTTCTATCAGACTCCAAATGACTTACTGGTCATAACTATAGATGACTATTTTTCAAAATTCAAAACATAGAAGTAGAAAATTTATGTTTAATGGATAACATATAACTTTCTCCTATAATGTTTTGTTTGAAAAAAGAATTAGTGCTTCATGCAATTGTGATATCTAATGAATATAAATTATTTAAGAGCAACATACCATAAAATGTTTGGGGTGTTATATTATTCCCTCCTTCAAAGAATTGCATCCTCACAATTAATTTCATAACCACAAAATAAAGCTCTCTGATGTTCTTACCACATCCCCCATCATAGAGGATCATCATATGCGTTTAGTGGAAAAACCAAATTGAGGCTCAACTCCTCTAGTTCTCTGACCCAGATACACCTCGGAAAGAAGGGGTTGAACTCTTGCATCGAACACTCGAGCTTCTAGAGGGAGGATCGAATGATAGAAAGTTTGGAAATGTCCGAATGGACCAACACACGAAGAACTCACTGAAATATGTCTCGACCGAGGACATCTAAGTCGTAGACGTTGTTGTACAAGCTAAAACTGAGGAGTTGGTACATATTGGTCGCACAAAGGTTTCCCTCCAAAGCAGCCTCTTTAAAACATAACCTGTCCATGTAGTTCCGGCCTAGGGTGAAACATAGGATAAAAACTTCGTGGTATTTTCCTCTTTACCTATACTCAGCCAATTGTGTCGTGGCTATGCAGTAGTAAATGGCAGCATTCCCTTGATAGGTGCAGAGAATTTCCAGACTGTTTTCACTTCATATAGTTGTTTACATGTTTTTCGCAAGTTTACAAGAGGTAGGTACTCCTATTCACAGGTTTTGATCACAATAATCTCTAGTACCTCAATAGGAAGAGATAACATATGAGCTTTTACTTCCATCTGAAAATTTATTATAAAAGTTCACTTAGTGATACTCATTCAAAAGTATAATCGATGAAATGACAACAAAAAGAAGAGACAAAAAGTTATATTCTTGTATAACCACTGGTTCAAAAAGTAAAACTGGGCTAATGGTTTTCCCAGTCCCCTAATACATAAATCCCCAAAACTAGTTCAAAGCTTTCAATCTCCCAGAACCATATGCAACCCGAGCAATCTGGTTCGATATCGTGGGTGCACTTGTGCTATATCCAGAGTCTGACATGTGGCGTGTACAACTGTGAGACATCTGTATGTACTTGTTGTCTGTATACCGAATGACAGGCTTCGTACTCAAGGATGCCAAAGTCCATTACCTGACCAAAATGGCCATAGGACAGGACTTAACACATATATACCACAACGGAAGGCATCCAATCCCTCACATCCTTCCAATAAGTTGGAAATATTATGTCTTCTAACTCAAGATCATGTGTTAGATAATTTTTCTCATGGGTCTTCAACTATCTTGATGCATAAGCAATAACTTTATCATTTTTCATAAGGACGCAACCCAGAACATTTTTTTGATGCATCACTATATATTAAAAATCAATCACTTCCAGATGGAAGAGTCAAAATTAGAGAATTGAACAATATTATTTTCAATTATTTGAAGCATTACTTACACTCTTTTGTCCACACAAACTTAACTCCTTTACGTGTAATCTTGGTTAGCGGGTTATCCAGTCGGGCGAAATTCTGAACCAAACACCGATAGTAACCTGCTAAGACAATAAAACTATGTACCTCAGTTATGTTTGTTGGCGTGGTCCATTCTTGGATTTCCTTTGTCTTTATAGGATCAACTAGTATTTCATCCTTACATACAATATGGCATAGAAAAGAAACTGATTGAATCCATAATTCACACTTTCTAAACTTACCATATAATTTATTGATTCTAAGAGTTCACAGAATAATTCACAAGTGATTATCATGGTCTTCATATATTTTTGATTATATATGGATATCATCAATGAATACCACAAAAAAGTTATCAATATATTCCTTAAAAACTCTATTCATTAAATCCATGAAAACAGAGGGTGCATTTTTTAGTCGAAAAGGCATCACTGTAAATTCGTAATGCGCATACCTAGTCCGAAATGATGTCTTAAGAATATCTTCCTTCCTCACACACAAATAATGATATCCGGATCGAAGGTTAATCTTTGAAAAGTATTGAGCTCCATGAAGTTGATCAAATAAATCATCAATATGGGGTATAGGGTACTTATTTTTTATTATAATAGAATTGATTTCCCTATAATCAATGCATAGCCTCATGGATCCATCTTTCTTTTTGACAAAAAATATCGGGGCTCCTCACGGAGAAACACTAGGTCGAATAAATCCTTTGTCATTAAACTCCTATAGTTGTTTCTTTAGCTCCACTAACTCAAAAATGGCTATTCTATAGGGAGTCTTTGATATAGGTCTTGCATCAGGAATTAAATCAATAGAGAAATCAACTTCCCGCTCTGAAGGATGTCCAGGTAAATCCTCTGGAAATACATCAATGTACTCTTGTACTATGTGCACATCTTAAATTTGAATATTTATTTCATCTCCCATAGTTATTAGTTTATCTTCCTCTCTATGTATTGAATTCAGTATAGCTACTGGTGGTGGTTCTAGATAAGAATCAGGTGGCGAAGTTTTTGCCCTAAAGACAAGGGATTCTAAACCATTTTCAAAAATTGTAACTTCCTTCTTCTTACAATAAATATTCACATCATAATTTGACAACCAATCCATACTGAGAATTATATCAAATTCAGTCATTGGTATGATGATATGGTTAGAAAAACTAAAGAACGTTTTGGTGTCTGGAGGGGGACTATTCGACATGCCTTTGTCGTAATGATACATCCCCTAGGAGTTTTGACTGACAACTCCTTTACTAAATCAAATTGGACATATCTAATTTTCTTGGAAAACTGGGAATATATAAATGAATGCGATGATCCAGAATCAAATAAAGTGTTGGCTAAGTTTGAGGAAACAATTAAAGTACCTACCACCACATCATTAAGAATTTCAACCTCCGCGGTTGTAATCACATAGGCTCTCCCTTGTTCTCTTGGCTTTTTCCGAGGCATGTTTCCTTGTCACTTAGAACAATCATTTTCATAGTGTCCCATATCTCTGCAATTGTATCATTGAATATCATTGAATTGTTTCTTCCCCTTGCATTCATCATATCGATGACCCTTTTCTCAGCAATTATAGCAGACTCCCATGACTTTCAAGTATTTCCTAATATGGTTCTTTACACAGTTCTCACATAATGGGAATAAATTTTTCCCCTTGCTCTTATTTGGTACTTCTCATTTTCATTTGTTATCATAATACCACTTCTTATCTTGGTTTCCTTTGAAAACATTTGATCTAGAAAATTCTTTCTCTATTTTGATGACACTTGATAGAATTTCATCATACAATGAAAATGATTGATAAGATAATGACCTTCAAAGACCTGTCTTAAGACCTTAAAAGAAATGATCAATTTTGTTTGCTAAGTCACGTATGTAATCTATGGCATACCTGGACAGCCTTGTGAAAGTAGCCTCATACTCTAAAATACTGTCTTATTCCCTTTGTTTTAAGCTAAGGATTTTCCTCTTCATTTCAGTTCGTTGCTCACAAGGGAAATATTTTTCGAAGAATATTTCCTTAAAATTCCTCCATTCCATATCTTCTATTTCTTCTTCCTTCGTGGTATTTTTAATCAAGGACCACCTTTGATCAGCATCACCCTTGAGACAATATACTGCCAGTACTACCTTTTCATTTTCACTGCATCTTAATTCCATGTATATCTTTTTAGGAGACTTGATCCATTGCTCAACAACCACTAGGTTAGTATTCTCACTAAAATATGGGGGCTTCTACCGCATGAAATGATCCAACACAGGTGTGAAATGGTTATTCGTTACAACTTGAATAAGTTGTCCCAATATGGTCATGATCTGATCTGCTCCAACGTTGACTGTGTTGACTTGATTAGTATAGAGATCCCTACCTTACCCATGAGTATTGATTACCCTTCTTCCATTAGACGCCATTTCTAAATAATGGGATACACTATATTAGTTTATGAATCTCAAATATAAAATCACTCAACATAGATTGAAATTCTATGCATAGCTAATCTTATAAACATGGTTCCTCTAAGGAAAAATTTACATTAAACTCCTTCATAATGGATTGTAAATAAAATTTATATTATACTAAGAATATACCCCAGGAGTGTTGTAACCAAGAGTGCAGCAAGTCCTGTTTTCATGCACTAGTTCTCGTTCGATTCTAGCTCAAAGTGGTGTTTTCAGGTTTTACCCCTAGATACATCTATTCCAGATCCGCCTCTACCTGCTCGTATCCAGACATGGACATATTGCTTAAAATATCCACATAATCTATTCCTTACCAAAATATTAGGACATTATTGTATGTTTATCCTCATATACTACCTTAGGTATTTGTTCCCTACTATTCATTTCCTACTCTAGTTTCCAAGTTTTCTACTAAATTTCCTCTGATACCAACTTTAACACACGAAACCTCTAGACTGGAGCTAGTGCATTACTTGTTATATTGGAATGATTAGAAGGAATGAAAATTACGAAGGAATGATCAATTTAGTAGTCTTGAAAAAACTAGATACATAACATAATTCAAATTACATTAGAGAAGGTTATAACATACAATACATAATAAAAACTAAAAACTATGTCCACAGGAACTCAATAAATGATCTCCTATTCATCACCTATTGAAGGTAGACAATGAAAGGGGTGAGATGAAATGCTAAGTAAGGGTTAAAAATAGTGGAAGAATGAATCAATAATAACTGAATCATAAACAAATAAGGCATGGTGAATAAATGAAAAACACACGCCATTAATAAACTGAGAAAGGGCCTGCATCCATAGATTTTGTCATAGTGAAAATCTCATGGATAGTAATAACTAATAATGAATAAAGAGAATTATTATTAATTTAATGTCATGTATCTGGTACATAAAACCATAATACCGTTAAAATGGTTTAGTTCTGTGGGTAGAAACCCGTCTTATTTTTGGAAACAAACTCAAAGGGTTTGTCGCCAAACTGATTTGTCTCATGAGACCTACCGATGAATCGAGGGGCAATAGAGGGCCCAACCTTCCAATTAATGTCAAAATAATTCTTTATAAATTGATTTAATAAAATTTAAATATGCCTTTTTAATATCTGTATAGAGTAGAGTATACAGATTCATCAATATTTCCATAATTAAAATAACTTTCAAAATAAACACCGTATGTAAAATTTTATAGGATTTAGACAAAAAAATATTCATGATATGAGATTATGGATATTTAATATAAATATATTTTCAAATTAAATTTGATCTCGAATGGGCAGTAGGTACACCACATAAGGATTATTAGGTGCACAATACAAAGTTAGTCACAACAAAATAGTAGTTGAGACAAAGTCACAATGTAATCGGTTGAATCATATGACTAGAACTTAATAAACCTCAAATGAATAATTGAATAAAATTAATATAAATATAATCATTTTATTATATATCCAATTTAAGTAAACATATACCACATACAATAAATAAGTGGTGAACAATGAAAATCTCACAGAAATGAAAGTGAGATGAGAAACCCCTTACATTATGCTCGAGTGTGTTCTTAGTTTGTTTTAATGACCTGAATAATAAAATTTAGCTTCATTAATTAATAAATAAAGAACCTCATATACATTTAATTTATTTATTATAACCTTATTAGGTTCATTAATGGCCCTTTTATGGGTTTAATAGGTTCAATTTTCTTGTTTTAAAAGCATTTTATTCCTTAGTTTTCCTGATTTGTTTACTCGTTTTCATGAATGGAAGTTCATTTGAAATATGGTTAAACATACAGAATTGTTAATATATATTATTAATGAAATTAATGAGATATAAATGATTTTGGGTTATATACCATGATGATTATTCACTAGTTAAAATTTTATTACAAATATTCAGATTAACTTGGCCGTTTTGTTCATAATGAATTTGTTTTGTATTATTATCTTATATTATGAGTGTCTAAGGATTACAGAACATTAATGAGATGAAATAAATATATTATTATCTATTTGAACCATTACAATGGTTTCATTACCAGTAACTAAGGAGAAAGTGAAGAACTAAACTCCGTTATCCACAAAGGTTATAAATTGGAACCTCATGGACGTTGATTTCGTTTATAAAAATAAAAGGGAGGGAGTAAGGATATTGATGATAGTTATTTAATTAACATGATATAATTCCAGTATATAGATGATAATAGAGTTTAACGAAATGGATGACAATATTGACCTCCCTAATACATCATCAAAGTTTAAATTCTTTAAGTGTGGAATGAATTATAATTATTCAAATTGATTTCCTAAGTGGAAATATCTCAAAGAAAATCAGAAAGGTGTTATGAGTAATGGTTATATTGATGACGATGATGAGATTACAAATGAAATTTAAAATAAAAGAGGTATTAAGTAATAGGATGAGGTATCCTTCTTATGGATTATGGATGAAGTGGAATAATCAGAGTTTTTATATATTAAATTCAATAATTATATTATATGAATGAAGAAATATATATGGACTATTCAGTTTATGTTTTCTACTAAGGATTTGCAAGATTATGTAGAATGTTTTCTGATGGACTTGAGAAGTGATTTAACGACAATGTGATATTTTAAAAAAATGGAAGATAACCCTTAAACATGTTCTTCATGTTAAGATAATGTTGTGTGGATATAGATATTTTGGATATGAATAAGTAAATTGGATAGTACTAATTACCTTGGAACTAATTAAGGACTTTTTGAAAAGTGGTTTATGTTATCATTGACTAAGTTTACAACATTTTTGGATTTAAGGAATATATAATGTGATATTTAGAATAAATAAGCATAAATTTTTTCAAAGAGGATTTATTGTAATTCAGGTCCTCACCATGTTTCGAGAGAATATATTATGAGGGTATTCACATTTTTATAATGTGACAACCAAGAGGTACTTTTCTATATAAGGAAAATTAAAGTTAGGATTATTACATGACCTTATTTCTAAAGTTTTGGATTTTCATCTTTGAGAAGGGTTATAAGGTAAACTATTTATGGAATTTTTAAGTTAAACTTCAGATGAAGTTTGTGAGATTAAAGTATTATCTCACCACATGAGGATTTACACATATTGGATAACCTACTCTAAGAATGTCATGTTGATGGTAACTGAAGAGTGATGGGATGTCTTATCATGGATATTAGGATCTGTTAGTGCTTCAGGAATGAAAAATTCACCTTCCTTTTTGGAGAAATAGGTGAAGTGGAAATTATCCAAGGCATGAACAAAGGGTGAGATTTTACTTATGAAGGGGAATAAAATCAAGAAAATATAACTTCTCATGAAAAATATTCAACTCTAGGGAAATGATCTTGAAACAAAAAAGGTTATCCTAGTACCTTCTTTTCTGATAAATCAAATGGTCTCTTAGATCATCACATATTTATAGATTTTTGATTGTTAAATTTTTCATGTCCATGTTCTCTATCACTATACTGCAAAACTTGATATTTATATTTCACTTCTATGTCTATGTTTCCACTTTCTATACATGTTATCTTATATATAATCCCATGTATGATTTACTTTTTGCAACTCTTATGGTTCCAAATTTCCCCTTTTTAAAGGACATTTTAGTATTCATTTTTATGATTTGGGTTTCTATTAAAGGAAATTAAAAGTATTAAACCATTGATAAACCAGAATAATTTTGAGAGATAAATTAATTTTAAGGGGGGTAGAGTGCAACACCCCAGTTTTTGGGATTTTTTTTGTTCGAATTAATTTAATCTTTTTGATATTTTTCATTTTATGCTACACTGAATATAGATTGTGTTATATGAAAGCACCAATTTATTTTTGATTTGTACACTGCAACATGTTAATATTTCATTATATGATACCCAAAAATATGTTTTCACTATAAAAACACCAACTTGTCTTACGTTATACACAACACCGACTTGGCTTGTGTTACATGAAACATTGAGTTTCTACGAAACAAAATTTGTTTATTATAATTAATTAAATGATATAGTTATAACATAGATATTAAACATAATAATATGAATAGTAATAAACTATTTTAAATATTATTTATAATTTTTTTATATAAATAAAACATAATGATGATAAAACAAATAATTTTTGGTAAAATATTTATATGTTTGGAAATACTATATCCTTAAAAAATATGCTTTTTATGTCCTTTTGTTAACAATAATTAAATGAATTTTAGACACTTTTATAAATTTAATTTGATAAAATAAACATCAATTTTTAATTCATAATGTTGAAATTATCTTTTGTTTAATTTTTGGGATTTTTCTCAGAAACATAATTTTTGGGTAAATAGTGAAAAATATAGAATTTTAATTCAAAACTACTTTTTATTATAATTTATTTATATAGTTAAATTAAATTTTAAGTTGGTTTTAAATTAAAAATAAATCAATTATATATCTATTAATACAATTTAGGTCATTGTAATCATTTTTATGTTGAAATTAAACATAAATTCTTAATGAACTTTTGAACATTCTCACTTTAAAAACCCGCTTTCTCGCCACGTCTACGAGATTAGAATTATAATTAATTTTTAAGATTCCATTAATAGAATTTAGAAAAATAGAAATACAAAATTATAATCAATATAATATTTATTTTCTAATAATATCAACTTAATTTCTTACCAAAAGGATTAGTGAAAGTGATTAAAATTAATTACAATGATGTTGGGCAAAAATCCCTCAAGGTATCATTGAAGCAATTTTTGAGGTGATTGTGTTTGTTGACAAAGCAGACATCTATGTTGTGTTTGTTGACAAAGCAATCCATGGAGAATTGTCGAGTTCTCGAGAATTTGTTGACATTCTATGTTGACAAAGAACTATGACAAAGGAAAGGACGATCTGGAGGCGGTACAAAAGAGCAGTACAAGGTGGCGCCGTTTCCCAGTGTTTGCCAAATTTATGGGCCTGAAAATCGCCAATGGAAAATGGAGTGATATGTTGTTGGCAAAGGTTGATGAGAGATAAATGAAGGAGGTGCGCGGAAACATTAAGCGTGGCGCGCAAAATTAGCGGGTTGCGCGAAATCTTGAAGTGTGGCGCGCAAAACAGCGGGTTGCGCAAAATTGTATTTCGCGCAAAAAGATGTTTCAAGGCCGAAAGCTTGAAAATCGGTAAAGGCATGGGGCGCGCGAAATTTTGGAGGCGGGCGCGAAAAATTGAAGTGGCGCGTGAAATAGCGGATGAAGTATTTCGCGCAAAAGATGTTTCGAGGTCCGAAGCTCGGAAAATGGCAAAGGCATGAGGTGCGCGAAATTATGGAGCAGTGCGCGGAAAATGGTTGTGCGCGGAAGATTTGTATTTCGCGATCAAAGCGGATTAAGCGCTCAAGGAGGGTTTTTCGCGTGGGGTCGATTTTTCCTATAAATATGAAGTGACCCTCCTCCATTCAGTAGAGTTCAAGACATAGAAAATACCCGAGCTCTGGTGCGCGAAATTGAAGTCAGAAAGGGTGTTGCGCGTAAACTTAAAGTTTGCGCGTAAAGTCAGCTGTTGCGCGAAAAGAAAAGGCTGCGCAGAAAGTTGGTGTTGGCGCGTAAAAAGGAAGGTTGCGCGAAAAGTGGATAACGCGCAAAAGTAGTGGATTGGGCGCAAGGCAGTTTCTAGGCTGCGCGTAATATTTGGAGGTTGCGCGAAAAAGGAATTTCGCGCAAATCATAGAAATTGCGCGCAAGACACCGTAAGGGTTGCGCGTAAAAATTGAGGTTGCCCGGTACATCCAGTGCAAAGTGAGATTCATCTGCGGGTGAAAGTTGGACTTCAACAGAGCATCTACATACAGAGGAAGATGCATTCCTTCATGAAAATGAAGAGACCTACAGGTCTATAAACTGTGAGTGGATTCCCTTCACAGAGCAGTGAGCTTAGGAAGAGGAAAAGATGATCCTATCCACCGGCAGTGAGCCAGAGAGAGAGAAACAGGGAGTGACCCTTGGGAAAGCAGTGAGCTGACCCTAAACCTTGTAAAGGCAGTGAGCCTGGGCATAGAAGTGATCTAGCCCGAACATTGTAATCCACAGCTAGTGAAGACTAGTGGAATTTGGTACGAACCGGCAACTTGTCGGCGTATGCTCCTTGGACGTAGCCCTTAGCGGTGAACCAAGTAAAAATCTCTGTGTCTGCCTGCTTACTCCCCTGCATTGCATTCAAAGCATCATCATCAGGTAAAGGAGACAAGTGATCACAGTAACCACACATATCACAGTAACCACACAAGTGCAAACAAAGTGACCCTTGTAACAAAGAGGTCAAGATCCAGTGGGGCAGAAAGAACTTTGAAAAAGAATATCCATACCCTGATTCACCCCCTCTCTCAGGGTATATAGGCCCCTATATAGAATTATAATTAATTTTTAAGATTCCATTAATAGAATTTAGAAAAATAGAAATACAAAATTATAATCAATATAATATTTATTTTCTAATAATATCAACTTAATTTCTTACCAAAAGGATTAGTGAAAGTGATTAAAATTAATTACAATGATTACGGTAAAATTAAGCTTAATAAGGGACTAAAACTTAAACTTAAGGGACCAAATGACCTATCCACTTTTCCAAAACACCTTTTCTGGCCATATTTCGTCCATAAACCTTCAATTATTGATTTTGTTTTGTTTTTTATGACTTTACTTTTGGTAAAAACATGAGTACACCTAACTTGTTTAAAAAAATGCCATGTGTATCCCATCCCCCTATAAAAGGCCACTACCTATCTCCATTATTCACACCTCTAAAACCATTTAATTTTGGGAAAGATATTCCAAATTCATTTCCCAAAATCCATACCTTCCTATTGTAATTCTCCCGTTGGGAAGAAATCCACCCAGTGAAGCCCTTTGGTGAAAACCAAAAGGAGTTTCCCAAATAAGAGGTAACATCCTTCCTCAAGATCCTTTCATTTATTTTCCCTCTCCACTACCTAAATTATTCTTTTTACATATATAAATAATATCTTAAGTATCTTAAACATTTTGAGATATTTATATGATAAGGGTTTTATCTACACTTACACACACTTCCATCTAATGGGTAACAAACTCAATGTTCTTGTGTACGTTGAACTACCACCTCATGGAATGATGTTGTTCATTTTTTATTTACCAAATATTATGGATGGGAATTATGATTTAAAATATATTTTAATATGATATATATGATATATATAATTTATTTATTCTTGTAATTATTATATAACACATAACTTCATACTTTCCATTTTGGGTAAATACGATAATTTTGTTTGGGGAAGTGTGGACTACCGCCTCCTCAAAGTGATTTGATTTATTCACACACTATATGGAATGTATTGAGGATGAGTTTAGTGAAATTATATGATATATATGAAATAATAATTATAATTTAATGATAATATATATATATATATATATATGTCATTTACTTTATTTCTTTAAGTATTTCAAAGAAAAACAGAAACAAAGTTCATGCATACATACGACCTACCGTCTCCATGAACAGTGTATTCCATTTCATATTTCTATATTATATATATTATTATAAATACATATATAATGAATATAAATTAAATTTTTATCATGTTTTACATTATTTATATCATGATATAAGTATGTGGACAAAAAATATAACATATTAAGAAACATGTGAAAAACAAAGCAGATATTACCTGAAGTAAAACCTTAACTTGGAATTGTTAATAAGAGGGTAATATAAGGTCATAATAAAAACATATATGGTATTTTATCTAAGAATATGTTTCTTTAAAATATTTATAAAAAACTTATATTTATTATACAGGAGGTTTGTAAGAGTACAAAGAGAGTCAAGAGATATGGTAAGGTAATTTCATCTCACTTTTTATTTCCATGTGATACAAGCCATATTTACCACTAGATTATATTTTTTGGTGTATATATTTCCCTATGAAATATTTTATAATTAATTAAATTTATTTAATGATATTAAAATATTTAATTTATGTTATTATTTTATAGGGATCATGATTCAAAAGTTACCCATGTAGTAAGGGTTCTCTTATCTCACTTTTATTTTCCGTGATACACAAGCAATGTTAACCACCAATTTCTTATATGTGATGTTTTCAATACACATGGATATATTATATGATTTTTATAATTAAATTTATTGGTATTTACATATCCATTTTATGATATTTATTTCATGGGTTTATGTTTCAAAAGTTACCAAATTGGTAAAGTAATTTTTTCTAAATTTGCCTTCTTTGAGACACATGCAATGTTATGCACCTATATTTTTCTATGAGGTGAATATACTGAATTTTAAAAGTTATATCATGAATTCACTTATTTTTATAATATTTTAAGCTTTATTTAATTCTATTATTTCCATTTTATTTTGATTCAAAGTTACAAAATTGGTAACAATTTATAGCTATAGTATCCCCGTTTATCGAGATTGTTTAAGATTATGCTCCCATTGATGAAATCTAATGATCCATATCCCAATGAATCCCATTAGTTTTCTTACCCATTTTATATTCAAGTTATAACTAATTAATGTTACTATTTCCACTCTTTGGTACATAATACGACCAAGTAAGTGTTTTTAAGAAAGTCCGGCTTTACCTATCTGTTCAGTCAGAAATTTGTGTTATTTGAAAACAAAATTTTTTAAAAGTTTTTAATTTTTTTTTAAAGAATTATTTGTAAGTTTTTAAAGTATTTCCTAATAATTGTTTTCAATTTTTTTTCAATATTTCTTTCTAAGTTTTCAAAGTGTTTTCAGAGAAATTGTTTTAAAAATGTTTTCAATCTTTCTTTATAAGTTTTCATAAACATTTCAAAGAAATGATTTTCAAAACGTTTCTAATATTTCTTTATATAGTTTCAAATTATTTTCAAATAAATGGTTTTCAAAACATTTTCAATATTTCTTTATAAGTTTTTAATGTAGAAAAAAGGTTTTTAATTTTTTTTGGAGATTGTTTTATAAGTTTTCAAAGAAAATAGTCTTCAAAATGTTTTCAAGATTATTTTATATGTTTTCAAGGAAAATGGTTTTCAAAATATTTTCAAGATTATTTTATAAGTTTCAAAGGATAAATGTTTTCAAAATTATTTAAACACTTATTTCCAATTTAATAATGTATTTTCAAAGAAAATAGTTTTAAAAAGGTTTTATGTTAAAAAAATCCTTTTTCAAAGAAGAAATAATATTTTTTCTCAGGAATTGTTTTTTTAAAAGATATTTCAAAATTATTTTCCATGTAAGATTAAATCCATTTATGTTACTCATAACTTTATGTAATGTTATCTAAATGTTCCATTCATATTATTTCTCTGAATGGTTTTTTTTATGACATGATGTCTATGAAACCCAATTCTATCTCATAGGTTATGTGAAACCCATTTCTATTTCATGGGTTATATTATTATGAAACCCAGTTATTTTCATAAGTTATAAACTTATGAAACCCACTTCTTTTTATGGGTTATGATTTGGTGAAGTGATTATGAAAATTTCCTTTTTTCCATAGGTTAAGATATGATTAAATATTTTTGACTCCCATTTCATTTCATGGGTTGTGCTATGATGTTTTTGAAATGCATATCTTTTTGTGGATCATGAAATGATGAAAGATTTATTATCTTTATGAAAAAGTATGAACAATTTTATTTTGAGATGGGTGGGACCTATATCTACCTCTAATTCATTGGGTAAAGAATTATATCTCATGAGATAATGATGGGATTCAATTCAACAGACTTAAACCACTATGAGAAGATGGGGAAATACAATCCCTTACAAGGAAAGAACTATGACTGGGAATGGTGCTGTGTCCTGCCTAGTAGGTTTATGCACCATGAATATGGAATATAGAGAAACCTGATCCACTATGAGAATATGGGAAAATACGATCCACTATGGGAAGATGGGGAAACCCATTCCACTATGGGAAGATGGGGAAACCCAATCCATAACAAGGAAAGAACTTTGACTGTGGATGGCAGTGTGTCCCACCCAGTTGGTGTATTCCCCATGAAGTGACCTGATAAGTTTTAGAAATTTGTCTTGACTTATAGGGAATAATATTATATATTTATGTGTATGACACAATTCCATGTCTTACTCCTATGTTATGCTTTCATGGATTATGCTATTGATTTCATTATGATTCGTGCTTTAGGAACAACTAACCTTTATTACATGATTCATGTTTATAATATGTAGGGTATGATTTTCTAATTTTATGACCACATTCTCATCTTTTATGCTCATGTTTATAATTATGTATCTTCTATATTTATCCTTATTGAGAATCTGATCCCACCCCTTTTTATGTTTCCTTCCCCAGGTTATGAAGATATATTTTAGGTATGATATGTTCAATATGGGTTATATTCTTGGAGAATCTAGTGGGATATAATTTAGCTCACTCATGTACCAGAATTTATGTTTTCATGTTTCCAAAGGCACTAAACTAACATGGTCTTTGGGCGTCTATTTTTGTAATGTACTATGTATTCCACAAAAATGAAGCAATGTATATGTATGTTAAGAATTTTTTGTTATATTTGGTATTAGATAAAAGGTTTTTTCAACCTTTAGAATCTATGATGAGAAATATTTAGTGATATCACTAGGTATATTTCTAAGGATATGCATATGGATGTATCTAAGGATAAGTATAAGGATGAGTTAACATTTAGGAAAATATACTAGAATAATGGAAAAGGATAGAGTGAGTATTTTCCTTGGAATACATATCTATATGGATACTACAAGTAGACATGGTTCTAGAACAAATGTACCTAGGAGTAACAAGTATAACAAGGTGTATCTGGCTTGACTCGAGCGTAACCTGGTAGACAACAATGGGCCTTACTGTGCACTTGGTTTGGCACTCCCAAGGGATATGATTTTGGAATTCAAAAAATCTTTACAAATCATCTTGAAGAATTTAAAAATAATTTGGCTATAAATAACCTAGGATAAACCTAATTTGTCATATATTAAGAAAGGTTTCATAATTTAGACATCCTATAAGTGGTTTTTCATGATTATGTGTTTCCTTAATTTGATAATTTTTTATTTATTAATTATTTTTGGTTTTAGTAAATAGAGGTAACTGAGATTTAATAGGTTAACATTGAATGTGAAATACAACTTTATGATTATAAGTTAAATGATATGGTCATTCATGTGAAGGATTTTGTGATCATGCCTTTTCAATTTTCACGGAACATGATTAACAATGTGTACCTCAATAAAATATTGGACTCACAAAGGAGGATAAGGAATGAGTTCACTCAGATTTTGGGTAATTAAAACCATGGATAAAAGAATATTAAGTCCCCTTTGTGTCAAAAATGTGGAAATAATCACCCAAGTGAATGTCTTAGATGAATAAGAATATGTTTTGACTGTGGAAAAGAAGTACACAAATCAAGTAACTAGAAAATAAATATGAAGGGTTCAATTAAAGAAATGGATAGAAATATTAGACTACTTAAGAAATAATCAAAGGTTAAATGGTTTAAATGTGGAATGAATGGTTATTATGAAAATTGATGTCCTAACTGGAAATCTTCTGAAGAGAATCAGAAAGGTGTTACGAGTAATGGTTATATTGCTTATGATGATGAGACTACAAATTAAATAAGAAGGGAAAGAGATATTAAGTAATAGGATGAGGCAAAATTCTTATGGATTATGAATGAAGTGTAATAATAAGAGTTTTTTATGTATTTACAATCAAGAATTATGTTATATGAATTCCAAAATATATATTGACTGTCTAGTTTATGTTTTCTACTAAGGATATAAATTATTTGTTTAAATGTTTTCCAATGGATTGGAGAAGTCATTTAATGACATGGTGATATTTTTAATAAGTGAATATAACCCATAACATGTTCCATATGTTAAGATAATGTTGTTTGGATAAATATATTTTGGATATAAATAAGTAAATTGGATAATATTGATTACCGTGGAACTAATTAAGGACTTGTTGAAAATCATTTTATGATATCATTGACTAATTTTACAACATTTTTGGATTTAAGGAATATATATAGTAGTCTTTAGAGTAATTAATCATTCATGTTTTCAAAGAGGATTTATGGTAATTTTGGTTATTACCATGTTTCAAGAGAATATACGATGAGGTATTCACATGTTTGGAATGTGAGAACCAAGAGCTACTTTTTGATATATTGTGGATCAATGTTAATATGATTTCATGACCTTATTTGTAAAGTTTTGTATTTTCATCTTTTATAAGGCCTATAAGGTAAAAAATTTATGAAATGTTTATATTAAAGTTTGGATGAAGTTTGTGAGATTAAATTATTATCTAACCACATGAGGATTTATGCATATTGGATAACTTTCTCTATAAACTTTGTGTTGATGGTAACTAAAGAAGGATGGGATGGATTATTTTGGATCTCATAATCTTTTAGTGATTTAGGAATGAAAAATTCACCTTCTTTTTTAGAGAAAGAGGTGAATTGGAAATTAGTCATGACATGACCAAAGGGTGAGGTTTTACTTAGGAAAGAGAATGAAATCAAGTAAGTATAACTTATCATGAAAATTCATCAACTCTAGGGAAATGATATTGAAACAAAAAAGGTTATCCTACTACCTTATTTTATGATTAATCAAATGATCCCTTAGATCATCATATATTTATGGCTCTGTGAGTGTTAAAATTTTTCATGACCATGTTCTATATCACTCTACTTCAGAACTTGATAGTTATATTTCTCTTCCATGTCCATGTTTTCACTTTCTACCTATGTTATCCTATATGGAAACCTATATATGAGTTAATTTGGGTAACCATTATGGTTCCAACATTACTCTTTTTAAATGAGGTTTTAGTGTTCATTTTTAAGATGTGGGTTTCTATAAAATGAACTTAAAAGTATCAAAACATTGATAACCCTGACGAATTTTGTAACGACCCAAAGTTTCATTAATATAAAATCCCTCTTGATCTTATTAAATGTATCTTTATATAAAATGTTTTTATAAAATTTGAACTTCATTGGTTTTATGATATGAATTGTGACCGTTACTTTTATAGTCGTTGAACAGTGATCACATGATTAGTATAAATATAGGGCTTTAACACATCCAATTTTACTTAGAAAAAGGAAGCGATGGCCTCATATAGTAGAATTTACCCATACGAAGCCCATTTATTGGAGCTCGGAAAAGAGGTGGCGTCCTTAGGCTTCGCTCTGGACCAAGCCCAAGATGAGCTTCACCATGTTAAGCTCGAACAGGACTGTCTATGGGAGAAGTGGAAGTTGATAGAAATTACCACTCGAGCGATGTTATCCGAGCCACCCAAAGAGTCTGTCACCATTGCACACCTTAACCTTAGGTCTTATGCAGCTGTTTTAAGGGGTTATGTAACTAATAGATAGTACTATGTTCATGTACATTATTTTTTTTATATAATAATGAATATAATTTCTTGTCATTATTGATACATTGTAAATAGTTTTTAAAGTAAAAATGGTGTTTTTAGTTATTATTTAATTAAAAAATCTATTTTATTAAATTAAGGTATTTTTGAATTAAATAATATTTTAATAAATTATTATTATTATTATTAGATTAATTTTATTATATATAAATGATCATATAATTGTATGAATGCAATTATAATTTTTATTAAGGTTTGAAAGCCATTTTTGCAAAAACCTGTGAATTTTCGATAAATGTCGGTTTTTATTTTAAAAGTTAAAATTAAAATATTTAAAAAATTATTTAGATAAAATAAATGTTATTTTTGGAATCAGGATGTCGATATTATCCAATGGTGATTTTTTCATAATTTCCTGAGACAGTAAAATTTTTGAGTAAAAATTAAATACCGTTTAAATATATAATGTGTTTTATGACATCATAATGACCCAATAGTGATGTAATAAAATACTATACTCTTTATGTTCGTCCAATATATGTTTTACCATTAAAATAATGTGAATTTGGGTTTTTTTGGCTTACCTTTCAAAGAATTAATGGACCCCTCAAGACTTATTAAACACCTTGTCTTTTTAAATTAATTTCCATGGGAGTGTGACTCACCTCCACATAAGCAACCCTAATATTTTAAGAAGTTAGGAGTTTGTCCTTATAAAATATTTTCTTCCTCTTCTCTTTTACAAAAACCATGGGTAAAAACCATGGGATGGTTTGTGGTTTGGATTAATTTAATATAAGGGGTCCCAAACCTAAATAATAAAGAATTCCCTCACCTTTCTTATATAAACCCACCCAAGCTCCCACTTCCTCCTCACTAAAATCATTTAGAGTTCTTAAAACCTCTGACCTACTCTCCCTATAATACTCCCAAGGTTCCACAATCTCCCAAGAAGCCTCTCACAAGCCTCTCTCTAGCCTTTGGAAGCACACTTCCAAGTAAGGATTTTTTCTTCCTTTCTCATTTTTGTCCAATTTTTTTTAAGTTGTTTTTCCATTTTAATTTCAATTATGAATGTTGGGGTATGGTTTCACACCCCCATAATACTTCCCTCTTTATGTTTGAATGATGGGAGAACCTTTCTCGCTCATTAAATGTCTCCCATGTACACCCGTTACTATGCCGAAATTCCGAAAGGAACTTCTCTCTCCTCTTTTACATTCAAGCAATACTTTTGTATCATGAATCTAAATTCCATTAAAATTGTTGGGACATGTATCTATATGACCTAATTACTATCCATTACATGTAAATATAATGATGAACCCATTTCTCTCTCATCAACCATTTTTATGAATTCTTATGTCACGCCATTACGCTACCGAAATCACATCGATTTTCTAAGCCAATGCCACTGTGTAGTGAATACCATGCCCATTTCTCCATCAAGGGTATTCACATCTATGCACATTTAATTATTGATTATAAATTTTCATGTATGAATTACACATTCCTTTATCATGGAATAAATGATTATGTTTTATGAATTAATGTTTTATGATCCATGTGGCACACTTATGCATGAAATGAAATGTTTAAGAAGGGTGCGCCCTTATAGCACTCCAATGCATTGGGTAAAGTATAATATCATGATACGTCATGTGAAATGAGTTTTTACTCATGCTAATTCAAGTGCAATGAGGTTTTACTCGTTCTTTATGTGAAATGAGGGTTTACTCATGCTCTATGTGCAATGAGCCTTGGCTCATGATAATTCCATGTTAAGTGTTGTTGCCACATTTCCATGTTATGATTATCAAGCTTTATCATGCCTTTATGTTCATGTTTATATTGTTATCTATTGATATGCCTAATGTCTAACATATATTGTACTCCTCATGTTATTCCTTGTGTTTTCCCTTACTGGGCTTTATATCTCACCATTTTCTTATGCATGTCCTCAGGTTATCCCATGCAATGCTAAGTACAAGGGAATGTAGTGGTCATGTAAAGGAAGTTTTCAATAAAGATGTTGTATTTCATGTTTTAAGTTTTTATGTAATGATCCTAATCTCCAAAGAAACTAAACCTCCTGATCTTCTTTGTTGTATCAAGTGAAGTTTTATGTAATAAATCATGTTTAAGTTGTAATAAAAAGTAGGGTTGTCATAAATTTCTAAGGAAAAATCAATTTTAAGGGGGGGGGGTATAATGTACCACCCTGAGTTTTTGTGAATTTTTTTGTTCAAATTAATTTAATATTTTTGATATTTTTCATTTTACACGACACCAAATATAGCTTGTGTTATATGAAAGCATGAGGTTATTCTGGATTTATACACTAAACAATGTTAATATTTCATTATGTGATATCCCAAGATAAGTTTTCACTACATGAAACATCAACTTGTCTTGCGTTATATGCAACACCGACTTGGCTTGTGTTCCATGCAACACTGAGTTTCTACAAAACAAAACTATTTTATTATATTTAATTAAATTATATAGTTATAACATAGATGTTAAACATAACAATATGAATAGTAATAAACTATTTTTAAATATTATTTATAATGGTTTTATATAAATAAAACATAATGATGATAAAACATATAATTTTTGGTAAAATATTTATATGTTTGGAAATACTATTTCCTCAAAAGATGTGCTTTTTATGTCCTTTTGTATAAAATAATTAAATTAATGTAAGAAACTTTTAGAAATTTAATTTTATAAAGTAAAAATCTTTTTTATTATATAATGTTGAAATTATATTAGTTTTAATTTTTGTGATTTTTCTAAGAAACTTCATTTTTGAATGAATAGTGAAAATAAAGAATTTTAATTCAGTACTATTTTTTATTTTAATTTATTTATATAGTTAAATTATATTTTAAGTTGGTTTTAAATTAAAAATAAATAAATTATATATCTATTAATCCAATTTTAGTCATTGGAATCATTTTATGTTGAAATTAGTATAAAAGCTTAAGGAACTTTTAAACATTCTCACTTTATAAATTTGCATTCTCGCCACCTCTGTGAGATTAGAATTAAAATTAATTTTTATGATTTATCTAGTAGAATCTATAAAAATATATATACACAATGTTAATAAGTATAATATTTATTTTCTAATAATATCAACTTAATTTCTAACCAAAATATTAGTGAAAGTGATTAAAATTAATTACAACGATTAAGGTAAATTGAGTTTAACAAGGGACTAAACCTTAAACTTAAGGGACCAAATGAGCTACAAACTATTAAAAAACACATTTTATGTCCATATTTAAGACATAAACCTTCAATTATTGAGTTTTTTTATTTTTTATTACTTTTTTAGGTAAAAACATGAGTACACCAAACTTGTTTTAAAAATGCCAAGTGTATCCCCTCCCTCCCCTATAAAAGTACACCACCTATATATATTATTAACAATTATAAAACCACTTAAGTTCATAAAATATATTCCAAATTCAATTAAAAAAATCCATTACTTCCTCCTTAAGTCCTCCCTTCACCCACAAAATCTATTTGGTGCAAACCAAAAGGAGTTACCCAAAGAAGAGGTTCCTTCCTCAAGCTCTTTTATTTTATCTCTCCACCACCTAAATTATTCTTATTTAATGTATACATAATATCCTCAGTATCATAAATATACTGATATGTTGTTATGGTAACATTTTTATCTACTCTTACACACACTTCCTTCTAATGGGTAACAAATTTTCCATTCTTGTGTACAACAAACTACCGCCTCACGGAACGATGTTGTTCGTTTTTATTTTACCACCACTCATGATTTGGAATTATGATGGATGATATGTTTTAATATGATATATATGATATATATGATATATTTATTCTTCGGTAATTATTATATAACACATACCTTCATGCTTTCCATTTTGGGTAAATACGATAATTTCATTTGGGGAAGTGTGGACTACCGACTCCTCAAAGCGATGTGATTCATTCAAACAATACATGGAATGTATTAAGGATAAGTTTAGGGAAATTATATGATATATATTAAAAAATAATTATAATTCAATGATGCTATATATGTACACATATATTCCATTTAATTTCTTTCTTTCACTATTTCAAAGAAAAATGGAAACGGCGTTCATGCGTACGTATAACCTACTATCTCCATGAATGGTGTATTCCATTTCATATTTATATATTATATAGATTATTATAAACACATATATACTGAATATAAATGATATTTATATAATGATTTAATTTCTTGAAATCATAATATAAGTCTGAGGACCAAAAAATATAACATATTAAGATACATGCAAAAAACATAGTAGATATTACCCACAACAAAACCTTAACTTGGAATTATTAATAAGAGGGTAATATAAAGTCATAATAAAACAATATATGATATTAGAATAAGAATATGGTTCTTTAAAATATGTATAATAAAAATATATTTATTATAAATGAGGTTTTTATGAGTATGAATAGAGTCAAGACACAAGGTAAGAGAATTTCATCACACTTTTTATTTCCATGAGATACATGCCATATTAATCACTAGATACTATTATGTGGAGTATATATTACCCTATTACATGTTACATAATTAATTTAATTTATTTAATTATATTAAAATCTTTAATTTATGTTATTATTTCATAGGGATCATGATTCAAAATTTACCCATGCAGTAAGGGGTTTCTCGTCTCACTTTTATTTTTCATGAGACATAAGCAATGTTCACTACCTATTTATTATATGTGGTGTTTTTACTGCCCACAAATGTATTATATTATTTTTTTAATTAAATTAATTTTTATTTACATATCCATTTTATGATTATTCTTTCACCATGTTTATGTTTCAAATGTTACCAAATTAGTAAAGTAATTTTGTCTCAATTTGCCTTCTTTGAGACACATGCCATGTTTTGAGACTATATTTTTCCATGAGGTGTATATACTAACATTCACATGTTATATCATGAATATAATTATTTTTATTATATTTTAGGCTTTATTTAATTCTATTTTTTCCATTATATTATGATTTAAAGTTACTAAATTGGTAACATTTTATAGCTATAATATCCCCGTTTATCGAGATTATTTAAGATTATGCTTCTATTGATGAAATATCATGATCCATATCCCAATAACTCTCATGATTTTTCCAACCCTATTTATATTCTTGTTATATAAAAGTTACAGTACAATTTTACACTCTTTAGTACATTATATAACCAAGGAAGTGTTTTTAAGAACGTCTAACTTTACTTCTCTCTTCGGTTAGAAATTTATGTTCTTTGAAAACAATTTCTTCTAAAAGTTTTTTCAAAATACTTTCAAGAATTATTTGTAAGTTTTCAAAGTATTTTCAAAGAAATTATTTTAAAAAAAATTCAATATTTCTTTATAAGTTTTCAATGTATTTTCAAATATATGGTTTTCAAAATGTTTTCATGATTTATTTATATGTTTTCAATTTTTTTTAAATAAATTGTTTTAAGAACATTTATAATATTTATTTATATGTTTTCAAAGTATTTTTAAAGAAATGATTTTCAAAACAATTTCAAAATTTATTTATAAGTTTTCAAAGTGTTTTCAATTAATTTTTTTTTAATTTTTTTTAAATATTATTTTATAATTTTTCAAGGATAACCGTTTTCAAAATGTTTTCAAGTTTATTTTTTCTATTTTCAGGGAAAATGGGTTTAAAAATGTTTTTATTATTCTGTTATAAGTTTTCAAGGAAAAAGGTTTTCTAAATTATTTCAATCCTTCTTTCTAAGTTTTCAATTTATTTTCGAATAAAATATTTTTAAAAATGTTTTATGTTTTAAAAATCCTTTTAATAAAAGAAATAATATTTTTTCTCAAGAATTTTTTCTTTCAAAGATATTTCAAAATTCTTTTCCATGTAAGATGAAATCAGTTGATGTTACTCATGCCATTATAGAAAATTATCTAAAGGTTCTATTCATATTATTTTTTTGAATGGTTTATGTTTTTATGACAAGTTGTTTATGAAACCCGTTTCTTTTTCACGGGTTATATGAAACTAGTTTCTCTTTCACGAGTTATATTCTTATGAAAATCACTTATTTTCATGGGTTTACACTTACAAAACTCTCTTCATTAATGGGTAATTATTTTATGAAATGATTATGAAACATGTCTTTTTCCATATGTTAAGATATGATTACATGTTTACGAATCACATTTAATTTCATGGGTTGTGATAGGATGTTTTTGAAACCCATATATTTTTGTGGACCATGATATGATAAAAGTTTTATTATCTTATGGAACATGTATGAATGATTTTATTTTGAGATGTATGGGAACTATATATCCCTCCAATACATTGGGTAAAGAATCATATCTCCTGAGATAATGATGGGATTCAAGTCTATGGTCTTAATACACTATAGGAAGATGGGGAAACCCAATCCCTTATAAGAAAATAACTATGACTGGGTATGGTGGTGTTTCTCACCCAATAGGTGTCTTCACCATGAATATAAAATATAGGGAAACCTGATCCACAATAGAATATGGGAAAAACTAATCCACTACGGGAATATGGGGAAACCCATTTCACTGTGTGAAGATGGGGAAACTAGATCCCTTACAAGGAAAGTATTGTGACTAGGGATGGTGGTGTGTACTTATCCATATGTGTAGTCCCTATGAAGTTCCCTGATAAGTTATAGAAATCTATCTTGACTTATAGGTAATGATGTTACATATTTATATGTATGCCACAATTCCATGTCTTACTCCTATGTTATGATTTCATAGATGATGCTCTTGATTTAATTATGATTCATTCCTTATCAACTTATAACCATTATGACATGATTAATGTTTATGATATTTAGGGTATGATCTTCTACTATTATTATCACATTCTCATCCGTTGTGATCCTATTTCTTCTTACACATCTCCCTTATTTTCCCTCACTGAGCATCCTATCTCACCCATTTTTATGTTTCCTTCCCCAGGATATAAAGATTTATTTTAGGTATGAAATGTCTAAGAGGGGTTCTAGTGTGGAAGAACCTAGTGAGATATGGTGTATCTCACTAATGTACCAGTGTTTATGTTTCCATGTTTCCAATGTCACTAAACTAACATGAAATTTGGGTGTCTGTTTATGTAATGTATTAATTATTTTACAAAAATGATATAATGTCTATGTACATTAATATTAGGTTTTTATAGTTGGTATTATAGAAAACATTTAGTAATCCTTTGGAAACTAGGATGATAAATATTTAGTGAGATACCTAGGTATATTTCTAAGGATATATATAGGGATGTCTCTAAAGATAAGTATAAGAATGAGTTAACATTTAAGAAAATGTACTAGAATTTTTGAAAATCATAGAGTGAGTGGTTTCCTAGAAATACATTTCTATATGAATACTATAAGTAGATGTGGTTATAAAACATATTTACCTAGGAGTAATAAATTTGACAAGGTGTGTCAGTCCTGAATTGAGCATACCCTGGTATACAATAATGGGACTTACTGGTCACTTGGTTTGACAATACTAGGGGATATTCTTTAAGAATTCAAAAAATATTCACAAACAATAATTAAGGATTTAAAAATAAGTTGTCTATGAATAACCTAGGATAAACTTAATGTGTTTTAGATTAAGTAAGGTGTTATAATTTAGACATCCTATAAGTGGTTTTTCATGATTATGTGGTTCCTCACTATGATAATTGTTTCTTACTCATTGCTTTTTGGTTTTAGTCAATGTAAAGAACCTAGATGAACTAGGTTAACATTGAATGTGATAGAAAATTTTCTAATGAGCAGTCAAATGAGATGATCATTGGAGTGTATGATATTGTGATCACTCCTAGTCAGTTTTCACAGAACATGATTAAAAATATGTACCTTAACCAACTCTCAGACTCACTAAGGAGGAGAAGGAATGAGTTCACTGAGATTTTAGGTAATTAAGATGATGAAGGAAATAATATTTAGTTCCTTTTGTGTCAAGGATGTGTAAATAATCACCCAAGTGAATGACTTAGAGTAATAAAAAGATGTTTTGACTGTGGAAAATAAGGCCACAAAGCAAGTAACTAAAAAGGAAAGATGAAGGGTTCAATTAACTAAATGTATGGGAATATTGTTCTCCCTAATACATCATAAAAGGTAAAATGATTTAAGTGTACAATGAATGGTCATTATGAAAATCTATGTCTTAAGGGGAAAGATCTCGAAGAGAATTATAAAGGTGTTACGAGTAATCGTTATATTGTTCATGATGATGAGACTACAAATGAAATGCAAATGGAAAGAGGTATTAATTAATAGGATGATGTATCCTTCTTATAGATTATGGATGAAGTGGAATAATCATAGTTTTTATATATTTAGATTCAATAATTATGTTATATGTATGAAAAAATATACTTGGATTGTCTAGTTTATGTTTCATACTAAGAATTTACAAGATTATGTTGAATGTTTTTCAATGTAATGGTGATGTTATTTAATGAAAAGGTAATGTTCTGAAGAATGGAAGATAACCCTTAAAAATTTCCTTATGATAAGATAATGTTTTTTGGATAAAGATATTTTGGATATGAATAATTAAATTGGATTATACTAATTACCTTGAAACTAATTAAGGACTTGTTGAAAATTTGTTGATTCTAAAATTTACTAAGTTTAAAACATTTTTGTATTTAAGGAATATATACACTGATATTTAGTATAAGGTAGCATGCATGATTTCAAATAGTATTTATGGTAATTCAGGTTATTACCAGGTTTTAAGAGAATATAAAATGATAGTATTCACATGTTTGGAATGTGACAACCAAGAGTTACTTTTTGATATATGTAATATCAATGTTATGATTATTTCATAACCTTATTTATAAAGATTTGTATTTTTATATTTCAGAAGGGTTAGAAGTTAAACTATTTATGGCATGTTTAAGTTGAACTTTAGATGAAGTTTGTGAGATTAAAATACTATCACACCACATGAATATTTATGCATATTGGATAACCTACTATAAAAACTTTTTATTGATGGTAAATGAAGAGATATGAGATGTCTTATCATGGATCTCACGATCTTTTAGTGCTTTAGGAATGAAAAATTTACCTTCCTTTTTGGAGAAGGAGGTGAAGTGGAATTTGGTCAAGACATGAACAAAGGGTGATATTTTACTTATGGAATGGAATTAAATCAAGTAATTATAACTTCTCATGAATATTATTCAACTCTCTGTAAAAGATCTTGAAACCGAAACGGTTATACTAGTACCTTCGTTTTACAATGAATCAAATGGCCCTTTAGATCATCGATGATTTATAGATTTGTGATTGTTAAATTTTTCATGACCATGTTCTCTATCACTATACTCCATAAAATGATAGTTATATATTTCTCTTCCATTTAAATGTTTTCACATTCTACCTATGTTATCCTATGTTGAAACCTAGTTATGAGTTACTTTGGGTAACCGTTATGGTTCAAAATTTCACCTTTAAATGGATGTTTTAGTGTTCATTTTTATGATGTGGGTTTTATTTAAGGAACTTAAAAGTATTAAACCATTGATATAGCAAACGAATTTATAGAAAGAAATTCATTTTAAGGGGGGTAGAATGTAACACCCTAAGTTTTTGTAATTTTTTTGTTCGAATTAATTTAATCTTTTTGATATTTTTCATTTCACACAACACTAAATATAACTTGTATTATATTAAAGCACCAAGTTATTCTTGATTTGTACAATACACCATGATAATATTTCATTGTATGATACCCCAAGATATGTTTTCACTACTTGAAACTCCGACTTGTCATGCATTATATGCAACACCCACTGGGCTTTTGTTACACACAATACTGAGTTTCTACAAAACAATATTTTTTATTGTGATTAATTAAACAAGATAATTATAACATATATTTTAAACACAATAATATTAATAGTAATAAACAATTTTTAAATATTATTTATAATTTTTTTATATAAATAAAACATAATGATGATAAAATATATAATTTTTGGTAAAATCTTTATATGTTTGGAACTACTATTTCCTCAAAAGATATGTTTTTTATGTCTTTTTTTGAACAATAATTAAATTTATTTTAGATTATTTTAGAAATTTAATTTGATAAAATAAACATAATTTTTGAATTCATAAATTTAAAATCATCTTTTTTTGAATTCCTGGGATTTTTCTAAGAAACTTCATTTTCGGGTGAATAGTGAAAAATATAGAATTTTAATTCAAAATTTCTTTTTATTATAATTTATTTATATAGTTAAATTATATTTGAAGTTGGTTTTAAATTAAAAATAAATCAATTATACATATATTAATCCAATATAGGTTATATTAATCATTTTTATGTTGAACATAGATATAAAATCTTAATGTACTTTTGAACATTCTCACTTTAAAAACCCACTTTCTCACCACCTCTAGGAGATTAGAATTAAAATTATTATTTATAATTCTGTTAATATAATTTTAAAAAAAAATACACACATGGTTGTAATAATTATAATATTTATTGTCTAATAATATCAATTTAATTTCTGGCTAAAAGGATTAGTGAAAGTGATTAAAATTAATTACAGTGATTAAGGTAAAAGTGAACTTAACAAGGGACTAAAAATAAAACTTAAGGGAACAAATGACCTATATAGTTTTCTAAAACACATTTTATTGCCGTATTTCATCCATAAACTTTCATTTATTGATTTTTTTTGGTTTTTTATGATTTTTTAAGGAAAAACGTGAGTACACCTAACTTGTTGAAAAATTGAAAAGTGTATCCCCTCCCTCCCCTATAAAATCCCACCACCACTATCCATTATTAAAATATCTAAAACCACTTAATTTAGGCCATGATAGTCCAAATTAACTTTCCAACATCCATCCCTTCCTACTTAAATCCTTCCTTTTGGAATAAATCCACCCAAGGAATCCCTATGGTGAAAACCAAAAAGAGTTACCCAAAGAAGAGGTAACATCCTCCCTCAAGATCATTTCCTTTATTTTCTCTCTACACTACCTAAATTATTATTATTACATGTATACATAATATCATAAGTATCCTAAATATACTGATATTTTGTTATTATAAGGGTTTTATCTACACTTACATGCACTTTCTTCTATTTGGTAACAAACATACTGTTCTTGTGTACGGTGAACTACCGCCTCACAGAATGATGTTGTTCATTTTTTCCTTTACCACTTCTCATGGTTGAGAATTATGATGAAAATATATTTTAATATGATATATATGATATATATTATGTATTTATTATTTATTAATTATTATATAACACATATCTTCATGCTTTCCATTTTGGGTAAATACGATAATTTCATTTGGGGAAGTGTGGACTACAGCCTCCTCGAAGCGATGCGATTCATCCACACACTACACAGAATGTATTAAAGATGAGTTTAGTTAAATTATATGATATGTATAAAGTAATAATTATAATTTAATTATACTATCTCTATATATATACATATATTTTATTTACTTTCTTTCTTTCAATATTTCAAAGAAAAATAGAAACAATGTTCATGCATACGTACGAACTACTGTCTCCAGGAATGGTGTATTCCATTTCACATTACTATATTATATAAGTTATTATAAATACATATATAATTAATATAAATTATATTTATATCAAGTCTTAAATTATTTAAATCATGATATAATTATGAGGACCAAAAATACAACATATTAAGACACAAACAAAAAACAAAGCCAATATTACCCAAAGAAAAACCTTAACATGGAATTGTTAATAAGTGGGTAACATAAAGTCATAATAAAAACATATATGGTATTAGATATAATAATTTTGTTCTTTAAAAATTTATAATAAACTTATATTTATTATACATGATGTTTTTATGAGTACGAAGAGAGTCAAGACATATGGTAAGGGAATTTCATCTCACTTTTTATTTCCATGAGATACATTCCATATTCACCCCTTGATCTTATTGTGTGGTTTATATATTTAACTATGAATTTTTATATCATAAATTTTATTTATTTAATGATATTAAAATATTTAATTGATGTTATTATTTAATGGGGATCATGATTCAAAAGTTACTGATGTAGTAATGGTTTTTTAATCTCACTTTTATTTTCTGTGAGACACATGCAATGTTCACCACCTATTTCTTATATTTGGTGTTTTTAAATCCCATGAATTTGTTATATTATTTTTATAATTAAATTTATGGGAATTTAAATAACAATTTTATGATCTTTCTTTAATGGGTTTTAGGTTTCAAAAGTTACCAAATCAGTAAAGTAATTTTGTCTCAATTTACCTTCTTTGAGACACATGCCATGTTTTGCACCTATATTTTTCCATGAGGTGTATATAATGACTTTTAAATTTTATATGATGAATATAATTATTTTTATGATATATTAATCATACTTTAATGATATTATTTCCAATTTATTATGATTCAAAGTTACTAAATTAATAACAGTTTATAGCTATAGTATCCCTGTTTATCGAGATTGTTTAAGATTATGCTCCCATTAATGAAATATCATGATCCATATCCCAATAACTCTCATTATTTTTCTTACCCTATTTATATTCATGTTATATATGAGTAATAGTACCATTTTACACTTTTTTTTACATAATATGATCAAGGAAATGTTTTTATGAAAGTCTAACTTTACCTCTCTCTTCAGTCAGAAATTTGTGTTATTTAGAAACCATGTTTTCTAAAAGATTTTCAAAATGTTTTCAAGAATTATTTTTATGTTTTCAAAGTATTTTTAATGAAATTGATTTAATTTTTTTTTCAATATTTCTTTATATTTTTTAAAATTATTTTCAAATAAATGGTTTTAAAAACACTTTCAATATTTCTTTATAAGTTTTCAAAGTATTTATAAATAAATGGGTTTCAAAATGTTTCCATGATTTTTTATAAGTTTTCATTTAATTTTAAAATAAATTAGTTTATTTATTTTTTCAATATTTCATTATAATTTTTCAATTTTTTTCAAAGAAAATGGTTTTTAAAATGTCTTGATACTTATTTTAAAAGTTTTCAAGGAAAATAGTTTTTGAAAATTTTTAGGCTTCTTTTTTATGTTTTAATGGAAAATGGTTTTCAAAATGTTTTCAAGATTATTTTATAAGTTTTCAAGGAAAATGTTTTTCAAAATGATTTTAATAATTATTTCTATGTTTTCAAATTATTTTCAAAGAAAATGGGTTTCAAAAAGTTTTATGTTTTAAAATTACTTTTTCAAAGAAGAAGGGATATTTTTTTCATGAAATGTTTTTTTGAAAGATATTTCAAAATTATTTTCCATCTACAATGAATTTTTTTGATGTTACTAAATCATTTACAAATAATTATCCAAAGGTTAAGTTTATATTCTTTCTCTAAATGGTTTATGTTTTGATTTCATGATATTTATGAAACCTATTTCTCTTTTGCAGGCTACATAAAACCCATTTCTATTTTACGGGTTATATTCTTATGAAACCCATTTCTTTTAATGGGTTATATAATTATGAAGCCCGCTTCTTTTCATGGGTTATGATTTGATGAAATGATTGTGAAACCTATATTTTTCCAAAGTTTAAGATATTATTTCATGTTTAGGACACCCATTTTATTACATGGGTTGTGATAATATGTTTGTGAAACCCATATCTTTTTGTGGGCCATGATTTGATGAAAGTTTTATTATCTTGTTGAAAATGTATGAATGATTTTATTATGATATGGGTGGGACCTATATCTCCCTCAATGCATTGACTAAATAATTTTATCTCATGAGATAATGATGGGATTCAAGTTGATGTGCTTAATCTACTATAAGAATATGGGGAAACCCAATCCCTTACAAGGAAAGGACTACAACTAGGGATTGTGGTGTGTCCCGCCCAGTAGGTGTAGTTACCATAATGATGGAATAGGGGAAAACCTGATCCAATATGAGAATATGTTGAAATAAATTCCACTATGGGAAGATGGGGAAACCCAATCCACTATGGGAAGATGGGAAAACACAATCCATTACAAGGAAAGGATTGTGACTAGGGATGGTGGTGTATCCCTCCCAACAGGTGTAGTCCCCATGAAGTGCCCTGATAAGTTCTAGTAATGTGTATTTACTTATAGGGAATGATATTACATATTTATGTGTATTTCATAATTCATTGTCTTACTCCTATGTTATGATTTCATGGTTTATTCACTTGATTTATTTATGATTCATTATTTATGAACTGCTAACCTTTATGCCATGATTCATGTTTATGATATGCACAGTATGATATTCTAATGTTATGATCATGTTCTCCTACCCTTATGATCATATTTATACTTAAATATCTCCCTTATTTACCCTTACTGAGCATCTGAACTCACCCTTTTTTATATTTCCTTCCCTAGGTTTTGAAGATATATTTTAGGTATGATGTGTATAAAAAGGGTGCTAGTCTTGGAGAAACTAGTGAAAGATAATGTAGATCACTAATGTACTAGAGTTTATGTTTTTATGTTTCCAAAGGCTCTAAAGTAACACAATATTTGGGTGTATGTTTTTTTAATGTATTAATTATTCCACAAAAATGATTTAATGTCTATTTATGTTAATACTGGGTTTTTATAGCCACTATAACCTGATGATTAAACCTACTATAGTTATTACACATCTTTAAATATTTTAAAATAATTTGAAAATGTGGGATGAGTACATAAAGCTCTGTAAGAGATATAAAAATAATGGAAACCTATTATTCCATTGAAAAACATGAAAACCCATGAAAAATATTTCCATTTCACATAATAAACTTTAATCTCATAATCACATGTGAAATCAACATGTGTTAAAAAAACCCATTTAACTCATAGGAAGTATAAAAAAACATGATGGTATTTTGGGGAATCATATTTATCACCAATTTTAAATTTCCTTTAATATCATCCTTTGAATAGGAATAACCTATTCAGTTACTTACAACATTTTATATTCAGAGACTAAATCATTGCACAATGTATTATCGAGCTATATCACAGGATCACCCATCATAATATATAGTTCAAAAGTACTATAAAGTGAAAAAAACATAATTAAGGTTTAATTTTCATTATCAGACTCATAAAAACTAATATTTTATCCCCTAAGAAAAAACACTTTTAGTTATCTCATAAAATTAATAATTAACATCCTTTTCTTTTGATAACACTTAAAAATGAAAAATTTATAGTACAATGGGAATGTGATATTCTTTTGAAAACCATAAAAACCTGGAAATGATTCTTATTAATAAATAATAGTTATAGTTTCAAGAAAATGTGATAATGTTTTAAATGTTTAAAAAACATCCTTTTCACACTTTTGTAAAGAAATTCAAAAGTAACCCCTATGGAAAATGTTAAAAATATTATTTTTTAAACCTATATAAAAAGTAAAATATATTTAAAATGATATTAATTTTTTTGAACCAATATAAATAATATGGATATGGAATTGAAATATTTTAATGGAAAACTTTAAAACATTTAAAAGGTTTTAAGGAAAAATCCCTTATCTCGAGTCTTGACTCGCTTCGTACGAATTCTACCCACATGAATAATAAAGCTCTATTAATTATTTAATTTATTAAAAACCATTTTCATGTTTATTCCTTTATTATAATTTTTTATATTTATTATCATGTTTTATTTATTTAATAAATCATTATAGTTTACATTGGTCATTTTGGGGTTGTTCGATTCATAATCTCCAAAATAGATTTGGTATCCTAGTAATGGTAATAATTCCTTACCCAATGGTTCTATAAGATATATATGTTTAAGGATAGAGATTTTATATCGTTATATAAAAAAATAAGTTTAATAGGTTATGATATAGTTACTTCTTCACAAATATCCCTTTATAATCTTGTTTTTGATGTTTTAAAGTAACCATGATTGTTCAATTTTAATTCCATTATTACGATAGATATTTAACCATTATATAATAACGAAAACATATTAAATTTATCATTATTATATAATAATTCTAGAATTTAATTTTTCTTAATCATTCATGACATATTATAATATCGTTCATGCTAGTGGTAATATTGATCTAAACAAGAACAAGTTATAAAGACTGAATGATTAAGAATATATTATTTAATATTAATAATATCAATTTTTTCAAAAGATGAATGATTTAATTTTTTGAGTAAATTTATAAATTAAATTAAAGATTATTTATATGAATAATATAAATTAAAGAGAATGGTAAGAAGTTATTACTTACAATGTCTCAGTATGTCCATTTTAGGAGATTAAATTATACCATGGCCATTTATTAATACATTTTTTTATAAAATAGAAAATTTATCATTATAGAACATAAATAATGTTATGAATATAATATAAGTTCATTAAATTCAATTTTGGATCCTACCATGTAATGAGGTGTTGGAGAACAAAATATTTCATTCATGGAGGTAGTTGTCCGTATATAACATATATGGAGATTTCATTTTATAAGGGTTGGTGGGAAGGTAGATAATGGTTATTCTATCAAAATAATAAAATTTAATTATAATAATTATATTTATTAAATTATATTGGTATATTTATAATTTATCTAGAGGAGGTGTAATAAGAAATATACTTAAAAGAAATCAGTTATGACTACTACATCTTCCTTGGATATCCTCCTTCAAGCCTCTCCTTAATCCATATTATATTAGTTTTTTTGGAAGAATAAAGCCTATTGGATGTGTTAAATAGTGTTTATGAGGAATTTTTTTGGGTCTTGTTTGAGCTAAGTAGGTCAAGGTTTGTTGAGAAGTGAGGTGGTTAAGGTGTCATTTTATAAGTGATGGGAGTGAAACTCTTATAAATACTTGAATTATTAATATATATTAAATGTCTTAATCAATTAAAGTGGAACCAAATTAGAAAATTTTAGAATATAATACAGGTAGGGTTGAAATACACTAAAATAATAATATTTAGGCATGTCTTTGTGAAATTTTTGTCTCTATATCTTAGCTTAACCCCCTTCTAACCCTTTTATTGTTTATCGTGGTGACAAACATTTACCATGGTAGCTTATTTTTATACTGAAAAATGAAATTGAAATTATTAATAAATTTGTACATTATGATTATGAATATGAAAACCATTTTACAAGATTCAATTTATAGTAGTGATAAAAATAAATTTTAATATAAGTATGTATGACACAATTAAAAGATATTTTTTAAAAAAAATCATTTTTAAGCGTGAAAATGAATTTTCACCAGAATCAAGTTTAGTGTTGATTAACAGGAATTTTTTTTATTTTATTAATAAAAAAATTATATTTTTGTATCTTTTAAATTAAACCAAAATTTAAAGGTACCTTGTGAATACTTAATCAAAAGAAAATTTACAGTATTTGAGAACATGGTATTTTCCACCATTCACCAAAAAATCAACGATTTCAAAAAAATAATAAAATTTAATGCTGATATAATTTTGATATTATGTATCAAAAAATGAATATAATTTTATAAAATTAAATATCTAAAATTTAGAAATTTAATTTTTAAATAAAACTATATAACACATGAAAATTAATTTAGTTAGAATAAAAACTACTTCCTTTTCCAAATGAAAAATCCTATTCTTATTCCATATCTTAAAATAATTATTTATAAATTTTTAATAATTAATATTAATATTAATAAATTGAATTAATATAAATATAATATAAAATTAATTAATTTTCCAAAATACCTGGGTCATCACAATTATTGTTCATTATCTTATAATAAAATTTCATGGATATACCCTACTCATTTGTATCCACTCTTATGATTCTAGTGGATCATATGGTCTTGAGTGATTACGAATCATGATAAGAATTATATAATCATTTTAAGTAGTGAACCTTGTATATTGAGTGTCTTTTTTGTTTACTTTCCTCAATGTTTATTAGTCAAATAGTGAGATTTCTCACTCTAGTAAGTGATAGAAGTTGATTTCATAAGAAATCATAAAAGTGAAAAGAGATAAACTTTTCACTGATTCACCCCCTATGAGTAAACTAACACCATTCATGGGGCTATCAAAATATCATTAGGAGGTAAAAAATGTAGGGTTTTTAGGGGTAGTGACACATGGGGCGTTGAAGGTGTATGTAAATCCATTAACCATAGTTTTTATAGTGAAGGATAACATAAAAGAGACCCCAAAGGTATGGTGGGGGCCTTGATAGTTGAATATGAAGTTTCAAGTGAGACTATGGTTAGATTTAGTGATAATTAAATGATTTATGGTGAGAAGTAAGACTATGGATGAAAGATATGATCACACGATGTGTACTTATAAGCCACACACCATGTATAACATTGGGTATGACAGTTAGGGTTTTAGTTTGAGTTATATATCATGCAATGTGTATATTTGGTATACACACCATATGTTATTAGTAGGATAAACTTTTCATGTATAGGGATTACACACCCAAATTTCCATATAAATATATATAACATGTGATTCAGGACCACACACCATGTACATTATTTCATACATGACTTAACCTTCTAGCATACATTCCAAGTAATCTGACTAGTCATACATTCAATGTAACCTCCCTAAGACACATCATATACCTTGGACCAAACATGACTTAGATTTTTATGGTACACTCTGAGTACCCTTACTGACTCCACACACTATGTACACTAGTATACATGCTATGTAGGTAGATCCATACATAAAATGTGGATGGTAGTACATGAACAGACTTATGTTGACTGGATATATATCATTTACCCTTGGATTATGTTCCATGTACTATTATAATATTGTTAATTTTTCATATATTTTTTACTGGGGATGGAATTGAGAAATGTGAATAGTCCATCCTGAGTGATTTTCTATCTAGAACATGATGTTATATCCCTTTTTAGCAGCATAGGTGAAGAGAAAAGGTAATTTAGGTAGATCAGTATTCTTAGATGTGTAGGACTAGTGACTGGGCTTAGGAATACATATTGATGTGTAAATGGGGTTTGGTATTCCACTAGTGATGCATTTATAATAATGCATGGGTACCCAATATTTTTCCAAGATATTGGTAATAACTTGCATATTTAAGGCATGGTTCTTCCAGATTGGTCATGTGTTTAGTGGCCCCTAGGACTATCAAGGTGTGGGTCCCCCACAAAACCAATAGAGTTCATCACACCCCCACATTACTAGGATGTGGGTCCTTTATCAATGGAGTCTATAATTCCCTTGTATGACATGCTTCACTCGATGAGGCACCGGTCCTCTATTGGGATTTAGTACTCTCGCGACTGACACTACAACATCCCACAATTTCAATATATATTTCTCTTTAAATAAATTTTGGGTGATTTATGATTTTTTTCTCATGATAAATTGATCTTAAAATAAACTATGATATATTAATATAATAAAATTATTAAAAATGAAAATTATAAAATTTCCATTGAATCAGTAAGTATAAATAGAGATAAAAAAATTATCAAATTAGTATAGAAAGAATAATCAATGGAATTAAGCACTATGAGTATTCCTTATGAAGTTAATTTTTTCAATATTGGAAAAGAGTTAGTGTTTCTAGAGTTTTCCTTAGACCAAACCCAAACTAAACTTCAATGAGTATGGTTTGAGTGAAATCATTTATAAGAGAAGTTAAAGCTCGTAGAAATCATTAAAAGATCCATACTAGCTAAACCACTACCCAATACTTCCCTCAATGCATATATTTCACTTAGATATTATGTGGACGTATTAATAGGTTTTTAGATTATAATCTAAGATGATATAAACTTGTAATTATTAACTTAATAAATTTTTATTTTCATAATAAAGCATTCTTCGATTCATTTTATGCTTAAAATATATTCTTCTGGAAATTGTTTTTCCACATTATGTATTCTTATAATAAAATTAATTTTACAACCATTGTATTTTGAGTTTTTTAAAACAAACTTAATTTTAGAATTTATCATATCAAAAATATCTAAAGATTATTTTTTTATGAATTTTCCAAAATGATTTATCTTTATACGATTATTGAAAAATATTGTTTTTAAAAATATCATATATTATATGACTTTATCATGATGTAAGAATGAATTAAAAATTTATAAATCCTTTTTATAAACTAAATAATTATTTATAGAGAAAATTCATGCAGTGAAAAAATATTATTTTGAATTTAGAAACCTATGCTTGACATTTTGGAACCTAAAGAAATATTTTAACTTAATAAAAAAATTTTTCGATTCTTTTCTTTTAATAAGGTATTCACAACGTAGAATTTCGTTTTGGATTGATTTTAAATCCCATAAATATTATTTGATTAATAATAAACAAATTCATTTCATGTTAATGAATAATATTCATAATTTTATCCTAAACTCATTTTTATCCTTAAAAATATATTTTCCTAAACTATGTTTTTAATGCGTTATACATTTATTATTTTTGAATTTCATTTTACAAATTTTGAAAATGAAACTAAATAAAATGGATTTAATTTTTTTAATCATAAGGTCCAAATTATGTGTTAAGGCCAACTATATTTTTAGGCATAAAAATAAAAAACCTATGTAAAAATTAGTCACTTTAGTAAAGGCTAAAAATGGAAAAATTATTAAAATCAAGGTAAAAACCTAAAATAACTTTAGAATTTATCTCAAATTGATCTTATAAGGAATTTATTAAACTCCAATCACCATTAAATTATTTTTCTCTGAATTTAAAGCAAAATTTCTAAAAATTTAACTTTCCATTTTTATTAAGTATTAAGTCTTTTAAAAAATGTCACTCCCTTGACATATAATATAAGCCTTCAACTACCCCTTCAAGTCCACTCCAAAAATTAAAATTAATCCCATTAATATACCTAATTTAATTATCAAATAAACCAATTCCATTTTCTTGAGATTTTGGTCCCTAGAAATTTCCCAAATCCCTTTATAATCAATGTGGTTTCCAAGAGAATATTAAATTATTCTATGTAAGTATTTTCTTATCTTTAATCATTATTCTATATATTCTTCTTTTACTTCTTATTAAATATTATATATCACTATATTACCTTTTTTTTCCATAATTAATCTTCTTTAAATGTAATATTATCATTAAATAACAACATATTCTTATTCATTCATTCATACAGTATAACATGCTCCGATTTGGGTTAGTTTTACTAGATATATGAATAGTGTTGTGATGAATATATCATGAATGATTAGAAAATATTAAATACTAGTACTATTATATAAAAATGAATAATTTGAGTTGTTATTATTATTATTTATTGATGATACTATAATAAACTCGTTCCATAATCATACACTACTGGAAAATTTCCCTATACCAACAGTTTCAAATCGTGGGTATAGCCCATCAAACTGTGGGTATAGGCTATACCCACAGTTTAATGAATCGTGGGCTCTCGAGGTGTTGGGATTTCCCTATACTTATGGTTTTGTAGAAACCATGGGTATATCCCACTGAAATTTAATCTTACCCACAGTTATGGTAAACTGTGGGTATACATCTATACCCATGGTTTACAGAACTGTGGGTATAAATTTTTACAGCATAAATTATATAACTATGGTTAAGTAAACCATGGGTATAAAAAGGTTTCTTCACAGCACACATACCCACAGTTCAACAAACCATGGGTATAAATAGTTTCGCTGCAACATTTATACCTATAGTTTTTCAAACTGTGTGTATAGATTGTTTTCCCAAAAACAACAACTGCCCACCTAGGTTTCACCTTTATGCTGCAAAACAGAATGAAAAACATTGTGAAACCACACCCCCTATTCCATTTCACACCCCCACTCCCCCTAGACACCCCCTACAACCCCTTCATTCCCCCTTGGACAGACCCCCTACACACCCTCCCCCCTTCCACACCCCCACTCTCCCCCTAGACACCCCCTGCAGCCCCTCCCTCCCCCCCTAGACAGACCCCCTTAAAACACCCCTCCCCCCTTGTACACCCCCACTTTCCCACTGGATAGAACCCCCTTGCAAACCCCCTGGAAAGAAACCCCTTGCACACCCCCTAGACACCCTTGAACACCCCCAATGAACACCCTAGCTGAACACCCCCTGGACCCCCCACTGGACCCCCTTGGACACCCCCCACTGAACCCACCTTGGACACCCCCACTGGACCCCCCTAAACACCCCCATGGACACCCCCACTAGACCCCCCTGAACACCCCCCTTGGACACCCCCCCTGGACACCCCCATTGGACCCCCTAGACTCCCCCATGGACACCCCCTTGGACCCCTTGGACACCCCCTAGACACTCCCTCCCCACTGGACCCCCCTGGACACCCCCTTGGACACCCACCTAGACCCCCCTAGACTCCCATAGACCCCCCAGACCCCCCACTGGACCCTTCTTGACCCCCCACTGGACCCCTTGGACACCCTTGGACACCTTCAGACACCCCTCCCCCCTAGAACCCCCTGGACACCCCCTCCCCCTAGACACCCCCTAGATACCCCCCTCGACACACCCACTGGACCCCCCTGGACACCCCCTAGACACCCCTCCCCCCTAGATACCCCTAGAAACCCCCCATGGACACCACCATGCATGTATATATGCGGAAACATTCATATTATTAAAAGGAAATAAGAAAAATGAAAAAGAAAAAATGTAAACTGAGAGAATTTATAAAGTATTTTTTCTAAAAAAATATAAAGGTACTAGATTAAAAAGTGCATACTTGGGGATAAACTATCCAACCATGATACATAGAAATTTCTAGAAGATCAAATATTTCATAATTAGAAGTAAAATCTAAATCATTAATTCTGCAAACATTGTGTATTCCAGGTCAATTTAATTAAAAACACAACAAATGGTTAATAATGTCTTGAAAAAAATGGTATAAAATAACCATTACCTTCTAAATTTTATATTCACGTCAATATCGGTTATAAATAGTGGAAGAAAATCAATTGAATCGGTTATGTTTTGTTATTGGTTCTCTTAATCACATGAATCCCTATCCTGCATACCAATACAAGTCATCAAAATAAATAAATGATCAAAAAGGAAAAGCCACCAGAAAGCCAAAAATAGGAATCCTAACTCTCTTTTGACCTCTTTCACCTATATATATTCACAGCCCCCCTCATGGATAGCCCCTCCCCCTGCACCCCCACACCCCCTGCACCCTGCCCCCTCCCTGTCCCCTCCAAGACTGCCCCTCCCTGCCCCCCTGCACACTCCTAGACAACCCGCCTCCCTGCAACCTACACACTCCTGGACATCCCCCTCCCCCTGCACCCCCACACCCCTCCCCCTCCCCCTATACACTGGACCCCCATCCCCCATCCCCCTTCACCCCCTATACCCCCTTCACCTGCATATATTCACAGACCCCCTGCACCCCCACTGCCCCCTCCCTACCCACTGCACCCTGCCCCCTCCCTACACACTCCTAGAATGCCCCCTCTCTACCCCCTACACACTTCTAGACAACCCCCATCCCTGCCACCTGCACACTCCTAGACAACCCCCTCCCCCCTGCACCCCTGCACACTGCCCCCGACCCCCGACCCCCGGCCCCCATCCCCCTTCACCCCCATCCCCCTACACCTGCATATATTCACAGCCCCCCTACACCCCACTACCCCCTCCCTACCCCCCTGTACACTGCCCCACCCCCGGATACCCCCTTTTAGACATCCCTCCTTACCCTGTACCCCCTACACCCCCTTCCCTCTTCCCCAGTACCCCTCCCTCTTCCCCAGAACCCCCATGAATACTTGTAAACCCCCCACCCTCACCCTGCACACCCCCACTTCCCCCTTCCCACTACACACCCCACCCCCTTACCCCTCCCTTGTACACACCCCTTCCCTCTTCCCCAACACTAGCCCCCCACCCTCCCCTGCACAACCCCCTTCCCTCTTCCCCAGTACCAACCCCCTCCCCTAAATACATGTAAAATTACCCCCAATTACCCCTTCCCACTTCACACCACCCACTTCCCCCTTTCCATTGCACACCCCTCCCCCTCACCCTACACACACCCCTCCCCTACACAAACCCCTGCCCTCTTCCCCAGCACCATCCCCCTCCCCTACGCACCCCTGCACTCTTCCCCATCACTAACCCCCTCCTTTGAATACTAGTAGAAACACCCCTCACCCTGCACACCCCCACTTCCCCCTTCCCACTACACACCCCCTCCCCCTCCCCCTGTACACCCCCTCACCCTACACACACCAACCCCCTCCCCTTGTACACACGCCTTCCCTCTTCCCCAACAACCCCCCCGACAGCCCCTCTCTCTTTAGATTTAATTCTAGTTGGATATATCAGAAAATAATTTTAATTATAATAGAAACTAACCTTCACCCTCTCTCTACAAAAATTCTAGTTGTCTATATTAGTGAATCATTTAAATTATAATGCTAACCTTAAGCTAACTGATTTGAATAATATACCAATAAATAACATTAAATGAATAATAAAACCTAGAACATGTTCACAATAGCCTTGAGGTAGCTAATTTGAATCATATATCAACAACTAACATTGAATGAGTAATAAAACCAAGAAGACATGTTCCAAAAAAAACTTTAAAAAGATGAAATTCATGGATAAACATCGACCTCATTCAATATACATTAAATGAGCCCAAATTTTTGGAATCAAATCAACAAAATAAATAACTTAGACATGCTTGTAAGTATGTATTTTAGACATTATAATTAAATAATTAAAATACCATCTCAAGTATATTGTAAAGTTTTTTAAAAAAAATCACCAACTATAAAACTAAAAAGTTCCTAATCTGAATACTTACATGTAAAGAAACCAAAAATTATCTGAAATAAGGACTACAACTTTATTCAAGATAATATCCAAACCATATATCATCTTTAAACTACTTGGGCCCTACTAAAAAGGCATCTATAAGTCACAATTGAAAATTTATACGACCATAACTTCTGATGGTCAGTTAAGAGGCTGTCCCAAACCGTATAATGAATTGGAAGTTGCTAATAAGTCATACAATGGAACAAAATTTTTGAACCATTTGAAAACACTACCTTCCATCCATTGGGGTTAAGGTCCATGAATGATGTCACCATTACACTTTCCATGTCAGTACAACAAACACTTCCATCTGAGGATGCGCTATATACTGATCCATCATTTTTCAAAATTAACCTATCACAAATTGTGCAACCAGTTTTTAACCAGCACATACACAGTTGAGGTGGGAGGAATATCATTAAGTCTCTATTTTACAACACTTATTACAACACTTATCAACAATAATTTTTGATACGGTCTAAAATAATAAGTGGTATTTGTTATGCAATATGGACAATAGTGTTAATGTGTGTGTGTGAGCATGTGAATGATTCTTCCTAGGCAGAAAAATAAATGCGCATCTTATACAAACAGATATAGGTGGACCCTATATCCCAATAAACATATAACTCACATCATATTATTGAGTATATAGCTATGTATGTTTCTGTACACCATTTTTTCATAAACCTTATTATAATCCCAAACACCAAGTTGTCCTTTATTTTCAAAGTAACCAAGGAAAAAAAATATATAAATGAACAACATAAAATACATACTTCTCAGAATATATACATCAAAAGGACAATTAAATAACCAACCTTATCCCCAGACAGTAGAATGGCATTATTTGTGGGATATAATTCTAAGAACATCACCCGCTTGTTGTGATACCTTAGGACTCCACAGCTGACTTCATCAGGGATCACAAATGAAAGTTTAATCTGCACAAAAAGATCATTATATATAACCCTAGAAATCAATTTTCAAAGTCAATTCTGAACCTCAAACAACTGAAGCTAATTATTTTTAGCTTTTATCTTTTTCTTGCTGAATGAAAGATCAATTGCATTTCCATATTCATCATCGACCCACAAAAATTCATTCTTGTACTTTTAGAGCTCACTAAAGTATTATTTTCCTTCCTTGGATGTGCTTGTACCCAACCCCTAGTACATAGAAAATAAATTTCAGAAATAAAATTAAAAAACATGGTTTGATTATGTTATTAGAGAAATTAATATCGATTATATAACATTTATGTGAATTTAATCCAAATCACATAATGCCTAAAAAATCCAACTTATTCCACAACGCTTTATCCTCTTTAGTACGACGACACATTTTTACTCAATTAGATATTTCTATTTCCTAATTATAATAAGATTGAAACAAAAAAGAGAATATTATCATAGAAAAAATAAAGTTACAAATCAAAAATTAAACTAATTTATGTAAGCTTATATATTTGAAAATAAGTCTATGAAACTGAAGTTTCATGCTATAAAAAAATACTGTTGGAGGTGTGCCAGAATGAGTTCACCTACAGATGAAATTTAAAAGATAAACAAATTAGGGGGAGAAACTAATAGTAGAAAGAGAAAAGAATCAGCAAAAAATGGAAAATTGAACTATATACCATTAGAGATGCGCCAGAGGAGATAAAGGGGTCACCTTAGAGTAGTGTCAGCGAGGAGGTATGATGGTCGCATCAGAGGAGGATACAATTCAATATTATAATAATAAAAGTTAACTACTATATAAACAAACATACATCATAATACAATAATTCAATATATGTAGAAATATAAATAAAAACTGCAATACAATTCAATATTCCAATAATCAAACTGCACTGCATAATAAAATTCCACATATTAACAATCCAAAAATAAAATTTACATCAATAATGAGTCTCAATATTAGTATCATCAGAATCATGATAACCCTCATCCACGCCTCCTACCGGCACTGGGTCCGAATCTGGCCCCTACACACTATCCCCCTGCGGCCTTCACCCCCACTACCCTTGTACACTGTCCCCCCACACTAATCCCTACCCAACCTTCACCCCCACTACCCCCCAACCTGCACCCCCAATGACCCCACCTCCCTACCCCTACCCCCTACCCACATCACCCCCACTATCCCCTGCCCCCTCCACCCCACCACCCCTTGCACACTGCCCCTTGACCCCTTCACCCCAACTACCCCCACCTACACCCCCACTGCCCCCACCTGCACCCCCACTACCCCCTGCCCCCTCCCTCCCCCTATACCTAGACCCAACCCCCTGCACCTAGCCCCACCCCTGGTGAATGTATAATCATGATACTCTAAGTTAAGACTGGAATAATATATTAGAAAGAATAGAAAGGCTCACCCTGTATTTTGTATAAGTTTTATTAAGATAGAATGATATATTTATCCATATAGGTTCTCTCAGATTATTATTCCCTTAGTTTCCTTGATTTTTTTTTACATTTTTACCATTTATGATTTGACATGTACCATGACTATAGACTCACCAGTGATGGAAAAAGTAGATAAAAAATGATGTTGAGTGTTATTATAGAGATCAAGTATTATTAGTATTTTTATTACACTTTATCTTAAATTATAAATTTATTGAATATTAATATGATAATCAATAATTGATTATTAAATTACATCTCAATGACAAAAACAATTTAATTTTAATTTTAAGGACAACAACTTTTGAGTCTTACTGAGTTATAATAAAACCCCTCACTTTCTACCATGAAAGTTCTGCATCTGAGTTGTTATCAATATTATATTATATATTTAGATTTGGGAAAGAACATGATGTTTTTGATTGCATGGTTTCTAAGACTAAGCATGGGTGTAGGGTCCAAGTTGATAATCAAGACCATTTTTCATAGTTTTCATAGTTTTATCTTTTGATATTTTGGTTATATTATGGCTACCTGAATGTATTACATAAAATTAATTTTTTATTACATGCATTATTTTTATTATTATTAAAACATTTCATTATGTCATTAAATGTATTATTTACATATGTTTATATTAGTATGTTTATTTCTAATGTTTTTTAATAGAATATGTGAGTATAGTCTCCCACCATACTACTTGAAACCCTCACTGTTAGTCAGCATCCTCCATCATATGGGGCAGCATTCCCGGGGTATCATATCTACCAATGGTGCAAGCACTGATTGGTAGTTGGACCTAGTAAAATGTTATTAGAGTTTTTTAGCCATACTATTTTGGAAAGGTATAAAATAGAATAATAATGTGTCGAGACATGGAATGGAGCTTTTCCCTGGGACTAGCCAACCCATGTATGAGTAAAGTCCATGTTATCTAGGACTAAATTTTTATTTATAATATTCTATTATATAATTGATCTAATTTAATTGAAATTTCATTTATCTAATCCTTTATTGTGGAATTTTTGGTTAATATAAAATTTGAAAGTGTAATGAAAATAATTGTGAAATATATATATATATATATATATATATATATATATATATATTGGTGACATGGTGGGTAGTAGATGTAGACCCTATGTTTGGGTGGTGGGGATATTGAGAGTTATAGAGTTATGTGGTATCCCTATGACGAGGAGGCTCTAAAACTATAGTGAATTTTTATGTAGGTCGTAGTGTGAGTGATCTTGTTTTGAGATGTGTAGTGATTACTTGTGAAACTATTGGTGTATGCATGACCTGGGTGTGGGAAGGTAAAAATTAATTTCAATGGGTTGTTGAAACATAAAAGTAAGTATTTGGAATGTTAAATTCCCTATTACCTTGAGATGGAGAGAAGTGAAACTCATAGTTATGACCACTGTTAGGAATAATGTATGGAGTAGGTTTGAGAGAGTAGTTACCTTCTTTAGCATGACTCTAGGTTTGGAATTTAGTACATTATAACCTTTTAGGGTAACCCATAAGTCTGGTTGGACATTTTTAGAAACATTTAGGTGCGTTATGCCTAAGTAAAAACTTTGGTTTATGATATCAATTTACACAAATTTGACAATGTATTTCTGATAGGTGTGTTAGCTGACTTGGGTTCTCTGAGATAAGTACTTATGTGATAGTTCTTTCATCCTCATGGATGGTTTTAGGAAGGGAAACCTCACTCAAATTCCTAGAATAGGTGACATTGGTACATGTCAGGTAGAACAACTGCATTCATGGTGGATAGAATTTCTAGTGCCCATGGGTAATAACACTCTTGGAGAAGTTTGGGTTCAGGAATATGGAGATACCTAGTTATCTTGAGATGAATACACTCTGTGAGTTAGTGTTTTGATATAGATTACAGTTTTCAATGGAAAATTGATTATGCGCATGGACCTATAAACTTAGGATAAGCTTTTATAATAGTGGTGAGACTATGAATGAACTCTAGTTGAATTATAAAATGATGATATAATTATGAGTTTTCATTTACATGGTTTGACATGGTGAGACACCTATTGTTTCAAGAAACAATAAGGGTGCTCTATGTTTGGTGATATTAGAATATAGAACAGGAATGCATTCTTTTTGGGATGTGTGGGGATAATATAGATTAAATATGGGTCATTGGATCTTGGATATATTATTCATGATAAGTTTGTGCATGAGCATGTAGCCGCTGAGTTTTGATGTAATCTTGGAGCCACCCATGTGTGGAGATACAATATATTATTTCAATTGTGGAGTAGGATTACACTACATCATGAAAACTAGAACATGGAGCTGGATTGATCTTGAATCAACCTTAATGTTAAATATTTCAAGGGTTTTGTTGGTTTTGTGGAAGGTATGTACCCAAATATTTTTCTTTATAGTATAATATATCCTATATAGTGAAAAGAAAAGAACCAAAAGGAAGTTTTAGTGATCAATTAGGGGCGGGGGATCAATAAAACAAATATATGAGTTATGATTTCTATCTCGGGGGACTGGAGTAGTTCCTAGAATATGTTGTCACAATTATAGAAGAATTAAATGTCTCAACAAAGAAGACGGTCTCAGTGGTGGAGAACGTCATGCATCGACACTAGAAATTGAAAAAACATGTGAAAGAGATGGTGTAATTTTATAGGTATTTCACTGGAGTTTGTTGGTTCCGGGGGAATTAATAGAAACTCGACAATAAAGGGCCATACTTGATTATAGAGCAGTCTCATGAGTAATCAGGTGGAGTTGATGATTTCAAGATGCTAGGGTTAAATTCAAAATTGGAAATGAATACGATTGACATTATGTGAGAACCAATTTAAACCAAGAATTGAAGGAGACCTAGATAGAGAATATTGCTACTAATGGGAAATAAAAATTAGTCTCTTAATTACCTTTATTCAGTGATCGAGGCTCAAGAAACTTGGAAATCCATGAAATTTTTTACTTCCACTACTATTAATAATTATATGTAATGAAATAACTTATGGATCATAAAATAGGGAGGAACATATGGGAGACTTCTTGGAATGTTTATGTTGGAAGGGCATATTATAAAGGACCTCAACAACATGATCCTAAATTAGTAGTTTTTTTTGATTGTATCCAAAGAAAAAAATGAAGTGGTATAAAAAATTGTAAATGAAAAAGGATGTTGCAATAAAAATGTGAGGAAGTAGAATTCACCTCTAATATAAATTATTATTTATTAAATAAAAAATAAAAAAGAGAAATTGTGTTGAAAACTTGTTGAGGTTGTTAACATGATCCTAAATTAGTAGTGTTTTTGGTTATATACAAAGAACAAAATGCAATGGTATAAAACATTGTAAATGAAAAAGGATGTCGCAATAACAATGATAGGAAGTATAATTTATCTCTAAGATTAATGCATATTGATTAAATAAAAAAATACAAAAGAGAAATTGTGTAGTAAAATTGTTGAGGCTGTTGATATAATAATAAGTGATTAGTTTAAAAAGAATAAAAAATCAAGGGGAAGAAACTTTATACCTAGATTACGGAGCTGGGGGCAGGGATGTGGAGGCCGGGATGGGATGTTGCTGGAGCTGGGGGAATTTGAGGTGGAGGTGAAGGTCGGGATGATAGGGAGATGAGAGGGGAAGTTTTCAGAAGAGAGGGAGCCGAGAGGGAGGAGGGGGGATGTCGTTGGAGTTGGGGGAAGGGAGACGGAGGCCGAGACGTTGAGCTTAAGACAATGGCAGGGAGGTCGAGGTCAGGATAGAAGGCAGAGCTGGGGGGCAGAGGCTGGGGAGGGGAGGAGATGGCCGAAAAACGGTGGTTGGATGGTTGGGAGGCGGAGGTCAGTAAGGGGAGGAGAGGGCTAAGAGGCAGAGGATGGATGGCTGGGGTGCGATCACTACTACAAAAATGGGCTTTATCAGTGCTAAAAATGGTATTTAATAGCACTAAAAAAACATTGTAATGATCAGCACTGATATGGGGAGGGGGTCCCCTTTATCAGCACTAAAAAAGAACTGATAAATACCCTACATGTTGTAACATAAAATTCTACAGCATCACACCCAAACAAGACCTGCAAAAAAATCAGTATATCAACAAGTATACCCACAAAAAATTAACACAAAACTCATAAGGTAATTACAAAAAGTATACACATACAAAAAGTATACTCATACAACCCATACAACAAGTATACCCACGCACTATTAACACATAATTCATAAGTTAATTAAATACATAAAGAATTCAATTCAGAATTCAGGGGGTTGGAGGGGCTGTTCAGGGGTTTGGGGTGGCTGTCCAATGGGGGTTGGGGGTGTCCAGGGGGTGGGGTTGTTTGGGGGGATGGGGGTGTCCAAGGGGGGTGGGGGGGGGGATGCCCAGGGTGGGGGTAGGGGGGTGGGGCTGTCCATGGTGGTTTCTTGGGTGGTGGGGTGGTGTCCAGGGGGTTGGGGGGGGGGCTTTCCAGGGGGTGGGGAGTGTCCATAGGGGGGGGGGGTGTATAGTGGGTGGGGTAGTGTCTAAGGAAGGAGGGGGGGGGGGGAGGGGGGCAGTCCAGGAGGTTGGGGGGCTATCCAAGGGGGTGGGGTGGTGTGCATGAGGGTGGGGGTGGCTGTCCATGGGGGTAGGGTGTCCAGGGGTGGGGGTGTCTAGGTGGTGGGGTGGTTTCTATAAGGGGTGGGGGGCCGTCCAGGGGTGGGGGGACCATCCAGGGGGTGGGGGGGGGGGGTGTCCATGGGGGTTTCCAGGGGTGGGGTGGTGTCTAGGGAGGGTGGGGTGGTGTCCAGAGGGTGGGGGGCTTTAATGGTTTTAATGGAATGAATTTCATGGATTTTAAGATCATTAGAATTTTTAAAATGGTTTTTTAATAGTGTTTATTTAAATAGTATTTGTTTATTTTGTAAAAAATGAATGATTTTGGTGTGTATGGTAGGAAGGGGGTTTTTTGTACCTCAGTTGTTGTTTTCACTTAAAATTCTGTTCATTTTAAACAAAAGGGAGAAACTTTGAGTGATACCGGCCACACTATGACTCAGATTGAGGTGATATTGACTCTTACATGTCACAAATGACCCATGGACCGTTCTCCTAAAGTATCAACACAATAAAAATGCTTTTGGTCAGTTTTCCGTATGCAGTTGTTATTTTCACATAAAGTTCTTCCCATTTTAATCAAAAGAGATACACTTTGAGTGATACCAGCCACACCGTTCCTCAAATTGAGGCGGGGTTGACTCATAAATGTCAAAAATAACCCATGGATATTTCTCCTAAAGTATCAACACAATATGAATACGTTTGGTCATTTTTCCATACATCAGTTGTTGTTTTCACTTAAAATTATGTTCATTTTAAACAAAAGAGAGACCCTTTGAGTGATACTGGCCACACTGTTCCTTAGATTGAGGTGAGGTTGACTCTTACACATCCAAAATGATCCATTTATTGTTCTCCTAAAGTATAAACACAATAATAATGCGTTTGGTTGGTTTTCTATACGTCAGTTGTTGTTTTTATTTAAAATTCTGTCCATTTTTAAACAAAAGAGAGACACTTTGAGTGATACCGGCCACACTGTGCCACATATTGAGGTATTGTTGACTCTTACACATAAAAAATGACCCATGGATAGTTATACTAAATTATCAACACAATCCTAATGCATTTGGTCAGTTTTCCGTACATTCGTTGTTGTTTTCACTTAAAATTCGGTCCATTTTAAACAAAAGAGAGACACTTTGAGTGATACCACCCACATAGTACCTTGGATTGAGGTAGGTTTTACTTTTACATGTTACACATGACCCATGGATTGTTATTATAAATTATCAACACAATATTAATGCATTTGGTCAGTTTTCGGTATGTCAGTTGTAGTTTTCACTTAAAATTCTGTCCATTTTAAACAAAAGAGAGACACTTTGAGTGATACCGAACATAACATGCCTTTTATAGAGGAAAGGTTTAATCTTACACATCACAAAAGACCCATGGATAATTCTCCTAAAGTATAAACACAATCCAAATGTGTTTGGTCAGTTTTCTGTATGTTAGTTGTTGTCTTCACTTAAAAATTATGTCCATTTTAAACAAAAGAGAGACACTTTGAGTGATACCGGCCACACCATGCCAAATATTGAGGCAGGTTTGACTCTTACAAGTCAAAAATGACCCATTTATTGTTCTCCTAAAGTATCAACACAATCCAAATGTGTTTGGTTAGTTTTCCGTACGTCAGTTGTTGTTTTCACTTAAAATTCTGCCCATTTTAAACAGAAGAGAGAAACTTTGAGTGATACCGGACACACCGTGCCTTGTATTGAGGTAGGGTTGAATTTTACACCTCAAAAATTACCCATGGATAATTCTATTAAAGTATCAACACAATCCAAATGAGTTTGGTTTGTTTTCCGTACGCCGATTGTTGTTTTCACTTAAAATTCTGTCCATTTTAATCAAAAGAGAGAAACTTTGTGTGATAACGACCAAAAAATGCCTTGGATTGAAGATGGGTTGACTCTTACATGTGAAAAATGGACCACGTATCATTCTCCTAAAGTATAAACACAATCTGAATGCGTTTGGTCGGTTTTCCGTATGTCATTTATTGTTTTCACTTAAAATTCTGTCCATTTTAAACAAGAGAGAGACACTTTGAGTGATACCAGCCACACCGTGCCTTGGAATAAGGATGGTTTGACTTTTAAACATCACAAATGACCCATGGATCGTTCTCCTAAAGTATCAACACAATCCGAATGCGTTTGGTCGGTTTTCCGTATGTCAGTTGTTGTTTTCACTTAAAATTCTATCCATTTTAAACAAAAGAGAGACACTTTGAGTGATACTGGCCACACCATGCCTCATATTGAGGAGGGGTTTAGTCATACACATCACACATGACCCATGTATCGTTATACTAAATTATCAACACAATTTGAATGCATTTGGTTGGATATGAAGGTATTTTGGAGATTTTATTGGTTTTTCTTATCCAAAGCCCATAGAAAAGTGGTTCATCATTATTTCATGTTGCTGGTGAATTTCATCTGTTAAAATAGAAAAATGATTCATTGGAGAAATGATGTTTTATTTAATAACAATTAAAATTTTCCTTTGAACATTTACATACAACAATGTTTCATCTTTTGATCTTCTTAACCCCTCTCAAAAATGGTCGCCGATTGTACACGTCCCCAAGTCAGATCTTCATACTATTTGTGTACAGTCTTCCATCAGGTATGTGGCCCAATCATTTATGAACAAATCTATATCGTCTTGTTAATATGAGGAATGTGCTGATGGTTGTTGGACCTCAACCCTAGGAGCAACAACAAGTTCAAGAACTTGTTGTTTCTCTGCACTGTGAGCAGCAACAACATCTTGAGAGACTTGTTCAGCCTCGAGGTTAGGAGCACCAGAACATGTAGAAGTCATTATCTACAAAAGTGGTTGAACAGTTAATTTATGTTACATAAATTATGTAATGATAAGATAATAACATGAGATAAAATGATCTATATTACAAACAAAAAACAACTTGTTTATTGAACTCTCTTTCTTTTTTTCAAAGGATGAAGGGATTTGAAACCTCTATCTATTATCCGAATCCCTTCATTGTGGTCTCATTTAATATATAAAACATTATCTACATTGGGATCGCTGAGAAATGATTGCGACGTACCACTGAAAGGTTCATCCTCAATTTATTTTTCATCGGACCCTTTAATAGTTTTGGATGATAACAGAACAATCGACCACTTTCGGTTTGTGGGATCTGGAACATAAAATACTTGTACCTCTTGTGATTCCATTATAAACTATTCATCTTTGTACCATTATTTACTAAAATCAACTTTCAAAAATCCCAATTCATTTATTTTAATACCACTATAGTTATCAACCCATTTCCATTGAAAAATGGGCAATTGGAATGTTGTATAATCCAACTCCCATATTTGTTTGATAATGCCAAAGTATGACATATTCACATAAATTGAATTTCTGTCCTTTCTACCAAAAACATGTATCGCTTCAGCCACAAGTGTAATTCAAATATTTTTCATGGTACTATCTTCATCATGTTCATATGTATAGAATATATAACCATTAATTACATAATCATTGTAAGATGATAGATACACACTTAGTCCGGCAGTTAGCCATTGAAGTCATTCTAAAATTGAATTCCTATTTTTAGCTAACTCTGTAAAAATATGGTCTCAAAACCATACTATAAACTGGGGATTATGTGTATTTGATATCCATTTTTCATTCCTTGATGGATTCAACTGCCTAATAATTTTTTTGTGGTTTTAAATATATAGAGCAACCTCCCAACTGTTATGAAAAACATAAAGGTGGGCCTGCTCCCGATATGTAATATTGATTGTCACAACATCTCTTCCAGAAATTACCTCACCCTCAATGAGTCTAGTGTACCAAGATTTCTTGAGACCAATGCTTTCAACATCAGATAAGTATTCGGTATAGAATTCAATGGATTCCTCAAAAATATATCTCTCCACAATACAACCCTCTGGCCGACTTCAATTTTTGACATACCCTTTCAAAATCTTCATATACCGTTCAACGAGTACATCCATCTATAGTGCACTTGACCACAAAGTCGAATCTCTCTCACCAAGTGAAACATAAAATGAACCATCATATCAAAGAATTATGGTGGGAAGAACATTTCTAATTCACATAATATGATGAAAATTTCTCTTTCCATAGCTGGAAATTTCGCAGGGTCTAAAACATTGCTGCATATAAATTTGAAAAAGAAACAAAGTTTGGTTAGCATATGACGAACATTCTTGGAAAAAATTCAATGTAAAGCTATAGGAATTAAATCTTACATCAAAACATGGTAGTCATGTGATTTCAAACCTTTTAACTTAAAATAATTAATTGACACAATGTTCTTGATATTCCATGAATACCCCTATGGAACCTTTACATCATTGAAGAAGTTGTAAAACTGATATCTCTCCTCCCTAGAAAAAGTGTAAGCAGTTGGAAGAAGAAACATTTGATTTTCACCCTTCATGGGAGCCAAATATTCTCGTATTCCCATGTAAACCATGTCCAACCTTTCCTTAATTCCATCCTTTGTTTTTCTAAGGGCATTTAGCAACATTCTGATAACACTGTCACATACATTTTTTTTCCACATGCATCACATCAAGAAAATGTCTGACATACAGACAATTCCAGTATGGTAATTCAAAAAAAAAACTAATCTCTTTTTCCAACTGATTTTCGTAAGGTTTTTCGAAAATGGTTTTCCAAAAATAGTGTTCACATATTTTACTTTCTCAAACAGCTGATCACATGTTAGTGGAGACGGTGTTGTGTGTTGTTCTAAACTTCCATTGAATTATTTCAGCCAAGATCGGTACTTATGCCGATGAGGTAGAAATCTACGATGTCCTAGAAATATCAATTTTGATGAATGTTTCAAACTAATTGATTCTGTATCTTCTTCGCACACGTGACACCCTCGAGTTCCTTTAATGCTATAGTCTGAAAAATTTCTATAAGTAGGGAAATCATTTATCTTCCCATACAACATCGCTCTCAACATGAAGTATTCACTTTTATAATCATCGTAAAACATAACACCTAAATCCCAAAATAACTTTAAATCCTCAATCAAAGGAGAAAAATAAACATCAATATCATTACCTGGTTGTTTTGGTCCTAATATAAGCATAGATAACATGATGAATTTCCGTTTCATGCATAAACAGGGTGGAAAGTTAAAATTTACCAACATAACAGGCCATGTACTATGAGTCCTAGTTTGAAAACCAAAAGTATTCCCTCCATCTGAAGATAACGCAAGATGAAGGTTTCTTGGATCATTTACAAATTCAGGATACACATGATCAATTCTCTTCCATTGAGGATAGTCAGCTGAGTTTCATAATTTCCCATCTTTATTTATTTTCTATTCATGCCATGAAAATTGTCTTGCAGTTTCCTCACTTTTATATAGACGCCTAAACCTTGTAATTATTGGAAAGTACCATACAACTTTCATAGGTCTGGATTCATCTTTCTTGTATTGGGAAGCACCACAGTTTGGGCATTCTATAAGTTATTTTTTCTCCTTGTGAAACAATATACAGTCTTTTGGGAAGACATGTATTCTTTTAGAAATCATACCCATCAAGCGTAACATTCGTTTATATTCATATGTCCGGCTTGAAAGCTTATTATATTTCAGGATCATGACATTCAAGAGAGAAATTAGTTCCATAAAAATGAAATCACTCCATTCGTTTCTTGCTTTCAATTTATACAACTTCATTACAGCTGAAAATGATGTATATTTAGTGAAACCAGCATACAATAGCGTCTTTGCACAACTCTTTAACTTTTCAAACAATTTTTGGAAATCATGGAGTTCATATTCAACTGTCCTTGTCATTTTCTCAATAATATCTTCATCATCATTGAAAAATATAATCACATCCTCGATATGGTGTTCTTCATTATCCATATTTTTAATCATTGATGATCCATAAAATGTAGTTTTATCCCAGCCAGTAGCTACATTCACTTTTTCTCTGTGTTTATTCCAACATTTATAACTACAATCTATTCTGTGACATATAAAATGTTCTTCCAACTCCTCTGGAGTAAGTAGTCTAGAATAAAAACAATGTAAACACAAACAAAGGATTTGAGAAGGATCCTTTGCATGATATTTTTCAAACTTGATGAACTCTTTCACTCTATTATCATACTCTATTGTCAAATTATTAACATCCATATAATCTTTACTCATATCCATCATATTTGAATCTGAAATATTATTATTTATGATTCAAATACACAAAAAAATACTTTAAAATATAGTAGAATAAAACCAATTATAAAAATAGAGATTAATATAGCATAACCATTTCCAATAAAGATTTAGAAATCAACAGAACCATGATAGACCCCCATCAAAATCAACACACTTTCCAGCCCCTTACTAATAGTCCTAGTAGCCACCAACCTTGTAGAAAAACATTAAACAGACTTTTAACCACCCCTACTAGCCACCTCAATCATAATAAAATAATCACATTAAACAGTCCAAAACTAATGAGCAAACTCAAATAAAATGAAAACAAGGATACAATTTGGATGAGAAAACTAATATAGTAGATACATTTCCAAACACATGACCTCTAGATTAGAAAAATTCTCATCTATTTAGGTAAAATAGAAACATGCTTCCTTTTTTTTCTTATGAATCGTTAAATTTGGACAAACACACTAACCAACTCAATAAAATTCATCTTTTATAGGAATTTGAAGGTAAAGAGAGATAAATAATTCCATTGAAAATAATTCAACTGAATATTTTAGTATCAATTTAAAGAGGGTATTGGTTAATAAAGGGATGAGGTTAATAACTTAGGACATAATCATTTCTAGACTCTCAAACCAAACTCACCACATCTTAAAATTTTATCAACTAAAACATGACCATCTGACTAAATAAAACTACACCATAATTAATATTAGCATAAGAACAAAAAGAAACAGATGAGGATGAATGAAGAAATAACCAAAGATTAAAGATGGGAATCCGAGAATCTAACCTTGTTAAAAGAAATATCAAACACTTGAAGTAGGGTTCGCGGGGAGTAGGGTCTTGTGGGGAGGAGGAGAAGTAGGGTTCGCGGGGAGGAGGATCCACGGAAGGGGTTTGAGGGGGAGGATAAGGAGTGGGGCTAGTAGCAGTAGAGTAGGGTAGCTGTGTCAGAGTGGTAGTGGAGGCAGAGTGGCAGTGGTGACAGCGGAGTGGCAGCGACGACGACAGAGTGGTAGCGGTGGTGGCTGAAAAAGAGAAGATCGGGGGGAGGGGGGAGGGAGGGGAGTTATCATAGGGGTACATTCCCACAAGATCTTAAGGGCATGATAAACAGAGGGCATTGTTCACCCTATTTTATAAAATGGGACTATGGTTTTATCAGCACTTGAAAAGCACTGATAAATTATCCCTTTATCAGTGCTAAAATTTTAGTGTTGATAAAGTGACCCTTTATCAGTGATTTTAATTAGCGTTGATAAAGAGTTACCTTTATTAGCGCTTTTTTTCTTAGCACTGATAAAAGGTTTCACTTCCCTTGCCCATTTTTGTAGTAGTGGGTGGTCGGGGAGGGGAAGAGAGGGTTGGGAGGTGGAGGTCTAGGAAGCGAGGGTTCAAGTGGGGATCTTGATGGAAGAGTGAAGGAGGAGTGTGATGGAAGAGGGAGGAGGAGTGCGATTGAAGAGTGGAATTGGGGATTAATTACCCACAGTTTTAATAAAACCATTGGAATAGATAACAAAAAAAACACATATCCCCACAGTTTAGAAAAACTGTGGGGATAGATCCGTGGGGAAAACCCCCTTTACAGTAGTGATACATATTTAATTAATTCTAACATGTTCTTTTTTGGGTTAGTTTAACTTCTTAAATTAATGTTTCTATGAATTTTTATCATAGATGGTTATGGAAAATTAATTTGTAGTAAGATATAATATTAATATTTAAATAATGTTTTGATTCTATTTTTTGAATGGAAATATTAATCTTTAAACTCAATGTTAATAAGAAACCTTTTTTATGATAATAGTTATTGAAACAAACAAAATTTAGATTTTGAATTTACGAATCACACCTAAAACTTTCATATAATGAACATAGAACTTCATAAATCATAAATATAATAGCTCTAGATCCTTAAATTTGGATCTGGTGTTAAAATAATAACCTTTACATTTATGGTTTTCATACCAAATGAAATGACAAAACTTTAACCATCCATAATTACAATATACATAAACAAAATTGAGTCACTTACATACCCAAACCTTTTTGGATTACTGTTTTATAGAATTAGGAAAATCCCTTTATGTAACAAAACCCATGTCTTTCTCCTAAAATTGAAAATTTCCTCATTATACCCTTTTATCATTTCATAATAAGACTTAAATATCTCAAAAGAAAATCTCTATACATGAGACCCTTATAAATCAATCTTATATACAACACTACAAAATCATGATGTTTTCACATAACTATAAACATGGTTTTTTAAAATTGTGGATATAGTTATTAATGTCAAGGATATAACCACATTTTTTATAGAATTGTGGATATAGCCTGCACCTATAGCCATAATTTTCTTAAACCGTGGCTATAAGTAGTTTTTTTAAAGGCTATAGCCATAGTTCAATGAAACAATGGCTATAGAGAGAACATATTTCCATGGTTTTCATGGAACTATAGCTATAGGTAGTTTTTTTAAAGATATAGTTAAAGTTTCCATGGAACCATGGATATAGGTTGTTTTTAAAAAGGATATAGCCACAGTTTTGATAGAACTGTAGCCATAGGTTATTTTTTCAAAGTCTATACCACCGTTTTCTTGGAACCATGGCTATAGGTTGTTTTTCTAAAGGATTTAGACACTATTTTTATAAACTCATGGCTATAGAATTCACCTATAGCCATAGTTTTCCTACAACATAGATATAGGTTATTTTTCTAAAGTATATATTCACAGTTCTAGGAAAACTATGGCTATAAGTTTCCCGTGTATGGGTGGGAAAAAAATTCCACGTGGTAATTTGGTGAGAAGACCTATTTTTATAGGTATTCTTCCTATTTCCATGGTTTTTAAATATATAAATAACAATAACAATATATATATATATAATAAGTTGGATGTGGTGTAGTGGTAAGGTTCTTGGTTACTCGTAGTAGAGGTATGGAGATCGAATTATACTAGAAGTAATTTATTTTACACTTATATCCACAGTTTACAGGGGCTATAGCCACAATTGTCCACTTTGGAAATATAACCTATAACCAAGGTTTAAACCGAGACAATAACCCTATAGCTGTGGTAGAAAAATGGGAGGGTTATTACCATAGTTTAAAAAATAGTGGCTATAGGTACTGTTTCCACTGTTGCAATCGTGGAAATAACCCATTAGAATCATGGCTATAAATTTTTTCTATAGCCATTCTAATAGGAGCCACAGACCATCGAAACCATGGATATATATTATATCCATTATTTCAACTTCTATAGCCATGGTTTAGGACTATGGATATAGAAAATTCTTCTACTTATGATAATATCATTCTTTATAACCTAGGGAAAATTGAAACATAATAAAGGGTGAGCTCAGATGCATAGTTAGGGTAATCATGGCAGATATAAATCATAAGTGAATATAAGATGGTCATAAGGGAATGAAAACATAAAAAATCTCATGTTATCAACGTAAAGGATTCATACCCATAAAATATTGGATCATAAACTCCAAAATCATATTAAATCTAGAAGCATGATTAATAAGGGTGTCAGGTAAGAAATAATTATTCAAGAGGTTTAACATAGGCATGTGGAATCATAAGAATAAGAAATCAAAATATTTTGAGCATATCTATTTTCAATAATTTAAACTCATAGTATTGTGAGCATAGCTATAATTGATCATACTCTTGCATAAAAATGTGATCATAGACATTCATAGTCATGTCCATGCATAATCTTATGAGAATAGATAGAAGCAACCATACTCATACAAGAAAATGTGAACATAGGTATTCAAAATCATGACCATGATTATCATCATCATATCATGTGATATATATATATATATCACATTACCCAATGTAATAGAGTTCTATAATGGACCTAATCATCATATAACTATAATTCAATCATATGTATTCTATAATATTATGAAATCATTTATCATTTCATCATATATTAACCCGTGAAAAAATGGGTTTCATCAATATTTCCTTATCATAATCAATAACTATAAAAATAAATTATAAGTATGGTATCATTGGATTATTTCTCCAATGAAGTATAAGTAACTTCAAAAGATTTTATCATAGATTAAAATTCCTTAAATCATTACTGGAACACTTCTTAGAGAAAATGATGTTTTTATTTAAAATCACTTATTTAAAATTAAAAAATTTCTATAATATTAGGAAAATATTTATTTGAAAATAAACATGGAACCTATTAAGTAATATTTAAATCAATGGGTAGTCATGATAGCGGTAAAATATATTCATATGGTATATGTTAAAACAAAGATACTATTCATACCTTTGATAAAAAGAACCACATTTGAAAAAAAGAATATTTTTTTTAAATATTTTTATAAAAATCCAAATATGGGTAAAAATGAATTTAATAAATCATTTTATAATATTAAATACATTTAAGAAACCATTTTAAAGAAAGTAAAGACATGTAATAAAAGTATTCCTAACCAAAGAAGAAATAAATTCTACTTTTAATTAAAAAACATTCAATCAATAATTTTAAACACAAAAGAGAGGATAATGAATGGAAAACACAAAAACCCAGAAAGTAACCATATGAGAATAAAATATATGAGGTTTAAATTTAATGACTTAGATTTTCCATGTATTATTTTTGGATATTTTATGGATTATTTTCAAGACCAGGTGCTGAGACGATGTTTAATTCTGAGGCCCGATGTGCCTAGAATAAATTTTTGAAATATATTAAATATATTAAATATCACACATATGAAGTTATAAAAAAATGGAATAAATTCTAAATGGGGTCCTAGATTAGAAATCTGGGGGCACCGTTGTGTTCAGAACACGAGTTTTACCCTAGGCGCGACTTAACCGTAGTCAGCACATGTCATTTTTAGAAAAGTCATCGAGGGCATGGAAATGACCCAAATAATTAGATAAATTATTTTATTTATTTTCATTTACATAGTGAATGATGTGTCTTTATATATACTATTATTTTGGAATTCCAAGGTTATCTTCATAACCTTGTAACCCTTGGAGATCCGTTGTAGAGAGTGATGTAGAATCTCTCTCAGATGAACAATGACTAGATTTTGGATCGACGATAAAAATACAATGAAATCAAAGGATCTCACCAAAAATCATGGAGAACATTAATTCTTCATCAGTGATTGATAAAAATCAAGGTAGGGTGTTTGTTTTGACTGGATTCTTTCCCCATTCTTAATTTCTATGATGAATATGAATCAATCAATGAACAGATTGATCCGAGGTTTGATTATCTTGCTGGATGGGTTTATTTATGGGGTTATTTTGAAAATAATTAATTTTTGATTATTGATTCTTCATTTTTATTCTCATGGAAATGAATTGAGTTTGACACAGACATCAATCGAGGTCCGTTCTTCTTGATTGTTCTTGGGCTTTTCTCCCACGATTCTCCATTCATCATGTGTGTTCATTTTTTGGATTGTGGTTTGACATATTCAAATGAATCAATCATTGAACACCCATTTCTTAGAAAAAAATATGATATTTTAGATCTAGTATCGACATGACATGATAGTGGTGCGACGATGGAAGAGAAGACGAATTAGACAGATTTGGATACCCGATTTCATTTTCTTTAGAATATAATGAATAATGATGTATGGATCCATTTTACAAATATATTTGATGTCGGGATGAATTTTTTGTTTGATGGAAAGGATTGGATGAGATTTTCCCATGGTTTTCTAGAAAAGCGCATCGCTGGATTGATGACCGGAGTCACGAAATCGAATAAAGATTCCATATCTAGAATTTTGAAAACATTCACACTAAATGACATGTACCCCAAATCCACACACCATATGGGCCCCTCTCAACAGTGGGTAGGTTTATAGGAGAAACTTAAGTATCACATAGTTTTTAACCCCTTTCCCATGATATGTGGTATATCCCTGGTGGCTCAGTGTGTACCTCAGAGGGTACACAGACACTGGGTGGAGTATATGGGTTGGATCACACCATGTACTCCCCTACACGAACACAACTTGAACAAGGAAATGGGATAAGTCATGTACTAGTAAACATGTAGATTACATGAGAAAATAGAAAACCGTGAACTTGTATATGGACATGGGCATGAGACATGGTCCATTTATACAGACAGGACCCGGGGTCAATGGACACAACATGTGGACCCTTCTACAGGCCGTTTACATTATAGAACATGGCTTGGATCCCTTGTCCTGTGTATCTTATAAAGGTTTCATTAGGGAACGTTCCCCATATTTTAATCCTAGGATAATGATCCCTTCAGCATTAATTATTGTATATAGTCATCGTAATCTCTCTGTGAGGCCAAGAGTGAGATCCTCTATTAATATTTGTGCTCTAGGTAGAGTTCTTGGTATATTCATGACCAACAATACACAAGCACCGATCCTCCACTTAGAAGGTTAATCTATATTGAGTTGTTGATATACCATATGTCCTTGGGAGTGATCCTAATCTTTTTATTTTATCTCATAAAATATTCAACATGTACTTCCTATGATGAGACTCAACAAGAATTACCTCTCAGATAGACGTCATCGGTGTTATCAGACTCAGGAGTGTGTTCTCCTAGAAGAGTGCTATGTGGATCCTTTGAGATGGAATCCTAGGCTACCATACTATGGTTGTGACTTACCTTTAAGATGTGATTATTGTTTTAGTATATATAGATATTCTTGTTATATTTTTTATATACATATACCTATGTAGAGTTGATTGTACTTATTTAGTTGTATGCTTTGTGGTTTCAAGGTGTCCTACTAGGTATTTTTATACTCACCCCTGCACAGGATTTTCCTACACGTGTCATGTTTCTTATAGATGACCAACCCTTTGATATAGTCCTTGAAAAACCAGGACCAAGCAATGCTTAGTGATATCAAATTGACCGAGGTGTGTTTCTATGGTATCTTGAAAGTAGTACCCATTTTACTTTCAAGATGGACATGTTTTCAGACATTTTGGTGCGCTTGTATTTGGACTTTTTTACTTTTCATTAATTTTTATCATACTTTGGTTGTGGGTTTTAGATGTATTCATACATTTTTGTTCATTTTTTTTACATTTCATCATTTTATAGGCTTGGAGAAGTGTGCATATGTACATGCACTTAGCCTAAGGCTTTCCATGTTAGTGATATGCCTACTTGGTGAGAGTCTCTAGCCCATGGACTACTTGAGGTCGGCTTGGAGAGTCACGAAACATGCCCCACTAGGATGGGTCATGATAGAGTGGTGTCAGAGGAGTCATTTTTACCTTCAGACTCGAGTCTGTGAGTTTGGTTTGGGAAAACAATGTTAAGTGTTTCGAGTTCAGATTCCAAGCTAGGGACTCCAGTGCTGGTGTGGTAGCCGACATATAAATACACCAGGAATCTGATCACCTTCTCTTTAACTCAGTACATGAGAACATTGGTTGTGAGGAAAACAATGGTACATTCATCATATAGAAATGGGTTGTGGTTTCCATGTCCTTATTGAGTCATTTTTCTAGATATAATAATTGATCGTGGTACATCTTGTCTAATTTCAGGATTCATCTGTGATGTATTCCAGCTAGGATTCTACATCAGTATCATGACGATGATCACCTCAGTGATGAGGTATCAATATAGGGACCATTTTTAGAGATTCTACCTTTAGGTAGTGCACCAGCTATACTGCCACTTGTTGATCAGCTGATGGTACCTGTAGTGCTAGTGGATGAGGTAAAAAGGATGAGGGCACTTTATGAGTTTCAATGATAGATACCCCTTATGTTTCTAGGTGAGGCTTACCCACAAGTGGCTAAGGACTAGATTGAGGTGGTGGCCTAAGTTTTTTGTCTTGTCAGGACAACAATAGATCAAATGATTGTCCTGGAGATGCGCCTTCTTCATGGATCAATAATAGAATGGTGGTGTTTAGTGACCTAGTATTACAATGAGGAAACTCTAGCCTATAAAAATTTTGAGTGTCTTTTCATAGAGTAGTTATCTTTTTGATAAGTTAAGGTATGAACATATCCAGGAGATTCTATAGCTTCTGTAGGAAAGCATGATGGTAGCTAAGTATTCAACAAGGTATACCAACCTCTTTAGTCACTAGATGGATATGGTTCATGATCAATTTTTCAGGGATCAGACATTCTAGAAAGGAATTCATAGAGAAATCTAAGACAATTTTATCCATCTATGAATTTATACTTATGATAGAGTGCTAGAGCAATATTTGGTGGTTGAGAGTTTCTTGGTTGAGTAGATACATCCAATGGTTTTTGGTAGTGAGAAAGAAGAAGAAAAGACCTTAGAAGTAGGGAGATAATGTCAGTATCAGTGACCTAGACATGCATGAAATTTTAGGAGGAGGTCCCAGGATGGAGGATCTGTGGTTTAGAGATCACTAGGTGGGTCTAGTTATCCCAGATAGAGGAAGTGCTACTCATATGATGGTAGGGTACCTATTTCATGAGATTTTACAACCTAGCACAGGACTGACAGAGAGACGATGAATGGGCTGCCGATGTAGATGCAGTGGTAGGAGTTGGCAGGTTCATAAGGTAGCAGACGTGGTTGGGGAACTATGAGAGAAGTAGGTGGTAGATTATTTGAATTATTACAACCACCACCCCCAAGTGGTCTATGCCAGGCTTAGGGAGCTGGAGGATTAGTGTGGGGATAGTTATAGGTGGTTGGGGATTATAACCCAGGGGCTCTGAGAATCATTTGAGGTATGATCTGTGTCTTTCCAACCATATCTTCAGTACTAATATACATAGGTTCTAGTAATTACTTTATTTACACATATCTTGTTCGAGACTTAGAGATTCCAGTTGATCCCTTAGCTCAACCATTACTCTAGGAGACTCCTACTAGAGAGTACAGAGAGATCACACACTTGTACTAACAGTGTGACCTAACTCTTTTTGGATAAATTTTTTATTAGGATATATTTATAGTAGTGATGAGGACTTATGACACCATATTAGGTATGGAATAGTTATCCATGGTTCATGGCTAGATTTACTGTTTCAGGTGGACGATGCGGTGTGTCTATAGTGATAGAACTAGGTTCTCCTTTATTGGTGAAAAGGAATCCCAGGTAGCATAGCATGGAATCTTAGATTAGAGGGTGCATATGATTACTCATCAGATGGATATACCGACCCTTGGTGTAGTGGATGTAATGAGTTCTTAGTTTTCTACAGTGGTGGCGGAGTATGAGGACATCTTCCCTAAGGATGTTCCAAGCTTATCTCCCCACCGAGAGATTGAATTATACATTGATCTACACCCTGAGATGACAACGATATCTACACAATAATATTAGATGTCTCCCATAGAGATTCATGATATGAGGGTTCAGTTGATGGACTTATAGAGAAATGGAGTTGTTAGACCCAGCGTTTCACCCTAGGTAACCCCAGTTTTGTTTTCTAAGAAGGTGGACGAGATATTGAGGTTGTGTGTGAACTACTGATGCTTGAACTAGGTGAGTATGAAGAATAATTATCCATTAACTAGGATCAATGACCACTTTGATTATTTGAGAGGGGTATGATGGTTCTTGAAGGTTGACCTCAGCTCAGGATATCACCAGCTGTGATCACGGGATGAGTATACACTAAATATGAAATTCAGATGTTGCTACGGTCACTATGAGTATCTGAAGATTCCCTTTGTTGTGATGAACACCCCAAAAATGTTAATGGGACTCATGAAACATATATTTCATCTTTTTTTTATAATGATTCATGGTAGTATTCATCGATGATATTCTTGTGTACTCAATGTTTGAGGATGAGTTCACAAGACACTCAAGGATGGTTCTGGATGTACTCTGAAAGCACCATCTTTATAGAAATATCTTGAAGTGAAAATTATGGATCCAGGCAGTATAATTTCTAGGATTTGTTATCTGAGCAGTTGGAGTGGCAGTGGACCGGGCCTAGGTCGAGGTAATGTTCACTTGGGAGCCACCCAAGAGCATGAATGGGGTGAAAAGCTTACTTGGGCTAGTAGGCTATTACCATAGATTCATACCTGATTTCTCTTGGATATAAACATGCATGATAGATTTGAACCAAAAAGGGTATCATTTTATGTGGAAAGAGAGGTTCCATTGGGATTTCTAGGAGTTGAGATAGATATTGAGGAGAACTCCCATATTGATATTTCCAGAGGAGGGTGTCAAGTACGTAGTGTTCTATGATGCATTAGGAATCAGGTGTGGTTGTGTTATGATGTAGAGGTAGATGGAGATTTCCTATGGTTCATGTCAGTTGAGACCACATGATCAGAACTATTCAACCACTAATCTTGAGTTAGAAGTGGTATATTTCACACTAAATATGTGGTAACACTACATGATGGGCAAGAAATTCATCAGTTATTCTGATCATAAGAGTCTTAATTATATCTTATATCAGAAGGATCTTAATGTGATAAAGAGGCGGTGGTTAGAGTTCCTCGATGACTATGACTTCAAAATTTTCTATACTTTTGGTAAGGGGAACATGGTAGTATATTCTCTCAGTAGGAGAAATTGTTTGCAGTTACTGAACGAGGAGTCAGAGAAGTTTTCCTCATTGCAGTTATCCTTTATGAATGTAGATGGAGTATCTTACCTCCAATCAATGGTTGTTACACCTACTCTTTTACAATGAGTTAGGGGGGAACAAATTGGGGATGCTGACTGTGAGAACCTACATACTTAGAATTTTACTAGACATGCTCTGGATTAATTTTCTAAATATGTTGAGCATGTCGTTTTTTCAGGGGACACATGATGGTACCAGTGACGTTGTGGGAGGAGGTTCTGAGGGAGTTTCATTAATCTTACTTGGAGTTAAATCCAAGTGTGTTGAAGATGTACCTGGACCTTCGATGTCAATTTTGTTGGTCTAGGATGAAGAAAGGAGTTATACAGTTTGTCTCTCAATGCCTTACTTGTTAGCAGGTGAAGGCTGAGCACCAAGTTTCAGAAGGTTTATCTCAACCCCTTGAAGTTAAAAAGTGGAAGTGGAATATAATATATATATATATCCTTGATGACGGGATTACTAAATATGTATAGGGGACACAATACCATCTAGGTGATAGTAGACCGACTCACCAAGTCGGCCCAATTCTTAGCTTTTTGGGAGCAGAGTTTAGTAGAGATCTTGGGATAAATCTACAGACATGAGATAATCTGACTCCCTGGAGTTCCATTGATGATAATTTATGACCTTGATGATCTTTTAAAATCCCATTTTTGGAAGGGATTACATGAGTATTGTTGGAATTAGTTATGCTTGAGTACAACATTTCACCCCTAAACTGATGGCCAAATACAGCAGACCATTTAGGTCCCGAAGGACATGCTATGAGCTTGCATGTTGGACTTTGGTTGTAGTTGGGAGGATCACCTACCATTTGTTGAGTTTGTGCACAAAAATAGATACCATTCCACCATCGGTATGGAACCATTTGCGGATTTATATGAGAAACCCTCCAAGTGAACACTTTGCTAAGATGTCCTAGGAGAGTCAACACTCATGGGACCATATTTGGTGTGAGAAACTATTGAGATGGTGTAGATCATCTAGGAGAATATGAAGACTACACACAACCATAATAAGTCTTATACAGATATATGATAAATTCCTTTGGAGTTTGAGGAAGGAGAAAATGTGTTCCTATAGGTTTCACCTCGATGTGGATTATGGAGATTTGGACAGGGCAGCAAGATATCTCTGAGATTAATTAGAACTTTAAAGATACTATGTAGAGTTGGTGAGATGGTGTACCACTCAGCTTTGACTCCACAGTTATACTAGGTACACGATGTCTTCCATGTTTCATTACTAAGGTGGTACATGCATGACCCATCACACATTATCGACTGGGGTGATCTAGACATCGAGGATAGAGCTACCATTGCTGAGCATCAAGTAGAGAGCGAGGATTAGAAGGAGAGGATCCTCCATGGGTGAGTGATTCCTTCAGTGTGTGTCTGGTGGTAGCACAAGAATATTTAGAAGATCACATGGGAGTGAGAGGCTCCAATTCTTACCCAGTGCCCATATATTTTTATGTATCCCTTGTTTTGGATTTTTAGGATGTAAATCCCCAAGTTGGGGAGAATTTAATGACATGTATTTTCCATGAATTATTTTTTTGATATTGTATGGATTATTTTTGAGACCAAGTGCTGATAAAACATGTGATTCCAAAGCCCAGTGTTCCCAGAATAAATATTTGAAATATATAAATTGAATTAAATATCATGCATGCATAGTTTTATTGAAAAAAGTTTACTAACTTATAGAAGGGGTCCAAAATCAGAAATAAAAATTCACCACTGATTTGAGAACATGATTTTTACCCTTGGTGTGACTTAACCTTAGTCAATGCAGGTCATTTGTGGAAAAGTCATCATAGGCATGAAAATGAATAAAATAATTAGATAAATTATTTTATTTATTTTTGTTAATGAAACGAATGATTTGTATTTAAATAAACTATTATATTGTAATTATAGAGTTATCCACATAACCCTAGAACTATTAAAGAGATGTTAGAGAAAGAATTAGGGGACCACTCTCAGGATAACAATGACAGGATCACAGATTGATGATCAACACATAGTGAAATTGAAGGATATCACAAAAAATCATAACACACCTCTGTTCCTTATCAGGGATTGATCCAAACCAAGGTAGAACATTTGTTTTGATTGGATTATTTCTTCGTTCTTAATTTCTAATATGAAAAAAAAATCAATCAATGAACATATTGATATGTGATTCAAACATCTAGAAGGATAAGTTTATTTGTGAATTTATTTTAGGGAGAATTACTTAGTCATTCTTGATTATTAATTGTTATTATCACTCTAAAAAATAAAAGTTGACATGAACATTGATCTAGGTTTATTACACTTGATTGTTATTTTACTTTTATCCCCTGATTATCCATTCATCGCGAGAATTATTTTTTTTGGTTAGTAGTTACACATATCCTAAAGAATTGATCATTTCCCACCCATTCATTCACAAAATGACATGATATTGTAGATCTTGGATCAAAACTACATGATATTGGTGCAATAAAGGAAGTGGTGATGAATTAGATGACCTTGGATACTTGATTTCATGTTCTTATGTGTGAAACAAAGAACGATGTATGAATATTTTTTCTGAAAGTATTTGATGCCAGAATGAATTGTTCGATCGATGACAAGGCTTGGAAAAGATGTTCCCATGTTTTTTTTGAGAAGGCACATGACTAGGTTAATGGTCGGAGGTGCGGAATGGAATGAGAAATCCAGGCTTGGAATTCAAGGAAAATCTGCACTACACAGCCTGTAGGCAGGAGCCACATACTTTGTGGGACCCTCTCAATAATGGATGGTGTTATAAGAGAAAAATAAGTATCACATGGAGTGTGATACTGATCACATGACATATGGTCTATACCCAATGGCTTAGAATGTACCTCAGATGGTACATAGACACATGGTGTAATATATGGGTTGGAGCACGCCGCGTACTCCCCTACATGCATATGGTCTAGAAAAATACACAGGCTAAGATGTGTACTAGTACATGGTAAGAGTAAATGGGAAAATAACATGCTGTGAACTTCTATGTGGACATAGGAATGAGACACAGACCATTTAAATTGGTAGAACCCAGGGTAAAGAGACACGACATGTGACCCCTTCTACATGTTGTTTACTTTATAAAACATGGCTTGGATCCCTTGTCATATGTATATTGGACAAGTTTTGTTAGGGTGTGTTTCCCATATCCTTTCCCTGAGGGTTAGTATAAAATCATCTCCTACTCATAGGAAAATGATACCTATAGTAGATTTCTTGGATAGATTCGTTGGTATCCCTCTGTGAGGCCTAGAGTGAGACCATCTATATATATTTGTGCCCTAGTTAGAGTTATTAGTATTGTCATGACCAACACTATGAAGATACCTATCCTATACATAAAAAGTTAATCCAGATTGATTTGTTGGTATACCCCATGGAATTGTGAGTGATCCTCATATGTGTATCATATCTCTTTGGAATTTCATTATTTACTTCCTATGACGAGACTTAATGAGAAGTACCTCTCGGATAGAAATCATCAGTGTTATGAGACTCTAGACTGTGTTCACCTAGTTGAGTGCTATGTGGAATCTTTGAGCTGAAATCCTAGGCTAGCATACTATTATTGTCATTTACCTTTAGAATATATGTATTTGTTGAGTATATATAGATATTCTTGTTATATGTGATGTAGATATATACTTGGGTAGAGATGAATATACTTATTTTTTTGTATGCTTTGTGGTTTCAGGGTGTCCTACTGGGTGTTGTTATACTCAAACTTTAATGGGATTTTCCTATAAATGTTGTGTCTTGTATAGAAGACTAAACTTTTTATAGACTCCTTGATGGACTAGGACCAGATGGTGCTTAGTGATACCAGACAGACCGAGGTGTGTTCCTGTGGTATCTTGACACCAGCCCCATTTTTTACTTTTAGGTTGGAGTTTTTTTATACTCTTTGTGGTGGGATTGTATTTGGACCTGTTTACTTTCCTTAACTTCCTATCATACTCTGGTTGTGGTTTTTAGATGTGTTCATGCACGGTTGTTCATTTTTTTTACATTTTATCATTTTATAGGCTTGTATACATGTTCATGTGTTTAGGTACTTAGGCTAAAGCCTCCCATGTTTGTGATATTCTTACTAAGCTCTAGTCTCTAGTCCCTAGACTATTAGAGTTGGGATTGTGGAGCTGTGACACAAGTACCAATAGTAAGGATCATGATATTAAAGGATAAATATTATACAATTTCCCTCAATGAAAATTTAACATAAACAATCTTGAAAAGAAATGATATTGTAACATAAATCCCTTACCGATTTGGTAACTTTTAAATCAAATGTCATTGGAAGAAAGAATATGATATAGATTTGTAAATACCATGAAATACATGAATTAATATATTAAAATTAATTTATGTGGAATTAGTTAAAACATAAAAATAAATCATGGTTCATGAAATGAAACATGTCTAAAAAAATGAGATTGAGACAAAGAAAATCCTTTCAAGGTTCATAGCTTTTGAAGTGATAATTAATTCATGAAGTGATTAGTTTAATGTATGTAAATCCCCATAAAAAATTTCAAATAAATAATATAAAAAATTAAATATAAATTAACATATAATCATGGAATAAAAAATTCAATAATTTTTTTTTTAAAACCCAATGAAAGGAAATTGAGTTAAGAAACCCTTAACCTCATGTCCCCTCTTGATTTGTATAAGTTCAATAAAATACTGTATAATAAATATATATTATTATAAATATATCACATAGGAATATTCATAAGTAAAATAATAATTATAATTCATTTATAATTTTTAATTATTATTTGCTTAACAATTTTGTCATTAAAATGAGTATTCAGGTGAAAAATGGTCTGTTTTTCATGCTTGTTTCGATTCAATGGTTATGTTACTTGCACCTTGTTCATGGTTTTATAAATTATAAAATCTTAATCATGAAATAAATATCATATTAATTAATTAAATTAAATTTTATTACCAATCATTTATAATCATGATGAAAAATGAATAACATCAGTTCATAGAGATGGTGCTCCATACGTATGCTCGGGTGATGTTTTCAGTTTTCGATGGATGAAAATAAAGAAAGGTAAATAATAATTAAAATTTATAGAATCATTATTATATCATAAAAATCACATATATTCATTAAATAAATCCTTATTACCATCCATATTAATCACAAATGAAAAAATTATCACATCACTTCTAGAAGGTGTTAATCCACATGTACATACAAGCAACATTATCATTTTCTAGCGGATGAGAAGGTAAGAAGGTATGTAAAGATGCTGACCCTAATAGCCTAGATATGATGCCTTAATTTATTACATAGTTACTAATAAAAGTTATTTTCATCCCAAAGTATTGAATAATTTATTAGTTTTGGAAAACTAGATACACAAATAATTATTACATTACAACTTTGAAAGGAAAAAAACATTGAAACTCCATTGGAAACACCCATAAACTCCTATATTATCCATGGAAGTTATTCATATTATACATATTCTCATCTTGGGGAAAAATAAAACATAATAAAGTGGTGAAATAAAATGATCAGTAAGGGTAAGAAATATAGTGGAAGATAATATAAACATAAAAAATAAGGCTTGGTGAATAACTAAAAAATACCCATTAAAACATAATCTTGAGAATATTATGGCAGTAATAAAATATGAATAAATAATTCCTTATAAAAAATCCCATGAGAATAAAACTAAACCATGGATATTATACTAGTCTAATAATAACATGTATTATCAATTAATAATATAATAATGATGGAATACATAATACTGGACATCTAATACATACTATCGAGGCCTTGACCAGGACGTCTAAAAATAAATGGTTAAGGCCTCAACCAAATCCATATCTAAAAATAAATGGGAAAGGCCTCAGGAAAGTCCATATTTATTTTGTCACATGAGACGTACCGATACATAGAGGGTATATGAGAGCCCCACCCATTATTTACTAAGTCCAATGAATTCCTCATATGAATGAGGTGAAACATAAACAACATATACATAAGAAATTTAAATAACTTTCCCCAAATAGTATAAATAATCACTAACCATTATGAGTAATACGATGAATGGTATCAAGATAGAACATCCATAGTCAAACAAATCATAAACCATTTAATATAATATGGTAGATTTTATCATAAAAAATAAATCCCAATTAAGCATAAGATTCAACATAGGGTGTTTAAATGGATGAAAATACAATAATAAAATCATCTAGGAATTCTTGAGAGAAATACACTTTTTTACTTTCGAAAGAAGAGTATTTTTTGGAATAAAACATTTGTATTTGTAATAAAATAAGATTGTAAGATTGTATATCCTAGAAAAGAAAATGGATGATAATGAAATTTTTTTAGGAATAAATGATGTCCAACTGAAGTAAAGAACATGTAAAAAGATTTTTTAAGAACTTTAGAAAGGGGCCGCATTAGTGCGGTTTAAGTGAAAATATAAAATAACATGTAAATCGAGAAAGAATTATTTTATTAAATAAAACCAGAAAAGATCTAAGATATTTTTTAATGAAAAAAGTGCTATATTAGAAAAATATAGGTGTCTTATAACATATTATGGAGTTTACTAGAAAATGAGTAAGAAATTGGGAAGTACCCTTTAACCGGGCTTGCTTATTAGGAGGAATTGAAAAGGGAACCTTATAAAACATGTATCATCCCATAAAATAAATATAAAATGATATGGATACATGATTTTAGAACATATAAATAGAAAGTATAATATGTATATAAAAATAATGAAAAAATACATTGAGGTAAAGATTGAGAAAGCGTACCCCGAATGAAAAATAGAGGTTCAGGAGGAAACCCTTACCTTATGTTTGAAAGTGTTATTCACCTGCACATAATGTCTTGAATAATGAGATTATATTAATTAATATTTTAATTAAAAACCTACTAAACATTTATTTTATTTATTATAATTTTATTAAGTTCATTTATGTACTTTTTGATGAGTTATGAGATTCAATTTGGTCATTCCTGAGTGTTTGTTTCCTTGGTTTTCATGATTGGTTCACTTGTATACATGTATGGAAGATCATGTGAATTGAGATAGTAGTCCAAAATTAAAATTATATGTTATTAATGAACTTATAGGTTATTTAATGATCTTTTATATCATTTTGTTTTCAAATATGAGGGTGATTAATTAGATAAATCATTAATGATAACAATTTAGATTATTTTTGGCGTTTTTTCGAACATCATGAACTAGTTTTATCTTATGTATTAATATTACATATATTTTCTAGTTTCAGAACATTAAATAAGTCTTACTACATATATTAAATTCTATTTTAACCATAAAAATTGTTTTATGACCATCCTTAAAGGAAAAATTGAAAAATGAAAACTCATCATCCATGAAGGTGGTAAATCGACACCTCACATACAATGTTTTCATTTTTAGAAAAAAGGGGAAGAGAAGAGATTTAATGGTTTATATTACATTAACATAATAAAATTATTTTATATATAATATAATGTATTTATTATGTATGTTTTTACAGAGGATGTGAGCAAAGGATAAAAAAAATAAAAGAATGAAAGGGGATTTTACCTCTTGAATTCCTCTCCATGAGAACCTCCTTAAGAAACTTTGAAATGGTATTTAGGTGGGACCAGAAAGACCATAATTTAGGGTATATTTTTGAGATATGTATTTACTATAAATTGGAAAAGCTTCGAGTCTTTGGAGGTGTGAGGAGAAGAGGTGGTGAGGGGTGGTATTTTTAGTGGAGGAGAGGGGTGTTTTTTGATTATTTTATTCATTAGATTATTATTTTGGATCAAGACTATAAATAGTTTTAATATTATCACTAAATACATCAAAATAATTAATTATAGTTCGAGATTATGGGATTAAATCATATATTAATCAATAATTCATGTATTTTTTAAATACTTTAAATTACCATATTTTACTATTCAAAAAAATTCAATTATTTTAGAAAAATCCAAAAAACTTACCCTAACCATTTTTTGATGCATATAATTTAAAAATGGGATCCATTTTATGAAATTAATTTATGAAAATGAGAAATTTAATTTTTAAATAAAATCACCATTTACTCGAAAAAACCAATTTTAATATTATAATGGATTTTATGACACTTTAAAAAAATAATTAAGATCTCATAAAATTATATTATAATCATAATACAACAAAATATTAATTTATGAATCTATTTCATGAAAATAATTTTTTTTATTAAATTAGTATATTAATTATAAAATTATAAACAAGCATTTATGTTTCACAAAAATACCAACACTTAATTTATCATTTTTTAAAACATTTATTTACCTATTCAATGATATAAATATATTATATTTTCATTCATAAGATACCTAAATTTTATGTAAACTATCATAGGTTAATTTACTATTCTATTGGTCATATTCTATTCTTAATGGTCACATTACTATTCCAATAGTCATATTTAACAATATATTATAGTTTTAAACTTAGTGTTGCGTAAAGCATAAATTATCAATGATATTAAATTTTAAAAGAGTCATACAATAAAAAATTGAGGTGTTACAAGGTTGGTAAGATAATATAATTAAAAAACAGTAATTATTTCATAAATATCATATATAAAAAATAAATATATCATAATAATGAACTATGGAATATGGTGATGAGAAATGAAATACATTGGTTCATGAGAAGGTAGTTCGCATGCACACATGACTGAGGATTTTGTTTTTCATTTGATGGAAAAGTATATGAATAAGGTTATTACATTAACATAATAAAATATTAGTATATGTTAGATTCTGATATTATTATATTGGAATGGTTAGGATAAAATTTAACGAGGTAAAAGAATAAGTAAAATGGAAATGCTTAGTTAAGACGATTAACACCTCTTTGAAGAACCTCCTTTGGATTACACCTTGAGAAATATAGGTTGGTATTTTGGTTATAATATAACATAAAGTAAGTGAGGATTAGTGTTGGGAAGTGATTGTTTTATATATTGTTCTAGATACCTCAATCAGGAATTGCGAGGAAGAGAGGAGGGGTGGTGTCCTTATATATGAGAGGAGAGGGGAACTCGTGGGATTACTTAAAGTATTAAATTAATATAAATTAATTTTCATCTTTAAGTTTCAAAAAATTAATATATTTTTATATATAGGGTGAATATTAGTCTTAATAATTTCATCCAATAAAATTTATAAAAGGTTAGGCGATTTTTTAACCCTTATCTATTAGCTTTAACCTCCTATTAACCCTTTTAATGATTACTACAATAACATTTTTTTACTCTTTTGGGGTCAATAAAATAAAAATAAAAGAAAAAATGATCTATAAGTGGAAAATGGTTGACATTAATAAAAATATCCCATTAAATTATCAAAATATAACATTTTTATGAATTTTAAATCATTTAATAAAATATTATTTATCATAAAATACCCTTAAATTCATTTTCAAGACTATTCACATAGTTGACTAAAAAATATGAAGATAGTAATTTAATAAAAATTTAAACTTTTAACACATCAATATAATTTTTTTTATCTAAAATATTCATGTAACACTATAAATCACAAAAAAATATTACTTTTTAAGTTTTTAAAATTATTTACTTGATTTTTTAGTTGTTTGCATAAGCATTGTGCCAATGCTACGTAAGCATTTAATGTAATAATTTCATCACTAAAAATTAAAAATAAAATACCATAATAAAAAAATATTAACCTAAAAACAACCATTTATAACTATTCATAAATAATTTTTATTCGTGTCACAAAATATTATAGATATCAAAATCAAGAAAGAGACATTTTACAATTTTCCTTTACTTAAAATAGTATAAAGGTATTTATCAAAGAAAAATGGAACTAAAATTTCATATTTATATTATTTTAAGGAGTTGTTTGATTCAAACTAATTCAATTAAATATAGGTAAGTTTATGGATGATTTTGAAGCCTTATTTCAAAGTTTTAATTTGGTTTCACCTGTTTTACCCCTACTGTGGTGACAACATTTTTACAAATGTTAGTATACATTATGAAAAAAATAAGGTTTAACTATTTAATTTTTTTGGTAAATTATGATTCTAAGTATGAAATAAATTTTATCAAATTTAATACCTACAAGTGGAAGAAATTATATTTAAAATATTCCTATAATAGGTGATGAATAATAATTTTCCATAAAAAATAATTTTAAAGTATAATAATGTTTTATACAAAAAATAATCATAATGTTGATTCCAATAACATTAACTATATTATGTTTAATAAAAAATACCTAATTAAATTTTAAAATAAATTCCAAAAAAATGGGACTTTTTAAATACTTAAATAAAAAGGATAGTTTTCAATAAAATTAGTATTTTCTCACCATTCAATGAAAAATTGACCTTTTTAGAAAATTCCCAAAATTTCACCTTAATATAAATTTTAAATTCAAATTTCAAAAATTATATTCTTTTTACAAAATAAAATTTCGAAAAGTGGTAGAAATTAATTAAAATATGTGCTCACAAAAGAGAGTAAAAAGCATTTCTGAAAAAAACGTATATTTGAAGCATAAAATGACTTTACTAAAAATTGAGTGCATATTTACTAAGAATTAATCAATAAATTTTTAATGATGGTGTACTTTTATATATATTTCATAATATTATTACTCTTATTAATACCCTCCAATTAAATATCTTGGTTATAATGATAATATTTAAATAATAATATTTATCAGTCATCAAAGAAAGGTGCTTTGTGTCATGAAAGCTGTCAAATATTTAAAATTTATTTAAAGAGAAATATATTATAAAATATCGGGGTGTTATATTTTACCACTTAAATAAATTGTTCCCTCATAATTTTAACTATCTCTTACTAGAATAAGTATATCATGACATAGTAATAAAATATGATTTAGATTCTATCATGAAAACTAATTTCTATATCACTACTAGGAAACTTATTATTTCATAATTAAGTATTTCTAAAATTAAGTGTGTATCATTATAATAATTATGAGTTTTAGAAAAAAACCTTGATATCTAAGCAATAATTTACACATAAGACTCGATATATTTATCTTCCTCTTACATGAGTTGATTAAATCATTTACCATAAAGGTAGAGAATACAAGATAATATACTTACTAGATTTCTCTCCATACCATAAGCATAATTTCATCCTTTGACTATGATTCAGGTAGTTTTACATCCATTATTTTTCTCATAATTCATATGATAAATAACCATTATGGGTTTTTTCATGACTCAATTACTAAAATTAACTTTTAACGAGTCAAAATATCCATAAAATAAGGACAATCCATTCCTCCTATATCTAGTTATTTACCAAAACTCTAATAGTCATCATAAGGAAAGATAATACCCAAAAGGAAAAAACCTTCATATGAAGAGATGAAACATTTTACTCCAAAATTTCCACAAAAAAACCAAAGGTTCAACTTAGATCATTCCATAAATAAATAACCTCATATACCAATTAACCTAAATAACATCAACATTAAAGAATGTTTTAACCTCAAATGTTATCTCATACATTTCAACTTATATCCCAAAAAATATAAAACATTATTTTGAAATAATCCTTCACATTAAACCTAAGGGTTATATATATATATCAACCCATTAAAATGCCTCCCAAAATATCATTAATTACCTTAAAATACCATCATTTAAAACCTATAAAAAGGTTCATATGGATTTAAACTTATGATCAACCTTAAAATTATAAACACATGATTGTATCTATAACTCTTAAGTTAATGTCATATGAAAACATACTAATATCAAAATTTATCAAAACCCTTCTCTGATACTAACTATAATAGCTAGATATATTTACACTTGGATCTGGTTCTAAAATCATAATATTTAAATTTCTATCTTTTATACCAATTGAAACGACCCAATTTTAACCATTCATAATTAAAATATCCATAGAAAAAACTAATTCACTTACATACCCAATACCTTTTAGGTTTAGAGTTTTATATAATTAGGAAAAACCTTTATGTAATAAAACCCTTTTATTTCTCCTTAAATGTGAATTTTTACCATTATACCAATATTTTATTATTACATAAGATGACTTCAATATCTCTCAAAAAATTCTATACACAAGATACCATTCTAGACCTACCTTACATAATATAATTCTTCATAACCCGAGGAAAACCGAAACAAAAAAGGGTAAAGTTAGATGCTCAGTATGCATAAATATGGTAGATATCAATCCTAAGTGAACATTATATAATAACAAGGGCATGATAACAGGATCAAGTGAATGTTATCAAAGTTAAATATTTATACTCATAAAATCTTATATCATAAACTCCAAAATAATGATATATACAAAAGAATGATTAATAAGCGTGTTAAGGAAGAAATCATTATTCAAGAGATCTAGCACAGACATGTGGAATCATAAGAATAAGAAAACATAATCTTTTGAGCATATCTATTCATAATCATGTCTACTCATAATCTTGTGAGAATAGATATAATCGATCATACTCAAACATAAAAATTTGAACAAATACATTCATAATCATTTCCAGACCTAATCTTTTGAGCATAACTAGAAGAAATCATAATCATTCATTAAAATGTGAACATATATATTAATAATAATTTCTATTATTATCATCAAAATTATCTCATGATATATCTATATCATATTACTTAATTAATTGTAGGGCTATAATGGATCCAACTCTCATATAATCATAATTCTTTCATATATATGCCATAAGATCATGAAATAATTTATCATTTCATTATAACTTCTCCCATGGAAAATAAAATGATTTTCACAAATATTTCATCATCATAATAAATAAAAATCTAGTGAAATAATAAGATTTATATTATTATATCATGTTCCCACTGAAACATAAGTAACATCAAAAGACGTTGTCATAGATGAAAATACCTTAAAAAGATCACTAAAGCACTTCTTGTGGAAAAAAATTTTATTTAGAATAAATAATATAAAATCTAAAAATTTCTAAAATATTATGAAAATAAATCCTTTTGAAAATTACCATGGAAACTTTTAAAGTAATATTCAAAGAAAAGGGTAGTCATAATAGTGGGAAAAACATTTCGTGCGGTATATGTTAAAATAAATATTCTGTTTATGGCCTTGATAAAAGTACCCCATTAAAAAAATGAGATTATATTTAAACCTTTTTATAAAAAGTAAATTATTGGTAAAAATTAATTTAATAAATAATTTGGGAATATTAAAAACATTACTTAAAACTTTTTAATGAAAATACAGACATAAAAAAATATGCATGGCCAAAGTGAAAATAAATTCAGATTTTCTTTAAAAAGAATTTTCTTAATCGTTTTATATACCAAAGAGAGGAGAATGAAAGGGAAAAATGAAATAAATATAAATAAAAATAATATAATAAAAATATATAGGTTTTTAAGTATAATTATCATATAATTTCCCTCAATTGAAATTTAACATAAACAATCTCGAAAAGAAATGAGATTATAGCATAAATCTCATACTTCTTTGGAAACTTTCAAAGAAAAAGTCATTGAAAGAAAGAATATGTTATGGATCATTAAATAATTTTAATTACTTGATATAATATATTAAAATTTATTCATGGGGAATAATTAATCCATACAAATAAATCATAGTCCACAATATGAAACGTGTCTAAAAAATGAGATCGTGGAAAAGAAAACCCTTGAAAAGTTCATAAATTTTGAATTTATAATTAATGCATGAAGTGATCATGTGAATATATTTAAATAAATATAAAACTAGTGAAAATAAAACATAAAACAATTTATATATCAATTCACACATAATCATGGCATAATATAGTCAATGAAGAAGTGTTATGACCTAATGAAAGGAAATTGAGATAAGAAACCCCTTACCTCAAGTCCCATATTACTTATTATGAGTTAAAACATCCTATATATTAAATATATATTTATTATAAATCTATTATAGAAACATATTAATATATAAAATACTATTTATCATTCCTTTATACTTTTAAATTTTCCTTTTGTTAATAATTTCATCATTAAAATGAATAGTCGGGTTAAAAATAGTCTATTTTCCATGCATGTTTTGGTTCGATGGTTCCGGTAATTTCACCCTTTTCATGGTTTTATCATATAAAAAATATTAATAATTAAATAAGTATCATATTTATTTATTATATACACTTTTATGACCATTCATATAAAGCGGTGATGAAAAATGAATTACATCACTTTGTAGAGCTGATGCTCTGTATGTACGCATGAGTGATGTATTCAGTTTTTGAGGGATGAAATGAAATAAAGGTAAATTATAATTCAATTTTATAGAATAATTATTATATCATAAATATAATATATATTAATTAAATCTATCTCTATTACCATCCATGTAAATTGGAAATGAAAAATGAATCACATCTCTTCGTGAAGGTGGTAGTCCACACATACGCATAAGAGACATGATCATTTTCGAATGGATGGGAAGGTAAGAAGGTAGATAATATATGATAATTAATTAGTAATAATTATTTCAAAAATATCACATATAAACATTAAATCCATCATAATAACAAACTATGAAATGCAGTGATGAGAAAAGAAATAAATTGGGTTTTGAGGTAGTAGTCCACATGCACGCAAAAATGATTGTTTTATTTGAAAAATTATGTAAAATGAAATGAATAAAGTTATTAATTTAATATAATAACATATATAAATATGTTATATATTAATTTTATTTTATTTTAATGGTTAGGATAAAATTTAAGAAGGTAGAAGAATAAGTAAAGTAAAAATGCTTAGATAAGACGATTATGACCTCTTTGAAGAACCTATTTTGTCTTATACCATAAGATTTCTAGGTTGGTATTTTGGTGATACTAGTACTTATAATAATTGTGTAGTAATGTTTGCAAGTTATTGGTGTAGATATTGGTTTAGATACATAGCTCATGAAGTGTGAGGAAGAGAGGAGGGGTGGTGTCCTTATACAAGAGAGGAGTGTGGCACCCTTGGAATTTCTTTATGTATTAAATTAATATAAATCAATTTTCATGTTAAAGAATAAATACTTGATATATTTATAATATAGTGTAATTATAAGTCTAAATAATCTCATAAAATAAAATATAGTTAAGTTTAACTGATTTTTTTAACCCTGATCTCTTAACCCTTTTAATAGTCATCTTAATAACAATATTTTTTGTTATTGAGAAGTCAAGAAAGTTACAAGAAAAGGATAAGTGACCCATAACTAGAAAATTTATGATATTCTAGACCATATTAAATTCACATGGAAAAATTATATATTTTTATAAATTTTTAATCATTAAATAAAATATTATTTCACATAAATACCATTAAATCCATTTTTGGGACTATTCACATAATTGAATTTAAAAAAATATCAAGATAACAATTTAGTTAAAATATAAATTTTAATGCATTAATAATAAATTAAATCTTTATAATTTTTTTAGCAGCATAAATCACAAAAGAAATATTACGTTGTATGTTTTTAAAATCATTTTCTTGATTTTTCAACTATTTTTATAATCACCATGTCGGCGTTTCATAAGCATTTAAGGTAATTCATCACAAAATAATATTAATAAAATACCATCACAAACAAATGTATTAATATTAAAAATATGTATGAATAAATTTTAATAACTTGTTTTTATTCCTATAAAATAAAATTATAGATATTATATGAAAGAAAGAGACATTTTGTAATTTTCTATTACTTAAAATTATACAATGGTCTTTATCAAAAGAAAATAGAACAAAAATAACATATTTTAGAATATATGAAAGGTATAGATGAGTTAAACTCATACAATGAAATATAAGAAAGTGAATGGATGATTTTTAATCCTTATATCATAGTTTTAACATTGTTTTATTTTTTTAATCCATATCATCATGATAAAAATTTTTCTAATATTACTATTTATTATCAAAAAATAAGGTTGAAATATTTAGAAAATTTATAAATTATAATTCCAAAATTTAAATCCATTTTTTCAAATTCAATTCCTATAACTGACAAAAATTAATTTTAAAGTAATTGATGTTATTACTATTTTCATAACTTTTTATTTACTCTCTTTTCTAATTTTCAAGGAAAAGTGCATAATTGGTGTGAAACACTCATGTTTTCTTATTAAATGTAATTTTTGAGCATTATTTAAATTAATCAAATCTAGTCAGTTTACTATTTTAAGTATAACTCTCACTCTACTTATACAAATTGCCTGATTCTTTTTTAATGTTCCTTACTCAAATTAAAACATTTCATTAGAAGGGACCTTTGGCCAAATTTTCCATTTGAAGGGATATATGGACCACACAAGAAGACCCAAAGAATCTGTGAAGAAACTGGATTAGCCATGATCTGGGCTCTATCCCTAAGCCAAAATTTGATGATACTCCAAAGTTTTTTTCGTGATTATCCAAAGTAATATTGGATAAAAATTTCAAGGCCCAATCCCAAGAATAAGGGGAACAACTGATTCATTTAAACGCAGCCCACAATTCTAGTCATGAATTAAAATCAATACAGTATTAATGACTTTTCTCCTAATCTAGACATAAAATATAGCTAATATTTTGTATTGTGAAATAAAATATATGGATGGACAACTTTGTTGAATAATGTGTTCAGATTTGAAGGCATATTACTATTTATAAACCCATTCTCATTTCAGCCTTCTAAAAAGTCTGGATTGAAATGGATAGATAACAATTGTTTACTAAAACCGCCATAACTTTTGCTCACTAAGTCCAAATGCCACCAACTTTTGAGGTTAAATGACAAAAATTAGTATATAAAACTTTTAAGAAAAATATATCTCGAGATTAAGCTGTCTGGATGTCCAAATCATCGACCCAAGTGGAGGAGTATTTTTGGAATCCAAACAGTCCACCACCTTGGGCTATAAATACACCCCTCATCTCCTTCCAAAAGGGTTGGAATTTCAGAAGAGAGGAGCATACATTGGCATGAACAAAGATTTTCCAAAGGCTTGTGATGAACTTTTATACTCAAGTTTTCACTTGAGAGACCCTTCCTCATCTCTTTATTTTCATTAACTTTTGTGTTCCTATCATTTGTAATTGCTTAAGTTGTTTTTAATTTTGTTTGAATTTTAATGAAAGTTTATTCTTCATATTATATTTTAATCATCCACCCTCTATTATTAAATATTAATACTCTTAATTTTTTTTAAATCAAGTTGAAATACCTTTCCTTATTTTTCTTCCTCATTCAATTGAAAGACCGTTTTTAATTCTCATCATTGTTCATGTGTGCGTGTTTGACACACAACTATTTTCTTATCACATTATTTTCATTCTATTTATAATTAATCATCATAAAAACATATTAAAATATTAATAAATATCTTAATGGATGAGTAAATATACCATTAGGGTGAGTCAAAATTTTGGAATGTTATGTGATTGAGAGTATTTTCTCGATGAATAATATTCAAATTAACATTGTGTATGTTGGAGATAACTTGTCATGGATTAATGACTTGTTTTTTTTTAAAGTGTGGTTTCTATGGATTATTTGAACCATAAATACAATAACATCAACATGTAAAAATTGATATTAGATCCCTATATTAAGTTAAGGATTGAGTTAAATCCTTAACACTTAGGAATTCCAATCAATGTCATCTTGTGAAGTGGGTGTTAATTTAATGCAATATAAAGAAAAGGTCAAGGATATCACAAGCTTAACTTCCTAATAGTGAACTCACCCCAATATTTATAAAATTGTTAAATAAAACACCAAACATTAATCACTTCATTTAATTTTTGCAAACAACACCCAAATCAAAATATAATTAACTAAAAACAATCAACTATTAAAAAATATCATCGTTGAGGATTTGAACCGAGTGCTTTTATACACATTAATAGAGAATCAGAGCCTTGAACGATCTATAGAATACAATTTGACATGATTTCAAATGGATCCATTTTAAGGGATGGTGCAATTAATTAGTTGTTAGTTTCTGGTTATTGTAAAAAAAACTAAATTAAAAAAATTGAAAAAAAACACAAAGAAAAACCCACCAGAAAAACTGGCTTGAAAGACTTGGTGAAACACTTTGGGCTTATCGAACTACCTATAAAACACCCATTGTGATGTCTCCTTTTAGTCTAGTTTTTGGTAAAGCTTGCTATTTACCAGTTGAAATCAAACATAAGTCTTTTTGGGCTGTAAAAACCTGTAATTTTGATTATGAAAAATCTGGTGAAGAAATATTGTTGCAATTGGAAGAACTAGAGGATATTCAACTTGATTATTATGAGAATCATAATCTCTAAAAAAACCACGACACTCCATGATAAAAAAATCCTAAGAAAGGTATTTCATGAATGTGAAAAGGTAATTTTCTTCAATTCTTGATTTCTAATTCACCCAGATAAGCTTAATTCAAGTTGGGAAGGTCCTTTTATTATTTCAAATATTTACCCATTTGGTGCAGTGCAAGTCTAAGACCCCTCTTAAAAGAGGAAATTCATAGTTAATGGAAATTAGTTAAATCATCACCATGAGAGGACACAAAATCCTAGAACCAAATTTACTTCCATTTAATCCCAAACATCTGTAGTTGACCCACTACTAGATAGAGATGACAACTCACAAAATCCAAACCAAGGGGAGCCTATTTCCCTTTAACTCATCTCCCCCACTCTCTCTCTCTATTATTATTCCTACATCATTCTCATTTTGTTTTTTACCACTTTCCTCATCACATATTTTTATTTACTCATTCACTTTTTTGTGGGTGTCTTTATAAAAAACTAAAAAAAATCATTTAAAAAGAATATAAAAAATCAAGAGTCATACTTACTCACCTTACAATTTTCAAAATTTGTCTAAACATTTTGGGGAGTCAAAATACAAGGTTTCATCTCAAAAATCCTGTGTTTTCATCATATATTTGGATAAATAATATTGTGTCAAAACCAACAAATTTTTAATGCTCAATTTTTGATTTGGAAAATGATATTCCCCAACCATGAGGAACAACATTAGCTTTCATGAAAAGTCTGCCAATGAAAATCTTTTCAAAATGTGTGTTTTTAACCTCATTTTTGAGAATTTAGTTTGTGTACCTTCAAGATAAATTTCCTACTTTGGTGTCATTAATATGGTAGAGGCATTTTCTAAACCTCATTAGAATCAAAATAGCTAAATAGTCTCCCATTACCCTTACATTAATCCTACTTTTGAAAGCCCCTCAGAGCCTATGAAAAATTTTTATTTTATAGAAACATTACAAGCCCAATACCTTATCTTACCCAATATCCATAGAGATTTATATTGTATTATTTATTTAAATTTTATTCTGGGGGTATTAATTTAATTTTGGGTTCCCTTTTATTGATTTTAAATGTGTTATCATATGCTTGAGGGAAAACATCCATTTTAGTGTGCGGGAGAGGTTTTCAATCAGTGAGTTTTGAGAATTTATATATTATTATTAAATATTGTTCAAATTTTATGGAAAAGTGTTCAAATAAAAAACTAAAAAAATAAAAAAATAAAAAAAATTCAAAAAAAATTCAAAAACAAAATCAAAAAAAAAATAATGGGTTGTGTCATGGGTGGGTCAAAATTTACTCTCCCTAAACCTTTGATTCTGTTATAACTACTAAAATTAGTGTCTTGAATAGATCAATCATGTGTTGGGATATGAGTGTGAAATCTTTTTGAAGTCCAAATTTTGAAAAAAATGAAAAAAATGAAAAGAAACAAAAAGAACACCTGAATTATATATTCTTATGTCATTGGGGGAAGTTTTGTGTTTTGTAAATATTCCATATTTTCATTACCTTAAAATTTTCTTCCACTTTTAGGTCTTGATTCACACAATTGTTGCCTTGTAAATTTGTATTTATATTTATTTCAATGTTTTATTTCAAAAATATTGTGCATTGGGTTATCCATGTTGGTGTTTTACCCCTCTTTATACTCTTTTTAATACTGAATTCCTACTGTTCCATAACCACAGAAAAATCCCTTTACAATAACTCTTGATTCTTGTGCACTTTAGGATACATAATGGAAGCTGATAGATATTTCAAACTCTAATATTTTCACTTTTGGTTGGTGAAAGAGTGAACCTCCATTAATCAATTTTATCATCTTGAGAGGTGGGAGTTTTGAGTGTCAGCATTTTCCATTTATAAATTTGAGCATGAAAAATGAATTGTTTTTGGAATATTCTTTTTGTAACAATTTGTGGTGGAATTCAACATGGATGATTGAAATGGTCTAAATCTCCCATGGTTGGGGAATTTTTTTTTTAATATTTGTTGGTGAGTGAAAATAATTTGGCTATGGTTTTATATTTGTTGTACATGAGGACATACCCAAGACTAAGTGTGAGGGATTTGATGTTATTAATATTTTCATAACTTTTTTTTTACTCTCTTTAATAATTTTCAATGAAAAGTGCATAATTGGGGTGAAACACTCTTGTTTTCATATTAAATGTCATTTTTTAGCATTATTTGAATTAATCAAATTGAGTTCATTTCCTATTTTAATTATAACTATCACCCTACTTATCAAAATTGCATTATTCTTTTTTAGGGTTCCTTAATAAAATTACAACATTTCATTAGAGGGGACCTTTGGCCAAATCGTCCATTTGAAGGGACATATGGACCACACAAGAAGGCCCAAATAATCTATGAAGAAACTGGATCAGCCCTGATAATAGAATTACTGGGCTCTATCCATAAGACCAAATTTGATGATACTCCATATTTTGTTATTTATTATCCAAAGGAATACTGGATAAAAATTTCAAGGCCCAATCCAAAGAACAAGGGGCCCAATCTCAAGAACAAGGGGCCCAATCCCAAGAACAAGGGGCCCAACTGATTCATTTAAACTCATCCCACCATTCTGGATGGGAATTAAAATAAGTACATTATTTATGAATTTTCTCCTGATATAGACATCCAATCTAGATAATATTTTTAATTGTGAAATCCAAGATATGGGAGGACAACTTTTTTAAAGAAAGTGTTCATATTTGAAGGCATATTCCAATTGATAAATCCATTCACATTTTGGCCTTCTAAAAAGCCTGGATTTAAATGGACAGATTATAATTGTTTACTAAAACCGCCATAACTTTTGTTCACTATGTCAAAATTCCTCCAAATGTTGAGAGTATATGAACAAAATTATTATCTAAAACTTTTAATAAGGAGATAAATCTATATTCAACTATATGGATGTCCAAATCATCGAGAAAAGTGTAGGTGTAGTTTTGGAATGCAAACAGTCCACCACCTTGGGCAATAAATACATCCCTTCCTCTCCTTTCAAAAGGGTTGACATTTTAGATGATATGAGCATACATTGGAACAACAAAAGATTTTCCAAAGGCATGGGAGGACCTTACATACTCAAGTTTTTACTTGATATACCCTTCCTCCTCTCTTGGTTTTTATTTACTTGTGTGTTCCTTTCATTTGTAATTGCGTAAGTTGTTTTCAATTTTGTTTGAATTTTAATGAAAGTTTATTCTTCAGATTCTATTTTAATCATCCACCCTCTGTTATTAAATATTAATTCTCTTAGAATATTTGAAATCAAGTTGAAATAAATTCACTTATTTTTCTTCCTCATTCAATTGAAAGACCATTTTTAATTCTCATCATTGTTCATGTGTGTGTGTTCGATGCACAACTCTTTTCTTATCCTGTTATTTTCATTATATTTATAATTAATCACCATAAACACATATTAACAGATTAATAAATATATTAATGGATGAGTAAATATACCACTGGGGTGGGTCAAAATTTTGGGATGTTAAGAGATTGAGAGTATTTTCTTGATGAATATTCTTTAAACTAACATTATGTATGTTGGACTTAACATGTCATGGATTTGTGACTTGTTTTGTTTAACATGTGGTTTTCATGGATTATTGAAACCATAAATACAATACAATAAACATGTACTAATTGATATTATAAACCTAAGTTAAGTTAAGGCATGTATTGAATCCTTAATAGTTAGGAATTCCAATCAACGTCATCTTGTGAAGTGGGTGTTAATTTAATGAAATATAAAGCAAAGATCAAGGATATCACAAGATTAACTCAAAAATAATTAACTCACCCCAATATTTATTAAATTTTTAAATCAAACACCAACCATTAATCACTTCATTTATGATTTTCAAACAACCCCCAATCAAAATATAATCAACTAAAAACAATCGACTATTAAAAAGTATCATCACCGAGGATTCGACCGAAGTGCTGTTATACACATTATCAGAGCATCAGAACCTTGAAAGGTCGATAGGCAACAATCATCCACACTTTCAATAATCCTTAAAAAGGTAATGAAAAATGATTTTTATAAAAATCTAGTTTTGAGTATAAAAATGTTTTTTATTAAAAAATTAAGAATAATGTTAATTAAAATGAATTTAATTGGATTATTTTTGATAAAAAAGAACTAATGAAATTTTAAAACTAGTTGATAATAAAATGGCAATTTTCAAATAATTTAATGTAAATGATAGTTTTTCTTTAAATCGGTATTTTTTTTACAATTCAATGAAAATATAACATTTTCAAAAAAAATCCAAAAATGCCACCTTAAGATAATTTTTATATAATTATTTAAAAAATAAAATCCATTTTATAAAATAAAATTTATAAAATTATTAGTGATTAATTATATAATTATCTCACAAAAATAAATAAAAACTATTTTTGAATAAAACATATTTTTGAATCATTAAATGGATTTACTAAAAATTGATTTCTCATTTACTAATGATTAATAAATATATTTGTATTGAGTGTGTAATTTATATATATATATATATATATATATATATATATATCATAATTTTTTTACTCTTATTCATACCCACCAATTTAACATGTAGGTTATAATAGTCATATTTAGATAATAATATTTCACGATTATTAAAGCTTAGTGTAATGACCCATGTATTTATAGAATAATAATTTTTAATTTCTATTAATACTTATGAGTAAGATATTAATTTTACATTAAAGGAGACTATTTTTCCAATAGCGTACTTGAAATTCAATAAGGGTTTTTTCTGAAATCTTATGTTGCACACAACATTGGGAAATACCGAAAAATAATATAATAATAATATTATTTTAAATTGTAGTTAACACATAACCGTAGTATTGGAGGGAATGAACATAGCTAACTAAAATATGATAATACATATTTGTTAAAAGTTTTTACATTTATCCAATAAATTTTAGAGGCTTAAAATAAGAATGAATCCAATTTTAAACATGAAATACTCTAATATTCTTAAAAAGGTTGATTTACCAGATTTTGATGGAAAACCATTTATAAATCTAGTTTTTTTCACTTTTATATGTTAATATTTGAAAAAATAAAATTATTCTTTAAAATAGGGACATAAAAATTTACTTTGGATGAAATTTTGGTATTTTTCCGATAAAGTTCATTTTTTAATGAATAGTGGAAAATACTGTATTTTAATTCAAAACTGCCTTTTAATCTAATTTATTTATACAATTATATTATAATTTTAATTGGTTTTAAAGTGTAATTGGATTATAATTTTACTATTTATTTCAATTTTGGTCATTAGACGTAATTTCACTTTTAAATTGGACATAAACACATGTAAATCTTTTGGAAATTGTTTTACTTCTTAAAAACACGCTTTTTGGTTTTGACAACAGGAATTAATTTTAAATTAATTACTGAAACTTATGTGTTTTGAATTTGAAAAAATTTATTCTATATTTGTAATTAGGAGGTCCAAATTTAGTAAATAGGTTCCTTTTATTTTTATACTTTATGAATAGTAACTTTAGTAAATATTTTATTTACCATGGTTAAAGGATAAATCTGGTAAATAAGGGTAAAAAATAATATTATAATAATTTTAAACTATTATAACACTTGTTATAACCCTATTTTATGGGATATTTCTGACCATGGTCATACTTGGGTTGATTTTAGGACCCCATGGAGCCACTTGTGTGTGAAAATGACATTTAATCACTTTTAATTTAAAGTTAAGGAAAATATACCCTAAACATGTATCTTTTACTAAAACAATTTTTATATGGGGTTATATAAGTGATATATCCAACTATAAATATTAATTATAAAGATAAAAATATTTAATACATAACGGTATTTTATTTATATTTTTTATACATCAAATAAATAAATATATTTATGACACAATGACGATGTAGTGATTACCTTATTAATGAATGATTTAAATAAATAAGATTATAAATATTAAAATAAATTTATTTTGAAACTTTTTATGACATCGACGAATTTTAAGTATGATTATGACTTGTTATATTTAAATTAATTATTTTTTTATAAATAATAAAGTTATGAATTTTTAAAAAGTCATGATATGAATAGTATAAAATTGAAATAAAAGAGTTTTTTAAGAAATAATATTTTATTAAATGATATAATAGTCATAAAAATATAATATTCGTCCAAAAGACTTAAATAATTTTTAAAATTTCATTAATGGAAAACTTGAGTTTCTATTGACATTTTATAGTAACTATATTAACCATATAGTATGAATACACAAGAAGACATGGTAAGTGTTAAATTTGTTAACTAAGGGTTAAAGCTAAAAAATATGGTTAAATATGACACCAAAACTTGTCTAAAACCTATTTTTTGAGAGGATTTAGAAATATAATCACATTATATTTTAATTAAATGTGTTGGGTACCTTTTTATATCGAAATTTAGTTTATAATAAAATAATATTTCAAGAAATTCCTAAAGTGCCCCTCCTTCCTCTTATAAAAGGGAATCACCTCTAACCCTTACTCACACCTCTAAATCACCCTTGGATCATAAAAAATCTGACTAAATAATATACTAACATTCCTCTATTCCTCCTATAAGACTCACCTTGGTTATAAGAAAATTTAAGAAATCCTTTTAGATTAAATAAAAAGGAGTTACCTGATTTGAGGTAATGTCTTATCTCAAGATTCTTTCATTTATTTTCATTCTCCAACCCCCTAAACTCTATTGTTTCCATTATTTTATAAACAAAACATTATCTTAAATATAATAGAATATTTTTATGAAAATTATTCAAATTACACTTACATACACCTCTATCTAATGGATACAAACATACTGTTTCTATGTACGACAAACTACTCCCTCACGAAACGATGATTGTTCGATTTTCCCCTACCACCTCTCATAGTATCCATTATGATAGAAATATATTTATATATGATATATATATTATATTTATATTGTCTCTATTCTTATGTATGTTTATTTACAACATACCTTTATTCTTTCCATAATGTGTAAATACGATAATTTCATTTGAGGAAGCACGGACTAGCGCCCCCTCAAAGTGAGATGGCTCGTTCATTCCATACATGGAACATATAAACAATGGAGTTAATGAACTTATGTAATGTATATATCATATTATATTATATTGTAATTATAATATACCTATGTATAATTTAGTTTTATTTCTTTTAAAAATGAAAAAAATAAATGAAAGTAGCGTTCATGCGTACGTATGACTTACCATTTCCATGAATGATGCATTTAATTTCTTATATCCAAATGTAATAGAATATTATAAATACATATATAATGGATATATATATATTATATTTAAATAATTACTATAATTATTGAGATAATTTAATTTTTACCACATGGACAATTTGTAATTATAACAAGTTCATTTTTGACTCAAGTACCGAATATCGAAAAAACGAATGATATTAACTTAAATAATTATGTAATTTTTATAACATGGTAATAAGTGATATAAAAAGAATAATAATCTTGAAAAAAGTTCTTAGTCATGTAGAAATTAATTTAAGTTTATTATTCAGGAAGAACAAGGAACATACATGACGAATCAGACACAAGGTAAGGGACTTCATCTCAATCTCCTTGCACTGAGAAATATTTTGGTTTATACACGACCTTCTTTTATACGGTGTATAATTATACCATTTTTATTTTAATTTAATTCAATGTTTTTAAAAATTAATCTTTTTTTTATGAAGCATTTTACTAAACAAAAAAAGGAATGTTTCTTTTTAAGTACGTGGTGACAACGACCTTTCCACCGCCGTGAGCATTATTTGATATTTGACTTCCTTAACAACCCATAAAGTTTTTAAAAGAAAAATAAATACCATATAACATTTTTATATATTTTGGTATTGAAAATGGTTTTGATAAAGCATGGATTATGTTAATATCTTTAAATGGTCTATTCTGATTGCAATGTGGAAATGTTATTTTTCCTTTATGCTTGTTTTATGTGATATGATTATGTTATAGTCCTTGGAAATTGTTTTCATATATGGGTGTTTACATGATAAAACTAGGGTGGGTGAGTTCGAGATAGCTCTCCAATTTATTGGTTAATGTGACATAGGTAAACATTAATGTTTATCCTAAGAGATTTATGGAATATACTGTGATGGGTATTCCAAACGTAACTCCCTATGCAACTGTGAAAGCTACAATGTAAGTATGTTATAGATTCCACAAGTTACCTTTTATGATTTATGATTTCTATGTGTTATTCATAAATCTTATTATTTCACGAGGTATGTTAAAGATATTATGTTTTCTGAGTTAAAAGTATGATTTCATTGATTTGCATGTATTGATGGACTAATGTTTTCTTTCATTATTTTATAACCCCTACTGAGCCTTTTATACTCATCCCAAGTCTTTTAAAATTTTTTCACAGGTTATAAGGAAGGGTAATAGAAAGGATGAATTCAATAAGATTTATATCAAGAAAAAATTATTTTTTTATTTAAGGAATTTTATTATTTTGAAAAAAATTGGATAGTGTAGAAGTGTCTACTTTGTAATCTTTTGAGATGTAATGTAATATTTACTACATAATTCTCTATAACTCCAAACCTAAAAAGATCTTCAATGTGAATTATTAACTTAATTCGATATTATGTAATGTTTAAGTATGGGGCCTCATAGTTGGCATTAGAGGTCAGTTTAGATAACTTTAGAGGTTAGGGTGTTATCTGGGTGTAGGTAGGGGATCCCATATAACCCAGAGGGTTATTATTATATGGAAACTTTTGGAGGGTTATGGTAAAATAGTTTATTTGGATAAAAAATCTAATAATGGAGATATAATAAGGTTGATATATTAGAGTAATATAAAAGTTTTTATGTTATCTTTAACCTATAGAGGATTCTTTTTTTTAAATTATAATATTTCATTTCATGTTTAAGTGTTGATTATTTTAAGCAGATTAAGGATAATTTGTGAATATGGAAGGAAAGAGATCTTTCACAACCTTCTTATTCCTCCTTGATGATTTGATCATCACTATTATGGAAAAAGCCTATTCAAATGATTTTGATAGCTTCTTGAGTATTCAAATCACCTATAAGAAATTGTTTGAGCTATCCATCACCTACTCATTTATAAAAAAAATTTATGGGTCATGGTATATTTTTAATATGATTTCAAGATATCAAATTTTCCAATTCTATCAAAAAGTGAAATTATAGAAGTGGAGTAAATGTTTACTTTTTGAAAGTATGACAACATGCTAAAAGAGAAAGTTAACATCCTGAAGATCCTGATATCTGGATTTCATGTATGATTTATTTTATTATACATAAATAATGAAGCATCTTTGGATTTTTATTTATAAATGATGAGGATATTTGATCTGTAGGAATGATGTATTAATAAATAAGTTGGAAATGTATAGTTAATGGATCATGTAGATCACTGAATGAGTAAGAAGTCTACATATAAAGGATTTAAGAGTTATGGTAGGTTGTAAGATGATGAAATGTTTAAAAGTATTAATGATCTTTTGATGATGAGATTACTTTGGGAAGAATTTTTCTAATATGTGTAACCCTGATGTTTGATATGTGAAATTTTTATTCAAGGAAGAATTACATTTTCTTGTGTGGTCATAAGGGATAACTTAAGGGGTTTATATTATCTTTTTTTCTGAGGTGATTAATGGTTATTATATTTTTGGATGCAAACTGAAAGGTATTAAATGATTTTATGAATCAAGAATATGTTGATTTTAAAACATATGTTTTATATTGGATATCCTCAGTATAGTAAAATGATTCGGTAATTAAGTGATAAATGTTATTTTATAGGATGTTCTCTCTTTTGGGAAAACTTTGTGCCTAAGGAAAATAGAATACTATGGGATTTAATTTGTAGAGTAATGGTTGAAATATTATTTTGGAAGAATATATGTCTTATTGTGGACATATGGATATTTGGGTTATTTATGGAAATTATTAATCTATCATAGAGAATTTGCGATTAGGTTAATTACTTTTCAGTATGAGACTTTATGAGTAGTCAGTGTTATTTGGAGATAAATGTTAAGATTTATCATGGAAGACTATGTGATCAAATCCTTATGAATTTTGGTTTTCAATTTTAGTTGGATTATTTTGAATAAGTTTAAGGACAATTTCATATTGAATGGTCTTTGTTGAACTTTGGGTATTGTTTGTTGAATTTTGGAGATTAAGAGTAGTATTTATTTTTGTAAAGGATTATCCTTTTTAAGGATTATCTGATCTTATACTAACCATGTTTTTTTGGTTAATGTCTAAAGATGAGGGAAATGTATTTTTCATCATTTTTGGATTATTTCATTCTCTAGAAGTTGATTCTAGCACTTTTGATGTGACCAATTCATCTTGAATTCTCGCCGTTTAGAGAAAATATGAGTTTGTGGTAGAAATTTAGTAAAGGATGAAAGTCCACATGACAAGTAAGTATATTTCCTTATTTTCTTAGTCAAGCTCATAAATAAATTCCTCAATTTTATTAAAAGGATATTAAAACAAAAAATTTTTTCATTTACTTTTCCTACTACGAAATCAAAGACCGTTTAACCTATTATAGGTTTGTGATTTTTTGGGGGTTAACTTTCTCCTGATCATGTTTAATATCACTCTCCATCAGAACTTGAGGGTTAGTTTTCTCTTCTATATCCATGTTTTACTACATGTAATCCTAGTATAGGTTATCATGGGTAACCTTTTAACTTATATTTATTTCTTTTAAAGTGATATTTTTATTCACTCTTTTTCTGATGTGGGATTTTTAATGAAGTTTCCAAGCCCAATTTTAAAATTATAAAGACGCAATTTCCAAAAGGGGGGAAGGATGTAATGACCCAGGTATTTCTAGAATAATAATTTTTAATTTCTATTAATACTTATGAGTAAGATATTAATTTGACATTAAAGGGGATGATTTTTCTGATAGTGTACTCGACACGTAATAATGGGTTTCTTCGAAATCTTATGTTGCATACAACATTGAGATATACCGAAAAATAATGTAATATTATTATTATTTTAAATGGTAGTTAATGCATATCTGTTGTATTAGAGGGAATGAATATAGGTAACTAAAATATAATTATACATGTTTGTTAAATGTCTTCACATTTATACAATAAATTTTATAGGCTTAAAATAATAATGAATCCGATTTTAAACATGAAATACTCTAATATTCTTTAAAAGGTTGATTTACTAGATTTTGATGATGAACCCTTTTTATATATTGTTTTTGTCACTTTTATATGTTCTATTTGACAAAATAAAATTATTCTTTATAAGCGGTACAAAAAAATTTACTTTGGATGAAATTTTGGTATTTTTATGATAAAGTTCATTTTTTATGAATAGTGAAAAATGCTGCATTCTAAATCAAAATTATCTTTTAATATGATTTATTTATATAGATATATTATACTTTTAATTTTTTTTAAAGTTTAATTTGATTATATTTTTACCATTTAATATAATTTTGTTCATTGGATGTAATTTCACTTTTAAATTGGACATAAGCACATGTCATTATTTTGGTAGTTTTTACATCTTAAAAACAAGTTTTTTTGGTTGTGACAACAGGAATTAATTTTAAATTAATTATTGCAACTTATATGTTTTGAATTTGGAAAATGGATTCCATATTTGGAATCAGGATTTCCAAATTTTGTAAATAGTTACCTTTTATTTTTAGACATTACGAATAGTAACTTCAATAAATATTTTATTTAACATGGTTAAAGGGTAAATCTAGTAAATAAAGGTAAATAATAATTTTGTAATAATATTTAACTACCCTAAAACATGGAATGATCCTATTGTATTAGATATGTACAACCATGGTCATACTTGGGTCAATTTTAGGACCCAATGGAGCCACTTGTGTGTGAAGCTCACATTTAATTACTTTTAATTTAAAGTTAAGGAAAACATACACTAAACATATATCATTTACTAAAACAATTTATATATGGGGTTATATAAGTTTTCTCTTTAAATATAAATATTTATTAGAAATTCAAAATGATTTCCTATATCATGGTATTTTATTTATAATTTTTAGACATCAAATAAATAAATATATCTATGACACAATGATGATGTAGTGATTACCTTATTAATGAATTATTTAAGTAAATAAGATTATAAATATTAAAATAAATTTATTTTGAATCTTTTTATGACATACAATAATTTTAGGGATGATTATGACTTGTTATATTTTAATTAATTAATTTTTTTTACAAAATAATAAAGTTGTTATTGATTTTTAAAAAGTCATGATATGAATAGTATAAAAATTGACATAAATTAGTTTTTTTTAAAAATAATATTTTATTAAATGATATAATAGTCCTAAAAATATAATATTTTTCCAAATGACTTAAATAATGTTTAAAATGTTATTAATGAACCACTTGAGGTTTTATTGTAATTTTATAGTAACTATATTAACCATATAGTATGAATACACAAGAAGACATGATAGGAGTTAAATTAGTTAACTAAGGGTTAAAGCTAAACGATAAGGTTATATATGAGAAAAAAACTTGTCTAAATCCTATTGTTTGAGATTATTTCAAATAATAATCACCTTATATTTGAATTAAATTAGTTTAAGATATTTTGAAATCTAAATTCAGTTCATAATAAAACAATCTTTCAAGACATTCCAAAAGTTCGCCTACTTACTCTTATAAAAGGGCATCGCCTATAACCCTTAATCACACCTCTCAATCCCCCTTGGATCATCCAAAATATTCCAAAATAATATCCCAAAATACATATATTTCTCCTAGAAGCCTCACCTTGGGATAAAGGAAATTCAAGAAATCCTTTTAGCTTAAATCAAAAGGAGTTACCTGATTTGAGGTAATGTATTCTCTCAAGCTTCTTTCTTTTATTTTCTTTCTACAACCCCCTAAACAATATTTGTCATATTATTTTATAAAAAAATAGTATCATAAATATACAAGTATTTTTTTATGATAAGTAATCAAACTACACTTACACACACCTCCGTCTAATGGAAACGAACAAACTGTTTCTGTGTACGGTGAACTGCTGCCTCACGAAACGATGATTGTTCGATTTTCCCCTACCACCTCTCATGGTGGCCATTATGATGACAGTTTATTTATATATGATATATATTATATTTAAATTGTCTCTATTTTCTTTAATTTCATTTACATAATACCTTTATGCTTTCCATAATATGTAAATACAATAATTTCATTTCAGGAAGCGCGAAATACCACCCTCTCAAAGTGAGATGACTCGTTCATGCCATACATGGAATGTATAAAGGATTAAGTTAATGAACTTATGTAACATATATATCATATAATATTATAATTTAATTATAATATACCTATGTATCATTTAGTTTTATTTTATTTAAAAAAGTAATAAAAATAAATGAAAGTAGTGTTTATGTGTACGTACGGATTACCGTCTCCATGAACGGTGCATTTAATTTATTATCTCAAAATGTTATGGAATATTATAAATACATATATAATGGATATATATGATATATATTATATTTAAATCATGAATATCATTTTTTCGATAATATACTTTTGACCTCATGGACAATTTGTAATTATAACCAATTCATTTTTGACTCAAGTACCGAATATCAACAAAAAAAATGATATTAACTTAAATAATTATGTAATTTTTATAACATGGTAATAAGTGATATAAAATTAATAATAAACTTGAAAAAAGTTATTAATCATGTAGAAATTAATTTAAGTTTATTATTCAGGAAGAACAGGGAACATACGTGACTAATCCGACACAAGGTAAGGGACTTCGTCTCAATCTCCTTTCACTAAGAAATATTTTGGTTTATACATGTCCTTATTTTATATAGTGTATAATTATACCCTTTTTATTTTAATTTAATTCAATGTTTTTTAAAAGGAATCTTTTTCAACGAAGCGTTTTACTGAACGAAAAAATGAATGTTTCTTTTTAAGTACGTGGTGACAACGACCTTTCCACTGTTAGGAGAATTATTTGATATTTGGATTCCTTAACAAGATGTAATGTTTTTAAAAGTAAAATAAATACCATATACCATTTTTATGTATTTTGGTATTGAAAATGGTTTTGATAAATCATTGATTATGTCAATATCTTGAAATCATCTATTTTGATTGCAATGTGGAAATGTTATTTTTTCTTTATGCTTGTTTTATGTGTTATGATTATGTTATGGTTATTGGGATTTGTTTACATATAGGGGTGGTTCTTTGATAAACCCAGGGCGAGTGATCCCGAGATAGATCTCCAATGCATTGGGTAACATGATGGAGGTAAACATTAATGTTTCTCCTAAGATATTTAGGGAATATACTATGATGGGTATTCCAAACATAACTCCCTATGTAGCTTTGAAAGCTACAATGTAAGTATGTTATGGATGCCAAAAGTTACCTTTATGATTTATTATTTCTATGTGTTATTCATAAATCTTATTATTTCATGAGGTATGCTAAAGAGCTCATGTTTTTTGAGTGAAAAGTATGATTTCATTGATTTACATGTATTCATGGACTAATGTTTTCTTTCATTATTTTATATCCCTTACTGAGCCTTTTATTCTCATCCCATGTTTTTGAAATGTTTTTCACACGGTGTAAGGAAGGGTAAGAGAAAGGTTGAATTCAATAATATTTATATCAAGAAAATAATTCTTACTTTATTTAAGGAGTTTTATTAATGTGAAAAAATTGGATAGAGTAAAAGTGTCTAATTTATAATATTTTGAGATGTAAAGTAATATTTAAAGCCTAATTATCTAAAATTATAAACCTAAAAAGATCCTCAATGTGAATTATTAACTTAATTATAGATTATGTAATGTTTAAGGCTGGGGCCTTATACTCAGTGTTGCATGCCAATCAATATTTTGAAATCTTACAATTTATTTGAAATGAAATATGTTATAAAATCTATTGTTGTTAAATTATACCCCCTTAAATAAACTATTTCCTCACAATTTTAATTATCAATTAATAGAATTAGTATATCCTAACATAGTTATAAAATCTGATTTAGGTTATGTCATGAAAAATGATTTCTATATCACTACTAGTAAACATAATATTTCTTAATTAAGTATTTAAAGAAGAAGTATGTATCATTATAATACTCATGGGTTTCCAAAAAATACCTTGATAGCTGAGTGATACTTTTCAAAAAATACTCAATAGATTTATCTTCCTCCTTCTTTAGTTGAGGAAATCATTTACCATCATGGTAGAGAATATGAGACAACCTACTTGATTTATCTCTATACCATAATCATAATTTCATAATTTTACTATTATGTTAGTAGTTTTACATCCCTAATTCATCTTATATTCCATAAGATAAATAATAACGAAGAATTTATTTCATTCCTAAAGTAGTAAAATTAACTTTCAACAGGTGATAAGATCCACAAAATAATGAAAATTCATTCTTCCAGTCTCTATATATTTACCTAAACATAAGTTGTTATCATAAGGTAAGATAATACCCAAAATTAATAAACCATCATATAAAGAGACAATAAATTTACCTCTAAAATTTCCACAATAATATCAATTGTTTAACTTATATCATTTCATAGATAAATAACCCTATATCCCAATTAATATCAATAACCTCAACACAAAAGAATGTTTTAACCTCAAATGTTGTCACATACCTTTCAAATTTCATTCTTAAAAGTGTAATAGAATTCTTCCAAAATAATTCATCATGTTAAACCTAATGGTTACATATAGCTTAGCCCAATAAAATTTCATCCAAAATATCATTAATCACCTTATAATCCCATTACTTAAAACTTTCAAAGGGGTGTCTATGCCTTTGAACTTATGAATGAAATTAAAATTATAAACCCATGATGGTATCTATAACTCTTAATTTAACCTCACATGAAAATTCATAATCTCAAAATGTTAGCTCAATTCTATTCAGGTATCAACTATAACAGCTTGATATACAAACACCAAGATCCAGTGATAAAATAATAATATTTTCATTTCTATCTTTGATACTAATTAAAACAACCCAATTTTAACCATTCATAACTAAAATATCCATAACAAAAATTAATTCACTTACATCCCCAAGAACATTTAGGTTTGGAGTTTTATAGAGTTTGAAAAAAAATACATAACAAAACCTATGTATTTCTCCTCCAATAGTAATTTTCCCATTATACCCATATATACTTGTTTAATAAGAAGACTTCAATATATCGCAAAAAATTCTCCACAAAAAATACCATTATATACCAATCTTACACAATATTATTCTTTATAACCTGGGGAAAATTGAAACATATGAATGTTTTATATCATATTCTCAATAATTGTTAACATGTTAGATATCAATCATAAGTGAAAATAAGATGATAATAAGGGTATGATAACATAATCAAGTGAATTTTCACAATTTTAAATATTCATACCCAAAAAATATTAGATCATAGACTTCAAAATCATGTCGTATCTAGAATCATAATTAATAAGGGTGTCAAGGTAGAAATCATTATTCAATAGATCTAACATAGGCATGTGGTATCATAAGAAATTGAAATAATAATATTGGGAACATATATATTCATAATCATATCCAATCATAATATTGTGAGTATAGCTATAAATGATAACACTCTTGCATAAAAATGTGAACATATCCATTCAAAATCAAGTACATGCATAATCTTTAGAGTATAGATTTAATAAATAAAATCATGTATCAAAATGAGAATACCATTATTCATAATCATGTCAATACTTATCATCAATATCTCATAAGATATCTATATTGATTTACCAAATGTATTGTAGGAATATAACATATATGACCATTGCATAATCATAATTCATTCATATATATTCCACAAGATCATGAAAACATTTATCATTTCATCACAGCTTAACCCATGAAAAAAAAACTAGTTTCATCAAGATTTCATCATCATAATCACTAACTATCCATATAAGAAATAAATATAGTATCATTGGATCATGTATCCATTGAAACATAAGTAACATAAAATTATTTTATCATAGATGAAAACACCTTAAAAATATTAATAAAATAATTCTTTAGTAAAATACTATTTTTATTTGAAATAACATATTTAAAATCTAAAAATTTCTCGAATATTCGGGAAAAATTATTTTTTTAAAAGAAAAATGGAAACTTGAAAGGTAATATTCAAGAAAAATTATAGTCATGATGATGGAAAAGTTTATTCACGTAGTATAAATTAAAACACATATACTGTTCATACCTTTGATAAAAAGTAATTCATTAAAAAAACATGAATATACTTTTTAAAACATCTTATAGATTTTAATATAAGGATAAAATTAATTTAATCAATCATTTTAGAATATTTAAAAAATTCTTGAAAACATTTTAAAGAAAATATTTATATAGATGAAAAATATTCCTTTCCAAAGAAGAAATAAAGTCTATTTTCATTAATTTTTTTCTCAATAATTTTATGATCAAAAGAAAGAAGAATTAAAGGAAAACATGAAAAACCATGAAATAAATATATTATAATAAAATATACGGATCTAAAGGATAATTATAATATAATTTACCTTAATTGAAATTTAAAATAAAAACTATTAAAAAGAAATGAGATTGTAACAAAAATCCTTCACCGCTTTGGTAACTTTTAAATAAAAAGTCATTAAAAGAAAGAGTATTATATAGATATGTAAATTACATTACTTAAATGAATTAATATTTTAAAATTAATTCACATTATTGTAAGGATACCATATAAATAAATCATGTTGCACAACATGAAGCATGTCTCAAGAAAATTTGATTCTGACAATGAAAATATAAGGCCCCGGCCTTAAACATTACTTAATATTGAATTAAATGAATAATTCACATTGAGGATCTTTTTAGGTTTAGAGTTTTAGAGAATTAGAACATAACTATTACATCTCAAAAGATTTAAAAAGTAGAAACTTCTACCAAGTTTCCATAGAATAAAAAACTCTTAAAAAGAAACATGTCTAGTTCCATGTTTTATATAGCATGACATTCCCTTGATCCCATCCTTGACCTTATTACACATTAAGTCCTATGAAAAACATTTCAAAAAAACTTGGGGTGATCATAAAAAACTCAGTAAGGTATACACAAAGAATGAAAACTGTTAGTTTTGCGAACATCAAGTAAACCATGTATACTTTATCAAAGTAATACCTTCACCTTCATGAAGTATTAAAAAACTCTTCACTGAATAAAATATCATTAATTACCTTTTTGTAACCAAAGGATTACCATAAAACCCATATAAAGAACACATAACATATATAAAGGTAACTTGGGACGTAAACATACTTAAGTGGAATAACCATACGGTCGACTTCCACACATATCACTTAATGGAATAGCCATATGGCCAACTTCCATACATACTTAATGGAATAGCCATACGACCGACTTCCAAACCCAATGCATTGGAGGTTATAATGTAACCACCCGTCCTGTTATTCACGGCACCACCCGTCATATGGTTTATCACGTAACCACCCGTCAAATGTCCAAGTACCAATATAAAATCATAAAACATAAAACCAATATTAAGGAATGATAACATTTCCACATTTGAGTCACAATATATCATTTAAATATATTGACATAATAGAATCCTTTATCAAAACCATTTTCAATACCAAAATACAGAAAAGAGTATATGATATTTATTTTATTTTAAAAACATTACGGCTTGTTGAGGAAGCCAAAGACCAAATAATACTCGCGGAGGCGGAAAAGGTCATTATCACCACGTACGTTAAAAAAAACATTCCTTTTTCTTGTTTAGTAAAAAACTTCGTAGAAAAAGATTCCTTTTGTATAAAAGTAAAAGTCAAAGGGGTTTATACACCGTATAAAAGAAAGTTGTGTATAAAACGAAATATGACTAAATGAAAGGAGATTGAGACGAAGTCCCTTACAAAAATAATTTTTTAAATAAAATAGATATATTATGTGTATTCACTATAATTACACATAAAGATTGAAAAAATACAAGATAGGACATAATAATATCATGGCATAATTTGAAAGTAGGAGATTAACCCAAAGAACGGAAATTGGGTTAAGAAGTTCCCTTACCTCGGGTCCGACTTGAATCGATCATTCTTTAACGTCATGAGTTAATTTATATTTGCTTAAGAACATTTTTAATGTTCATTATTCCTTTTATATCACTTATTTCCATGTTATAAACATTATTTAATCATTTAAGTTAATAATGTTTGTTTTGTCGATATTTGGTTCTTAAGTCGAAAGTGGACTTCTTACAATTACATGTTGTTCGTGTGGTCAAAGGTTCTTTATATCCAGAATGAAATTCCTGATTTGGATATCATATATATCATATATATCCATCATATACATGTATTTATAATATTACATAATCATTTATAGGTAAGAAATGAAATGCACCGTTCATGGAGACGGTAAGCCGTACGTATGCATGAACGCTACTTTCATTTCTTTGTCATGTTAATGGAATTAAAACTAAATGAGAGGTATGTATATTTTAATTCCAGAATTATATTAATCATTTAGATGTATCATTCATTATATATATCCCCTATATACATGTACTTTTAATAGTACATTACATTTGGGGATAAGAAATGAAATGCACCGTTCATGGAGACGGTAAGCCGTACGTACGCATGAACGCTACTTTCATTTCTATCTCATAATTTAATGGAAAGAAATAATAATTATATAGAGTTATATTATAATTACAGTATAACATAATAACTTTAAATACATCCTTTATACGTCCCACATATGGCATTACCGAATCACATCACTTTGAGGGGGCGGTAGTCCGCACTTCCTAAAATGAAATTATCGTGTTTACCCACAATGGAAACCATAAAGGTATACCACAAATGAAAAATACAGAATCTTAAGGAAAACATAAACATATTATATATCATATATAAATATAGTGACATCTTAATGGCCACCTTTGAAGGTGTTATAAGAATATCGAACAATCATCGTTTTGTGAGGCCGAAATTCGCCATCCACGGAAACAGTATGTTCTTTAACCATTAGAGGTAGGTGTGTGTAAGTGTAGCTCGAATAATTCTTATACCAACATCCTAGTATATGGAAGATACTGGAGTTGTTACAAAAGAAATGAATAAAAAGATTTTAGGGGGTTGGAGAAGAAAAATAAAACAAAAGGACTCAAAAGAAGACATTACCTTAAAATTGGGTAACTCTCTTAGATTTGAGCTCAAAGGCTTCCTTGGGAAGACTTCTGCAAAAAGTGAGGCTTCAAGGAGTAAGAGAGGGATGTTTAGAGACACAATTATCAGTGTTTGGTTGAGCCAAAGGATTTGGAAGTGTGGGTAATGAGGTTGAGTTGGGGGCCTTTTATAAGAGGAGAGGAGAGGCACTCTTGGAAGGTAAAGAAAAGTCACTTTATTTCAAAATGGTATTCTAATTTAAGAGGTCCGAGATTGATGTTTTTAGAGGATAAGGTGATAAGGGTTCTAAATCCACCCATACAATAGGTTTTGGCCATGTTTAGGTCTTAGATTTTACATTATCTTTCCATTTTATTTAAATCGTTAAATAATGAGGTCATCACTGCATCATCATGATGTCATACATAATTTAATTTATTTAATGTCTAAAAATTATAAAAAAATTACTATGATTTAGGAAATCTTTTTATCTTTCTAATTAATATTTATAGTCAAAAATATGACTTGTAGAACCACATGTAAAAATTGTTTTAGTAAAACATCTCATGTGTGTGTCATTTTTACTTTAACATTAAATAAAAAGTTATTTATGTCATTTCCCAACCAAAGTGGCTCCATGGGGTCACCAAGTTGACCCATGGCTTGTATTGGTCGGACATGACACATCCAATAAGGGTAGGACATGTGTCAAGGTATTTTTATTTTATTATAATATCATTTTTCCTTAAATTGCACTAATTATCTCTAATCGCGATTAAGAACTTAAAAGTTACTATTCACCAAAAAAATATTTTAATCTCATTGAACCACATTTTACTTCTTAATGACAACCATGTATGTCGGATTTTTGAAATTCAAAACACAGAAGTTGTAAAATTTCATTTAAATGAAAAATCAGTTTTTATAAGTACCACTTAGTGGTTTCACTATTCATCAAAAATTGAAGTTTTTCAGAAAAATATCAAAACTTCACCCTATGCTATATTTGATATTCCGAATTCAAAAATGAAGTCCATTTTACAAAATTGAAAACATATATGTTGCATTAATTAATTTAATAATCAATTCCCGCTGTCAGAGAAAATAACGTGTTTTTATGAAACAATAAGTATCAAAAGATTGACACTAGTTTAAGTCCAATTTCAAAGTGAAATTAATTCCAACGACCACTATTGGATTTAATGGTAAAAATATATTCTAATTTCATTTTAAAACCAATTAAAAATATAATCTAATCATCGTAAAAAATTAGATTAAAAAGAGTTTTTGAATTAAAATACAACATTTTACACTATTTATTAAAAAAATGAACTTTATCGGAAAGATACCAAAAATTTACACAAAGTAAATTTTGATGTCCCGATTCTAAAGAAGAGTTATATTTGGTCCAATATAATTTATAAGATCGATCAAAACTATATTTAATGAAAGTTCGCCGTCAAAAGGTGATTAGTGGACCTTTCGTGAAAATTAGAGTATATAAGCCTAAAATTGAATTCTTTTCGTATTTTAAGCCTTTATCCTTTATTAGATAAATGTAAAAACATTTAACAAACATATATAATCATATTTTTGTTATTTCTATCCATTCCCTCCAGTACAACGGCTACGTGTTAACTAACATTTTAAATAATATTATTTTATTACTAGTGTGCAACGTAAGTTTTCAAAGGAACTCATCGTTGCGTATCGGGTACGCTATCGATCATAGAAACCCCTTAAAGTAAAATTAATATTTAATTCGTAAATATTAATAAATATGAAAATTATTTATTCTTTATTTACCTGAGATGTTACATCCTTCCCCCCTTTTGGGAATTGCGTCCTCACAATTTTATTCACTTATCAAAATAAGTGGGGGTATTTATCCCTCATAGCATTTTCAGATTCCCACATTTCCTCTTCAACCATATGGTTTTTCCACAAAACCTTTACCTGGTGGATTACCTTATTTCGTAACACTTGCTCCCTATGGTCAAGAATCTGGACCGGTTGTTCCTCATAAGATAGGTTCTCTTCCAGCTGAACTACCTCTGGACTCAAAACATGAGATGGATCTGGCATATACTTTCTCAGCATCGAAACATGAAAAACATTGTGTACCTGAGATAAACTCGGAGGTAAATCCACTCGGTAAGCAACTGATCTAACTTTCTCCAGAATTTCATATGGTCCAATAAACCTTGGACTCAGCTTTCCTTTCTTACCAAATCTCATCACACTTTTCCAAGGGGAAACCTTGAGAAAAACATGATCACCTACCTCGAAAGATAGATCCTTCCTCCGGTTATCCACATAACTCTTCTGCCTACTCTGAGCTGTTCTCATGTGCTTCTGAATATACTGAACTTTTTCTGCCATCTCTTCTACCAATTCTGGTCCCATTAGCTTCCTTTCACCCACTTCATCCCAAAATGCTGGAGTTCGACACCGCTTCCCATATAATGCCTCAAATGGTGCCATCTGTATACTGGAATGAAAACTGTTATTATAAGAAAACTCAACCAAAGAAAGATGTTGGTCCCAACTTCCCTGATAATCCATCGAACAAGCTCGTAGCATATCCTCCAAGGTATGAATTGTTCGTTCTGACTGCCCATCTGATTGCGGATGAAAATATGTACTAAAATTTAATTTAGTACCCAACGACTTCTGAAGGCCTTTCCAAAAGTTATAAGTAAACCTGGGATCACGATCGGACACAATGGAGAGAGGAACTCCAGGTAACCTGACTATCTCTTTAAGATACAAACGGGAAAGTTGTTCTAGGGAAAAAGTATCTCGTATATCAATGAAATGAGCAGATTTAGTCAAGCGATCAACAATAACCCAGATTGCGTTATTACCTCTAGATGTATTCGGTAATCCCACAACAAAGTCCATGGATATGTTTTCACATTTCCACTCTGGCACTGGTAGAGGTTGAAGCATCCCTTTCGGTAACTGCCGCTCTGCTTTAACCTGCTGACAAGTCAAACACTTCACAGTAAAATCAGAAATATCTCTTTTCATTCCATCCCACCAGTAATACCCCCGCAGATCTCTGTACATCTTAGTACTGCCAGGATGAACTGAAAATGGAGAACTATGAGCTTCACATAACAACTCTCTCTTCAAAAAGGCACACACAATCTCTTCCCAAACCTCAAAACACAATCATTATCAATGTTGAATTCAGGCAACTTACCCTTCTGAACCGGCTCTACCTTTTTCTGCAACTCACTGTCTTCCCTCTGTGCTTGCTTAATTATGTCCGATAGAGAAGATCTTACTGATACCTGAAACAAAACAGAATAACTTCCTACACCAACAACTTCTATTCCAAAGTTCATCAAATCCAAAATCAAAGGATCTCGTTCCAAACGTAGCATGGTTAATGAAGCATTACTTTTTTGACTCAAAACATCGGCCACTTTATTTGCTTTTCCCGGATGGTAGTGAATTTTAAAATCATAATCCTTGATTAATTCTAGCCATCTCCTCTGTCTCATGTTCAATTCTTTCTGAGTGAATATATACTTTAAACTTTTGTGATCAGTATATATTTCACACCTTACTCCATACAGATGATGCCTCCAAATTTTTAAAGCAAAAACAACAGCAGCTAATTCCAAATCATGTGTAGGGTAATTTACCTCATGAGTTTTCAACTGACGTGAAGCATAAGCAATTACCTGATCATTATGCATAAGGACACAACCAAGTCCCTTCAACGAAGCATCACTGTATATAACAAACTCACCATTCCTGGAAGGAAGTGCCAAAACTGGAGCATTCACCAATCTTCTTTTCAACTCCTGAAAAAAATCATCACATTCCATTGTCCAGATAAACTTAACACCCTTCCGAGTTAGCTTAGTCATTGGACTAGATAACCGTGAAAAATTTTCAACAAACCTTCGGTAGTAACCTGCCAAACCAAGAAAACTACGGATCTCAGTTACATTTGTGGGTCTTGGCCATTCTTCAACAACTTTTGTTTTAGCAGGATCAACAGTTATTCCATATTTTGAAACAATGTGACCCAGGAAAGAAATTTGTTGTAACCAAAACTCACACTTGCTGAACTTTCCATATAGTTTCTTTTCTTTTAAGGTTTGAAATATAACCCTTAAATGACTTTCATGCTCCTCTTTACTTTTAGAAAACACCAAAATATCATCAATAAACACAACCACGATTTATCACCTGATTCAACTGAGCCATCACTGCAACAAACTGTTTAGTTCTGATTCTGACCATCTCAGGATACTGATTTGAAAGGTCATTTCCCCCTGTATGCCTTCCCATGAAATCTGTTCTGTTTCCTCTATGAAAAACCATTCTTAACACAGAAATATCTTAGGTGAATCAACATGGTAATCTTTAAATGCTATATCATTTCATTCATACCATAAATTAATTTATAATTTAACACTTTTCTAACTCCTAAAGTTGTCTAAACCGACCTCTAATACCAACTATAAGGCCCCAACCTTAAACATTACTTAATATTGAATTAAATGAATAATTCACATTGAGGATCTTTTCAGGTTTAGAGTTTTAGAGAATTAGAACATAACTATTACATCTCAAAAGATTTACAAAGTAGACACTTCTACCAAGTTTCCATAGAATAAAAAAATCTTACAAAGAAACATGTCTAGTTCCATGTTTTATATAGCATGACATTCACTTGATCCCATCCTTGACCTTATTCCACATTAAGTCCTATGAAAAACATTTCAAAAAAACTTGGGGTGATCATAAAAAGCTCAGTAAGGTATACACAAAGAATGAAAACTGTTATTTTTTCAAACATCAAGTAAACCATGTATACTTTATTAAAGTAATACATTCACCTTCATGAAGTAGTAAAAAACTCTTCACTGAATAAAATATCATTACTTACCTTTTTGTAACCAAAGGATTACCATAAAACCCATATAAAGAACACATAACATATATAAATGTAACTTGGGACATAAACATACTTAAGTGGAATAACCATACGGTCGACTTCCACACATATCACTTAATGGAATAGCCATATGGACAACTTCCATACATACTTAATGGAATAGCCATACGGCCGACTTCCATACCCAATGCATTGGAGGTTATAACGTAACCACCTGTCCTGGTATTCACGGCACCACCCGTCATATGGTTTATCACGTAACCACCCGTCAAATGTCCAAGTACCAATATAAAATCATAAAACATAAAACCAATATAAAGGAATGATAACATTTCCACATTTCAATCACAATATATCATTTAAATATATTGACATAATAGAATCCTTTATCAAATCCATTTTCAATACCAAAATACAGAAAAGAGTATATGGTATTTATTTTATTTTAAAAACATTACGGCTTGTTGAGGAAGCCAAAGACCAAATAATACTCGTGGTGGCGGAAAAGGTCGTTGTCACCGCGTACGTTAAAAAAAAATTCCTTTTTGTCGTTTAGTAAAACGCTTCATAGAAAAAGATTTCTTTTGTATAAAAGTAAAAGTCAAAGGGGTTTATACACCATATAAAAGAAATTTGTGTATAAAACGAAATATGCCTCAAGGAAGGGAGATTGAGACGAAGTCCCTTACAAAAATCATTTTTTAAATAAAATAGATCTATTATGTGTATTAACTATAAGTACACATAAATATTGTAAAAATACAAGATAGGACATAATAATATCATGGCATAATTTGAAAGTAGGAGATTAACCCAAAGAACGACAATTGGGTTAAGAAGTTCCCTTACCTCGGGTCCGACTTGAATCGATCGTTCTTTAACGTCATGAGTTAATTTATATTTTCTTAAGAACCTTTTTCAAGTTCATTATTCCTTTAATATCACTTATTTCCATGTTATAAACATTATGTAATTATTTAAGTTAATAATGATTGTTTTTTCGATATTTGGTTCTTAAGTCGAAAGTGGACTTCTTACAATTACATGTTGTTCGTGTGGTCAAAGGTTATTTATATCCAGAATGTCATTCCTGATTTGGATAGAATATATATCATATATATCCAGCATATACATGTATTTATAATATTACATAATCATTTAGAGGTAAGAAATGAAATGCACCGTTCATGGAGACGGTAATCCGTACGTACGCATGAACGCTACTTTCATTTCTTTGTCATGTTAATGGAATTAAAACTAAATGAGAGGTATGTATATTTTAATTCCAGAATTATATTCATCATTTAGATGTATCTTTAATTATATATATCCATTATATACATGTACTTTTAATAGTACATTACATTTGGGGATAAGAAATGAAATGCACCGTTCATGGAGACGGTAAGCCGTACGTACGCATGAACGCTACTTCCATTTCTATATAATAATTTAATGGAAAGAAATAATAATGATATATAGGTTTATTATAATTCCAGTATAACAGAATAACTTTAAATGCATCCTTTATACGTCCCACATATGGCATTAACGAATCACATCACTTTGAGGTGGTGATAGTCCGCACTTCCAAAAATGAAATTATCGTGTTTACCCACAATGGAAACCATAAAGGTATACCACAAATGAAAAATACAGAAGCTTAAGGAAAACATAAACATATTATATATGATATATAAATATAGTTACATCTTAATAGCCACCTTTTAAGGTGTTATAATTATATCGAACAATCATCGTTTCGTGAGGCAGAAATTCGCCATCCACGGAAACAGTATGTTCTTTAACCATTAGATATAGGTTTGTGTAAGTGTAGCTATAATAATTCTTATAAAAACATCCTAGTATATGGAGGATACTGGATTTGTTACAAAAGATATGAATAAAAAGAGTTTAGGGGGTTGGAGAAGCAAAATAAAACAAAAGGACTCAAAAGAAGACATTACCTTAAAATCGGGAAACTCTCTTAGATTTGAGCTCAAAGGCTTCCTTGGGAAGACTTCTGCCCAAATTGAGGCTTCAAAGAGTAATAGAGGTATGTGGAGAGAAAAAATGAGTAGGGGTTGGTCGAGCTAAAGGCTTTGGAAGTGTGGGTAATGAGGTAGAGGTGGGGGCCTTTTATAAGAGGAGAGGAGGGGCACTCTTGGAAGGTAAAAAAAAGTCACTTTATTTCAAAATGGTATTTGGATTTAAGAGGTCCCACATTGATGTGTTTCTAGGATAAGGTGATAAGGGTTCGAAATACACCCATAAAATAGGTTTTTTCCATGTGTAGGTCTTAGATTTTACATTATCTTTCCATTTTATTTAAATCGTTAAATAATGAGGTCATCGCTGCATCATCATGATGTCATAAATAATTTAATTTATTTAATGTCGAAAAATTATAAAAAAAATACTATGATGTATTAAATCGTTTTATCTTTCTAATGAATATTTATAGTCAAAACTCTGACTTGTATAACCCCATGTAAAAATTGTTTTAGTAAAACATCTCATGTGTGTGTCATTTTTACTTTAACATTAAATAAAAAGTTATTTATGTCATTTCCCAACCAAAGTGGCTCCATGGGGTCCCCAAGTTGACCCATGGATTTTCTTGGTCGGACATGACACATCCAATAAGGGTAGGACATGTGTCAAGGTATTTTCATTTTATTATAATATCATTTTTGCCTTAAATTGCAATAATTACCTCTAATCGCGATTAAGAACTTAAAAGTTACTATTCTCCAAAAAAATATTTTAATCTCATTGAACCACATTTTACTTCTTAATGAAACCCATGTATGTCAGATTTTTGAAATTCAAAACACAAAAGTGGTAAAATTTAATTTAAACGAAAAATCAGTTTTTATAAGTACCACTTAGTGGTTTCACTATTCATCAAAAATTGAAGTTTTTCAGAAAAATACCAAAACTTCACCCTAAGATATATTTGATATTCAGAATTAAAAAATGAATTCCATTTTAAAAAATTCACAACATATAAGTTTCATTAATTAATTTAATAATTAATTCCCGCTGTTAGAGCAAATAGCCTGTTTTTATGAAACAATAAGTATCAAAAGATTGACACTAGTTTAAGTTCGATTTCAAAGTGAAATTAATTCAAACAACCACTATTGGATTTAATGGTAAAAATATATTCTAATTTAACTTTAAAACCAATTAAAAAGACAATCTAATAATCTTAAAATATTAGATTAAAAAGAGGTTTTGAATTAAAATACAATATTTTACACTATTCATTAAAAAAATGAACTTTATCGGAAAGATACCAAAAATTTACACAAAGTAAATTTTGATGTCCCGATTCTAAAGAAGAGTTATATTTGGTCCAATAGAATTTATAAGATCGATCAAAACTATATTTAATGACGGTTCGCCGTCAAAAGGTGATAAGTGGACCTTTCATGAAAATTAAAGTATATAAGCCTAAAATTGAATTCTTTTCGTATTTTAAGCCTTTATCCTTTATTAGATAAATATAAAAACATTTAAAAAACATATATAATAATATTTTAGTTATTTCTATCCATTCCCGCCAGTACAACGGCTATGTGTTAACTAACATTTAAAATAATAATATTTTATTACTAGTGTGCAACGTAAGTTTTCAAAGGAACTCATCGTTGCGTATCGGGTATGCTATCAATCATAGAAACCCCTTTAAAGTAAAATTAATATTTAATTCGTAAATATTAATAAATATGAAAATTATTTATTCTTTATTTACCTGGGATGTTACAGAAAACCCCTACAAAGTTCATACCTTTTGAAATGATAATTAATCCATGAAGTGATCTTGTGAAAATTTTTAGATCTACATAAAAAAATTTATTACATCATAAAACTATTTATATATCAATTAACACATAATCATGGAATAAAAGATTCAACGAAGAAGTGCTACAACCTAATTAAATGAAATTGAGTTAAGAATCCCCTTACCTAAAGTCTCATGTTGATTTCATATGTTTTGAGCCATCCCTTATGATAAATACAAATTTATTATAAATATATTATAGAACCATATTAATATATAACATATTAATTATTATTCCTTTATAATTTCTAATTAACCTTTTGTTAACAATTTAATCATTAAAATGAACATTCGAGTGAAAACTGGTCTGTTTTCCATGCATGTGTTAGTTCAATGGTTACAATATATGCACCATGGTCATGGTTTTATAATATATATAATAAAAATAAAAATCATTATATTTATTAATTATATAAACTTTTATAACCATTCATATAAATCTATGATGATAAATGAATTACCTCAGTTCATAGAGATGGTACTCTGTACGTATACACGAGTGATGTTTTTCATTTTTTTGATGGATGGAATAAATCAAAGTTAAATTATAATTCACCTTTATATAATAATTATTATATCATAAATATCATATATATTCATTAAATATATCATTATTATCATCCATGTAAAGTGTAAATGACAAAAAATACATCGCTTTGTGGAGGTGGAAGTCCACTCAACCGCCATTATCATTTTCCAATGGATGGGAAGTTAAGAAGTTAGATAAGATTTTATACTTCAAAAAGAATAATTATGTCATAAATATATTTTATAAACATTAAATCCATCATAATAATTAACCATGGAAGGTGGTGATGAGTAACAAAATACATAGTTTTGTGAGGTGGTAGTTTGTACGTGCGCACGAACGATGGTTTTGTTTCTCATTTGATGGAAAAAGAGATGAAGAAGGTTATGAAATTAACATAATAAAGTTTAAGTATATGGGACGTACTTATGTTATTTTATTTTAAATGTTATGATATAATTTAAGGAGGTAGAAGAAGATGAAAAATGAAAATGCTCAGTTAAGATGATTACCACCTCTTTGAAGAAAATCCTTTCGCTTATACATTAAGACTTAAAGGTTTATATTTTTGAGATGATAGGACCTATAAGAAATAAGGATTAATTTTGGGAAGTTATTGGATTATTTATTGGTTGATATAAATGGAACATTAAGTGTGAGTTATAGTGTAAGGGTGGAATCCTTATATAAGATAAGAGAGAGATACCCTTAGAATTACTTCATCCATTAAATTAATATAAATTAGTTTTCATGTTCAAGTGATAAAAATTGATATATTTAAAATATAAGATGAATATAAGTCTAAATTTTATCATAAAATAAAATTTATATAAGTTTAGGTGATACTATAACCCTTATATCTTAGTTTTAACCTCCCATTAACCCTTTTAACAATTACCACAATTACAATATTTTTTACTCTAGAAGAAAATAAATTTACAATAAATATAGTTGAATCATAAGTGGAAAATGTGTTGATCCCAGGATGTATTTGTTTTCAAAATTTAATTATGTATTGTTGGATGAAGTGGAAATTCTTGGATAATTATTATGTATTCACTTGATGACATTGGATGTAATTCTTGAATAACTCTCCATGTAAAATGTGAATTTTTTTTGGACTGTTCTTTAAATTTCAAAGTCACGTTCATAGGAGTTAACATTTCATACAATAGGTTGTAGACCATGAAATTTTTTGATTTAATAAAAATAATAAGATGAGTTAATAAATACTATGAAAAATATTATTTTTCATGATTTAGTTTTTGAATAATTTAAGAATATGGCCACGAAATCTATATATATTACAAGAAGAATAATTAAGGTGGGATTGTAATTATATTCTATACAAAGTATATTAATAATTATATTTAGATGAACCCTTATTAAAAAAATATGGACCAACCATTATAAGCACACAAGAAAAAACCTTAAACCACACTTGAGGGACATGAGGGCCAGCCCTATCAGAGAGTTAGTCTAAAGAGCCTGCACGGTGACATGAGTATATAAGCAGGACAAGTATGGGCACTTAGGAGAGTGCTCTCAAGAGATCACATGGGTAGGCCACATTGGGACCATGTATAAATGAGTTTTTGGGTGATGATCCTCTACTTCTATGACACAAACTGATAGTGGCACAAAAATATTAATAAAGGAGTGCTCAACTATATGTGCGATTGATGTGGGGAAACAAAGTAATGAGAATTTTTCCTCCACTAAAAATCTTACAGGCATTTCATTAACCATTAAATGGAAATTATCTAAGCCATGCAATATATTTTGGGATCATTTTATACCTATGGAAACTCATGAGTTCAGTTTCATAGTAATTATAACTTTCAAAATTCATGGTACTAATGCTAAACCATGAATAGAAGAATCAGGATGCACCTTTCATCATGCCAATATTTCAGCATTGTTCTCATATTGGAAATGATTTTCTAGTGCTTGATTCATGCACCAAAGAATTTTTGAGATCGATGTACACAAAATCCTCCATGAATTAGTTACAATATATCATACTGAGAGGTTTTATTATGATAATGTGTGGATATAATGCATAGGTGTGATCAAAACATCATATTCATGTAGATCCACTTTCCATGAATATGCATCAAATAATTAATGTTAGATAGTGAGCTTCAGTTGAAAATCCATCATATGCATTATATATGAAATTAATTACTGTGTGAAGAATAGTGAGAGTTAATATGTCCATTTACAGAGAAAAAAGTTGAAGTTGATTTCATGAAGGCTCTCATATAGCTGAATGATTATAAGAGATCCACCTAACTGTTTCACTATTTAAATGAATATATCAAATAGCCGATTCTATAAGAAATCATATAGCCAATTTTTTACGCAATAAAATATAAGAAAATATCCAATTCATTACAGTATGTGATTTCACTATTTATTCATTTCTAGAAGATAATCACATAGTTTATTATTGGAGTTGTTTCACATATCTGATTACTATGTATTAGTTATGGGAAGGTATCACATAGTTGAATGGATGAGGGAAATATTCACATAGGGATTTTCAATTTGTAGTGGCTTATTTTTTGAAGCAAGAAGTTCAAATCTTCATAAATTATAGGTTTTATATACAATGTTAATAAACATGAAGATATCTAAGTATTATAGATATTTTAAATGAGTAGGAATCATGGTTTTTTTAAAAACTGTATGAAGAGAAAGGTGAAAAAAATGTATTATCATACAAAGTGACCATGTAATTTTTATAACCACTCCAGTGTATGAAATCAAAAAATCTTTAGAAATCTTCAATTAGCATGGATATTGAAGGAGAAGAAAATAATAAATAAAATTGATTACATAAAAATGCAGGAGGCTTGTCATGCAAAAATAGTTTGTTGTTATTCAAAATATTTGAGAGATAGAGAGAGAGAGTTCTCTAGGGTACTAGTAAACCTATGTGATCCGTTCACATGAAAGTGAGAACCACAAACTATCCTCATCATGTAAAGGAATAAGATATATCCAAGATCCATACCTAGGTTTTTCAAAAAAGTAGAAGGTATATTAGGTTTATTCATGTGGAGTCTATATGCAAAGGTGAAGATCTTGTGTGAATTTCTTGTTGATATATAGTGTGTTTCTTGGATATTTAATATACTATAAGATATTAGTGTCACTCCAGAAGAACCCTTAAGGTACACATATATTTTTACTCAAATTCAGTTGGTGTTTCATATGTATGTAAAATTTCACAAGGAGAAAATGATTGGAGATATTTCATTCTTACTGCTACGTAATAGTTAGAAAGTTGATAATTCAAGAAGGAAGTTTGAGATGATTATGAACGTTTTATCCTAAATAAAATAATCTAGGATAATTTGTGTTAATATATTACACACCTATAATTGAGTCCATGACTTCATCAGTTGAAGGAAGAATTGCCTAAGCATTGTTGCAAAAAGGTAACTACTCTTACAGAAGTGATCAGATATATTTGAGCAAGACCAGTGAGTTGAAAAGGTTCTTAAAGTGTATGTGAGTTAGTCAGGTTCAACAATATCATGTAAGAAGATTAATATATCATCTTATAGTGGATCAATATATCCAAAGAATAGGGGTTCTATTAGGGGTATAACCATTTTTTTATTGGGGGTATAACCAAATACTATTTATAATAACCTTTTGATATAATGGAGAATATATGTTGGGTGGGATAACCAACATGGTAAGAAGTAGGTTTTTTATACCAAACATTACAAATCATTCTATTTCGTGCCTTTGTATTTACAACATTATTCAATGTGATACTTAGAGATACCATAAGAGTGGATTGAGGATTTAACTATCCACAAAAGTTTAATTGAAAAGAAATAATATGTAAAAAGAGGAAGTGATCCCTGATTCAATCCTCCCCCTCAGTGATCTCACACTGATCTGGATACTATAACTTGTATCAGAGGTAATGTCACCTTTGAAATATCCAATAGAATCCCAATAATGGATAACATTAATTTTTTAAACAAAAGAGGTTTTACAATTTTCTATGATGAAAAATATCATAGATAGAGAAATAAGATTATACCATATCTTCTATAACTTGGGTTAGATATGATAGATTAATTTATAGTGGTATTTCCACCCCATGATGATAATTCTACTATGAAGTTTTCATATTAGAGGAACATGGAATGGTTTTCAAAGCTCAAAAATGGAATTTTGATAGATTTATCAGAAAATGTATTAACTAAAGTGATGTTTCTCCAAACTGTAAAATATATTTGGGTTAAACTGAGAAGAAATTATAAAGAAAATCCTAAAATAAATGAAGCTAAGTTTAAAATATGGAGAAACAGATTTGAAGATATCAAAATGGGTGATGATTAACTTGTTGATGACTAATTTACAAGAGTAAATGAGATTGTTGGTAGAATCATAGGTTTTGGAGAGAATCTGCATGAATCAAGAATTGTGAATAAGTTGATGATAAAATTTATAGATAGATTTGATTAAAATGTTTTTGCACTATAATTCTGAAAATATATATCTCTTTATGGAATAAGAAATATTCTAATAGAATATGAAATGAGAAAATCACTAACATTAAAGAAGAAGGTCAGTGATGAGATTTAATTTTTAACCATGAATGGGTTAAAGATAAGGTTGAAGAAGAACCAAAATTAAATGACTATGAGGAAAAGGAAAATAATGAGTACTTTAATCAAATGATGGCCTTATTTAAAATAATATTTAAAAGATTTAAGTGGAAAGGAAAAGGTAAAAAGTCACTCAAATGCTTGAATTATGAATGAAATGATCATTTTTCTAGTGATTTTCCAAAGAAAAAATCTATTGAAACAAACTTATGTGAATAAGATAAGAAGTTATAGAAAATTAAATGAAAAAAATAAAAAGATATTTAATTTAAAGAATAAAAATATGATTATTAGTGAAATTAATGGATTTTCATCAATAAGTAGTGAGTCAGAATATGAAATATCTTATAAGAATATTGCATATTTATTGAGAGAAGTGAAGAAATATAAAGTATTATTTGAATTTGATAGAGGTGGTGAGAGAATTGAATTAGAATGTATGTTAAATTAGAATCTAGAATATATAATTATGATGAATATGAGACTCAATAAGGACAAGAAATGGTTGAAGAAAGAAATTGACAATATCACCTTTGAGAATTAAGAATGTGTCAAGAAAGGGGAGAAAAATCTTAGCAAAGAAATATCAAATAAGACGAATATGGATGAGTTGGAAGTCAAGATAAAAAAACTTTGAAGAAAATCCATCTATAAAGAAGGGATTAACATGGAAGAATCATCACTTTTTGAAGAAGGTAAACAAAATAGATTGAAGTTAGATTAATTTGAGAAGATGGTGAAAGATATAAGTGAAAATATTATTGACAAAAGGTAGAATTATTAGGGACACAATCAATGTGTATTTCTTATAAAAATTTGTTAAATAAAATGAGAAAATAATTCATCATGTAATTTGAACTTAAAGGTTGATCTTCACAAGATGTTGAGAATTAGGGTTCATAAAAACAAGTTATTTCTAATTCTAATTAGTCTTAATGCACATTTTTTATTTTAACAGTGTAGGTTCTAAAAAAATACTAAAAAAGTTAGGACCAATGTAATTAATGAGAAAAAATTTTCCATAAAGAAAGAGTGTACCAATTAATCCAGAAGGTTTCCTCCCAAAAACAAACAACCACAGTTTGTGAAAAGACAACAACAACAATATTCATAGAAAAACTACCATCAGTCTACAAGATAAAGGTTTAGAATCTACTATTGGTGTTGTGGAGTTTTTGGTCATAAATATTATTCATGTTAGGATTAAATTTCATTATTAGGATTGGGGAATGAACTAAGAGGGATAAATTCAAAATAGATAAGATTAGATTATCATAAATAGAATCTTGTGAACAAGACATCATCTAAATTTACAACACATAACAAACATGGGTTCTTGAATGAAGTATATGGTAGATGTGGCCAAGAAGGTTAAAAAGATTATAAATGTATATTTATCTCATCATGTGACATTCCTGATAATGTGAATGTGAAGATATTCCAAATAGTGACGAAATCTACAGCCAACAATGAAATATGTGAGAATCAAAAGCTAATTGAGAACATTAATAAACAATGTTTAGTCATATGGTCTGATTAAATTTCCAAGGATAAAAAAATGGATAAAGATAAAAATCTTGTATAGGTAAAAGGAAAGAAAGTGATGATAGTTGAAGAAGTAAATTATGATGATATGTTACCTACAAATGATGAATTGAAAATTTTTAATTGTGAAAGGTGTGAACAAACTGGGAATGACACAAAAAATTGGATGAAAATTCTACCATCCCAAGAAGAAATCACAAAGAAGATGTGGTAAGAACAAATAAATATTTGTAGTACTAAAGAGGAAATAAAATTCTCATAAAAAGTTTTAACTGATCAAGAAATATCAATCACACATTCTGAAAAAACTAAGGAAGAATGAACATATCATGCTGGATCTAAGAGGATGTAGAATTACAAATTGAGAAGAAGCTGTTATTTGGAATGTTATTTATAATAAAACATAAGGTCCCTCCTTATTCCCTTATATATATATATATCTGTGTGTGTGTGTGTGTGTTTGTTTTTTACTGACATGAAGGTAATTGAAGGAGATAGATGCATCCCTTTTGGGGGATCATTAATGAGATGAAGCTATTAAATCTTCACCACACATTGAATGTGGGATTTTTGAAAGACATTATAAAATTTTAATATAAGGTATGCTAATCACATTATTATCCCTCATTCTCAATTTTGTTAATAATATCAATTAAGGGTGAGTTATTAGTTGATAATAAAATGAGACAAAGGTGGAGATATATAATTTGACCTAAACTTTCTAAGGTTTTTGTTGAAGTATGTTCTATATTTATAATTTTATTTTAAATTCTAATTATTTATAATACCTCAAATAAAAGTTGAAAATTTCTAAGAATGATTCACTTGAATGGTAGTTTATGGATATAATATAATTTTTTTTTTGTATCTACCTTGTTTTCTACATCGATTTATCCCACACAAACTTAGTGTTGATTAATTAAAAGATCTTTTCTTAAAGAACTATTTTATATCATCCCTCTCTCAGAGGTGTTCAATAAATAATATTTAAAGTAATGAGAACATGTTTTTAAGAATAAATATGAGATGAGAAGAAGCCACTTATACTTTTCATTTTATTTTCAGTAACGGGGAGAAAATTTTCACCACATATTGGCTTTATGTGGTGTTTTGATATAGACAAGAAAATATAAAGGGGGAGATTGTTGAGCCTAGGTTGTATTTGTTTTTAACAAGTCAGTATGTGTTGTTGGATAAAAAGGTGATGTTTGGAAAATTGTAATGGACTTACTTGATAACATTGGATGTCATTCCTGAACAAGTCCCCATATAAAATGTGATGATTGTTTAGACTATTATTTAAATGTCAAAGTTACATTCTTAGGATAATACATTGTATACAACAAGTGGTAGACCATGAAGATGCTTATCTTCATAAAGAGAAGAAGAATAATTAATAAATACCATGAAAAATATTATTTTGAATGATTTGGTTGTTGAAGAATTAAATAAGATTACCATGAAATATATATATTATATATAGAATAATTGAGGTGGTCTTAGAATTATATTCCATATTTATTATATTACCAACTATACTTGAATGAGCCCTTAGTAAAAAAATATGAGCCAACCATTACAATACCACAACAGAAATCCATTAACCACACTTAAGGGACATGAGTTTAAAACCTATGGGATAACTGGACCAAGGAGACTGCACGACGACAAGAGTTTATGAGTGGGATGTGTATAGGCCTAAAGGAGAGTGTGCTCAAGAGAGAACATGGGTAGGACACATTGGGTCTATGTTTGAAGGTGTGTACAGGTGAGGATCCCCTGTTTCCATGGAATGAACTGATAGTGTCATAGGATTATTAATAAATTAGTGCTCGACTATATGTGCAATTGATGTGGGATAATGAAGCCACATTAACTGTTCATCCACTAAAAATATTACAGATATTTCATTCACTATTCAGTGGAAATGATCTGAGCTGGATGATCAATTTTTGGATTTTATTATACCTAAAGAGACTCATGAGTTATATTTTTTAACACCCTAATAATTCATGATAACTTATCTTTTTAAATAAATTTGATATATTATGTTGCATGCAACAACGAGTTTGATTGCACTATGATCTATCAAACTAGTTGTTTAAAAAGAGGTTATTAATAGTATTAACCACATTATGAAAATTTATAAATTTTATTTTTCAAAATATACTTCTTTTTTGAATTTGGAGTTTCAGAGATAGCTTAGGGTAAAGTTTTTGTATTTTTCTAAAAAGAATCAATTTTTGATTAATAGTTAAAAATACTGCAATGTTGTTAAAAACTGAATTTTCCATTTAAATAATTATTTTATTTTAAATTTATTTTTAATTAAAAATAGATAAATAATACATATATTAGTTCAATTTATTTCATTGGAACTATTTTTTATAATAAAATTAGATATAAAAATTTATTGAGCTTTTGAAAGTCTCTTTTACCCACCTTCTAACCACATTTGCAGGATTAATACTAAATGTAATTTTATTGCTTCTGTGAATTGAATTTAGAAAAACAAACATAAATGATTGTAATCAATATGAAAAATTTTGTCCAATTGGATCAAAATAATTTTTGGTGAATAATAACTTTTGTAATTTTATTTACCATGGTTAAAGGTAAAGAGAGTAATTAAAGGTAAAAATAATATTATAATAATATAAACTTACCCTATAAATTATCCTAATTTAATTGGATGAGTGTTTTTTCGACCAAAATTATCCTTAGGTATATTTTGGGACCTATTGGAGCCACTTAGATGACTTTAATATATTTATAATATTATATTTAAAGAAAATCCAATTTTTTTATTCTTTTGTTTTTAACAAGTAAAATATTTTTAATATGAGGTTATATAAGTGATATGGTCATCTATAAATATTCATTAGAAATATATAATGTTTATCTATATTATGATAATCTATTTCTAATTTTATAAAATAAATAATTCCATTCAGTGGGATCTTTCATTCACATTTTTTCCACCAAGAACGCTTTATAAAACTACTCTTTGACCCCCAAATTTGGAGTATCCTACTTTTTGCACGCAATTCACAGGGTTCGACAAGAAATCGCACGAATTAAATTAGTCAAAAGGCCCAGAAGCGAGTCAGACCCGCTCCTAGGAAATTTTATTAAAAAATAAAAGACACAATCAGAACATCCAAATGGAGGTTTACACAGCCTATTGAAAGACTTACCACATGCATCAGCCTCAAAAAAAGGTACACAAAAATCAAAATCCACAAGAGACCACTCAGAGCTTGAATCCACAATAGCCTTCTTTGACAACGCATCATCAACCTGATTGGACTCCCTATAAGCATGTGTCACCTCAAAAATGATACCATCAAGAAGAAAAAGACAAACAATCCAAGAGGGCAACATCATCCATGGAAAATTCCTTGACCGACTTCAGAGGATATCAACAGCCACCATAGAGTCCGATTCTATCCAGAGAAATCGCCATCCAAAATGAACAGCATAGTTGATCGCCTTAATCATAGCCTACAGCTCAGCCACAATTTCAGATCCCTGACCAATATAATGATAAAAGCAGCCCTTTACAAATCCCAGATAGGTACAGAAGACACCACCGCAACCTGAAGGTCTAGGTGATCCTGAATCCTCCCTATCAACATTAACCTTCAACTAAGAGGGAATAAGAGGAATCCATCTAATTGAATTCAGCATCAATGGTTTTCTAACCCTGCCAGAAATGCTAAAATTCCTCAAAATAATAAGATCATTCATCTCATTATGCATACATCCAACCTAAACTATTGAGGCTATGAAAACATCCCTATGAATTTCCCTCACGCCAGACCAGAATGTTGGCATTACATTCTCAAAAACATAATCATTTCGAGCCTTCCAAATGAATCCAACAGTTGCTGAAACAGCCACCATAAGAATAACCCGAACCTTCTCACTACAGTGAGTGTTTTCTGCTGAATAAAAAAGTCCATCCAATGATTCCAGGTCCAAACATCAACCTTTAATATCCTGTATATACTTCCATAACTTGCATATCAAATGACAAGACAAAAAAATGATCAATTGATTCCGCCGCAGCAAAACAGGTATAACAGACCGAGGCAAGGTGAATCACAGCCCTTTGAAGAGAGAAGTGAACCGGAATCCTTCTCTTCCAAATCCTCCAAAGAAGCAAGTACACTGAAGGAGGTATGAAAAGAGTCCGAAAAGCAAGCAGTCACGTTGGGGCTGCATTATGCCCAGCGCACATGTACTGGTACATAGCCCGGGTAGTAATAACCCCACAAGAGTTTGGTTTCCATATGAGACTATCTTTCTCAATGTAAATGTATCTGTAAATGTCAACATTGATCTGAGGAGGAATGAAATCATAACAATCTACTCCTCCATTATGTAAATCAGCAACCGAATAACACAACACATTAGAATGAATATCAACATCCTCTTGAATCGGCCTGTTCAACCAATTAGTGCTCCAAGCATTCAGAGTGGACTCCCTACAAACAAGACACTTCGAACATGACATAATCCCATTAAAAGAATACTTTAAGGCAAAACAAATGGATGAAGAAAGATAGTGAGAGTAACCATCCCAAATACTTGATGTAATCCGAGCTGAAAGAAATTCCATTGAAGAGTCATGAAAAGTAACAAGATTCCAGGTAAACTTGTTGAGCAGTGCCTCATTAAACAGGCCCAGATCTTTAACTCCAAGGCCCCCCATCTCAACTGACTTAATGAACTCTTTCCATTCCACCACAATCAGTTTCCTTTCATAAATGGAACCAGTCCATATAAAATTTCTGATAAGCTTTTGAAGCTCTTTTATCAGATTCTTTGGACACCTGTAAATCGAAAACACATAAACAAATATAGAGGTAATCACTGAGTTGACAAGACAAACTCTCCCAGCTTGAGACATATATTTCCCTTTCCATGTTTCCATCTGAGAAACAATTCACAAGAAAATAGATTCAAGATGACACATCTTGACATGACCCTAAAAAAGAGGTATTGCAAGATAATTGAATGGCAATGAGCCCTTTTTCACCCCAAGGGATCTTGTGATTTTATTCTGCTTTTTGATAGAGATTCCCTCCCCAAACACCACAAAGGACTTATGAAAGCTAATTGCCTATCCAGCCACATCCACATAGTGCGTGAAAATGATTTTAATCGAAGATACAGTCCTTGTACTGGTATTACTGAATAGCATTATGTCATCAGCATAGAAAAGATGTGTAGGGGAATGAATATCTCTACCAACTTTAATCTGATTATACAAACCATCTTGAACAAGGCTATGAAGGCATAAACTCAAATAATCCTCATCAAGAGAAAACAGAAGACCAGAAATAGGTTCACCCTTTCGAAATCCCCTAAAACACTGAAAGAAACCCCTGGGTGAGCCATTGACCAGAATAGATAACCTGGCACTGTTAAGAATATTGTGGATCATAGTGATGAACTTTGAAGAAAAGACATGAATTATAAGAATAGAGAGAAGAAAGCTCCATTTCATTGTGTCAAAGGCCATCGAGATATCAATTTTCATTGCAAAGCTACCTTGTTTAACCTTCCTTCTCATAGCATTAATACATTCAGAAGCGGCGAAGATACATTTTTGGATACTTCTTCCGGGAACAAATCCAAATTGATTCATGGTAATGAGACCCTTAACCACCTTACCCAACCTTGTGGCAATTATTTTGCTTATGATATTAGGAATAATATTGACAATAGAAACCGGTTTGAAATCCCTAATATCAAGTGCACCCTCTTTCTTGGGAATACGAGTAATGAAATTGGAGTTCGCCCCATAATTCATGGAAGCAGTAAAAAATAACTCTCTAACTGCATTAATAACCTGATCATGAAAAATCTCCCAGTTGAACATGAAGAACTTATTAGTGAAGCCATCCTTCCCTGCAACACTGTCAATATTCTTAGAGAAAAGGGCTTCTCAGACCTCCTTTCCCCCAGGAGCCTCCACAAGTTTGTCATTTGTAAGATCATAAATACATGAGGTGATGTTTTGCACAGTCATATGGGATCTATCAGCACCATTTTTAGAATATAGATCAGAGAAATAGCTGACAACCGAATTGGAAATATCATTATCAGTAGTGAGAAGCTTTCCATTAATGGTTAAAGAAGATATACCCCTTATGAATTTTCTTTCCTTATGGTGACGATGAAAGAAACTAGAGTTCATATCCCCTTCCTTCAACCACTGAATATTGTAGACAGATCTGGCCAGATTTTCTTTAGAGCTGATCAGTTCATCCAGCTTTGATAAATCCTGAATCTCATCATTAGAAGGCATGGAATTCAATTTATTAGCATTTTTACAGCTAGCAAGATGACCATCAACATCTTTTATATCCTCATCCAACTTAGAAAAGGAAATATTACTCCATTCCCTCAGCCTTATCTTAGTGGTTTTCATCTTTGAAGATAGAATATGAGAAGCAGAACCCATAAAGCAAGAGATACAAGCATCAAGAACGATCTCCCGACACCCTTTAATCACAAGCCAAACATTATTAAATTTTGAGCCATTTTTAATTGAAATTTAATTTATATTAATTAAATATTTTAAGAGTTTACTAAAGTGCTACTCACCTCTCTTATAAAATGACACATATCCTTATATTTTATTCACACCTCTAAATCCCTTTAGATCTACCAACCCCTGCCTATTTCCTCTCCCATATTCCCTTAATTCATCTTAGATTCCATAACTTTGGCATAAATCTAACCTAAGAAGTCCTTTTTTACAAATCAAAAGGAGATACTCAAAAAGAGGTAATTGTTTTACCATTTCAATTCAATTTCTTTTCTTCTTCTACTTCCTATTACAACATTGTATTCATATCAATGAAATAAATCCTATATAATAAATATATACTGAGATGTTATTATGATTATGGTACAACCATATTTTTATTTTTATCCATCCTACGAAAATAAATATTACCGTGCGTGCGTACACATGACTTACTGTCTTCACGCTGTGGTATAAACTATTTTTCATCTATACTTTATTTCAATGGGTATAATGATGAATATAATTGATATAAATAATAAATATGACGTGATATTTATTATTTATTATTAAAATACCATCCATTTACATACCCCTTTACCATTAAATAAATGTTACCGTCCCTCGTGCATATGTACGACTTACCGTCTCCATGACTCGATGTGATTCATCATCCACGTTAACCATTAAAGAATGATTATAAAAATATATATAATGTATAATCATGAAATATATGAAATAATAATTCTATTGTAATAATATATATATATATATGTCATTTACGTTCTTCTATTCAATATGATAAGAAAACAGAAACAATGTTCATGCGTATGTACAACCAACCATCTCCATGAATGGTGTATTCTATTTCATATATATATATATATATCTATTATATATATTTATATTATGAATATATATGATATATAAATCATTTATTACATTCTGGAAGTAATTATATCATGATCTAGGTAATATGATCAAGAATAAAAATTCAAAACATATACGATAAACAAAGAAGTTATTACCTAAAATGTTGCTTTAACTGAGAAAATATTAGTAAAATGGTAATATAAATTTATAAATGAATCATGTATAATATTATAATTTTTTATTATTATGGTACAATTGAATAATATTTTTAAAACCATTATACATGATTTTATAACATGTATGGAGAGTATGAGGCCTAAGGTAAAGGAATTTCTTCTCACTTTTAATTTTCATGAGATATAATCATGTTCACAACCTATTTCTTTTGTGTAGTGTATGTAATCCCCCTATTATATTTTATATCATGAATAAATTTATCTTAATGGAATTTAAATATTCATTTTAAGATATTGGGATTATTATTTTAATGTTCAAAGTTGTATGGGACACTTTGAATGTTTAAATAATTAATCATTCCTCGATTTCAATATTATTGATATTATCATACATATTTATTTATATGTATATAAAGGATTATAAAGAAAAAATTATTTATATTTTTAATTTCCTTAAATTTTTTTTCAGAATTAATATTTTTAAGGTTTTATGTAAATGAAATTTTAACTAAAATATCGTTTTAAATGTTTTATAAACTTATTCTTCTGAATATTTCTCATTAATGTCAATGTTTTCAAAATGTTTTTAAGGATTTAGTTTTATAAAAATGAATGTTTTAAAATGTTAATTCCTTTCAAAAGTTTCAAAGTGGTATGGGACACTTTGATTCAAAATATCTTTTTAAATTTATTCATTTATAAGTGCATGGATTTTGAGTAAATGATTTTAAAGTAAAAGGGATATTACTCTCAAAGAGTTTTAATGATTTTATTATATTATTTTAATCTATGTCAAAATAATTTGTTGGATTTTATGTTTTATTGAGGTTGATTTGTTATGATAAAATCAACCATATTATATTGAAGGGTTTATGATATGTTTGACTATGGATGTGATATTTTGATACCATTCATGATTTATGGTTAATATATTAACATTTTGTATGATAGTTTTAATATGAATGTTTATGTTGGTTATTTTTTGCACCTTTAATAAGGGTAATAAATTGGACTTAGTAAATGATGGGTTAAGGACTGCTTAATGATATACCTATGAGTTAGGGACCGGTTAATGAAATCCCCTTGATGCATCGATAGTTTTCATGAGACAAACTAGTTTGGGTTTTTACTTGTTTATGTATAGTCTTGGAACAATGACTTGATGTTATTGTTATGATGTTTGAAATTATAAATTAACTTATTATGATATTAGTTATTGATATTAAATGTGATTATTTTACTAGTATAAAATTCATGTGAATGTTTAAATGGATTTATTTGATTATTATTTCTATATATTGCAGAAGATTATGTTTAAAAGGCTTGTTTTTCAGTTTTATACATTTCAAAAAATGTTTATACTAAGTTATAAAAGATTCTGTTGTATTGTTTAACCTTACTAAGCATCTGATATCATCCATTTATTATGTTTTTTTTCCTTGTATCCAATAATTGTTTTATGATTGATATACAGGGTTATGATAGGATAATAATGATGTTCTCAGTGAATTATCTATGTTTATATTATCTTTTGAATTGCAATGTAAAGTTCATTAACGTAATATATTTTACAATAATTATAAACTGATCAATCCTTTAGGATTTGATTCCATGTAATCATGCCCATGTATTAAAATAATGCACTACCTTTGGGCTTTTGGGGTCGGTGCGTTACAGTTTGTATCAAACAAAGTTTAACAGAAACCTTGGAAACTAGATTTAGAAATCAAAGATTAGAAAATATAACCCTATAAATTAAATTGAGGATAAGTCTAAGTATCAAATATCATCATTTATATTTTTTAATGGATAACCTATGTTAATCCTATGAAATTAGGTATTGATAAGAAGATGATATCTTTTAGAGATCCTATAAGTGATTCTTCATGACTATATCACTATGATTTGTGTTTCTAACTTTGTGCTTTGAGTTTTGGTCAATGGTTAGAATCAGTAAGGTTATACATGCAATGGTTATACTACTGATGATGAAGATATTAAAAAACTGAAATGAAATAAAGGAGGTATTAAGGAATCTGATGTTGAAGCATAGTTAAGGTTTTAAGAGTGAAGTGGAATGACTAAGGTTAGTTTGTATTTGGTTTCAAGAATTATTTCATCATTGGTGCTTAGGTTATAGGAATAATGAGATATATAAGGATTGTACTACAATACTTATTATTTAAGTATGTGAAAGCATAATAGTTTTCATTATAGATTTAAAGGTGATCAAATATTTGGTATGTGATGATAAGAGCTACATTACTTTGTTTGGGGAATTTTACGTTGAGAATAATTTTGGGAATTTAGAAACTTTTTAGATAGTGAATTTGGATGGAAGTATTTTGGTCGTGTTTTAAATTTGTAATGGGATAAGTTGAACATTGGATATTATTTTTTGAGGTTTAAGTATGATTTATTGGATATTATGTGCTAACATTTTTTTGGTTTCAGTTAACATTTCAAGGATGAATGAAATACACATGGACCCTATGATTCATTAAAAGTGCTTCATGCATAAAGAATCATCTTGAATATCCATTTCTAGTTGAACGAAATGAAGTGATAATAGATCAAAGCACAACCAAAGGATATCATTAAGACATGAATGAAATAAATTAAGTTTTCTTGAGTTCTTATATGGATAGTAAAACAATCCCTCAAATCTAGAAAAAACATATCTAAATTTTTTTTTGTCCTAATAACTTATTTTTTGAACTGATGGTATTTTAAATAATCATAGATTTATGGCTTTAAGGCCCTCAAATTACCATTGATTATTCACTTGTTTGCGATTGAAGACCTCAATCACTACCTAAAAATATTTATGTTTTCCTTTTAAGTACATATATTTAATTTACACTACTTTTCTCATATTTGAAAGCCTATTTTTTTGGTGACCTTCACATTTATCTTTCCCTCTTATTAAGATTATATTTTAGTAACCCTATTTCCAATGTGGGTTTTCCACAAAATTATTTTTTAGTATCAACCTTTTGGTTTAGAAGTGCATTTTAAAATTGAGTGGATGTAATTTATTGAAGGAGGGGATAATTTCACAACCCAAGAATTCATAGTAAATTATTTTTTAGTGAAATTTGATTGCTTATGTTGCACACAACACCGAGTTTGAGCGCACCCTAATCTATCAAACTAGTAGTTAAAAAAGCGGTTATGAATAGTATTTACCATATTATAAAAATTTATAAATTTTATTTTTTAAAATAGAATTCATTTTTGAATTTGGAATATCAACATTAGTTTATGGTGAATATTTGGTATTTTTCTGAAAAGTTTCATTTTTGATGAATAGTGAAAAATACTTAAATGCTGTTAAAAACCGACTTTTTAATTTAAATATATTTTTTATTTTAAATTTATTTTAAAGTAAAAATAGATAAATAATACATATATCAATCCAATTTTGTTAATTGGAACTATTTTTATAATAAAATTATATATAATTTTTTTTGAACTTTTTAATGTCTCTTTTACCCGCATTCTCAGCACATTTGCAAGATTAACATTAAACGTAATTTTACCACTTATGTGAATTGAATTTAAAAAAACAGACATACATGATTGTAATCATTATGAAAAATGTGGTCCAATAGGATCAAAATATTTTTTGGTGAATAATAACTTTAGTAATTTTATTTACCACAACTACAAGTAAATTAGGAAATGGAAAGTAAAAATAATATTATAATAATATAAAGTTATCCGAACACTTGTCCTAGTTTAATTTAATGTTTTTTTCAACCAAAAGCATCCTTGGGTATATTTTGGGACAACATTAAGCAACTTGGATTACTTTAACATATTTATAATATTATATTTTAAGAAAATCCAATTTTGTTATAATTTTGTTTTTAACAAGTAAATTATTTTTAATATGAGGTTATATATGTGATATGGTCAAGTATAAATAGTAATTAAAAATCTAAAATGGTTATATACAATATGGTAATTTTTTTATAAATTTTTTGAAAAAATTATTAAATTAAACAGTGACATAATGATAATGAAATAATTGATTTATTAAAGGAAGAATAAAATAAATGACATTAATTTTATTAAAATAAATATCATATGAAATATTTGATGCAATAAAAAAATATTTTTGATGAAATTAACCTGTTAGGGATGGGTTAATGTAGTGTTTTATAATGAATCAAGTTGTTATGATTTTATAAAAAGTCAAATAATAAAATGTGTCAAAATTGACATAAATAAGATTTTAAAATAAATAATATGTTATTAAATGATATAAAATTAATAAAAATATATATATTAATTCAACTAACAAAGATAATGATAAATATATCATAATGATCTATTTTGAATAATTTAATGGAAATTTGTCCATGAAAATTACATAGATATTATTAAAATCAAAGAATGTGACAAAATGTCACACTCTCATTTCTTATAAATAACTTAATTTTAATATATAAATAACCTAGATATAAATTAAATAATTAATAGTATCCGGAAATAATAAAGAATTATCTACATCATAGTAATTTATTTATAATTTGTAGAGACTAAATAATTAACATAAATAATGGCACAATAGTGAAGAAGTAATTATCTTATTAATAGAAATATCAAATACATAATTTTAAAAATGTTAAAATAAAAATAATTTGGAATAATTGAGGTGATCCATGAATTTTATAGGTGACTATGACATGTTATGAGTGTATTAAATGGTTTTTTAGAATTTAAATTTCTTTTTTTGATTTTATTTAATTGCAATGTAATGAATAATGTCCAAATTGACACTTTTAATATTTTATAAAAAAAATAAGTTATTAAATTTATTTAAAATCACAAAAACTATAAAAAATACAAATTGTTAATTATAAGATCTAAAATTTCATAAAGGTACCATTTATGAACAATTTACACTATATAAGTAAATATTTATAACCATTTAATATTTAGAATATTATTACCATAATTAAAACTAAATAGATTAATTAAGGATAAAACAAAATGATAAGGTTTAAAATATAATCATAACATGTCTAAATTTTATTATTTTATATTTTTTAGACTTATACTCATATTATATTTTAAAAAATTTAATTTTTGGACCATTTTTAATTGAAAATTAATTTATATTAATTTAATTTTTAAGAGTTTTTTAAAGTGCCCCTCACCTCTCTTATAAAAGGGCATCTCTCCTTCTCTTTTATTTACAACTCTAAAGACCTTTGTCTTAGCCAACCCATGACCATTTACTCTCCCAAATTCACTCACTTCATATTATAATCCCTAATCTGGGGATAAATCCAACCTAATAAGTACTTTTATACAAATCAAAAAAGATACTCAAAGAAGAGATAATTATTTTACCATTTCAATTCAATTTATTTTCTTCCTTTACTTACTCTCACTATGCAGTCTTAATAAAAATTTAATAAATATAGTATCATATATATACTAAGATGTTATTATTATTATAATATAACTATATTCTTATTTTTATCCATCCTACGAAATACAATATCACCATGCATGCGTACGTATGATTTACCGTCTCCACACTGTGGTGTAAACTACTTTTCATATATAATTTATTTATATGGGTATAATGATGAATATAATGGATATAAACACTAAATATGAATTGATATTGATTATTTATAATTAACATACCATCCATTTCTTAACCCCTTTATCATTAAAAAAATGATGTCGTCGCTCATGCTTACGTATGACTTACCATATCTATGACGCGATGTGATTCATCCTCCACATTAACCATTCAAGAATTATTATAAAAATATATATAATGAATAAGCATGAAATATATGACATAATAATTTTAATATAATATATATATATATTTCATTTACATGCTTCAATTCAATACGATAAGAAAACAGAAACATCATTTATGCTTACGTACAACCTTCTATCTCCATGAACGATTTATTCCATTTCATGTATATATATCTATTATATATATATATATATTTATATTATGATTATATATGATATATAAATAATTTCTTACATTCTGGAAGTAAGTAAATCATGAACTAGGTAATATGATAAAGAATAACAAGTCAAAACACATACGATAAAAAAGAAGTTATTACTCGAAAAATTTATTTTACTAAGAAAATATTAGTAAATGGGTAATATAAATTCATAAATGAATCATATATTATATCATAAAAATTATTATGAGTTTGTTACAAATTAATAATATTTTTTAAATTATTATATAGGATTTTTGAACATGTATAGAGAGTATCTGGCCTAAGTTAAATGAATTTCATCTCACTTTTAATTTTCATGAGATATAAGTCATGTTCACCACCTATATCTTGTGTGTGGTGTATTTACTACCCCTATTATATTTTATATCATGAACACATTTATCTTCATGGTATTTAATGATTCATTTTAATATATTGGACTTATTATTTTAAGGTTTAAAGTTGTATGAGATGCTTTGAATGTTTAAATAATTAATCCTTTCTCCATTTAAATATTATTGATATTATCATACATATTTTTTTATATTTATATAAAATATTATAAATAACATTTTATTTCTATTTTTAATTTCATTCAATTGTTTGCAAAAGGAATATTTTTAAGGTTTTATGTAAGGGACACTTTAACTAAAACATCATTTTAAATGTTTTAAAAATTTATTCTTCTAAATCTTTTTCATAAGGTCCATATTTTCAAAATGGTTTTAAGGATTTATTTATATGGACATGGATATTTTAAAATTTTAATTGGTTTCAAAAGATTCAAAGTGGTATGGGAAACTTTTATTCAAAAATATCTTTTTAAATTTCTTCTTTTATAAGTGCATAACTTTTGAATAAATGATTTTAAAGTAAAAAGGGACATTTCTATCAGAGATTTTTAATGATTTTATTATATTATTTTCATCAATTTAAATATCCTTTTTTATATTTTATTCTTAATTTAGGATTATTTTCTATGATGAAATCTACCATAATATATTGAAGGGTTTCTGAAATGTTTGACTTTGAATGTGGTATTTTGATACCATTCATGGTTTATGGCTAATGTATTATCATTTTTCATGATAGTTTTAATATAAATGTTTATGTTGGTTATGTTTTACACCTTTCATAATATGAATACATAGGACTTAGTAAGTGATGGGTTAGGTACTTCTTAATGAAATATCTATGGGTTGGGGACCGGTTAATGAAAGCTCCTTGATGCATCAATTTTTCTCACAAGACAAAATATTTTGAGTTTTTACCCATTTATGTATGTATGGTCTTGGCATGATGCCTTGAAAACATGATTTTGATATCTAAAATTATTCATTTCCTCATTATGAGATTAATTATTGATATTACATGTGATTATTTATCTAGTAGAATATCCATGTGAATGTTTAAATGGAATTATTTGATTATTCTTACCATATTTCTATGAAGATTATGTTTAAAAGGTCTGTTTTTCAGTTTTATATAATGCCTTAAAAGTTTATGCTAATTTATGAAAGATTCTTCTATATTATTTAAACTTACTGAGAATCTAAGATCACCCATTTCATATGTTTTATTTTCCTTGGATGAAAAGAAAGTTTTTATGATTGATATGCATGGTAAAGCTAAGAGAATAATGGATTTCTCAAAGAATTATCCATATTGAATATTATATTTTGAATTACAATGTAATTTAATGAATGTTATATATCTTCAAAGACTTTTAAACTGACCGGTCCTTTAGGATTTGATTCCATGTAATCATGATAATGTATTAGAATAATGCATCATCTTTGGGATTTTGGGGTCAGGGCGTTACATATTTCATGGTAATGATACTATTCGTGATCTATGGTACTCATTCCAAACCATGAAAAGAAGAACCAAGAAGAACCATTCATCATGGAAAGATTTATTCCATGTTCTTTTTATGTAAACAATCATCACATGATTAATTAATTCACTAAATCATGTATGAGATCCATGAAAACACAATCCTCCATGGATGAGTAGTAGTAGCTCATACCGAGATTTTTCTGGTGATAATGCCTAAATATAATGCAAAGGTGTGATCAAAATTTCATATTCACATAGTTCCACTTTGCATGAATATATATCAAATGTTGAATGGTAGATAGTACGTTGTACTAAAAAAACTAGCGTATGAATTCTATATGAAAGGAAGTTTCATGTGAAGAATAGTGAAAGTTCATGTATCCATTTTAGGTCAGAATATCATATTAGACTTCATGAAGTCTATCACATAGAAAAATGATGAAGAGAGATACACATGGATGATTTAATATATAAAGGAGTATCTCATTTAGTTGATTCTAAAATAAATCACATAACTATTTTTGTACAAAAAAGAATCAAATCATGCTTCCAACTCAGTCAGGTACACAATTATACTACATATCCATTTCTAGAATAAAATAAAATATCTGATTCTATTAGTTGTTTCACATAGATGATTACTATGTATAAGTTATGAGAGGGTATTGTAGGTTATGGGCACAATGGAAGCACGTTGGTGGGTTTTCCCAACTTTAATTTTAGCGTTAAACAACGTTCAATCCGAGATCCTTCATGATAATAAAACGCTGGATCTTCAGAATAGAATGAAGAACGAAAAAAAGAGAAGGGTCCCGTAACCATTGAGAGGATCATCATATGTTGGTTATAATTAATTTAATTAATTGAAAAGAATTACCTTGATGTAATTATTTCTTCATTGATGTATCTGGTCATGATCCGATGTGATCCGTCATTGCGTCGTAGAATTCAAATGTAGGATTCCTCTAGAAGTGATGCACACATGATCCATGTATCTCTGGACGTTGCCGAAGGGATATCCGGGTGTTAGCACGGAAGAACCATTTCTTGCGATGTCTGCATTTGATTGCCTTGATCCGGTGGTGGTGGATCTCTCTCGTTCTTGAGAGTGTTCTTGGAGGAAGGAGTTCTTTCGGACTTGAGAGAACTCTCCAAAATTATTGTGCACAATGATTGGGGAAAAGTGTTGGGATTGTGAGGATATTTATAATCGGGTTTGAGGTTATAGAGTTATGACAATAAATAAACGCATTACGCATTTTATTTATTTCATTAACTCTTATTGAAAAACCCCATGTCGAATCATTAATTCCTTGACATACGCCGACGCTGATTATAATAAATATCATTTAATAAAAGAATATTATTTCCTCAAAATCCTGACTAAAACTACATGGCGTGTATTCATTAATACACAATGTGTACTTGTTTTTATTTCCAATATTTCCTCCACCACATTTATTAGACCTTGAATAATGGCTATTTATTTCTGAAATAAATGTAATTTCATTACTAGCTAATAAATATATTATTTCACCCATAATATATTATATCGAATAACTAGTGTCGAAATAAATGCGATCAAGCATCCTTGAATAATTATTAAACCACAGTCGAGAATAATATTTATTCAACTTGTCAAATTAATATTTAACTGAGATACATGGACACAGTTAGTGTGTGACCCTCTATGCCTCTTTCTCAGTGTCATTAGGCAGAGCTTGCCTATAGTCCAAGGTTAGCATATAGCAACATGCCAAGGCACCCATACAGAAAGAAGTTAACACCGCAATGATGTGTCACATCCTATGAACATTTACCATGTAATATAATCCCTTTGTCTCGATATCTCTAATCAAGCGGGTTGCATGCTAGTTCCATCAACCCATGTACTCGATTATTCTTTTTTTGAATTACCGAAATTGAACTTGACCATTCATTACCATGGACATGGATTTAATTAGGCTATATCAATTACATCAAAGGGACTGAGATATCTACTTCTGTTATGGAAAATAAGGGAAAAATCCTTTCTTGCATTATCTATTAATGCAGTAGTACTCATGATGCACCCAATGTATCCTACCTCGCTGTGAACAGTGTGTCGTCACAGTTTTCGTCAGTACATCTAAGTGCGTGAGTTGTAATAACCATTAATAATAATCTTAAAGTATAAGGACCAATACACATGTCCGCAGATAGGAACATCCAATGACACTATGAAATCTAGATTTCCTACTGTCGGGTCTCATTCTCATAATATCCTCCTGGATATTACCAAGGATGCACACCATGAGAAGGTGCCCCAAAGTTTTATGAGTCCTCACCCCTAATGTTCTGTATTATTAGTGTCCCTCAAATAACATCATCCAGCCATAGAACATATATTCAAGAATAGTGTTATGGCACTTACAGGTTCTCATCATAGTAGGGATCCACTAGGACCCTTTAGTGCAACAACTATACTTGGGACATTATCAAATGCATTGTCACATAGAAAAACAATCAAGATGTTATAAAGTGTTTATTTAATAGATAAATTACAAATTAGTTGGTTCTAGGCCAGCAACTTCAACAGACTCCCACTTAGACTTGAGCCAACTGCTAACAACCTTTATCCCGCTAGCTCTCAAATGATATTCATGCTTCTGTTGAGATAGGCCTTTAGTAATGGGGTCCACCAAGTTCTCTTCCATGGACACTCTGCTCACTAAAATTTCACCCCTCTAATAGAAATCCCTCAAGAGGTGATACTTTCGGAGTATGTGCTTTGTCTGTTGATGTGACCTTGGTTCTTTTGCAAGTTCCACCACTGCAATATTATCACAATACAATGTGATAGGGTCTTTACTGCTAGGATCCGCATCAAGCTCCTGAAAAAAGTTCTAAATCCATAAGGATTACTTGGATTCATAAGAAGACAATATATATTCAGACTCCGCTATAGAATTGGCGAAAACTGGATGCTTTGAACTCTTCCAGCTCACAGCTCCTCCATTGAGACAAAAAACATATCCAGATTTCAACTTCAGATCATTTTGATCTGTCTGAAAACCAGCATCAACATACCATCTGATTACAATCTCCTTGTCTTCTCTATACACCAGGAATGTATCCTTAGTTCTTCTCAGATACTTAAGGATAGTCTTAACAACAGTCCAATGTTGTTCTCATAGATATGCTTGATATCTTCCTACCATTCTTAGTTCATAGGCAACATCAAGCCTGGTACATGACATGGCATACATGATGGATCCTATGGCTAAAATTTATGGGATCTTACTCATTCTATATTTCTTCTATTGTTTCTGTGGACACATTTTCTTAGAAAGATATAGGCCACGTGACACTGAAACTAATCCCCTCTTGGATTGTTCCAAACTAATTCTCTTTAGTATCTTGTCAATGTATGTACCCTGACTTAGTCTAATAATCCTCTTGGATCTATCATGAATGATCTTGATCCCTAGAATGTAGGCTGCTTCACCCAAGTCCTTTATAGAGAAACAATTGTTCAAATAGTCCTTTACTAACTGTAGGACTGGTACATCATTTCCAATAAGCAATATGTCATCAAAATATACTACTAGGATAATGATCACATTCCCATTAAACCTATTATAAACACATGGCTCACATTCGTTCTTAATAAACCCAAATTCCTTTATGGCTTCATCAAATTTAATGTTCGTGACCTGGATGCTTTCCTTAATCCATAAATGAATTTCTGCAACTTGCAAACTCATTTGGCTTCACCTGTTGTCACAAACCCTTCTGGTTGTGTCATATAGACATCTTCCTGAAGGTTCCTATTAAGGAATGCTATTTTGACATCCATTTTCCAAATCTCGAATTCATGGAAAGTTTCTATGGAAAGTATGATTCTTATGGATTTAAACATGGAAACTGGTGAGAAGGTTTCATCATAGTCAATTTCTTGACGCTTTCTGAATCCATTAGCCACTAGCCTTTCTTTATAGGTTCTAACTTGACCTTCCATGTCAATTTTTCTGTATAATATCCATTTGCATCCAACAGGCTTTACATCAATCAGCTCATCGACCAGAACCCAGACTTAGTTCTGATACATGGGATCCATCTCAGAACTCATATCTTCTAGCCATCTTCTAGCTTCTAATATTTATACTTATTCCTTGTATGAGTGAGGTTCATCATTGTCCAAAAATAATGATTCACTATCCTCGGTGACTAGGAAACCAAATCTCTCTAGTTCCCTTACCTCTCTGGAGCTCCTACGCTGTACTTGTGTTTCTGGAACCTGTTCCATGGGGACCTATGGAACTTGTTCCTGTACCAACTCCTGTATATCTTGAGCATCAACTTCTTTGAAGTCAATCTTACGCCCACTATCCTTTCTGAGGATGTGCTCCCTATCAATAAAGATGACTTTCCTGGAGATAGACTCTTTCTTGTCTGAAGGGTTATTTAGGTAATATCTTTTCATTTCCTTGTGATATCCTATAAAGATACACTTCATGCCCCGAGGTTCTAGTTTGTTGCCTGAGAAGGCCTTAACAAATTCCTTGCATCCCCATACATGTGTGTACAACAAAATAGGTTTCATTCCATTCCATAACTCGGAGGGAATTCCATTTTTCTCTTTAGTTGGTAGTCGGTTTATTGTGTATGTTGTAGTTTGTAATGTATATCACCAAAAGGATAATGAAAGATCTTAATGACTCATCATCGACCTCACCATGTACAATAAGGTTCGGTTCCTCATTTCACTAACACCATTCCAATTTGGTGTATAATGAGGAGTGAGCTGAGATAGAATCCCCGACTCCTGTAGAAGATCGATGAACTGTTGGTTCAGATATTCTCTGCCTCGATCTGATCAAATCTTATTTATCTTCTTACCAAGCTGATTCTCTACTTCATTCTTGAATTCCTTAAATTTCTCTAAGGACTCTGATTTATACCTCATTAAGTAGACACAACCATATCTACTTAAATCATCAGTAAAATTAATGAAGTAATAATATCCACCTCTAGCTTCTACTGGAAATGGTCTACATACATCCGTGTGTACCAATCCTAGAAGCTATGTGGCCCTTTCACCCTATCCACCAAAAGGTGACTTAGTAATTTTACCTTGTAAACAAGCATGACATCTATCAAGTGGTTTTAGCTCAGAAGAGTCTAAATAACCATCTTGGTAGAGCTTTGTCAAGCACTTATCGTTTACATGACCGAGATGGTGATGCCACAACTAGGTGATGTATGAGTCATGTGAGTTTGTTTTGTTATCAATTTCCAACACTTGGTTTTCATAATTTAATACATACAAACCAATTTTTAAATGTTCCATACCATAACATACACTATTATTATAAAAGATACAACCCTTATTTCCAAACATGAAAATAAATCCATCCATATCCAAAAAAGATACAGAAATTCTATTCTTGGTAACACTAGGAACATAATAACAGTTATGTAAAACCAAAATAATCCCTTTTGAAAATGATAGGTGGTAATCGCTAATAGCCAACATAGCCATCCTTGCATCATTGGAATCTTGAAGATCCACCTCTCCTATGGAAATATTTCTAAATATACTTGGTTCCTACATTTTAATACAGATGTGAGCCCCACAAGCTGTATCTAATACTCATTGTGTAGAAATAGATAGATTACAATATATAACGAATGTAACTTTATCGTCCCTAAACTTCTGGGTGAATTTCCTCTTCCAGTGGCCTTGCTTGCCACATGAAAAACACACCGCCTCCCATTCCTTGACCTGACTCTAGATCTTCCCCTTCTTGGAGGGATGATGCTCAGTGGCTTCAGACCGTTTATAAGTCTTTGTCTCCTTTTCCTTGTCCTTTATTTTATTATTTACCATAATGAATGCGGGTTTGTCACGCCCCATGTTCTTATCTACTTGGCGAATTAAGGTCAAAAGTTCTGATATACTCTTCTCATTGTTGATCATGTTATAATTGACATTGAAGCTAGAGAAGGTATTGGGCAGTGATGATATGATAAGATCTGTACAGAACTCATATAGGAATTTAATCCCTAAGATGTCCAGACATTCAATATATCCAATAATATTGACTACATGAGGCCCAGCTGGAACATAATCTCCAAGATTAGTTGTAAATAAAGCATTGAAGATCTCATATCTATCATGTCTTTCCTTATCTTGGTAGAGATTCTTAAGGTGAGACATCATGCTATACACGTAAATGTTTTCATGTTGCTTCAAGAGCTCATTAGACATGGACGATAGCATGAATCACTAGACATATGTTGCATCATCCATGTGTTTCATATAGAGAGATAATTCCTCATCATTGGCCTCTTTTCCAAGCACAACTGAAATAGGATCTTCCAGCACATACAACTTCCTCTCGTGGCGAAGGATGACGCGTAAACGCCTCTGCCACTCTTTGAAATTGGTGCCAGTGAGAAGGTTTTCCTTCTTGAGAATGGTTAGAAATGATATATTTGAAGTCATTTTTCTTTCCTTTTCTACAAATTAAGAGGAGAAAAGGTTTTAGTACTTTATTATAAAAACTAATACAAATAAAAAAATTAATACTTATTAGTCTCCCACTATTTTGTTGAAATCCAATATCCCTCACCATTGCCTTCGGAATATTCTGTTGCCTTAATATTCTAGTGACAAGGATCCATATTTCCCTTCACATTACCCCAAATATGGTTGTTCAAGAAACTTGAAGGGTTTTAGGTAGGCATTCCAACTGCCAACTGCATTAACTCGCAGCTCCTTGATCCACTGAGTGGACTCCCCAATCCTAAAAGCCTTTTATTTTGGATTTCCTCAACCTTTCCCTCTTGGTCACACCAAGTCCTGCTATAACAGTGAACCCTTGATGCGAACCAAATCAAGTCAACCCAAAAACTTGAATTAAAATTCCCCAATAATTGAAACCACCCCAACTGGGGTTTGTCAAGCACTTTGAACTATGGTTCGATTCTAACAAAGATTATGGAAGGCTATACCGACTTAATATTTCTTTTGAGGGATTTTATCCTTATACGTAAATTTCCAATTTATTATCTTTGATTACATGCTTTTTAATATTAAGTGGGATATACTTATGTAATTAAGAATGTCTAAGATAATATTTACGCATAAGACAGTATTATATTAGTTCCATCTAGCATGTTTGTTTAATTCATTAATTGTGTGATTGTGACAACACACTCAAAATAAATAAATCATGAAACTGATAAAAATAAAATAAATGTTATGATCATGATCTTGTTCTATTGGTTAGTTTATCTAGTGGTTTATAAAATAACCCAAGACCTAGGGGAGAAACACCTTGAACCTTTTGGGTTTGTGTTTACAGCTTTCCACATATCCACCTTTGTATCTCCTTGGATTGGTTTCACCTTGGCTCTTGACTTGAGCCGCCTCCATTATCCTGGGAGCTCCATCCTTTACATATGAATTTATCTCACATGCAGATGAGGGGTAAAAATGGGGTTTTTACATAAAAGAATCCTTGGGTGCGCAAGACCTACATATTAATGAGGAGATGGATCATATGAAAAATAATTTAATTAAAATAAATCGTTCACATACAAAGGTCTCAGTCTATCTCATGATAATCTATACATGCAATGATATTACGCATTAATAAAACTATCATTCAATTATTTAATCATTATTGTTTAAGATAAATTATGATCGAATCAATTAATTATCTTTAATTAATCAATCCTTTTATCTTAAACCCATTTTTCTTAATTTCCTTAAGATTCTCATCCATCATAATTTTAAACAAATAAATTCATTTAAATTTTTTTGTACGTAACTTGTACTTTAGAGGAAACCCGGTGAATTCTCATTCATTTCGCAGATGTTAAATTAAACACATATATATAAAACACCTATCACACATTGTACCTCATCTTTACGCCAGCACTATTGTACACGTATTAAGGGTTTTTATAATATAATAATAAATTTTAATAAATATGCGTAATTTGGATGAGTACACAACATGTAGTTCCGACTACATGACATGTACTTTTTTTTCACCGTCCATCCAAAGTACACGCCCGAGGACATGGAATGTAGATTTAATTCGGAAATTTTAGGAGTACAAGGAGTGTTCAATTGGACACACGACATGTATTATCCGCGTAACATGGTTTTTGGCTGAGAAATCCATGTACGGGGTACACGGTCCAACCCTAACCCGAAGGTACTACACACCGTGTTCAATTAGACCACACAATGTGTAATCCAGAAATCATGTGCCACCTATTCCTGGTCAACACATGGTGTCATAAATGACTTAGGTATACTCTAATACACAACCTGACTGGCGGACCAGTCTGATGCATTGAACCTAGACTACACAGTGTGTACTTCCGAATACATGCAGTGTATTTTGGTGTTGTACAACCAAGAACGTTTGGAACCTCAGGATGAGTTCCTCTATTTTATTTTAATAAAAATTAAAAGAAAAGTTCATTTCTGTAAGGTGAACGAGAGACAATAGGGGAGGAATAGATCTCGATATTTATATTTTAAAGAACGATTAACTTTAATTGAAACGACTAAATTATTAAATGCGTAAATCACCAATGAAAAACTAAATAATTATAATCAACGATATAACTACTCTGATATAACTTGTAGGTTCTGGTTGTAGTGGAAGCACATTAGTGGGTTTTCCCAACTTTAATTTTAGCGTTAAACAACATTCAATATGAGATCCGTCATGATAATAAAACACCGGATCTTCAGAATAGAAAGGAGAACAAAAAGAAAGATAAGGGTCTTGGAACCATTGAGAGGATCATCATATGTTGGTTATAATTTATTTAATTAATTTACAAGAATTACCTTGATGAAATTATTTCTTCTTTGATGTCTCCGGTCACGATCCGATGTGATCCGTTATTGCGTTGTAGAATCCAAATGTAGGATTCCTCTAGTGGTGATCCAAATGTGCTCCACATACCTATGGACATAGCCGAAGGGATATCCGGGTGCTAGCGCGGAAGAAGCTTCACTTGCTATGTCCGCCTTTGATGGCCTTGATCCGGTGGTGGTGGATCTCTCTTTCTCTTAAGAGCTTTCATGGAGGAAGGAGTTCTTTCGGCATTAAGAGAACTCTCCAGAATTTTTGTGCACAACTATTGGGGAAAAGTGTTGGGGTTGTGAGGATATTTATAATTGAGTTTGAGGTTATGTATTTATGACAATAAATAAACGCGTTACTCATTTTATTTATTTCATTAACTCTTATTGAAAACCCCCATGTCGAATCATTAATTCCTTGACATGTGCCCATGATGATTATAATAAATATCATTTAATAAAACAATATTATTTCCTCAAAATACTGACTAAAACTACATGGTGTGTAATAATTAATACAGAATGTGTACTTGTTTTTTTCCTTTATTTCTTCCACTACATTTATTAGACCTTGAATAATGGCTATTTATTTCTGAAATAAATGTAAATGCATTACTCGCTAATAAATATATTATTTCTCCCACAATATATTCTTTTGAATATCCAGTGTCGAAATAAATGTGATCAGTCATCCTTGAATAAATATTAAACCACAGTTAGGAATAACATTTATTCAACTTGTTAAATTAATATTTAACTGAGATACATGGATACACTTAGTGTGTGACCCTCTAGGCCTCTTTCTCAGTGGCATTAGGTGGAGCTTGCCTAAAGTCCATGGTTAGCGTCTAGCAACACGCCAAGGCACCCATAGAGAAATAATTTAATGCCACAATGACATGTCACCTCCGATGAATGTTTACCGTGTAATATAATCCCTTTGTCTCGATATCTCTAATCAAGCAGCTTGCATTCTAGTGCCATCAACCCATGTGCTTGATTATTCTTTCTTTGACTTCCCGGAATTGAAATTTCCCATTTATTACCATGGCCATTGATTTACATAGGCTATATGAATTCTATCAAAGGGCCTGAGATATCTACTTCTATTATGGAACATAAGGTACAAATCATTTATTACATTATCTATTAATGCGGTATTACTCGTGATGCACCCAATGTATCCTACCTCAATGTGAATAGTGTGTCATCAAAGTTTTCATCAACACATATAAGTTCATGAGTTGTAATACCCATTAATAATAATTTGAAAGTCTAAGGACCAATACACACATCCTCAGATAGGAACATCTAATGACACTATGAAATGTGGATTTCCTACAGGCAAGTCTCGTTCTCATAATATCCTCCTGGATATTACCAAGGTCGCACACCATGAGAAGGTGCCTCAAAGTTGTATGAGTCCTCACCCCTAACAGCCTGTATTATTTGTGTCCCTCAAATAACATCATCTGTCCATAGAACATATATTCAAGAACAGTGTTATGACACTTCCAGGTTCTCATCATAGCAGAGATCTGCTATGACCCTTTAATGAAACAGATATCCTTGGGAAATTATCACATGAATTGTCACATAGAAGAATAATCAAGATGTGATAAGTTGTTTATTTAATGAATAAAGTTCAAAGTAGTTGGTTCTAGTCCACCAACTCCAACAGGTATCACATAGCTGAATGAATGAGGGGAAGATTCATGTAGCCATTTTTAATTTTTAGCGGGTTTTTTTTAAAAAGATAAGTTAATATTTATAGATGTTACATGATTTTAGATACCTTGTTTATAAACATGAAGATATATGAGTTTTATGCATATTTTAAATGATAAATAATCATTGTTTTCTTAAAAACTGCTTGAAGAGAAAGGAGCTAAAAAATGGTTATCATGCAGAGTGATCATGAGATTTGTTTTGACAAATACGAAACATACAAAACATACAAATCATGAGATATTATAAAATATTTTACTCTAACTTATATTAAAGGAGAATAAGAGAAGAAATAAAATATATGATATAAAAATATATAAGGCTTATCACATGAAAAGAGTTCATTTTCATTTGAAATATTTGAGAGAGAGAGAGTTATCCTGGGTATCGGGCAACCTGTGTGATCTATTCACATGAAAGAGAGAACTATAGACTATCCTCATCATGTGAAAGAAGAATAATTATCTGATAACCATACCTAGTTTTCATGATGATGTATAAGGTACACCTGGTTCACTCACATAGAGTCCATATGCAAATGTGAAGATCTTGAAAACACTTCTTGTTGATATATAGTGTGTTTTGGGAAGATTTAAAATACTACCGGATACTAGTTTTTCACAAAAATAACCATGAAGGTACAAACATATATTTAATTATAGGAAGTTGGTGTTTCATATGTATATACTATTACATTATTAGAAAAGGATATGAGATATTTCAAGCTTACTACTGTGTAATAGTTATCAAGTCAAGAATTCAAGAAGAAATTTTGAGATGATTATAAAAGTTTTATCTTATATAAAATAATCAAGTATAAGTTTTGTTCATCTCTTGGAAACCTATAATTAAGGAAAGGACTTAATCAGTTGAAGTAAGAGTTTTCTATTAATTTTTACACTGAAGAAACTTATCCTACACAGGTGATCAAATATATTTAAGCAGGCCCAACAAGATGAAAAGGTTCTTGAAGTGTACATGAGAAAGTCTGATTCTACAGGATAATGGAGGAAGATCATGATATCATCCTATATTAGATCAATCCATCTAAAGAAAAGGGTTATAGTTGAGGGGTATAACCAACTGTTGAAGGTGGATTGGAGTTGTGGGTTATAACCAGCTTATGATTGGGGGGGGGGGGGTTATAACCAATTACTGTTTGTAATCACCTTCTGATATAGTGGAGAATTTTTTATGGGGGGACTAACCAATATAAAAAGGAGTAGGTATTTTTTAACAAACCATATAAGTACTTGTGTTATATGTATTTTTATTTTTATCATTATTCAAGGTGATACTTGGAGATGCAAAAAGAGTGGATCAATGATTTAACTAGACACATAGGTTGAATTAAAAAGAAACAATTTATAAAAATAAAAAGGGATCACTAATTGAACCCTCCCACTCTCAGTGATATCAAACTAATACAGAAACTACAAAATGGTTGATATTATCAACAATATCCTAATAATTTTGAAAAATATAATTTTTTTACAAATTTTAAATCATTTAATAAAATATTATTTAATATAAATTACCATTAATGTAATTTTTTAGACTATTCACATAATTGAATTTAAAAAAACATATAAAAATAATAATGTAGTTTAAATATAAACTTTTAACACATCATTATTACATTATATTTAACAAAGAAAAATTCATGGAACACCATTAATCACAAAAAAATATTACATTGTAAGTTTTTGAAACCATTTACTTGATTTTTCCACTACATTCACAATCACCATATTGATGATGTGTAAGAATTTAAGGTAATTATTTAATCATTAAATATTAAAAATAAATTTTCATCATAAATTTTTTTCAATATTTTAAATAAAAACTTATAACTATTTATAACTTGTTTTTATCTTTATCAAAAATATATTACAGATATTAAAACCAAAAAATAAACATTTTGGAATTTTACTTTACTTAAAATAATATAAAGGATTTATCAAAGAAACATTTCACAAAAATGACACATATTCAAATATATAAAGGGTGTGGTCAATTTATTCCCATACAATGAAATAAAGGAATGTCTATTGATGAATTTAAAGCATTATGTCAAAATTTTAACCTTGTTCTAACCATTTTACTGTTACCGTGGTGTCAATATTTTTACCAAGATTAATATTAATTATGATAAAAAATAAGGTTGAACTATTTAAAATATTTTATATTATTATTTCTAATTTATAATCAATTTTATCTTTTTAAATTCCTTTAATTGTTAGAAATTAATTTTTAAATAAACCCAAAAAATGTGATGAAAAATAGTTTTCCCAAAATATGTATTTTTATGTATAAAACTGTTTTTATACTAAAATTAATCATAATGTAAATTAAAATGAAATAAAATGGATTATTTTTAATCAAAATGAAATAAAATTTTAAAATCAATTAATTTTTTTAGAATTTTTATGTACTTGAATAGAAAGGAAAAATTTCTATAAAATTAGTATATTTTCACAATTCACTGAAAAATTAATCTTTTCAGAAAAATTTTAAAATTTCACATTAAGATAATTTTTATATATTAGTTTCAAAAATTATATACTTTTTTTAAAATATTTTTTTCTTAAAATTGGATGAGATTATTATTAATAGTCGCACACAAAAAGAAATAAAAACCATTTTTGAAGAAAATGTATTTTTGAAGCATAAAATGACTTTACTAAAAATTGAGAGCTTATTTCGTAAGAATTAATCAATACATTTATATTAAGCGGTTTCTTTAAACACACAAGAACACACACAAACACACACACACACACAAATATATATATATATATATATATATATATATATTTCATAATGTGGTTACTCCTATTCATACCTACCAATTCAAAAAATAGGTTATAATAGTCATATTTAAATAGTAATATTTCACTGTTATTAAAGCTCAATATGGCATGTTAAGAAAAATATAAAACACTTACAATATATTTAAATAGAAATAAATTATAAAATATCAGGGTGTTATATTCTACACCATTAAATAAATTTCTCCCTTAAAATTTTAATTACCACTTACTAAAATCAGTGTATTACATAATAGTAATAAAATCAATTTTAGATACTACCATGATAACTAATTTCTATGTCACCACTAGGAAACATATTATTTCTAAATTGATTATTTATAAAACAAATTATGTATCATTATAAGTCTCAAGGGTTTATACAAACAACCTTAATATATGAGTGATACTTTCTACATCAGTCTTGATAGATATATCTTACTCTTACTTGAGTTGAGGAAATCATTTATCATCAAGGTAGAGAATACAAGATCACATATTAAATTGATTTTCCTCCATACCATATTCATAATTTCATTATTTTACTATGATTTTATTAGTTTTTCATCTATACTACATCTCATATTCCATATTATAAATAACCATGATGAATTTGTTTCATCCCGAAACACTAAAATTACTTTCAATGGGACATAAGATCCATAAAAGAATGAAAATTCATTCCACCTATCCCTATATATTTAACAAAATAGAAATTATTATCATAATTTATGATAATAACAATATAAACAAACCTTCATATGAAGATATAATACATTTTTCTACAATTTTTTTATAATAACACCAAATTTTTAACATAGACTATTCCATAAATAAATATATCTATATCCCAATTAACATTAATAACAAAAAATTTAAAGAATATTTTAACCTCAATGGTTGTATTATAAATTTTCTCTTAAATACCCAAGAAATTTAATATAATTATTTTGAAATAATCATCTACATTAAATCTAATGGTTAAATATACCTCAGCCCCATAAAAGGAATCCCAAAATAACATTAATCACTTTAAAATACCATTACTTAAAATCCCAAAAAGGGATGTATATGCCTCTAAACTTATGATCAACCTTAAATTATAAACCCATTATGGTATCTATAACTCTTAATTCAACCTCACATGGAAATCATACTAATCTCAAAATTTATCTAAACCCTGCTCTAATATCAACTATAATATACCAAGATCCTTTCACCAAGATCTGGTGTTAAAATAATAATTTTAATTTTTTTATTTGATACAAACTAAATTGAACCAATTTTAACCATCCATAATTATAATATCCATAACCAAAATTGAGTTACTTATATACCCAATAACTTTTAGGTTTAGTGTTTTAGAGAATTAGAAAAAATAAATTACGTAACAAAACTAATGTCTTTCTTCTAAAATATGAATTTTCCCATTATACTAATATTTTATTATTACATAAGATGAATTCCACATATTCCAAAAAATTATCTAAACATTATAACCTTCAATACCAGTCTTACATAATATAATTATTTATAAATTAGAGAAAATTGAAACATATAAAAGGGTGAGATCAGATACTCAGTAAGGGTAAACATAATAGATATCAATCATAAGTGAACAAAAGATGATAATAAGGGAATGATAATATAATAAATTGGATATTCTCAACATTAATGATTCATAATAGAAAATATTAGATCATAAAATCATAAATCATTTCTTATCCTGAAGCATGATTAATAAGGGTGTTAATTTAGAAATCATTATTCAAAAGATTTAATATAGACATGCGGCATCATAAGAATAAAAAATAATAATCTTATGAAAATAGATATTCAAACTATTTTACAATAATAATATTTTTAGTATAACTAGAATCAATCATACACACATTTAAAAATTTAAAAACAACCATTCACAATCATGTTCGTGCATAACCTTTTGAGCATTATTAGAAGAAATTATACTCACACATCAAAATATAAACATAAATATTCGAAATGATGTCCAAAATCATCATCATCATAATTTAATGAGATATATTTATCAAATTATCCATTGCATTGGAGTTATATAATGGAAAAACTATTACATAATCATAATTCATTCATATGCATTCCTTACGATCATGAAAACATTTATCATTTCATCATAGCTTATCCCATAGAAAAGAAAATGGGTTTTGTCAAGATTTAATCATAATAGTCAATAATAATAAATAGAAAAAAATAAGGATGGTATCATTTTATCATGTCTCAAGTGAAACACAAGTAATATCAAAGGTTGTTTTTATATTTAAAAATACCTAAAAAAGATCACTGGAACACTTCTTGAGGAAAATACCATTTTTATTTGGAATCACATATTTAAAATCTAAAATTTCCAGAATATTAAGAAAATAATTTTATTTAAAAATAACTATGTAAACTTATAAAGGGATATTTAACGAACATTTTAGTCATGAATTAATGAAAATATGTTTATACGGTATACATAAAAATAAAGATTCCATTCATACTCATTATAAAAAGTACCTCATTTGGAAAATGACAAGAATATCATTTTTAAACCTTTTTATATAAATTCAAATATGGGTAAAAATTTAATTAATGAATCATTTTATAATATTAAAAATATACTTTAAAGAATTTTAAATAAAATATAGGAATGGAATGAAAATATTTCCAACAAAATAGGAAATAAATTTGGATTTTCTTTAATTGTTTCTCAATCGTTTGATGTAAAAAAGAGAGTAGAGTGAAAGGGAAATATGAAAACCCTATAAATAACCATAGGATAATAAATATATTGTGTTTATAGGATAATGATCATATAATTTCTATTAAGGGAAATTTAACATAAACAATCATGAAAAGAAATGATATTGTAACATAAATCCCTAATCATTTTAGTAATTTTTGAATCAAAAGTCATTGGAAGAAAGAATATGATATGGATATATAAATATAATCACTTACATGAAGTAATATTTTAAAATTAATTCATGGGGTATTAAGTACACCGTACAAATATATCATAGTGTATGACCTGAAACATGTCTCGAGAAAATGAGACAGAGACAAAGAAAACCCTTACAAAGTTTATAATTTTTGAAGTGATAATTAATATATGAAGTGATTATGTGAAAATATATCATTACACATAAAAAAGTTTAAATATATAATAAAATTATTTAAAAATAATCTATCACATACTCATGTAATAAAAAATTCAATAAAGAAGTGTTATAACCCAATAAAAGAAAAATGAATTAAGAAACCCCTTACCTCATGACCCGTCATTATTCATATGAGTGAAAACCTACTATATAATAAATATAAATTTATTATAAATATATTAAATAAATTTATTCACAATTAAAATTATAATTATCACTCCTTTATAATTTCTAATTATCCTTTTGTTAACAATTTCATAATTAAAATGAACATTCAGGTGAAAACTTGTCTTTTTTCCATGCATGTTTCAGTTAAATAGTTATTGTTCTTGAATCTTGGTAATAGATTTATAATATAAATAATTATAATCATGAAATAAGTATAATATTTATTAATTATATAACATTTTATTTACATTCATATAAAGTGGTGAACAAAAATTAATTACATCACTTTATGGAGACGGTACTCCGTACGTATGAACATGTGATATTTTCACTTTTTGATGGATAAAATGAAAGAAAGGTAAATTATTATTAAATTTTTTAGAATAATTATTATATCATAAATATCATATATATTCATTATATATATCCTTATTATGAACCATGTAAATAGAAAATGATGAAGTAATCACATGGATTTGTGGAGGTGGTATTCCACTCGTACGCACAAGTAATGTTATCATTTTCTAACAGATGGGAAGGTAAGAAGGTAAATAAGATATTATAATTAAATAATCATAATAATTTCATAAATATCATATATAAATATTAAATACGTTATAATAAGTAACCATGAAAGGGGGTAACGATAAAAAAATACATCAGTTCGTGTGGTGGTAGTCTTTATGTACACATGAATGATTGATTAATTTTCAAATAAATGGAAAATAAGATGAATAAGGTTGTGAAATTAACATAAAAAGTATCATTATATGAGATATAATTATTTTATTACATTTTAATAGATATTATATAATTTAAGTATGAATAGGAATAAGTTAAATGAAATTGTTCGGTTAAGACGATTAGCACATATTTGAAGAATTTCCTTTGTCTTACACATTAAGGATTCTAGGTTGGTATTTTAGCAAGACAAGGACCTCTAGAAATTGGGGATGAATTTCTTGAATTGATTTTTTAGATATTTGTGGATATACATGGAATATGAAGTGTGATGAATAAATGAGGGTTGGTGTTTTTATATAAGATAGGAGAGGGCTCCCTCAAAATTACTTAAATTATTAAATTTATATAAATTAATTTCCATTTTAAAGTGATTTTTTGATAAATTTTGAATATAGGGTGAATAAAAGTTTAAAATAAAATAAAATAAAATTTATAAAGGATTATTTTATGTTTTAATCCTTATTTCTTAGCTTTAAGCCTTCGCTAACCCTTTTAACGATTACCACGCTAACAACGCTTTTCTACTCTTTAGGGGTAAAAAAAGTTATAATAAAAGGACAAGTGACAAATAAGTTGATAATTTTTGATATTATAGGACATATCCCATTTAATATTCCAAAGATAATATTTTTATTCATTTAAATCATACAATAAAATATTATTTTATATAAAATAACATTAAATTTATTTTTATTACTATTCATATAATTGAATTAAAAAAATATCATGATTGTAATATATTTTTATTATAAAGTTTTAACACATCACTAATACATTATATTGTAAAATTTTGAAAATCATTTAATTGATTTTTCAACTGCATGAATAAGAACTGTGTAGGTGTTTCATAATCAATTAAAGTAATTATTTCATCACTAAAAATTAGAAATAAATTAACATCATATTTTTATTTATATTAAAAATAAGAATTTTAACTATTCATAACTTATTTTTATCTTTGTAAAAATATATTATATATATTAAAAGTAAGAAAGGGAAATTTTGGTATTTTCTTTTACTTAAAATAATTTAAAGGTATTTATAAAAAAATGATAAAAAATTACATATTTTAGAACACATGAATGGGGTGGTCAATTTACATTGATATAGATAAATATAAGAAAGTGTATGAATGATTTTAAAGCATTATTTCATAGTTTTAACCATGTTCTACCCATTTTACTGTTACTATGGCAAAAACATTTTTACCAAGGTTTCTATTCATTATGAATAAAAATAAGATTAGACTATTTACTAAATTTGGAAATGAAAATTCAAAATTTGGAATCCATTTGATAAAATTCAATACCTATTATTTTTCAAAAACTAATTTTAAAATAAACCGAAAAAATGCAATCATGGATAATTTTTTAAAAAAAATGAATTTTACGTTATACAAATATTTTTATATAAAAATTAATAATAATATTGATTCCAATGAAATTAATTGGATTATGTTTAATAAAAAAACAAATAAAAATTTAAAATCAATTAATACAAAAATGGGACTTTGTAAAAACTTTAATGGAAGTGATAATTTCCTATAAAATTGGTTACTTTTCTATATTCGTTGAAAAAATTAATCTTTTTAGTTTAATCACAAAATTTCATCTTAAGATAATTTATATAGGAGGGTTTAAAAAATTATATTATTTTTATCAAATAAAATTTCTAAAAGTGGAATAAATTAATTATAATATTTTCTAATAAAAAATAAATGAAAACTATTTTTGATGATTATATATTTTGAAGAATAAAATGTCTTTACTAAAAATTAAGTACTTATTTCATAAGAATTAATCAATAAATTTGTGTTAAGTGGCTACTATATATATATATTTCATAATTTAGTTACTTATATTCATACCCTATAATTCAATAATTAGGTTTTCATGATCATATTTAAATAATAACATTTCGTGGTCGTTAAAGCTATGTGTTGCATGTCATGAAAGCTATCAAACACTTATAATTTATTTACAGTGAAATATATTCTAAAATATTATGGTATTACAATTATAGAAATTTTATTTATAGTATCTTAAAAATTATTTAGATTATCAAGCCATCCTATAACTCCTTTGAAAATGGTGATCTCACCAAAGCAATTTTGGAGGAATTGACCGGACAACCCCTAGTTCCCAAGGAGGGGAAAACAATATAAATGAGTAACAAATAATTATAAATTGACCTTAAAAAGAAAATATAATTTAAAATGATTCTAGATAAAGTATTTAATAAACTTAATTTGGTTAATTAGGATACTAGACACACACACCAAGTGATTCAGGACTTGAGGTAAGGGTTTCATCGACCCATTTTTTTTATTGAGCCATATACTACTTTCATTGAATAATGATTCTAGGTTTATTTTATGCTACCATTTTTATTTTATATATTATTTTGTCAATTTATTTCTGGATAATTTAAATTTTTTAATAAAAATATTAATCTTTTATCAATTTCCCCCATCCTAAAAATTCTATGTTGTTATGAATAATCCATATCCTTTATAATGACACTTTTTACCCAATTCCATAATCTTTCCTTAAAAAATTCTCGTTTAATAGTTATAAACCTAAATATTTTTTTGTTCCTGTGATTTTTCTATATACCTTTAATTTATTTATATATAGGTTCTATTATCCTTTTTAATAATGTGGGTTTCAATAAGTTATTTTAAAATAATATAGGAATTTATTTTTGATGCATGATTTTTTACCTTCTACTCCATATTTTTTTATTTAATTTCATTTATTTTTAGGGTTTATATAATTGCAATTATTATAAGATTAAATATTTTAATGTTATGTTTTCCCCCTCTTTAAATGGTTTTATGAAATTACTTATAAATTTGTTTTTTCAACTATATTACAAAATCCTTAAGAAAATAATTTTCTTGATTTCAATTACATTTTCCCTCTCCACCTTCAAAATATCTATTCCATATGATTTGGTGTTATGTTATGTTATACCATTTAGAAATGATATGAAAGCCAATTTTATTTTTAGGGGTTTTTTCATGATAAGATGATTGATTATTTCCATGTGACAAACATAATTATGGTATATTATTTTGTGATGGGTGTGGTACTATATCTGTAATGACCCTAACTTTTATAAATGAAATTTTATTTTTAAATAAATAAATGTCTTATCAAGTAATCTAGTTATAGAAAATACATGCACTACTTTGGTTATTTTGGACAGTTATAGTTTTTTGGATTTTAAAATACTATTAACAATTATAACCATTGATAATATATCCATTGAATAATGACCATTAAGATTAGTATATTAAGGGTTATAATAAAGTCTAATCAACAAAGATGAAAGAAGTGATGGCCTTGACCAGTAGGATTGTACCCTATGATGCCCAATTATCGAAGCTTCTATGAGAGATAAAATCACTAGTATTTTTATTTAAACAAGAGAAATATGATATTAAATAACTAAATAATGATAGAAACAATTTATGAGATAAGTTCAAGCTCATTGAGATAATGACCCAAACCATGTGCACTAGACCACCCTAAGAAAATCTCACCATCACACACCTTACCGTTAGGGTATTCACTAGTGTAATAAAAGGATATATATGTAGAACTTAAAATGTTAATTTTTATAAATTTATAAGAGAATTATTATTTATATACTTTTATTATTACTCTATAATGATAAAATAATAATTTTTAGAATAATTATATTTTGATGAGATGAAACAAAAATTGTATTTTTGGGAAATATATAGTTCAATAAAAACACTTTTTTAAAGAATTAAAGAATTTTTAAAATGAATTATATTTAGAAATTTTTTTATTAAATAATATTTAATAAATATAAATTATAATATAATTTTATGAAGTCAAAAATCATTTTTATAAGGGTCAAATAATTATTATTGAAAAAAACATGTATTTTTAAATAAATGTGGATTTTTAATTTAACAGTTTAATTTATCACACATAGAGAGTTTTTTTGATAAAAGAAATATTATTTTTGAATTTATCACTTATAAATTATCCAGTGGTGAATTTTTCATTATTTTATGATATGGTCAAATTTTTGGGTCATAATTTAATACGGTATAAATATATTGTGTGTATTATGAAATCATAAAGGCCCAAAAGTGATGTAATATATGCCATAAAAATTATCCATGACCAAATATATATTTCACCTTTAAAATAATTTGTTTTTGAGGTAATTTTATTATTTTTATAAACCCTTAATGAATCCTACAAAACCTATATTATATTTTTATTTTTTAAGACTAATTCCTTGTAATCATGAATCACTTACACATCCCAAAGGGTATTATTTTAATGAGATTTATTATTAAAATAAAAATATAGTTAATAAATCTCAACTTCTTTAGAAATAATTAAAAAAAACCTTTTTAAGTATTGTGGTTTTTATTATGTTATCATATAGAATCCAAAATATATATTTGGAAATTAATAAAGAATTATACTGTATTTTCCCATATAAATCCACAAAAACTCACATTAATCTAAACTAAAAACCATTTTAGAATAAAATTAATCTAAAATATTTTCTCTAAATTCCTCCCAATGTTCTCCCAATCTCTTAAGAATCCCCTCCTAAGCTTCAAGAAGTTCCCTCTCAATGTAAGGGTTCATATCATCCTCCTCTTTATTCAAAAAAATCCTTTAAAATCTGACTTTTCCCCCAATTATTCATGTTAGAATATGATTTTATATATCCATCTTACTTAACTTATGATTTAAAAGTGATTAGTTGCCCCTTTAAATCTCATTAATACCTTATATGAAACTTTAATTACCACTATTAGGCCATCGAAATTTATCTGTGATTTTTCATGCCAAACAATTGTGTAGTGAATACCCATCCCCATTTATACTCAAGGGTATTAACCTAGATGTAAATATCATTCATTTACTGGGTAATTCCATGTATGTAAGCCACAATCCTTAAACATTGTATTTAATGTGATGAAATATGTCATTATGTTGAATGATCTATGTGGAACCCATG